>OY755193.1:9245215-9899447 GCA_963576735.1 Bedellia somnulentella
GTAATAGACTTTACAATGAATGTAACCACAAAGTGTTACGGGTCTTGGTTTAGGAGAGGTGACGATTTTTCTGGAGCGGCCGCCATGTTTCTTACAGTTGTATACGCTGTCATCTTCTCCGTCGAATATTCCTTACTCTGACGGCAAAGCGGGATACTGTTATACCATCATTTGATAGCCTATGTAATAAGCTTTACAATGAATGTAACTACAAAGTTTTACGGGTCATGGTTTAGGAGAGGTGAGGATTTTTCTGGAGCGGCCGCCATATTTCTTACAGTTGTATACGCTGTCATTTTCTTCGTCAAATATTCTTTACTCTGACGGCAAAGCGGGATACTGTTATACCATCATTTGATAGCTTATGTAATAAGCTTTACAATGAATGTAACCACAATGTGTAACGGGTCTTGGTTTAGGAGAGGTGACGATTTTTCTGGAGCGGCCGCCATGTTTCTTACAGTTGTATACGCTGTCATCTTCTCCGTCGAATATTCCTTACTTTGACGGCAAAGCGGGATACTGTTATACCATTATTTGATAGCCTATGTAATAAGCTTTACAATGAATGTAACTACAAAGTGTTACGGGTCATGGTTTAGGAGAAGTGAGGATTTTTCTGGAGCGGCCGCTATATTTCTTACAGTTGTATACGCTGTCATCTCCTCTGTCAAATATTCCTTACTCTGACGGCAAAGCGGGATACTGTTATACCATTATTTGATAGCTTATGTAATAGGCTTTACAATTAATGTAACCACAAAGTGTTACGGGTCTTGGTTTAGGAGAGGTGACGATTTTTCTGGAGCGGCCGTTATATTTCTTATACTTGTATAAGCTGTCATTTTCTCCGTCGAATATTCCTTACTTTGACGGCAAAGCGGGATACTGTTATACCATCATTTGATAGCTAATGTAGTAACCTTCACAATGAATGTAACCACAAAGTGTTACGGGTCTTGGTTTAGGAGAAGTGAGGATTTTTCTGGAGCGGCCGCTATATTTCTTACAGTTGTATACGCTGTCATCTTCTCCGTCAAATATTCCTTACTCTGACGGCAAAGCGGGATACTGTTATACCATTTTTTGATAGCTTATGTAATAGGCTTTACAATGAATGTAACCACAAAGTGTTACGGGTCTTGGTTTAGGAGAGGTGACGATTTTTCCGGAGCGGCCGCCATGTTTCTTACAGTTGTATTACGCTGTCATCTTCTCCGTCGAATATTCCTTACTCTGACGGCAAAGCGGGATACTGTTATACCATCATTTGATAGCTTATGTAATAAGCTTTACAATGAATGTAACCACAAAGTGTTACGGGTCTTGGTTTAGGAGAGGTGACGATTTTTCTGGAGCGGCCGCCATGTTTCTTACAGTTGTATACGCTGTCATCTTCTCCGTCGAATATTCCTTACTCTGACGGCAAAGCGGGATACTGTTATACCATCATTTGATAGCTTATGTAGTAACCTTCACAATTAATGTAACCACAAAGTGTTACGGGTCTTGGTTTAGGAGAAGTGACGATTTTTCTGGAGCGGCCGCCATGTTTCTTACAGTTGTATACGCTGTCATCTTCTCCGTCGAATATTCCTTACTCTGACGGCAAAGCGGGATACTGTTATACCATCATTTGATAGCTAATGTAGTAACCTTCACAATGAATGTAACCACAAAGTGTTACGTGTCTTGGTTTAGGAGAAGTGAGGATTTTTCTGGAGCGGCCGCTATATTTCTTACAGTTGTATACGCTGTCATCTTCTCCGTCAAATATTCCTTACTTTGACGGCAAAGCGGGACACTGTTATACCATTATTTAATAGCTTATGTAATAGGCTTTACAATGAATGTAATCACAAAGTGTTACGGGTCTTGGTTTAGGAGAGGTGAGGATTTTTCTGGAGCGGCCGCCATATTTCTTACAGTTGTATACGCTGTCATCTTCTCCGTCGAATATTCCTTACTCTGACGGCAAAGCGGGATACTGTTATACCATCATTTGATAGCTTATGTAATAGGCTTTACAATGAATGTAACCACAAAGTGTTACGGGTCTTGGTTTAGGAGAAGTGAGGATTTTTCTGGAGCGGCCGCTATATTTCTTACAGTTGTATACGCTGTCATCTTCTCCGTCAAATATTCCTTACTCTGACGGCAAAGCGGGATACTGTTATACCATTTTTTGATAGCTTATGTAATAGGCTTTACAATGAATGTAATCACAAAGTGTTACGGGTCTTGGTTTAGGAGAAGTGACGATTTTTCTGGAGCGGCCGCCATGTTTCTTACAGTTGTATACGCTGTCATCTTCTCCGTCGAATATTCCTTACTCTGACGGCAAAGCGGGATACTGTTATACCATCATTTGATAGCTTATGTAATAGGCTTTACAATGAATGTAACCACAAAGTGTTACGGGTCTTGGTTTAGGAGAGGTGACGATTTTTCTGGAGCGGCCGCCATGTTTCTTACAGTTGTATACGCTGTCATCTTCTCCGTCGAATATTCCTTACTCTGACGGCAAAGCGGGATACTGTTATACCATCATTTGATAGCTAATGTAGTAACCTTCACAATGAATGTAACCACAAAGTGTTACGGGTCTTGGTTTAGGAGAAGTGAGGATTTTTCTGGAGCGGCCGTTATATTTCTTATACTTGTATAAGCTGTCATTTTCTCCGTCGAATATTCCTTACTTTGACGGCAAAGCGGGATACTGTTATACCATCATTTGATAGCTTATGTAGTAACCTTCACAATGAATGTAACCACAAAGTGTTACGGGTCTTGGTTTAGGAGAAGTGAGGATTTTTCTGGAGCGGCCGCTATATTTCTTATACTTGTATAAGCTGTCATTTTCTCCGTCGAATATTCCTTACTTTGACGGCAAAGCGGGATACTGTTATACCATCATTTGATAGCTTATGTAGTAACCTTCACAATTAATGTAACCACAAAGTGTTACGGGTCTTGGTTTAGGAGAAGTGACGATTTTTCTGGAGCGGCCGCCATGTTTCTTACAGTTGTATACGCTGTCATCTTCTCCGTCGAATATTCCTTACTCTGACGGCAAAGCGGGATACTGTTATACCATCATTTGATAGCTAATGTAGTAACCTTCACAATGAATGTAACCACAAAGTGTTACGGGTCTTGGTTTAGGAGAAGTGAGGATTTTTCTGGAGCGGCCGCTATATTTCTTACAGTTGTATACGCTGTCATCTTCTCCGTCAAATATTCCTTACTTTGACGGCAAAGCGGGACACTGTTATACCATTATTTAATAGCTTATGTAATAGGCTTTACAATGAATGTAATCACAAAGTGTTACGGGTCTTGGTTTAGGAGAGGTGAGGATTTTTCTGGAGCGGCCGCCATATTTCTTACAGTTGTATACGCTGTCATCTTCTCCGTCGAATATTCCTTACTCTGACGGCAAAACGGGATACTGTTATACCATCATTTGATAGCTTATGTAATAGGCTTTACAATGAATGTAACCACAAAGTGTTACGGGTCTTGGTTTAGGAGAAGTGAGGATTTTTCTGGAGCGGCCGCTATATTTCTTACAGTTGTATACGCTGTCATCTTCTCCGTCAAATATTCCTTACTCTGACGGCAAAGCGGGATACTGTTATACCATCATTTGATAGCTTATGTAATAGGCTTTACAATGAATGTAATCACAAAGTGTTACGGGTCTTGGTTTAGGAGAAGTGACGATTTTTCTGGAGCGGCCGCCATGTTTCTTACAGTTGTATACGCTGTCATCTTCTCCGTCGAATATTCCTTACTCTGACGGCAAAGCGGGATACTGTTATACCATCATTTGATAGTTTATGTAATAGGCTTTACAATGAATGTAACCACAAAGTGTTACGGGTCTTGGTTTAGGAGAGGTGACGATTTTTCTGGAGCGGCCGTTATATTTCTTATACTTGTATAAGCTGTCATTTTCTCCGTCGAATATTCCTTACTTTGACGGCAAAGCGGGATACTGTTATACCATCATTTGATAGCTTATGTAGTAACCTTCACAATTAATGTAACTACAAAGTGTTACGGGTCTTGGTTTAGGAGAGGTGACGATTTTTCTGGAGCGGCCGCCATGTTTCTTACAGTTGTATACGCTGTCATCTTCTCCGTCGAATATTCCTTACTCTGACGGCAAAGCGGGATACTGTTATACCATCATTTGATAGCTAATGTAGTAACCTTCACAATGAATGTAACTACAAAGTGTTACGGGTCTTGGTTTAGGAGAAGTGAGGATTTTTCTGGAGCGGCCGCTATATTTCTTACAGTTGTATACGCTGTCATCTTCTCCGTCAAATATTCCTTACTCTGACGGCAAAGCGGGATACTGTTATACCATTTTTTGATAGCTTATGTAATAGGCTTTACAATGAATGTAACCACAAAGTGTTACGGGTCTTGGTTTAGGAGAGGTGACGATTTTTCTGGAGCGGCCGCCATGTTTCTTACAGTTGTATACGCTGTCATCTTCTCCGTCGAATATTCCTTACTCTGACGGCAAAGCGGGATACTGTTATACCATCATTTGATAGCTAATGTAGTAACCTTCACAATGAATGTAACCACAAAGTGTTACGGGTCTTGGTTTAGGAGAAGTGAGGCTTTTTCTGGAGCGGCCGCTATATTTCTTACAGTTGTATACGCTGTCATCTTCTCCGTCAAATATTCCTTACTCTGACGGCAAAGCGGGATACTGTTATACCATTATTTGATAGCTTATGTAATAGGCTTTACAATGAATGTAATCACAAAGTGTTACGGGTCTTGGTTTAGGAGAGGTGAGGATTTTTCTGGAGCGGCTCCCATGCTTAATTTCATTTTATCGGCAGGCTTTGGCACTGTCTACAGATGAATATGGATGTATGTCCAGATGAGTATCGATACATAACATTATAACTAGTGAAAACTTTGGATTTACATGTTATTCTGGTAAATGGAACCAAAAATTATTTTACTTCTTAATTCGGTCGTATTATAATGGCTGCCAGTTTTGGCTGCCAACTTCACACAGGTCAAACCTCTCTGGCTTCGTTTACATCTATCATTCTTTTCATACATCATATTCAATCATTTCATATTTTATGTGTAGGAAACTACTTCTTTCCATATGGCTCTTGTCAAACATCGCTATTTGCAACGTAACAATAGGTAAAATAAACAGTATGGTTATTGTTGACTAAAAGCAAAGGACAACGTTCAAGTCAACCATCAGCCGCACCAAGACTTATAAATATGAGATGCACTCGTTGGTTTTACCCTGTCAGCATAATTTTGAATGTTTTGTAAGCACCGAAACCATTAAATAAATTACAAAAATATTAAATCAATACTATTCTACAATCTTTTATATAATATATTAAAGTAATATATAAAAATAAAAACGAACTAACGCGTGTTTTTCAATTTAGGTGTTATATTATTTATTGATCGATTATATTATTAACGCCCGATTTCTGAATTGATTATTCCAGCTGAGAACAACTAAAGTATCGTTCTGTCGCATTGAAATCTTAACAACTGAATGAGACAAAACGATACTTAAGTCGTTCTCAGCTTGAATACTCAATTCAGAAATCGGGCGTTAGTGTATAGAATGAAAACGATTTGCTAAATCATAGTGATAAAAAAATAATACTACCTGTGTAGAACTGGGACGGTTTACTAGTTGCCTTTATCGAACCAACATCTTACATTTCGAGCCTACTGCCAAATGCGAACCACAAAACCGAAATATTAATTTGTCAACACTCACCTAAAACAAATAATAAACGTGATGATTGTAATGAGTTATACGTGGAAATAATTGGTCAATTATTATTTAAATAGAACTGGTAATCCTGTGTAAACGAAACACTTCATTTTGTACGCATTGGTCTTTTCAGTAAGTTTTCGTAGAGAGAGCAGGTTTGGGGTCAGACGGATCTTGATCAAATTCGTTACGAATGTAGCTTATACACCGGGCCAACATATAGGATACAATTTATCACGGATTTCGCAAGGAATCCCAGAGGAGCATAAAAAACATAACTTTTATATGGTTCTCCATATTTACATGACTCTATTTTTCATCGAACGACTTTATCAGACTCTTCATTGATAGTCTTTTTGGAAAAAACAAGGGTTTCATCCATTTTAATCAAAATAAATGTCCATTTAATTGTTTGTCAATAGGATGACTACTAGATATACAGGTTATCAAAAATTTGAGGGGGTTTTTTTTTTGTTTTTGTGTTAGCTTAGAATATTAAGAAGCACTAATCCTTCTTTTTTCACATTCAACTGTGCGAATATGTATGAATAAAGAAAATTGAAACTATATTGTATGAATTTTGCGTATTTATTTGGTAGATATGAGAATATATTTATAACTTTTATTTTTTTAACTATTTTGAAACTAATATTCCTATAGATATATTATGCTATACTTGCGCATAAATTTAATATTCTGTTTAAGCCTCAGAATGCATAGCTGGTAAATAATAGCACATATCTCAATTTTAATTTAGTACCGCCATCTATGACTGATTGGCTGCAATCTCTCACACATCACCAACGGTCGTGTAGGGGGCAGCACCGGGCCGACACCGCATCGCCAAACTGCTATCCATAATTACTAAAGATATTCTCATTTTTGATCATAGAAACTTTGTACAAAATGGTTTGTTTCATGATTCTTATAAACAATTAAAATTATATTTCAATGTTACATCCTCAAGATTTAGTAAACCATGTAGTCCGATTCAGGAAACACTGCATGGTCACACCATTTAAGAGCGAAAATAACGATTTTTCAACTCATTCCGTTCACCAATCGGTCTCTCGTCCTCCAATCTCCTTCCTATTTTCGGTCCTTCATTCTTTTTAGGTGTGCTGCATTGGAAACACGTCTCGTCTCCGTAAAATTAAAATTGTTACATTCACATATATTTTTAACTAGAAAATGCCAGTGTATAATGACTATTCAAGTAAATATATGAATTGACAAGGACCTACTTCCGAAATACTATATATGTAAATTCATTTTTGATAGTTGGCGGCAAAAATGGCGGTGAGTAATATAATCATTTTATGTTCTTACGCCCCTTATTGAGTTATTATACAGTTTTTTCTTCAATCCACTTTTTTAAGTGATGGTGCGATACTGCGCAGAAAGTAACATAATTGTTATTAACTTTATCAATGACCCACTTTTTAGTCTTATTAAAATGATAAAAAGTAACGTAATATTACCCAGAAGATTGATGTAATGTATATCTTAAGTGGTTTTACCTACGCGATACAGCGCAGAAAGTGTCATGAATCATAAAAACGGTAAATATGTTCAATATTAAAATTTTCTTAAAGAGTTAAAGAGAAATATTAACCAGAACATTGATTGTCATAATGTATTTTCTTGAACATGTATATTTAATAATACAATATGCACCTACCGTACGTTGTCACAATGAATAACATTATACATCGACAACTTTTTAATCTTCTTAAAGAGGTAATACGAGTTGTTATCCAGAAGATCAATTGGCATGCGCTTTCCTAAAGTGGTTTTACGAGATACTTCCCAGAAAGTAGCTTTATTCATTTCAGCATTATCGTCATACAGTACATAGTTACTACATGTACATCAAATAATACAGTGTGCACCTACCGTACGTTATCACGATGAATAATATAGTACATCGACAACTTTTTAATCTTCTTAAAGAGGTAATACGAGTTATTATCCAGAAGATCAATTGGCATGCGCTTTCCTAAAGTGGTTGTACGCGATACTTCCCAGTAAGTAGCTTTATTCATTTCAGCATTATCATCAATTAGTAAATAGTTACTACATGTATATTAAATAATACGGTGTGCACCGACCGTAAGTTTTTACTATAAAAACGTTGAGTTGTCGGAAAATAATGTGTCATACGAACCAGTACGAATGACATACCCAAGCAAGAAGAACCCTAAGGTCGAGACGACCATAGTTCCCATCACTGACGAGTTCTCTGAACATAGGGGTTATATATCCCAGCAGGATTAACATGCAACAGTATGATGGTAAGTATATCGACAGGTACCTGATAATCTACACAGTGAATTTCACTTGAGGTGCTGACTTTGCCGTAATAATAGTTTGGAAAAATCACAAACACAATATCAGCTTTGATTGCCTTTTGGCTCTAAGTTACATCTCCAATAACCTTGTTATGGATGAATCAACATCATTATTTTGAATAATCACATGGTAATAATGTTTTTCATTATTACTCACATATGAAAATTAAAATAGTTTTCATTATTACCCACATACGAAAAACGACGGACTATCTTGCTGTCTAATTATGATGCCCACATGGCATTACAAGACGTGCAATACTATTGTCGCTGTCGACAAACAGCTGCGAACTCACCGATGGCCGCCGCAACTGTCCCCGCTCGCTACGGTTGTGCTTGTACCTGCCGTGATGAAGACCGTGATGGACATGTCACGTCACTGCCGCCGCCGCCACCGCCGCCGGCCGCCACCTTCTAGACGCTCACAGGTACACTCAGTGTTGTCACAATGCACATAGGTGCTGATGATGCTGATGATCCATTCATATCTTTGTAAATTATAACGTCGTGGAAGGGTGTAAGATTTTTTTTCATAAAATTCATTATGTCAACTAATTTTTGACATTTCTGAGGGCCACGTACCAGAAACGTTTTATTCATGTGTTGTAAATGAAATATATCTATTATATACAAATATTCATATATGTGTGATTGAGATTGTAGATTAGTTCTTAAACCGAGAAATTCATTCAGAGATCATACGGGAATCATCTCGATTAACACAATAGATTCAAAGGAATCTTACATTTTGTTTCTTTTAGCAATTGTACGTATGCCTTTACCAAAAGTAAAGAACACGAAAAAATTCAGTTTTCACAAACTTGATAAATTTCATCGTTTTCCTTTACGAATGTCTCTGTTGGTATTTAATAAATACAGGGCTCCAATAGCATAACTGACACAATTGAAACCTCTCCATCGCAAAACCACTTACGTGTTTGCAATTGCCAACATGCAAATTTGAATTTGTTACTTGTTCATCTATTTTTACATATTTAAATAAAGAATTTTCTAATATAAAAATTATATAAAAAAAGCAGTTGTCTTTAGAAGTTTTTACACTAAACTTATATTATTACATTTTATCTGAATCGCCTTTTGCAGAACGTATTTATAACTGCTTATGGATCCGCATGCAAGGGCGGTTATTTTTATGTCTATGGTCTTGTCATGGTCATACGAGGAAACGAACTGAAGATAGTTCCCTTTTATTAGGTTTGAATCTAGTTGGTTTTAGAAATATTACTATACAAAAGCATATCGCAGGTATGTAGCAGGGTAGGTATGAAATACCCTTATATTTCTTACGTCAATAATTTACTTTTATTTGATTGGATAGTAATCGAGAGCATGCTATCGTTTTTTGTTTTGTATGTATACATACAATCATATCTCAAGCCATTGGTTCCCGGTTGGGTGTGCAGTGACTGTCGATCGCCGCTTTGTGCAACCGAACAATATTTTCGTAAACCTATGTATAATTAAAGGAAAATACTGATACAGGCCAAGATATGGTTTTCTTTTTAAACACATATTCTGTCAAGGCGAGTCATAAATATCTATTTACATCACAAGCAAAACATATTGTATAATATTCATACATATGTTATATTTAATTTTATTACATTAATATTCTTGATTGCAACATGATCTTCATGCTTATAATATTTTTTCATTCCATTTGTACCTTGAAACTGCAATTTTCAATGTTTCCTTTTTTGAACATTCGACATATATTAAATAAAGGTGTAGAAATACAGACTTTTTTTTTTGGCCTTAACAAATTCAAAGGCTCTCTCTTTTTTTTTATTTATTAAGTCAGAATATATCTTTACGAAAATCTTATAAACTTTAAAGGTATTATAATAATGTCTATTACCTAAAGTTTAACAAAAAGAAAGCATTGTTAATTCTGTCTTGTTCTGATTATTTTTCCAGTCGAATTAGTTAAGCAGTTTCTACTGAAATCGTCGAAAATATTGTTAACTATGGTATGGTCATATCTATATATATGGTTGGCAATAGTAAGTACTATTATGCCTCTATAGGTATGGTGTATCAAATACAGAGTGCACTCATTAATAAGTTTTATGTCTTAAATTAATCAACCAACAACAGTTTGGCTATTTTTTGTGAAATATAAATGGGTGTTAGTTTTGTACCTAACTTATGAATATTGATTTATATGCATGGAACGCAAATTCAAATCAAACCTTTCCTCTTGGTTTGGACTTATTCCAATTGGATTTATTGACAAATTCATTACTCGTTAAACTGTGTTTTACATCTACTCACGGAAAAAAATATTATTTACTTGTTTAAAGTCCTTAATCATTACCAAAGAATACACCGAGTTGAATCTAGAAATATAAGTGATAGAACCTTTTGATTGAAAACAATATTCATCGTATATTTACGCTGTGATAAGTCAAAGTAGTTAACAGCAGAACCAGTAACGGCTTCAATTTGAAAAAGTGAAAGGCAACCGAAGTGACAGTTCGCGGACGGGAGATGCGGTGCTAGACACGAGCCAAGCGAGACCAAACAAGGATAGCATCATTACTCGAGGTCGCTTTCAAGCCCTACTACCGCGATCTCGCAGCGCTTGGACCAATCACCGTGTCGAGTGAGTAATACACTACTCTATTCACTTCAATTGTTTACGTACCCGGAGCCACTAAGCCACATCATACCGTTACAATACATTTTACAAAGACAAAAGATCGTCTACGAAATATGAATTGCTATGCGTGTAACCGTTCAATTAGTTTGAACGATATTTTAAAATGTGCCTCTTGTAAAGCTACCTATCACTACCAATGCCTAAATATAACATCCGCTGTCTACTTAGCCAACTACACCACTTTTAAGCAGTCATGGAAATGTGATTTATGTCGTAATACCACCCAACGCCGCGAAAGAAATGACAGTACACCAATACGCAATCCTCAAGTAGTAGGCACAGAAAACATGTCTTGCGACGAGTTCATAAATACCTCCGCCTCTTCTAACAACTCTTGTCATTCATGTGGTCCAAGACAACAAACATCCGACACAATAAATCTTAAACAATTTAAAGACTTGCTTGACAGCAAGATTGATGATATGAAAACTACTCTCACGCAATATATCAACGCTACGGTTTCTAAGGAGATTGCTATTGCTACCGACGCGTTAAAGTTGGAGTTCACAACTACAACCGATTTTTTATCAGCGGAGCAAAAAGACTTCCAAAAAGGAATTAATGCAACGAATAAATTGATATCTTCTCTTGAATCACAGAACATCAAACTGCAATCTGATATGCGTAGTTTGGAACGCCGTTTGGAAGCTGCAGAAAAACACTCGCGCAGTCTGAACTTAGAAATACATGCTCTGCCAGAAAAACGCAACGAGAACCTTTCTAAATTAGTTATGAACTTAGCAAAGATTATTAACGTTCCCCTGGCAGACACCGACATACGCTCCTGCCGCCGAGTAGCTAAGTTGAACCCGGATTCGGACCGCCCACGCACCATTCTCGTCACTCTACCATCGGAACGTTTTCGGGACGAAATCATTTCAGGAGTTCGACGATACAATAAGAATAATCACGACCTTAAACTAAACTCAACCCTCATAGGAGTACCAGGTGATGCGTCTCCTATATTTGTTTCGGAACATCTTTCTCCTGAGATGAAGCAAGTACATGCCTTGGCTAGACAGTTCGTCAAAGAAAATGACTACAAATATGTATGGGTTAAATTTGGTAAAATATATATACGAAAGAACGAAAAATCTAATGCTATTTTGATTAAAAGTAGGAACAGTTTTGATAATTTGAAATGACAATTTTATTTTGATCCTTATTTTTATTTAATTTTCTTTTATTAGTCATGCTATATAATTATTCTAAAGTCCTATTTTAATGCGTTTGTTTTATCAAAATGTAAATAGAATTAGAACAAAATTAAATACATTATTTCTGAATTTATTAAACGATGATTATGATATTGTATGCCTATGTGAAACCAACTTAGATAGCAGTATAAAAAGTTGTGAATTGATCGATGACAGGTACATAGTTATACGGAGAGATCGAGAGGATACCACGTCCCTTAAAACCTCTGGAGGGGGTATACTAATAGCTATTAAAAAGACCTTTACATTTACGCGTTGTTTAAATTTAGAGAGTGAATTTGAGGACCTGTGGATAACGGTTTACGATCATTTATTGAAAGTGAACTACATGCTTTGCTTAGTTTACTTGCCACCTGATTTAACAAGTAATAAGTATAAAAACTGGTTTAATAATTGTTTAGATAATTTATCTTGCTTTCAAAATGCAGATACTAAGACAATAATATTGGGAGACTTTAACTACCCCCATATAAAATGGTTACCCGATTCGAGTACAAACAGTTTGATGATTAATTATGTCAACTCAGATACCAAAATCGAATTACTCAAACAATTAATGTCCTTAGGCCATTTAAATCAATTTAATTATATAAATAATATCAATAATCGTATTTTGGATTTGTTTTTGACCGATCATTCCAACATAAAACTTAAGGAATGCTTATGTATGACCAAAATGGATGCCCATCATCCTGCTTTCGAAGTCGATATTATTGGTGGCCCCAAACCACTCAAACCCTTCAGGAAAAAAGTTTTTAATTACAGAAAGTGCAACATATCTAAGTGTATATCATCTATTCAGTCGACTAATTGGTCAGAGCTTCTTAATAGTCAAGATATAAACATTAACGTAGACTCATTTTATTTAGCATTGCATAATATAATTTCTGAAAATACACCGAAAAAAACCATTAATAATAACGCTTTCCCAATTTGGTTTTCTGAGCCACTGAAACACTGCATAGAAGAGAAAATAAAGGCTCACAAAAGATACAAAAAGTACGGAAATCCACGCGACTATGATGAGTTTTCTCTGCTTCGCGCTAGATCTAAACACTTAATCCAAGATTGTTACTCAAACTACATTGAAAGTATCGAAGCCTCTTTAGATATCAATAATAAGTTATTTTTCTCTTTTGTTAAGACAAAAAAGTGTAGTAATTCTGTACCTGAAACTATGTTTCTTGGTAATACGACTGTAAGTGGACCAGCCAATGTCTGCAATTTGTTTGCTGATTTTTTTGCCTCCGTTTACGAAAAAGACAACACGAACACCCGGTATGACTTTACACATATAATATCAAATTCAACATTATCCAGTTTTACAATTGATAGGAATGACATTACGCAAAAACTAAAGCATATTAACGAGAATAAGGGTGCCGGTCCTGACGGTATCCCACCCACGTTCATAAAATCCTGCGCCGATGCTTTGTCATATCCGCTCTGTCTTATTTATAATCAAAGCCTGCGGACAGGAATTTTCCCTTCTCTATGGAAAAAAGCTTTCATCGTCCCTATACACAAATCCGGAAACATGTCAGATTGCAGTAACTACAGGCCGATTAGCATCTTGTCGTGTTTGTCAAAGATCTTTGAGTCATTTATATTCGACGCGTTAAGCTGCCATATGAAATCACTTATAGTTCCCGAACAACACGGTTTTATGAAAGGCAAATCCGCAGTTACAAATTTGATGGAGTATGTTAATTACATACATGAATCCTTTGGCAGACGAGAACAGGTTGATGCAATCTATACCGATTTTATGAAGGCATTTGATAAGCTATTACACGTGCTAATAAATGGAAAACTGGAGGCTTATGGAGTGCATGGAAACTTGTTAAGGTGGCTGAAATCTTATCTTGAAAATAGATCCCAACTAGTTGCCCTTAAAGGTCACGTCTCCAAACCTATCATTGCTACGTCTGGAATTCCTCAGGGATCGTTATTGGGTCCATTGCTATTTAATATATTTATCAATGACTTGGTCAGCCACCTCGACAACCCTTGTCTCCTCTTTGCAGATGATCTAAAAATATTTAGAGCAATTAAATCACTCGACGACTGTAGGAGTTTGCAAAGAGACATAAATAAATTAGATTCCTGGTGTAAAAACAATTGTATGAAGTTGAACATAGGCAAATGCTTCACTATGACATTTTCATTGAAACGCAATAACATTAATTACGATTACAAAATTGGGGAAACGCAGTTAGTTAGAAAATCTATCGCCAATGATCTTGGAGTGCTGCTCGATACTAAATTGTCTTTTGCTGAACAGTGTTCTAAAGTAGTAAATCAATGCTTTAAACTAATGGGATTTTTATTAAGAGTTACTAAAGATTTTAAGTACCCTCAAAGCTTGATGAAACTATACAAATCGTTCATATTGGGAACCATCGAATATGCATGCGTTATATGGGCACCCATTTACAATGTTCACATTAATAACCTTGAATCTGTGCAGAGAAGATTCTTACGAATTTTGGCAATGCGCTCGGGATTAAGGAGAAAATTAAGTTCGCATGATGAAAGACTGAAATATTTTAAAATGGATCCCTTAATTTCTCGGCGTCAAATCCAGGATTTATCCACCCTGCATAAAATAGTTAATGGTTCTATAACCACATCCTTGTTACCCCAAGTGCAGCTAAATGTTCCACAGAGAGCATTGCGTAATACACGCCCACTAGCCATCCAGACTGTTAGGACCAACATTGCGGGCAACAACCCTATCCACAGAGTCTCTCAGATTTACAACTCTATTTGCTCAATTGGAGAAGAAAATGCACCTGACGTTTATCATGACACATTACCACATTTTAGAAATAAATGTAGGCAATTAGTTAAAACACAAATTTATTAATTAAAATAATATAATGCAATTATTATTTCAAAATCATCATTGTCAAATCATATCTTTTACTTTATTGTTAATTTTATTTTATTGAATTATAATATTATTATTTTAATTTAATTTTAATCATTTAATTTTATTATTATTAATTATTTTGTGTTATTCTTTAGGGTTTTTTTATTTTAAATGTTTTATTTTAAATTTTTGATAATTTTATATTGTTTCGAGTAGTTTTCATAATAATAATTTAATAAGAAGGAAAACGATAATGACCAATAATGTTGTGTGCACTATTTTTGGCATTGTAACAGTATTGAATCAATGTTTTTTCATAAAAGGAAATGTTTGTTATAATGCTGTTTGTGTACCTATTAAATAAATAAATAAATAAATAAATAAATTCCTGAGCATATAAATATAATTGTTTTTTAATCTCAGGAGTATTAGTAATTTATAAATATTATTGTAAGAAATAAATTAATTAAGAAAAGCATTGTTATCTTCTTGTATAGATCTCAAGATATGCTACATGTAGTTTAATTCTTCTTTCAAATACTTTGGCTACAAAGATTTATCTTTCTATTTTAAAAGAAAGTTTTATTAATCATTTTACATTTACAATGACATAAACACTTTATGGCTGCGTACTGATCAGAGATGCCCATTGGTAGTTGAAGAAAGCAAGTAGATAGACTAGCTAGTCGACCTGTTTGGTATAACTTTATTTTTTATCATCCTATATGTGATAAACAAAATATGTATTTTGAGTTTTGGTACTATACTAGTTTTAGTAGTAAATGACAGTTTTTAAATACTTTGAAATTTAATGGGAAATGGACTTTCACCAATACCTTTAATTTTAATAATTTTATTGTTTGCAATAATTTATTGTACCAAATACATGTTATCATTTGCAACCAGAACGCTAAACATCTACATGGTTTACTAAATCTTGAGGATGTAACATTGAAATATAATTTATGGTTAAAAGAACTTACCTAAGTGAATTTCTGCCAAAATTATATGAAATATTACATCCGAAGATATTTAGTACCCACCCTAACCCAGAGAAAGGTGAATCTATCTAACCCTTCAGTTGCAAATTCACAGCTAAGATACCTCTAAAATAAATGAAGGACCGAACATAGGAAGGAGATTGGAGGACGAGAGACCGATTGGTGAACGGAATGAGTTGAAAAATCGTTATTTTCGCTCTTAAATGGTGTGACCATGCAGTGTATCCTGAATCAGACTACATGGTTTACTAAATCTCTTCGGATGTAACATTTCATATAATTTTGGTAGAAATTCACTTAGGTAAGTTCTTTTAACCATAAAATATTTTTTGAACTCACCCCCTAAGGGATTAAAATTTAGCATACAGATTTTATACATTTCTGTATCTAGAATTTTTAAACGTTATGCGATTGATTGATGTAAGGCAAGACTAAGACAAGAAAACACTACAAAAAGGAATATTTAAAATTCAGCTTCAAAGATAGTAATTCTTTATCCGCTTTTGGAAGTTAAATGGGGAAAAGGTAGTCAAATGGGTCTCCAACTGCATAACATAACATACATAAACATAAACGTTCACGCCAAATATCCCCGAAGGGGTTGGCAGAGGTACTAATACTTCTGAACATCACGTGACTTTGTCACCTGGTGTTCAGAGTACCCACGTTTTGCATGGACAGTGTACTCACGTGATAGGGGGCAGGCCTATCGCCGTTTTGTACGAATACACAGTCACATGACTAAGTACAACTCAGCCATGTGGGTTTCCTCACGATGTTTTCCCTCACCGTTAACAACCACGATAAATTAACCACACATATGTCTTTAGAAAAGACAAATTGGTGTAGGCCCGACCCAGGATTTGAACACTAGTCGTTTGCACGATAACCGAGTGTTCTACCCACTGGGCTATCACGGTTGCTGTCTCCAACTGCATCGCCCAATAATCACTTAAAAAGCCTCAATGTTCTTTATATCTATTACAAAGCCCACGGGAATATAAATATAAAAAAAACAGAACTTAAGATAGTGTTTTGGTATTTTGGATATAAACCGGATGCAAAAAATGAAGTCTACGCGGACGTAGTCGTGGGCAAAAAGCTAGTGTTATATATTAATGGAAAACTTATAACTTGATATGAACAAAATGGCAATCAATAGTCGCTCTCTTCCCCAACGGGAACAAGTCGCATAAACATATGTATGTAATTCGAATTCATAATCTAACTCAATTATTTTCAATTAACTAATTTAAAATTATGCATGAGGCTTAAGATTTCCCCTCATACTCATCAACCGTCTATTCAATAGGCTGCACTACAGACCGAGGAAATACAAACATACATGACATGTGGAATTATTGAATGTGTTGATTACACTTCCAAACTTTCTGTTATTGACGTATGAACAAATAGACGGGGTGAATAATGCCAGCTAACAATGGAGCATGAGTTCTGATATTTGCACTAGAATATGGGTGTTAATTAACTGGATTTCCTGAGAAATGCGAAGGTTTATTGATGTGATATCATATTATCTTGCCTTCGTCTCAGATATTTATTTTGACCATGTAGTAGCCCTGCTACGTACTCAACAATCAGTACTCTTAGTTATCTAAAGAAAGATTTTTTTTATTTCGTCTATTTTTACGATAGAAAAGAAAGGATGCCGTATATTCACACCTTAATTATTGGAGCGAAGCTCCATTTACTCTTCACTTTGAATTTTGACTTTCATGAAATTTTTAATACTAAACAATTGACAATTATTTGTTTCACTTCTCTAATGCCTGCATGTGGTCCGATCCGAGGGGTCTTCTAACAGTCAGTCTTATCACCGAAGGCGATCTACGAGAAATCGCTTTAAGTAATAAGACTGCCAATTGAGCTTTTGCTTTTGTAAAACTTTATTTTTGTTCATTTTTTGTTTATTTTTTTATTTAGATTATTTAGATATTACTACGTTATTTCATTCAAGCTCCCGAAATTTCAGTCTTACGTCAATATTTTGTGCTAACATAACTGAAGCGTATGTCAATCCAATTATTAAATGACTGATTAAAACACAAAATCCGAGGTTCCACAGAAGTGGAAGTTAATTAGAAATGCGTTTAAATTAATACAAGCTTATGAATCTGTTTATATTTCAATCAATTTTGCTGTGTAGTGTCGGCTTTGCTGTATAGTGTCGGCTTAGAATAGCACTACCCCATTTCTTCCAGTGAGTGTATCTAAGGGGCGGCTAAAGGTATCGGGGCTTTTTAAGGGATTTGTGAGCAATGTGGTTGAGGACTTTTCCCCACTCAACTTCAACTTAACGGCCGGCGGCGTATATATGTTTGACAAAGTTCTATTACTTACACTAAAGTACAACTCAGCCATGTGGTATCCTTACAATATGGTGCCTAATCGTTATCGACCTTGTGAAATTAAAGACACATTTACTAATAAATAAAGAATAAATAAAGGAAAGAAAAATTTCGACACAGGCGGAAATCAAACCCGCGACCTCGGGTATACGCCCCGACGCTCTGCCAATTGAGCCACCGTGTCAATGGCTGCCAGCGCGAAATTCTTCTATCCTTTATTTCTTTTACACGCTTAAGTAGTGTTTGCGTTTCCTACCCCCGAATTTTAATTAATTCGGAGGTAGGAAACGCAAACACTACTGAAACGTGTAAAAGAAATAAAGAGAAATAAAGATAATAATATTCCCGCCTGTGTCGAAATTTTTTTTTCCTTTATTTATTCACATGAGGTTTTCATGAACAAAAAGATTGAAATTAAAGACACATTTGACTATAAGAGAGACACATGCACGCAATAGTTTTCAGAAGCATAAGCGTTATTTGATTGTTGGTCATGAAAGATAATTATTATGCATACAATTTTCTTGGTTTTTATGAAAATCGATATTCAAAAATATTTCAAGACTTTGGAATGACTCTCTTTCAAATAATTACTATTTCTAAACAAGAAGCGATTCTACCGGTGGCGGACTAGTGCGGAGCGAGTGACTATATGAAATCTTAATTTCAAATACTAATAAATGCTTACTATGCAACAATGTAAATACAATTAGAAAGCATCGAAATAATAGGTTTCAAAATTGAAATCGTACGCAAAACCACACATATGACTGTAAAAATAACATAGTTTGCAGTAGAATTTTCTTAATTTCATAGTTGCCCATAAAAGATAATAGTTATAATAATATAATAATAATAATAATAAACGTTTATTTTCAGAAAACTTGTTCCATACATTTTGTTAGTACAATTGCAAACTTATTATCTATGTTAGTAATTATACCTAATAAACACAAAAAAAAAAAAAAAATTACAAAACAAGCATGGATTGGTCCACGCTCACTTTCTATTATTGAGGCAATGGTATCCCATCCATGTCCGCAGCATAGGGGAGTCCCACCTCTGTGCCAACGTGGCCAGGAGGGTGTTGGGGCTACTGCGCAGGCGCGCTAGCACAGCGGCACATCGCGCGCGCATCACCGCGAAGAAGTCGGGCGTGCGGTGCTCCGCGAACATGGCGGACGCGCTGCACCACCGCGGGAGCCCCAACATCGCCCTGAACGCGTTGTTATACTGCACTCGGAGCGCGCTGAAGGCTCGCCGCGTGTAGCTTACCCATAGGCTGCATGTGTACAAACACTGGCAATACGACTTAAATAGCGTCACTTTGACGTCCTTGCTGCATTGCGCAAACCTACGAGCGAGCATGTTACAACGAACCGACAGCGCCCTCCGCTCTCTCTCAATATCTGTATCATCAGATAAGTTTTCAGTGACCCAGTGCCCCAGATATTTAAATTGGCTTACCTGCTTAAGCTCAGCGCCACAAAGAGTGATAACTGGTGATTTATATTGCTTTTTAGCTGACTTAAAAATCAAAAATTCACTCTTCTTCGAGTTATATCTGAGACCATGGGTCACTGAGTACTCCTCACACATCCTAAGCAACCGGTTCAATGCGCTGACTGAGGGGCTCAGCAGCACCATATCGTCTGCATAACTGATATTATTAATGCTATTACCATCTATGGAGCAGCCGATCCCGGCGCTGCTAAGCTCCTCAATCAGCCCATTAATATACAAATTAAAAAGTCTCGGCGAAGTCAGTCCCCCCTGTCTCACCCCGCATTGTAACCTATATATGTCAGATAAGGAATCAGCCCATCGTACCACATTATCCTGATTCTGATACCAATATTTGAACAGCCGGATCACTTCACTAGGAAGTTCCGTGAGCGATTCGAGTTTCCGCCATAATATTTCATAATTTACAAGGTCAAATGCGCGCGAAAGATCCAAAAAACAAGCATAAACAGGCGTGTTCCTGTTAGTATAATAGTGAACTGTCTGCTTGAGACAGAGGATAGCACTCTCAGTTGAAAGATTTGGTCTGAACCCAAACTGTGCGTCATGCAATTTAATATATCTGTCCAGCTGTTTATCAAGCAGGCAGTCCAGCACTTTGGCCACAATAGTAGCTAACGATATGGGCCTATAGTTGCTTATATCTGACTGATCCCCGGTCTTATTTTTTACAATGGGAACGACCACTGTACTCATGAGCTGCTCAGGAAGGTAACCATGTGACAGTGACAGATTAAAGAATAAAGCCAAAACCCGAGGCAGGTGAGCTCCAGCGTACTTCAGATGCTCGATGCTGAGGGAATCAATCAAAATTATGTATGCAATTTTCTTGGTTAAATTTATCGCTTGTCTCGGCAATAACGACGATTTTCTCAGAATTTTCAATCATCGATGATTATATCAAGTTCCTATCATCCATCTTCTTCATGTGCCCAAACCATCTTAACATACTTTTCCTATCTTTTTTACAATATCATCTTTCACACCACACTTTTGTTATTGAATAATATAATTTATTTAGTACATCAAAGTATAAGTATCTACACGTATTTACGCCTAACCGTAATTCTATGAAGCTTTCTGAGTCCATTAGCGGCAATGTAACATTTGCCCAAAATAGCAAACATTGCGTTTGCGAGCTGAATTTGTAAAAGCCGGATTAACTTTTCTGAATAACACTTACAGAAAGAAATAAACTGTTATATCTCGTTTGTTAGATTACATCCTAATAAGAATATACATACATATATATACTCACGGCTATAAATCCCTTAACGGGGTAGCCAGAGCTTTAGAATGAAAAATTCCTCAGCCACTTTTGGAAGTTGATTGGGGAAAAGATGGTAATAATAAATGTTTTTGGTGACAGGTCTCCAACCACATCGCCAAAAAATCACTTAATAAGCCCCTATAACCTTAGTCGCCTCTTACGATCACCCGCGGGTAGAAATGGGGTAGTATTATTCTTAGCCGACACTACACGGCTAATAAGAATAATAAGAATATATATAGTTAAATATGCTTCAAATGCGTTAAACTGTTATATTTCATAAAATTGATGTTTTTTTTTAATAAGTGTGACATATGGATATGCTTTTAGATTAAACTTCTTTAGGCTGTTTTTGATAATTTTGTTAATTTTAATCTTTTATAAAATTTGCATGCTTCATCGGAAGTACATATATATAGGCCTATATTGTCAATACAACAACTTTTTCACACTTGTGTACTGGTAAATAAACGATTTATATATATTTCAGCATTTTAAAACTATATTTATTTTTAAATATAGTTTTAAAATGCTAAAATGAATATTTCATAGGTTTGTAGGGATGAACCTATGAAATGTTTATATTGTCTCTGAGTATCGATAAGTATAAAAATTTTGAGTTAAAACGGTCCGTTTAAAGTGGGTAAAAATTTACTTCAAGGGAGTCGGTAACATACATACGTACGGGTGAAGCTAATATGAGACGATATTTCATAGTATTGTTTATAGTACTCGTATTTGGTGCAAAGTTTGTTTTATAACAGCATCAATTTATGCAAATACGTTCGAATTTATCCTCTGATTAGGATCTATATTTTTTTTAGAATTCTAGAAAGCGATGTACTTCCAATCCCTGTACATCCTTCTATCTGTTAACTAACTAGAAACTTCCAATGAGTAAATATCAATTTCATAGCAAGTTTCAAACATTTATCATTTCTGTGCTACTCTTATTAGTTTGATCCTAATAATAAAAAATAATTAAAATTAATTTATGGGCATATTATACACATATTATGTACGCCCCAAAGTAAGTAGAACTTCTATTATGGGATACTAACTCGACAATATCATTTAATATGATATAGTAAACATATAAATAATACCCAAAACCAAGAAACAATAATTTATGCTCATCACGTAAATGTATAGTTACATAGCTCACAAAACTCTATTTTCTATTTGTTTGACTCAAAGTTTAATTCTCAGTTTTAATTTATGTTTTTAAAAACTAGCGCCTTAAAGTTGTTAATCAGTCACGGACGTGAGGGAGCGGGGTTTTCTGACAGGAATTATTACTTAATGGAAGGCCCCAGCAAAAACTTATATCGTAACATGTGGTTTTTGAGATAATCATATTTTATTGTATTTTTATTTTATTATAGCACTAGCCTATTTTTTCCCGTCGTGAATGTCATGAGAGGTGACTTAGGGTATTCGAGAAAATTATTATGAAGCGCGGCAGTTAGCCATCAGTTTTAAAAGCTTCTCTCTTTTTCCTTGTCTTCTTCTTCTTAACTTCCAAAAGTGGCAGAATAACTTCTAATTATTAAGCTTTTCGTATCCGTGGGTGTTATGTATATAAGTTTACACACGAGTCAAATAGTGGTGTAAATAAATCCTATATAATTGGCCACTTCCTTATGATCAAACTCTTCTGCAACGGCTCGAGCGATTTCAACCAAATTTGCCACAGTTGGGTCCAGCAGTTGCATGTCGTGATTGAACCTACCATTGAGTAATAATAACCAAAAAACAATTTTCCCATTGAAGTCAATAGAAAAAAGTTAATGGTTTCTTATTTAGAGCGCGGCTTAAACCTTAAAACCGACTGCAGAGATAGTAAGAAGACAGAGGTTTACCTTACTGGCTCAGCTCAATTAATTTCAATCGCAATTTGCATTGAAGTCATAGTAATAAATCATATCATGTTAATCTTTATTACAGATATTCCTGAATACGTCGTACTTCAAGTGCAAAGGCATACTCAGCTTCGCTTTGATGCCCAATATTTCATGCAGTGCACATCAACCTGGTCAGCAGATAGCGACCTTAACTGGCACATAATAAAGGCGTGTTTTCTTTACACGTAAGTATACATTTGTTAATACACAATACTCACGCTATTTGATCCTTGGGGAACAATAAGGGTCGATCCACACTATAGTGTCGATCTCACCTGGTTCTCGGTCCGATCTCGGTCTGGTATTTTTTTTGTATTCACATTGCACAGTCCGTCTCTAGTCACGATTCAGTTTCAGCAGTAGTCAGTCGTGTATATTTCGCTGTAGTAGATTAAAGGACCATGGGGGATTTTGTATGAACCCCGTCCCCACCCTACAACAGTCATGGGATATGAGTCAATTTGTTCATTGGGACCCAAAAAAGTCCAAAGTACCTGTGTTAATTGCAAAAACATTTGGGTTTTTTTATAATAAAAAAATAACTTTTCGGCACAAATGTGTTTATTTTTAAACAAAAATATTTGTTTCTACAAACAAAAAGGCATATTTCACGTAAACAAATGACGATTCTATGTACATTGACGTCCTGTATCCATAATTGTGCCAAACGTTCTCAAAATCACCTCCTCTGCGCACGTCCCGACTAGCTCGAACCGGTTTCCGGCACCTTCATTTTGCGACACTATTAGCGTTATCGTAATACTTTTTTATTCTTAGAGCTACTAAATCTCCACGCAATGAAATATAAAAAAAAATGATTTTTTTGGTTTCTAAAATATAATGTTACCTTATAGCAAAGATATTAAAATAATACGCATTTTATATTAAAATATTATTTAGATCACCATATTCTAGTCCTTTTTAATGCAAACTAAGTAAATGCGTAAGTAAAAAAGAAGAATATATTATAAAATCTAAACCCCAAGTTCTCTATTCTAATAGATGTTTCAAATGACACTTGTTTGAAATCTGTTGGATGGTGGGGACGTTTTTTCCCATCGCCCTTTAATAATAAAAATTGTTTAATTGCTTATTTCAATATTTGCGGTCGATATGTCATAGAAATTTTCTCAGAAAATTAGCTATTATAGCTACTCTTCTTGATGATCATCATAATATGAATACGAGAAGAGTACGTGAAGCAATGTAATGAGGTGATTGCAAATCATATAAACCTGGTTTATTTTTAACCAATCAGTGTCCGTCTTTCTGACCGGGAACTGACCGAGCCGAGAACAAATGAACATTCACACTGTGTCGGAACATGTCGTTACAAGTTCAATCTCGATCAGTCAAATATTCTTTGAGACGTATCGTTGCTGGAGTGTGATTGGACCGGAACTTGACTGGTACGGATAGTATGAATACGCTCATTGTTTTTTGTTTAATAATATTTTACCAGACTGAGATCAGACCGATAATAGTTGGTATAAATTCCATTCGAAATGATAAGACAAAAAGGTGTGAAATGGAATAATTTGCTGACCAAAGTAGATAAAAAACTCAAATAGCCCTGAATGTAAGTCTATATAAAATTCACTTGGCACAGTGTTTGTCCCCAAACTCCTCCGAAACAGCTGAACTGATTTCAATGATACTTTGCATACACATATGCACCTTTATGACAAACTCAACTTTTCGAAACGCGAACGCCTCAATGTACTTTTGTTACCGAAGCACAAGCTTACAAGGACCAAGGGCTGCTTTACAATAGCAGCTTCTAAATGCTGGAACGTTATACCGCCGCCTATCAAAGATGCACTTGCTTAAATATTTGATAGTATTGCAGCGCAACGAGTTTGCTATTCCCTATGGCTGTGCTTCTAATGTCGAATAATAACCAGTAATAAGGTATTTATATATACAGTAACATGTATCTATGTATATATATATATATATTTATCTATTTATGCATTATATTGTTATGAAAGTATGTACGTGGCTTTCATTATTGGTATTTATATTGATTGTTATTTATATTTTATTCTTCTATAATATGTGAAGAGATCTAAATAATGTATATATATTAGCTCTAGGCTAAGACTGTGTGTGTGTTTGTGTATGCGAGTGCATGTGTATTGAAATTAGTTCTAAGTTAGTTTTAAGTGTAAGTAGTCTTAAGGTTTGGTCAGAGCTGAAAATCGGAGCTATCTGCTTGTACTGGATAGACCGAGCTCTGTACCATTTTGTCTTTTATTTTGCTGTTATATGCTATTGTTCGCTTTGTTAATACTTCTTTCTTATTGTGTGTTGTCATGTCACCATTTTTTTTTTGTTGTATGTGTTAAAGACAAATAAAATCTTTTATTATTATTATTTCGGAAAACATTTCTGTTTCTCGCCTCTCCCATGGCCGAAAATGAAAATGTAAATTTTAAATGGGAGAGGCGGTACTCCCCGACAAAAGCACAGTCGGTCGGGGTCAGGGAGTCAGGTTCAAGAACCGACGGACGATCCGAGCCGTATCGAGCAGCACCGCTTTCTGCATCTGTGCTGGAACCGACACGCCACAGAAATCCAACCGCCTCAAGTTGGTCGCGAGGCTGGTTGGAATTAACCCGTTCGCGGACAAAACAATTGGGATTATTTCTGTCGAAGTCACACCCCACATGTCGGTGATCTCGTGAGCCAGATCGAGATATTTCCGACGCTTCTCGGTGTCGGCTTTCACGAGACCCTCGTCATGAGGGATAGTGACATCCACTAGAAATACCCTCGACTGCGACCGATCCCATACCACGATATCAGGCTTATTCGCTAGAATAGTCCTGTCCGTGATAACGGATCGGTCCCAATAGATTTTGGCTCGGTCGTTTTCTAGGATTGGCTCCGGCAGATACTTGTAATACGGCAGCCTCTGTTGCAAGAGTCCGTATTTTAGAGCGAGCTCCTGATGCAGGATTTTGGCTGCTTGGTTGTGCCTGTGCAAGTACTCAGTGTTAGCAAGAGCCGAACAACCGGAAATAACATGCCTAAGTGACTCTCCGGGACGGCCACATGCTCGACAGATGTCTGTGGTACCGTCCTTTAGGATGTATCTCCGATAGTTCCGCGTCTTGATAACCTGGTCCTGTATTGCACAGACAAAACCTTCGGTTTCCCCAAAGAGGTCCCCGAAACGCAGCCAATGCAGGGAGGCTTTACGGTCCACGAAAGGTTCGTGAAGTACCTTGTAAAACCTCCCGTGCAGCTCCTTCTCTTTCCATACGGACTCCCGATCAGAGGTGCTAAGTACCTCCGGGTTTCGCCAATCCTGTGAGGCCAACGATAAGGGAGTCAGTCCTTTATCACTAGCGACCACCTCCCCCCGAATACTATCATCCGTCATCGTCAAAAAATAGTTTCTGAGGTTGCATACCTCGCGGTTGTGCATGGTTTTGGCACTCAAGAGGCCTCGACCACCACACTTCCGCGGGATATACAATCTCATAACCGACGACCTCGGATGATGCATTCGATGAGAGGTCATCGTCGTGCGGACTCGTCTGTCCAGAGCGTCTAGTTCGGACTGAGTCCATCTGAGCACGCCAAACGTGTACATCAGTACAGGCATGACCCAGGAGTTAATGGCTCGGATCTTATTAACGCCTGACAAGTAGCTATTAAGCACACTTTTCAGGCGTTCACAAAACTCCTCGCAAACACCCTGTTTCACGTCTGCCACCTTCACACCAATGGTTTGTGACATGCCCAGATACCGGTATGTTTCAGCCTCGGAGAGTGCCCTCAAATGATTGGTGCCGACATCGACACCATCAGAGTGCACGACATGCCCCTTCTCCACATGAACGACCGCACACTTATCGACCCCGAGCTCCATCTTGACGGAACCACTGAAATCATTAGTGATCGTCAGTAGCTCCGCCAATCTGTCAGCCGTGGGGGCGTAAAGCTTCAGGTCATCCATGTAGAGGAGATGAGGCAAGCGTGGTCCGCCTCTCCGAAACTGAAAGCCTGTCCCCGAATTCTCCAAGAGTGTACTTAGAGGATTATTATTATTATTATTATTATATGGTATGACGGAGAATAGGTGTATAACTATTGTTATACTCCTAATTGATAAGGGTGGTCCATCCCTAATATTTAATTTTGTTTTTTATCGACTAGATATTCCCTACATATGATTTATACGGCAAAACAACGTCTGTCGTGTCAGCTAGTATTTTACAAAGATGAACATTATATAGAACCAAATTGTTATGCTAGAATCTGAATCATTTTGTTAGTGACACAAAATATTTGGTTACCACGTTCCTGCTCCGCAATTATTTACACCTGGTTGGCTGCAAATTTCGTAGGCGCTTTGTTGTTTGAAGCAGATGCTACAGAACTAAAGGCTTCTTAAATTTAGTTACATCTTTTATTTTATTTTTAAGCTAGCTGACCCGGCAATGTAAATCATTTCTGCTGTGTAGTGTCGGCTTAGAATAGCACTACCCCATTTCTTCCGGTGGGTGTACGTAAGAGGCGACTAACGGTATTGGGGCTTTTAAGGGATTTTTGGGCGATGCGGTTGGAGACCCATCACCAACAACCTTTATTTCACCATCTTTTCCCCACTCAACTTTCCAAAAGTGGCTAGGGAATTTCTAATTCCCTAGCTCTGGGTACCCCTTTTAGGGATTTATAGCCGTGAGTATATGTATGTATGTATGACCATTTCTAGGGAATTTCTAGTCTATAAAAATAAAATGTTATGGGTGGATAACCCTTATCACTTAGGAGTATAAACATTTTTCTCAGACCAAGCGAATGGGTAAGCAAAATTTCTTTGAAATTGGTTCAACAGTGTCGGAGGAGTTTGGTGACTAACACTGTGACACGTGAATTTTATATATTCTGAAGTTTTTTCTTATCACATTCAGAGGCTTGGTCTGCTGTCGGTTTTGAAAATTCTGTTAAGATAACCTACACCAGTAAAATTCTCATAATACATTTAAGACTAATATATACATACATACATATATATGCTCATACCGTTATTTCTATTGGGGTAGGCAGAGAGGGTGTCATATTTCACCGTGTGTCGCGAGCTCGACGCTTCCAATAATTTTCGAATTTTCCAATAAGCGTAATTATTTTACTGAGGGTGGATGCAAATAACATCAATAACTAAAAATCAAAGTACCTTCAAGAAAAATATTTTTATTTTTTATTTTCATTTATTTAGGAAACAAACAGTCGTTTACATTACAAATGTACACAGTTATAAAAGGAACAATTAGACCTACAGCTCCATAAATTAATATTTTACACTTTTGTGTGCGGTAGGTAGATACATCAGTATTGTTTTTATTTTTATACATCAGGGTTTATCAAGTACAATTAACCTAAGTAGAAAATTGGTTTAGAGAAATAACATGAAACTTTTATAAACATTTACATAACATATGAACAAACAAAAGAGATAAATGAAATTAAGTTAAAAACGAATATCTTAATTTAGTTACAAAAGAGTTTAAACTATTACAAGACAGATCAATCTCACAAAATTCTAGGTTATACAAATCAGCACTTCGCCTAAAAAAAAATGTTTACAAGTATATATAGTTTTATAATGTGGAGGAAATTGGTTAAGAGAGATAACATGAAACTTTTATGTTTATATATACTAATATGTTTAGCATAATAAGATTAAGGCATTAATTATAATCTGCTTTTCAAACCGATAAACCATACAAAAGATTCGGTGAAACGTGATTCGCGCCAACGTCTTTCGAGCTGGCGGTTTTCGAATTCACGTACGTTCGAGCTGGCGTACCACTCAAATAAATTTTCGAGCTCGCGTACGCCGAGCTCGCGACATTCGGTGAAACGTATGACACCCGGCAGAGACTATCGATCCTGGTATGATTCTGGCAAACTTCTCTAGCTTCGTTCATAATCATCAATCTTTTCATACATGCTCTTTTATTTTTCATATTTCGGAAGAATTTAAGACTAATATTTGCTTTATTTGTGTGTCGGCATCTGCATGAGTATGTAGCAGCCATGTGGTTAAACCAGCTAGCTAAGTAAGCAGCTAGTTTCTTTGCTAAATGAAAAGCTAAAACTACGGTAATTAGAGCGACTTTTCGTTTTCTACTTTTTAATTAAATGTAGTTTGAAGAGACGTGACTTGATTGATCGTCAAATTTAGATCGTCAATAGGTGGGCCGTGTAGTGCCGGCTTAGAATATCACTATCCCTTTATACCCATGGATGTTGTAAGAGTATGGGGCTGTTTAAGTGGATTTTGGACAATGTGGTTGGAAACCCATCACAAACGATACTTTTTATTCTACTATGTTGTGCCCTAAGAAGTTCCAAATGTGGCTGTGGAGTTTCTAGCTCTAAAGCTCTGGCTACCTCTTTTTGAGGTTTATGGCCGTGAGTATATTATGTAACTATAGGTTTTCAAAATACTCGTAATGCATTAATAAAGCAAAAATTGGTTATGTGAAAAGACTTCGAATAGGCAACCAAATTCTACCAAAACATCATGAAAAAATGTTCTTTTTTTTCTAATATATATACATATATATTAACGGCTATATATCCTTAGAAGAGGTAGCCATGGCTTAATAGTTAGGTAATTTCTGAGCCATTTCTGGAAGTTGAGTGGGAAAAGATTGTAAAGTAAATGTTTTTGGTGATGAGTCTCCAACCGCATCGCCCTAAAATCCCTTAAAAATCCCCAGTGCTCGTAGCCGCTTCTAAGAAGTGCCATTTTAAGTTGACACTACACAGCAATATTTTAATAACAATTTGTTTCAGATTACCTCTGCTGCTGATGATGATCGCGTACCACCAGATCGTCAAGGTGCTGTGGAGCTCTGACAACATTCCTGGCCATACATCGTCGTCGGCGCACAAACTATGCAATGCGTCAGGACCTAATAACTGTAAGTAACGCAATTATATTTGTATTATAGGATATGTATAATTATAGGCGATAGGCCTGCCCCCTATCACGTGAGTACACTGTCTTAGCAAAACGTGGGTACCTTCTCTGGACACTAGATGGCGCTGCCATGTGAGTTCAGAAGTATTGGTACCTCTGCCAACCCCTTCGGGGATAAACGGCGTGAACGTTTATGTTATGTATAATTATAGCCTATAGGCGATAGGCCTGCCCCCTATCACGTGAGTACACTGTCCATGCAAAACGTAGGTACTCTGAACACCAGGTGACAAAGTCACGTGATGTTCAGAAGTATTAGTACCTCTGCCAACCCCTTCGGGGATATGCGGCATGAACGTTTATGTTATGTTATGTTATGTATAATTATAGTAATGTATATAAAGCAACCGTGATAGCCCAGTTGGTAGAACAGCGCATAGGTGCAGACAACGAGGGCTAAATTCCTAGGGCGGGCCCACACCAATTTGTCTTTTCTAAAATCATGTGTGGTGAATTTATCATAGTTGTTTGCTTGTATTGTCGGCTTGGAATAGCACTACCCCGTTTCTTCCGGTGGGTGTACGTAAAGAGGCGACTAACGGTATTGGGGCTATTAAGGGATTTTTGGGCGATGCAGTTGGAGACCCATTACCAACAACCTTTTTTTACCATCTTTTCCTCATTTAACTTTCCAAAAGTGACTGAGTAATTTCTTATTCCTTAGCTCTGGCTACCTCTTCTAGGGATGTATAGTCGTGAGAAGTATAAGTACATGCTTGACAATTTATTATCGTCTTGGGGTTCTTCTCTGCAGGTTACATTCGGAATTCAACAAAGTTCCCGATGATTTTCTCCGCTTTCAAAACTATTTGGTACATTTTCATGATTATTTTAACCCTCAGTGATAGCAGAAGCTAAAGATAAATTAAATAAACACGAAAAGATACAAGAGAGCTCTAAAAGTCATTGGAGCAGAGATGATTTCTAATCGAGCATGAATTGTACTATAGCCAACTAGATTCTAAGTAACTGTAGTTGCAACTCTAAATAACTACATACATATTATACCCTATCGCCCAAAAGCCACTTAAACAGCCCGATAACCTTAGTCGCTTATTACGACACCCGTGGGTAGGAAGTGGTAGTGACATTCTATATATATATATATATATTTTAAAAACTTCTTCTTAATCATAAAACTAAAAATAAATGTAATGGTAACTACTATAAACTTTTTAAAGTATGTAAAATTCTGCCTGTCAGCCTGAAACATAAATACCTCTTATTAATTAACAACCACGACAGTCAAGAGCAGAATCTCACGAAGCTGAGTCATAGCTATGGCACGAAGTCGGTGTCGGCGGGCAGGCTGGAGGTACCCAGAGTAAATAATTACCACGGGGACAGGAGGCTTAAAAAGCGATTACCGTACTTGATCAACAGTCTGCCCGAGGACATCCGCCTCGAGCCTAATAGACAAAAATTTAAAAACAAATTAAGAAAATATTTTCTCAACTCACTACCATAGATGTAACTAAATAAAAAAATACTAGAAGAGACTCTACCTGCAGACAAAATGTAAAAAAGTTTTGCAGGGCTTTGTAATAATTAAATGTAACCATTTATGTTAATAAAGATTCATAATAATAATAAGCTGACACTATACGGCAATTTTGATATTAATAGGTTTTATACATACATACATACATACATACATATTCTCACGCCGTTAGTTCCCATTGGGGTAGGCAGAGACTATCGATCGCCACTTTGTACGATCCTGGCAAACCTCTCTGGCTTCGTTTACATCTATCAATCTTTTCATACATGCTCTTTTATTCTTCATACTGCGGACACCTGCCTTTTTTTAATAGGTTTTATATGCCAAATTATTAATAAGACACATCATTTTACGAGGATATGCGCTGAAAAAAATGTTACTAACAACAGTTGCAATTAAATTAAGAGCTTTCGAAGATAATAAATTTCCATTACATTTAAAAAGGCGGATCTCTTTGTCCTCAAATTTTGCATACTTAGTCTTGTTGAGCTGTCAATCTCTTAGGACGCTGTTTGTGACGGCATACAATAAACGAGACAAAAAGGAATTCGGGACAAATTGAGTTTGTGTTATTCCTATCCTATGACAATATCTTTTTCCGGAGGGTATCAATTTTTGTTTCAGTAATGCAATTCAATTGTTTCTTGCCAGTCGAAATAAAAGGCGCGACGTTAGAGACTTTTATTTGTGGCTGTTACAGAATCCTGGAATTGTTTGTCCCTTTTTTCTATAAATAATTTACCCAAGAGTATAAGAGGGATATTAGGCACATGAGTCAAGAATAACCATCGTTTCGTATTTAGAGTGCTCAAAAAGGCAGGTATCCGAAGTATGAAGAATAAAAGAGCATGTATAAGATTAAGGGATGTGAATGAAGCGCTCAAGTGGCGATCAATAGTCTCTGCAATTGAAAATAATGGCGTGAGTACATGTTTATGTATGTATGTATGTAAATCCTTAAAGATTCGAGAAAAAAGATTGGTATAATTATTGTCATTTCAACGAAGTCTGAAAATTTTACTGTCTTTTTAGTATATTTTATACGTTCAGATTTTCTAAGTATTTCCTTCCTTCTTTTATAAAAATGTTTTTCTACCTCGATTTGCTTTTATCGCTCTGTTTGCAATACCTTCTTCACGTTCGGCGAAATTATTGGCTTAATCTTTTCCTCAAAGTAATTTTTGTGAGTTCAAAAACCATTTTCATGTTTTAATCTTTCCGCTTAACCACCGACAAATCGAGTAAATATTAATACACTGCAAATAATTTCAGCAAATTTCGCACACATTTTTGCTTTTGACAAGCGAGCTCAAGTGTTTCGCGTTAAAGAAGCTTACATGGTACGGCGGCAAACGTTCGAAATAAATTTAATTTTCCAAATTGTTCTAGTGTTTTTTCCTAAATAAAATAGCTAAGATAATTGTTACAAAAAGCAATGTCCATTAAATAACTGTATTTTTTTGTTTTGTTTTTATCTGTATTGATGTCCTAAGAGTATTATTTTTTAAGTGTGTTAATTTACTGTTTTACATTCATACACACTTATACTCACGCCATTATTTCCCATTCGGGTAGGCTATCGATTGCCTCTTTGAACATTCCCGGCAAACCTCTATCAATCTTTACAAGCTCTTTTATTCTTCATACTTCGGACGCCTGTCTTTTTACTGTTTTGAAAAGCTATATGTCGAAAGCCTTGTTTTGTATTTCTTTACTTCAATTAAATTTTAACAATATATTTTTACCCCAGATCCCACCCATGTATAGTGAATTTTTGTAATGAATTATACAAAACGACGAACTTCATAATAATTTAAAAAATAAACAATGAACATATATTTTTTTATTTTTTCTAACTTTTTTTATGAAAATCTTAACCCCCCCAGAGGAAGGAACCGTTAAAACTTAAATTAGCATTTGCGCTAAAATAATTCATAGATCCCGGCGGCTACAATACAGAATGCAAAACAAGTCTTAATAACCATGACATATAAGGTTTTAAATGGCACGCTCCGACAGAGACGCCTGGGTGCCACTCGAATGTTGACGGAATTTCACAATTATAAGCAGACGGTCGCCGGGTGTCTCTCAACCGCTGTAGGGTTAAGTAAACTTATTCTAACTTTTAACGCCCAAAAGTTTAAGTTGTGTTTTAAAATCCAATAATTTTACAGTGGAGATGAAATAAAATCGCTTCAACAAGCGTTTAAATCTAAAAAGAAAAATCTAGTAATTTTCCAGTGGGAATGAAAAGAAATCGTTTCAACTAACGTTTAAATCTCAAAAAACACTGGTTTTCAAACAAACGAGTATATCTTTTCAAATTAAAAAACCTAAAAAAATATACATCTTTTTAAAATCAAAATATCGCATAGATCTGAAACGATCCCCAACCCTTTGACATTCCATACACTTTGAGGCTGCTCCGGGTTCATTTGACTGCTACAAAGCAAACATTCGCCAAGTTTTTCATTATAATAATCAAATTTGCTTGCGAATATTCTGGAAAGCAAGTCACGTTTTAATAGAAGCATTCGGTTCAATCGTTTTTATTTTTAATTGTATTTTATATAGCCAATGGTTTTTATTTCTTTATTTTCTTTTTCAACATGTTTTATTTGGGTTTTATTGTATGATTGTAAATTTAATTATTTTTTATAATGAACCTTGAAAGTGTGTTTGGTAACACGCGTCTTTTCATGCGGGAACCATGAGTTCAAATCCTGTGTTGGTCATAGTTGATGTTTTAATGCATTGGTACCTCTACCACGTCTTCGGTAATTTGCTGCTTAAAAACAATATGTTTGTATATTGAATAGAAATAAATCGTAAATATTTATGAGTTAATTCATATTAATACGTTATAAAATTTATATAGGGCTGGCTAAAATCTAAAATTCATAAAAATTGCTGAGTCTCCAAATGTTTGGCTAGTTTTACAAATTTAAGGATTAAAATTAAAAGAAACCAATTTTTTTTAATAGACTTAAATCAATTGCTGTGTAGTGCCGGCTTAGAATAGCACTACCGCATTTCTTCCGGTGGGTGTACGTAAAAGGCGACTAACGGTATTGGGGCATTTAAGGGATTTTTGGGCGATGCGGTTGGAGACCCATCACCAAAAACCTTTATTTCACCATCTTTTCCCCACGCAACTTCCAAAAGTGGCTGAGTAATTTCTAATTCCCTAGCTCTGGCTACCTCTTCATGGGATTTACAGCCGTGAGTATATGTATGTATGTATGTTAAATCAACATACCTGAAAATCACAAAAAAACCTTAGAACTACTTAAATTTATAGATACTAAATCTGGAGATCTACTATTCTAAGAAAATAGGCGCAGTAACTCAGATATGTGAGCCTATAAATTAAATCTGGATTTACAAACGGGACTAGCTAATACAATTAATGTCTCTATTTGCTAAACTATTGAATCTCTGGATTAAGTTCAATGAGATTTACATACATACATATACTCACCATAAATCCCAAAAAAGAGTAGCCAGAGCTTCAGAGCTAGAAACTCGTCAGCCACATTGGAAAAGGATACGGGAAAAGGTGGTAAAAATAAAGTATCCTTGGTGATGGTTCTCGACCGCATCGCCTAAAAACCACTAAAAACGTCCCATGCCGTTAGTCGCCTATTACGACACCCGTAGGTAGAAATGGGTAGCTTGACATTCTAAGCCGGCACTACACGGCAAAAATAAAATCTGGATATCTATAAATTAAATCTGGATTTGCAAGCAGGACTAGCTAACGCAATTAATGTCTTCATTTGCTAAACTATTGAATCTCTGGAGTTAGTTCAATTAGATTTACATATCCGTTACGTTCTCTCTTCTTCTTCTCACGTTATGTGATTGGTTTGTTGTGATGGACAATTTATTTTAAATATGGCACACTAGCGTTTGGTTTTGTCGCATAGAAAATCTTTTATAAAGTAAAAACATGTTTATAAACTGAAATTGTACAAACCATATTTTGAAAAAATGTGAATGTAAAGAGTTTTTTTGTTGCTTCTTCTCTTTATGAACACCTTCCGAAGCAACGGATTAACGATTAATTTAAAACTTTGACGTTCAAAAAGTTAGTATTTAACTTTATTTTGAAAAAAAAACTTTTTTACTTTTTTTTTTACTTTTTGACTTTTTATCAGCCTACTATATTTACATATAGAGACCTACCCTCTTTCACGTGAGTACACTATCTAACAGTACAGTAAAACATCTCTCGTAAACTAAATAAAGCCAACCACAACTACCTACTTAAATCTATTTGATTTTTTATAAACAAAGTCAAAGGAGCTATAATGTATATTTTAATAGTTAAAAAGAAAAAAAAAAGAAAATAATGTTTTTATTTGACACACGTATACAGTATTCATACCATAATTCAAAGAAATGGTTTCGCTAAATTGGGCCCACAATCAGTAATTTCTGATTTGTGTATGAGTATACACAAAATCAGAACTGATTTTCATTATGAGCCCTACATGGTGATGACAGTACGTCAGCAGCTATTTATATGAACTAGTTCTTGCCCCAGTTATGATAGTACATACTTTAAAGGCCTGTATGTATAATGTAGAAACTGTAAAAACTGTAATTTCAAAGGACTTGGATTTTCACACCGTATATCCTATATAAGCGATATAAGCGATTGGCACATTTCCTTTTTTATATAAAAATGGGCTATTTGACAATGCGAGAAATGAAGTGTCAATTGCTGTCATCAGTATAAATTAAGAGTTTAAAAATGGTTATTTATTAACGTAAGTTGAAAATAATAATTGATTTCTTTAAAAATCAATAAATAAAAATGCAAATTTTTAAACGCTTGTCACGTGACCCAAAACGTTCTTGAATGGTCGAGTTTATGATGACGTCACATGCCTGTAAAGAAACCTCGTGGCTCGTTTGTTGCCATAGACCAAATACAGGCAAGTGACGTCACTGACCCGTTTGCAGCGCCATATTGTCAAAATAGTGTTTTAACGCGCTATTTGAATATTCAATTTTTAATTTGATATTTTTCAGCAAATGTGCACCAGATTTAAAAAATATAACTTTTACTGGGTTCCTTAAACTCTACTACATTATATAAAATGGATTTTAAAAACCTGTCAAATAGCCCATTAATGTAAACTTTGAATAAAATACTTCAACAACTGTGTAGTGTCGGCTTAGAATAGCACTACTCCATTTCTTCCGGTGAGTGTACGTAAGAGGCGACTAACGGTATTGGGGCTTTTAAGGGATTTCTGGGCGATGAGGTTGGAAACCCATCACCAACAACCTATATTTTACCATCTCTTCCCCACTTAACTTTCCAAAAGTGGCTGAGGAATTTGTAATTTCTTAGCTCTGGCTACCCCATCTAGGGATTTATAGGCGTGAGTATATGTATGTATGTTCTTTAACAACGTTAATTAAAACTATAAAACAGTAAAAACTCAAAAGCATTAACCGATATTATAAATCATATTTATTGACTATCTGTTCATTTTTTGGACATCTTCAAATTACTTGGCCAAGTTTCAGCGCTGATTATGTGAACCCGCCCTTATTTTTTCTTCACATAAATCTTTTCGTTTTTGTGTCCGCTTTTATTGCGCTGACTGATAAGATTAATAGAGAATGGAGTGAATGTCGACAACGCTATGATAATATTTATAGTAGTTTTATTCTGGAGCGTCTGTACTACAAAATAGTGTTATTGTACAAACATACATAATACTCATGCCTATTATATATAAACCCACAAAGGGGTAGTCAGCGCTTTAGCATTAGAAATTATTTAATTATTTTTGGAACTTGAGATGATATAAATTGTAAGCAATTGTCGGTGATATTTCATACCCATTTAATATTTTAAAAAGTTCAGGACTATAAAAATACAACCTTCATGTCAAAACCCTTGGGAACGAATGGGTAGTGCTATTCCAGCTAAAACTTAACAGCATGTTCTAAAAATGTTGAGGTGACGTGAATTACGAAATTACGTGGAAATGATAAGATTTATGTAATATCTGTGGTTTATAAGTCTTAGTTTGTTTCAATGTTTTTATATTTAATAGGTTACACATATACAACTTTTATACTTTCACTACTACTACTTTTACACTGAATATTAATAAATATTTAAAAGTTTATAAAAGGAAATCTTTGTTAAGTGCCCCTCCCAGAGAAAACTGAAAATCTGTGTTTTGCGTAACGAAAATGTCTCTTCTGAGTTAGATCCGATTTCAATTGCTGTGACACAGAAAATAGCTGTAGCTAAAGCGTAGCGTAGTTTTATTTCTATTTATTGTGTATTTCTGTGAAGTTTGTTTTTGTAATGTTTTTATATCTGGGATCAAAGTTGTTTTACCTTGTCTGTCTGAGTAGTAAAAATAAAAGTGTTATCAATCCAACTAACTTTTTACGAATGAGTGTAACTCACGTGATTTTGCACGATCTTGACAAATCTCTTTTGATTCTCTTACATTCATTATCCTTCTCAGACATGCTCTGTTATTCTTTTCTCTTTGGACCCCCGCCTTTATAAGAACGTTTTCGATTTACCTACTATTTTGTAATTCAAACAAATGTCACAATACAAAATTACTAAATCCTAATACAAACCACTCCGAAGCAGTTAGAAGTCTAAATGCTATTATAGATAGTTGTATGTTAATAGCTGCATAGATAGTTACCATGTCCCGTTCCGATGTGCAGTTACGAACAGTTTGGCTTTGAGTCTCGTTTAAGTTTTAATGTGCTAGACTCAATTCGCTAAAATTTCTACAAAGCATAATAGTACTTAAGGAATCTGTGTGACCAGATTTCAAATTGTATGCAGAACAGTAAAAGGGTGACTTTGTGTTGAGAATTTGTTGCAAATAATCTAAGACAAGTTATAGTTGCGAATGCAACTTTTTCATCCAAAACATTCTTTACGCTGACTATTTCCGAAGGTTTGAGTACACTATCTATTTGGTCAGATTTCCTTACTTATTTATTAATTTTATGACTAGAAGCCTTGTCTTTCTGCATTCGTGCCAGTGCTCCCCCAATGAGCTACCAAGATTTTGTGAGCCCTGTAACATTCTCAATCAACACAAAATAAAAATTTGATTTTAGAGATCCGTAGCGAAAAGAATAAAAGAGCATGTAAGAGAAGAATGACGAAGGAAGATAGATTTGTCAGAATCGTATAAAATGGCAACCTATAGTCTCTTGCCTACCCCAGTGGGCACACGGGCGTGAGTATAAGTGATTAAGTTGGATTTTAAAAGCAGTTTGTGAAGTTATGTGCCTATCGCTTGTTTGTTTCATATAATCCTACAGTAGAGTACTTAATGCTGGGATATAAACTGAAATACTGAAACTAATTGAACTGCTGGGTTACATCACTCAAAAGCTCTATTGAAAGAAGTGAAAAGATTAATTGCTATGTTTAGAGCAAGTGGGTTTTATTATCATTTAGAATGTTCTTTTGTTTGATGAACTTTATATATGATAATAAGTTACATCGATAAAACATTAATTTGTTGCATCTACATGTTAATAAAAAATATATATTAGTAGTGTAGTGTCGGCTTAGAATAGCGCTACCCTATTACTTCCGGTGGGTGTACGTAAGCGGCGACTAACGGTATTGGGACTTTTAAGAGATTTTTGGGCGATGCGGTTGGAGACCTATCACCAACAACCTTTACTTCACCATCTTTTACCCACGCAACTTTCAAAAGTGGCTGAAGATTTTTTTTATTCCTTAGCTCTGGCTACCCTTTCTAGGGATTTATAGCCGTGAGTATATGTATGTATATATTATTGTATTAAAAACACCCAAAAAGAATTATATCACACTTAGCTTATATATCGTTTTATTTACAGTTGTGTTAAATAGGTACGAATAGATATATTTATATATGGTCATAATACGTAAATAATGTAAGCCCCTAAATAAGTACCTTTTAATGTCTTTCTTCAGAGATTTTTATATGTTATGTATGTTATTTTTATATATAAAGGATATTAATTCAAAACGGTTTAAATAGCACACATGTTCAACTTCAAATTCGACAATAACTATTATTTAGAGCAGGATACGAACCCACGACCTCCACTCCCAGAACCAAGTCACTTTCTTCCATCACCACATAATTCAACCTACCACATTCATACCATATATTTTCCTGCTCAGGGTCAGCAGCCAGTCGTCGGACAACCCCGTCATTGCACACCAACGCGTCAACTGAGGGTCAACTCCGGTCTCGAAGGAAAGCTGCCAAGATGCTAGTAGCTGTAGTCATCATGTTTGCCGTGTGCTACTTTCCTGTGCATTTGATGTCCGTTTTAAGGTAATTGTTATGCATTAAACAAGGTCGTTGCTGATATTTTTTATCTATACATACATGATCACATCTATAAATACTGTGTAGTGTCGGCTTAGAATAGCACTACCCCATTTCTTCCGGTGGGTATACGTAAGAGGCGACTAACCCACTCACATTTCCAAAAGTGGCTGAGGAATTTCTAATTCCTTGGCTCTGGCTACCCCTTCTAGGGATTAATAGCCGTGAGTATATGTATGTATGTATGTAAATACTAAAAAAGGATAACTAGAGCTTCAGAGTAAGAAATTTGTCAGGCACTTTTTTACATTAATTGGCACATTAAAAAAGATGCTAAAAATCAAGGATGATAGAAGGCCCAATTGCCCAATTATCTCTTAAAAGCCCCAAAGCCCTAAGTCATCTTTTACGACAACCGGGAAAAGATATGGGTTTGTGTAATTCTTAGCTGACACTACATAGCTAATAGCTATATCATTTCATGAAAAATAAATTATGAGTGACAACTATAACAACATAAAGCGTAAATGCACAAGTTTTGTGTTTTATTAATGATTATTATTTAGTTTTTTTCTAGTACATATGTTCTATTTTGTTGTTGTATAAGTTGTTTAAGTCTATTTTTATTTATTTTTTATATTGTTTGTGTCCTCAAGAGGAGAATAAAGATTTTTCTTTCTTTCTTTCTTTCTTTATATGGAAAGATGGATGAAAGTAAAAGCTCGAGGTTTAGTATGATCGTTCAAAACGTGGCAATCAATTGTTTCTGCCTTCTCCAAATTAAGCGATAATGAATAAATTAATTCTTATTCAAGATTAAAGTATGATGAATGATACGAAATAGATGATGTGGTCCGAAATATGTACAATAAAAGTGCATGCATAAAAAGATTGATGGATGTAAACGAAGATATAGAGGTTTGCCAGGATCGTACAAAGTGGCGATCGATAGCCTCTGCCTACCCCAATGGGAACTAACGGCGAGAGTATATGTATCTATATAGTGAGTATATGTATTGTAATAGCGAGCTGTGCAGTTTTTGCTTAGAATAGCACTATCCAATTTCATCTGGCGCTCGTAGTTTGGTGATTGTGGCGATTAGCCCATAAATAACTATCCTTGAACTTCCAAAAGTAGCTACGTAAGTTTTAAATCTGAAACTCTGGCTCATTCGTGGTACCTCTTTTGCGGTTTATAGCCTGAAGTATATGCGAATGACCTAAACTTCACTAACAAAACACTTAAACTTCACTAAAATCACTTACAAAACTGCATAAATATATTGCTGTGTAGTGTCGGCTTAAAATAGCACTACCCCTTTTCTTCCGGTGGGTGTACGTAAGAGGTGACTAACGGTATTGGGGCTTTTAAGGTATTTTTGGGCGATGCGGTTGGAGACCCATCACCAACAACCTTTATTTTACCATCTTTTCCCCACGCAACTTCCAAAACTAGCTGAGGAATATCTAATTCGTTAGCTCTGGCTACCCCTTCTAGGGATTTATAGCCGTGAGTATATGTATATGTATAAATATATAAATGAACACTGAACTCAAACTAACCTAGATATATTTAATTAAACCAAAACATTGTACACAATTAATAACATTCGTAGCGTTGTTTTATCTCCCCTTCTGATTTCACGAAAAACGCCGACCGATGCAATCAAGATAAACAGAACCACCAATTAAAAACGTTGACTATGATTTGTATTGTACAGAATATAGCAAAAGTGTTTCATGGCGAACAATATTTACTTTTTGTTTCAACAAAACCAGAGTTATTAGGGCAAAAGTAACTGTACTTCAAATTATTTAGAGGTATTTTTTTTAACTTTGTTTTTTCGGTAACTTTGTTTTTTCGGTAAGCGACATGATAGTCCAGTGGATAGAACATCCGCCCGAAAACAAAAGGGCGTGAGTTCCAATCCTGGGTCGGGCCTACACCAATTTGTCTTTTCTAAAGTCATATGTGTGGTTAATTTATCATGGTTGTTAACGGTGAGGGAAAACATCGTGAGGAAACCCACATGGCTGAGTTGTACTTAGTCATGTGACAGTGTATTCGTACAAAACGGCGATAGGCCTGCCCCCTATTACGTGAGTACACTGTCTATGCAAAACGTGGGTACCTTCATTGGACACTAGATGGCGCTGACATGTGAGTTCAGAAGTATTGGTACCTCTGCCAACCCCTTCGGGGATAAACAGCGTGAACGTTTATGTTATGTTTTGTTTTTTCGTTTGTTCGAGAGCTAATTAGAACGTAAAGTGGCTAGTCAATGTGAATGGTGTTTCTAGGAGAGGACGGCCGCATAAGTAGTTTGAAAAACAAATCGAAAATGGTCGATGGTAAAAGTCAGAAATAAAAAAGAATGTACGAAAAAAACGTGAATATGACAGAAGCAAGAGAGATTTGTCGGCATTGTACAAAGTGGCGATCGATAGTCACTGCCTACCCCAAACCGAACAATGGGCCTGAGTATAAGTAAGTAAGTCAGCTGATCTTTGAAAATTATCTGATATTCAAGAGTACATCATTACGATAGTATTAAAAACGCGTAAGTAATGATTGAAGCAACCTTACATAATTAAAAGATTTAGATGAAGAATAAGTTTGATTGAATAAACTTTGGTAGCTGATTGACGAAATCTAGGCCCTTATGCGTAGTGATCGTTAAAATTAAATCTTATTAAGAAACTCTTAATACGTAACTGAAAGTCTATCATTCAGCCATTATCAGCCAGTTTGGTGAAGTCATATTTCATAGTCATGAGTTTTATTTTTAAAATATTAAGTAATTTTTTTCGTATTCCACCATTTTTAATTTATTAGATTTTCATGTAGCCAGACGACAAGAGAGATTTTAAAAACAACACCAGTTTTGATCCAATTTACTAGGAACAAGTCAATTAACTTGAGTTCATTTTTCATTAATAGTACTGTAATGATTAACATACGTATATAAGAAACATTTTATTCCCACACCTATTTAGACTCTCAGATATAAATCCCAAAAAGTAGTTTTTTCTTAGTAGTATTTTTTTCGTCATCACCATCAGTTACAGCGGAAGTATGAACAACGAAGTATTTCACTAAATTAATATATGTACGATACATGCAGAAACTAAGTTCCCTCGTTTATTTTTATCTTTAAACATGACTTTTAAAGTAAAATTTTATAACACTAGTATGTACTTTTAATATATTGTTATCATTTCAATAAAAAAGGATTACTTTATAGCTATTCCCTATTATCCCAAGAATAAAATGACCAGAAACCAGAACAAAAAACCGCTATTTCTCGCCTTCCTAATTGCCCGGTGTTCCATCTGCTCGAATAACCCGCATTAAAATTACAACTAAAAAATCCTTTTTTCTCTGACACTTAGGACCATAAATTTTGCTGTTAAGAACTTTTGGCTACGATTGCCGAATTAAGAGATTTTAAAATAAAGTCTTAGGAATGAAAAGAAAAGAAAAGAAAAGAAAAGAATGTTTTTATTTAGCACACATATACAGAATTCATACAATAATTTAAAGAAATGGTTTCGCTAAATTGGGCCCACAATCAGTAATTTCTGATTTGTGTATAAGTATACACAAAATCAGAACTGGTTTTCATTATGAGCCCTACATGGTGATGACAGTACGTCAGCAGCTATTTATATAAACTTGGAAAATTAAAAACAAGTTAGAACAACCAAACAAACAAACATATTTTCACTTATTTCTGAGTCAATAATTATCAAAATGGAACGTCTTCTTAAACGTAAATGTTTTTTTTCATATTTTATGTTGTGGATATGATTGTGACCAAATCTTTAGTTACATTTTTAGATTCTTGAGCCACATGCAATATATATTTATAAAAATACTTGATGAACAGGCAAACTTTGTTTTACCATATAAATTATTTCTGGGAAATTTCTAGTCGACAAAATAAAACGAATTTTAGGGGTACGACTCTTATGTATGTATGTATTGTAAAATTATTTATTGTTCTTCATTAATAAATAAAACAAAGGCTCTATGTTGATGGCAAACTTCATGTGAGTCTATGTTTGTGTCAAAGAGTATATATTCAAGTTACTCAAATACTTATTACATCCAATGAAACATACTACTATCTGGATGCTTTGAGCAATCAAGCTCTTTGTATAGCTTCAGTCTTTCCTGCGTCTGAAAGACAAATGCAGAGTAAATAATACATCATTCGCTACAGAGATTTTTCACATTTGTATATGATTCAGGTGATTGCTAAGCAATTGTGGCTAACCCATCACTTAACATACTTGAAATATATACGGACGGACATATTAAACAGGAACAAGAGTTTTTTATATTCTGAATTTATGTGCACTTATTAATACATTTAAAAGCCAGGGATATACTAGGGAGGTAGTAGTCCAACTTAGTGCTACCAAAGATATGCCAGTTTACTTTCGAGTTGGGGAGGGTACGTAACGAGACTTCAGTGCTTCGGAGGGCACGATAAACAGTGATATTATGGTAGTAGAAGAAACAGTAACTTACCAATGATATTTTTATTTACTACAGCCGCAAAAGTAAGTAAGTAAGTCAATTATATCCAACCGCGATAGCTCAGTGGGTAGAACACCGCTTAACGCGCAGACGATGAAGGTTCAAATCCCGGGTCGGGCCTGCACCAATATGTCTTTTCTAAAGTCATATGTATGGTTAATTAATCGTAATTGATGACGATGAGGAAAAACATCGAATACATCATCTACATCCGAACACACTGTCACATGACTACGTACAACTTGGTCATGTGACAGTGCATTCGGACAAAAACGGCGATAGGCCTGCCCACTATCATATACTCACATGTCATGTAATGTCCATGCAAAACGTAGGTACTCCGAACACCAGGTGACAAAGTCACATGATGTTCAGAACTACGTACATGAACGTTTGAGTTGATTCAATTTTATCATGAAAAACTAGTACAAAAAAAAACCATCTTCATAACATTTGAAGTAACGCAATTCAGCTCTTGATAGATAATAAATTTGTTGAACTTATATTTAAATAGTCTGCCTTCCATACGTATTCTATGCTCATGTACTCTGTGGTGTTCTTCTTTTTTTATTAATATATATTCTCTATCATTCCGTGGTACAACGAGTGTTCTCATTTCTAATCCCTGATTTATTGATTAAGTCATCAGGTTATGAGGCCCAGTTAAGCCCAAGTTGTAAAGAAAGTGTCAGCAGAGTTAATTATACGCATAAAACGGGATTACAAACAGTTTCGAGCGAATTGGTAGTGTACCGGTATAACCTAAAAACCGCGTGTCTCAGTTTTATCAAATCATCATGGCGAGTAGCAATCCTCTGGCACTTATAGAAAAATTAACAGGCCGAGAAAATTACAGCACCTGGCTGTTTGCTGTTAAAACATACCTTCAACATGAAGAACTTTGGGAATGTATTGAAAATCCCAACGACGAACCAATTGACAAGAAAAAGGACACAAAAGCAAAATCGAAAATCATTTTACTTGTCGATAGTACCAACTTCGTACATATCCAAGAGGCAGAAACAGCCAAAGAAGTGTGGGAGAACCTGTCCCGCGCTTTCGACGACTCGGGGCTTACACGCAGAGTTGGCCTACTACGTGATCTCTGTACAACAACACTCTCTAGTTGCCAAAATATAGATGAATACGTGAGCAAAATAATGTCTACAGCGCACAAACTCCGAAATATAGGATTCAAAGTTGATGATGAGTGGCTTGGAACACTTTTACTCTCCGGGTTACCTGAACATTATAAACCAATGATCCTTGCTATAGACAGCTCAGGGATGAAAATAAGTGCAGACTCAGTTAAAACTAAATTGCTCCAAGAAGTTAAATCTGAAAACAGTAACTCTGCTTTTACATCTGCTCATGGTTATCAAACTAAGAATGTGAAAAAGAAGTTAAACAAAGGTCCTAGATGTTTTCAGTGTAATAAATATGGACACAAAAGTCCAGAATGCAGGTCTAAACCGAAAGAAAAGGTTGCTAAATCAAATAGCTCATATGCTGCCGCGTTTGTCACTCCATTTGACAACAACAGCTCTGCATGGTTCATTGATTCTGGCGCAACCATGCACATGACGAGACACCGAAACCTTCTCCAAAATCAACAGTCACCACCTATTGAGCAAATAAAAGTTGCTAATAACAAAACACTCTCAGTAAGTTGCTCTGGTGATGTAACCTTGAATACATTGAATCGAGAAAATCATACAAATACAATTCTATTTAAAAATGTCTTGTATGTACCAGAACTTGCAGTGAATTTAATATCTGTACATCAAATTACAGAAAATGGTGGTCAAGTTAAATTTGATTCTAAAGGGTGTGTTATACTGAACCAACTAAATGTTATTGTAGCAACAGCAACAAAAATTAACAACATGTACCGGCTTAATATTAATACTGATTATGCATGCATGTCTGATGTTAAACAAGATGATGTATATTTATGGCATCAAAGAATGGGTCATTTGCACTTTGACACTTTAAAGAAATTAAAAGAATGTTCAGAAGGAATAACATTATCTGATAAAGAAGTGAATGTAACTTGTATTACATGTAAAGAGGGCAAACAAACAAGATTGCCTTTCAAGAGTCAAGGATCACATTCTTCAAAGCTATTGGAACTGGTGCATTCTGACTTGTGTGGCCCCATGGAAACACAGTCATTAGGAGGGGCTAAATACTTCTTAACATTTTTGGATGATTATTCCAAAAAAGTCTATGTGTACATTTTGAATAATAAAACAGAGGTATCGTCAAAATTCAAAGAGTTCAAAACAGAAGCTGAAAATCAAACTGATTGTAAACTCAAATGTATTCGGACTGACAATGGCCTAGAATATGTCAACAAACCATTCACTGACTTCCTATTAAGTGCTGGAATAAGACATCAAACATCAACACCTTATACTCCAGAACAAAATGGAGCTGCAGAGAGGCTTAATAGAACACTAGTTGAGAAAGCAAGGTGTATGATACTGAATGCTGGCTTGGCAAAGTTTTTCTGGGCTAAGGCTATAAAAACTGCTGCATATATCATTAACAGATCTCCAACTAGAACCTTGTCATTTAAAACCCCAGAAGAGGTTTGGTCTGGTCATAAACCAAATTTAAGTCATATGAAAGTGTTTGGGTGTGAAGCTATGGTCCACCTGCCAAAAGTAAAACGCAAAAAGTGGGATCCAAAAGCACAAAAGATGATTTTTATTGGTTATTGCGAAAACACAAAAGGATACAGGTTCATAATACCAAATACTAAAAATGTTATTAACCCTAGATAACTAATAGCTCGTCGAGGCGACTACGCGCTACTCGGCGAAATTCGAAAACACTTACACCGCCCCGCCCCCCGACCTTGACTCTTCTTGTACCTTCCTTATTGCATAAAATAGTGCATCGTGTGACGCGTTTGCGGCCATATATGCATAATAAGCCGTGATCTACCACCATCACGTCGTCCGCTCGACGAACATTTAGTTATATCGACACTTTTATTGTCAAGGTATGTAGATTACATATTCTATTTATTTTTTCGTTTTGTCGGTTGCAAAGCTGCTTTCTATTGATTTATTTACAAAAAATAAGTAAATGTTACTTCTAATTATTATTTGTATTATTATTTTTATGGATAACTGGGAAATTTGTAGAAATTGTGTTTTTTTTTGTTTTTTTATGATACTTACTTACGTATACTCTATTTGGTATGTTTATATTCTAGATGGATTTGAGAAATCAAGAGGATCCAATTTCCCGTTGGCTAGAGGCAGAATCGGAAAACGAACAGGAAGAGCGATCTGAAAACTCAGCTTCAGAAACAGAAGATATTTTAGAGACAGAAGTTCATGAAAACACAAGCAGCGATTCCGAGTCTTGCAGTCTTCAGTCCTCGGAGTCTGATAGTGATGTTAATGTACAGTCAAGTAAGAGACAAAGAACTCAAATTATAGATTCAGATGATTCTTCGTTGGAAAATATTACGGTACCTAGACCAAATAATTCAAATGAAAATAACGATCCCCGTATCGTTCAGCCCACTTTTCGTTTTGTGTTTGGAAAAAATAAACATAAATAGTCTACTCAACCTAGGTCAGCTACTACACGGACTTTGAGGCAAAACATAGTACATTTTATACCGGTACCAACGGGAGAAGCCAGGGAATCAGAAGACCCAATAGGTTTATTTTCTCTCTTTATGACTGATGAAATGCTGCAACAAATTGTTACGTTTACTAACGCAGAGATACTTATAAAATGTGGAAGAACAGCTTGTAGGGTTTCGGGGCAGGTGTCCTTTTAGAATGTATATCCAAAACAAACCTAACAAATATGGAATAAAACTTGTTATGGTTGCTGACGTTAATAGTAAATACATCATAAATTGCATTCCATACCTAGGAAAAGGAACTGATCCGCAGAGGCAACCATTGGCTACTTTTTTATAAAAAAAAATAACTTCCACTCTGCATGACTCCAATCGTAACATAACAATGGACAACTGGTTCACGTCTGTATCTCTGGCTGATGAGTTTATGGTTTCACCATATAACTCGACTTTAGTGGGAACATTGAGAAGCAATAAACATGAAATTCCGAAAAACATGAAAAATTCCAGATGTTTTGTTATGATGGTGATAAAATATTAGTTTCATTCAAAGCCAAAACTAATAAAATGGTTTTTCTATTGTCAACCATTCATGATCAACCTAGCATTAATGAGACAACCGGAAAACCGGAAATAATTCATTTTTATAACAGTACGAAAGAGGTAGTGGACACTATTGACCAAATGTGTTTAAATATGAGCACAAATCGAAAAACCATGAGATGGCCTATGTGTATATTCTATAACATGCTTAATCTATCTTCAATCAATGCTTATGCTATTTACGTGTCAAATAACGTGAGGAAAAAGAAAAAAAACAATGAGTCGGCGTGCTTTTGTAATGAAGTTAGGAGATCAGCTCATGGAGCCCTGGCTGCGACAACGATTACAGACCGTGAGTTTGAGACGCAATTTAAGGGTCATGATTGAGGATATTCTTGGTTAATCTTCTACAGTAGAAGCATCACTTCATTCTACGTCCAATGCGCGTAAAATTTGTTACCTGTGTCCGTCAAAGGCCCGGTTAATGACCAAACACCGTTGCACCAGATGTAGAAAGGCTATTTGCGGCCCGCACAATGTTGATATGTGTAGTCAATGTGAATACTGATATAATTATAGTAATTTTATATCTTACTTGTTCATTATAAACTTAACTTTTGTGCCATGTAACAAGTTCCTACCTAAAATAAATATGTTTGATTATATTTCAGTCTTTCATTGCGTAGTCCGCTCGACGAAGGTGTAGTTATTATGAAACAATGAAAACAGTTTAGTTATCTAGGGTTAAGAGCAGGGATGCTGTATTTCTAGAATCCACTGTGAAGAGAAACTATGCAGCTTTGGAATTGTCTGAAACAGAAAATAAAACACTTGATATGCATTCCAAAAGAAATGAAGAAAGTTTAATTTCAAATGAGTCTAATGAAGAAAGCAGAAAAGAATCATATAGCTCAGATAGCTCATACAATACTGTTAAAAATAACTCAGATTCAGATGAATACTTACCCGATGGTGAGGTTGATATTCCGTTCCGAAGCACCATAACATTGAGACCTAGGAATAAAAATAAAGAACAAACTTACCTTTGCTATGATGAATGCTTAGCACTTGAACAAGTCCCTGAAACATACAGAGAAGCTATTTCTGGTGAAAATGCTGAAAAATGGAAAAAGTCTATCGAAGAGGAACTCGAAGCCCATAGAAGAAATGGTACATGGACATTGGTAAACAAACCAGAAAAAAAACAAACATCATTGGCTCTAAATGGGTTTTCAGAGTCAAAGATCAACCAACAGGTCCCCGCTTCAAGTCCAGATTATGTGCTAAAGGTTATGCACAAGCCAAAGGTATAGACTACAAAGAAACATTTTCGCCCACTGTCAGGTATGATTCAATTCGTTTATTGTTATCTCTAGCCGCTCAAAATGGTTATGATATTCTACAACTTGATATTAAGACTGCTTTTCTGTATGGGGAACTGCAAGAAAACATATATATGTATCCCCCTAAAGGTCTAATATATGAACCAAATAAAGTATGTAAATTAATAAAGTCACTGTATGGTCCAAACAAGCACCAAGGTGCTGGAATACTAAATTTAATTCTGTACTTCAGAAATTTGGTTTCATAAATAGTAAAGCAGATCAATGTGTCTATGTGGCAAATGTCAAAGGAATGAAGTGTTATTTCTGTATGTATGTGGATGATGGGCTCCTATTTTCAAAATCAAAGTCTGTGTTGCAATCTGTAACAAATGATTTGAAAACAATATTTGATAATGACAATATGCCCACCTGGAAATTTTGTTGGAATGGACATTCAAGTTTCTGACAAATACATCTTTATACATCAATCTAAATATATTAAACAGCTATTAAATAAATTTAATATGGAAAATGCCAACCCCAATAGTGTTCCAGTTGATCCTCATTCAAAGCTAGAGAAAAGTGAGCACCAGCCTGACATGAATCTTCCTTACCGAGAAGCAGTTGGTTCTTTGATGCATGTTGCTATAGTAAGTCGACCAGACATAATGTTTTCTGTAAGCTTGGTAAGTAGATTTTTGAACTGCTATAATGAATCTCACTGGAAAGCTGTTAAGAAAATTCTAAAGTATCTGAAAGACACTGTTAATTTGGGTCTATGCTACCTATCAGCATCAAAATCTTCAGAGCTAGTTGGATACAGTGATGCTGATTATGCCAATGACATAACAACTAGAAGGTCAACAACTGGGTACATATTTATTAAAAATGGAGCTGCTGTGACATGGTCTAGTCAGAGGCAACACACTGTTGCTCTGTCTACTACAGAGGCCGAGTTTATGGCAGCCTGTGCTGCCACCAAAGGAGCTATTTGGATCAAACAATTGTTATTTGACCTGGGTGAATTAAATCAACAAACCATAGTAGTAAATATTGACAATCAAAGTGCAATAAGTGTGATTAAAAATATAAACTTTCATAAGAGGTGTAAACATATAGACACTAAATATCATTTCATTAAAGAAAAGTATTATGCCAAAGTTATTGATTTAAATTATGTTTCATCAAATAATCAGCTTGCTGACTTTCTAACAAAGGCTTTATCGAGAGTTAAATTTCACTATCTAAGAAATGAAATAGGAATGTTGTCAATTGATATGTTATGTAACATTTAATTTAATTTGTGTGTCTTATGTTGTTGCTTTGTAATTAACTTAGAACATGGAAGGCTACAATTTGGCAGGAGTGTTGAACTTATATTTAAATAGTCTGCCTTCCATACGTATTCTATGCTCATGTACTCTGTAGTGTTCTTCTTTTTTTATTAATATATATTCTCTATCATTCCGTGGTACAACGAGTGTTCTCATTTCTAATCCCTGATTTATTGATTAAGTCATCAAAATTAAATCAAGAATTGCGTAACTTCAAATCAACTTAAGGCGATCAAAGACGGGTCGTTTTAAGATTAAGTGATGCAATTAGTTAAGTTACGAAATGATGAGACATTTAAGTGGTTTTTTAGATGTAGGATATATGAAAATTTTCCTAACCTGATGATCCGAAAACCAAGATGATATCGTACTTTGTAAAGCACATAAGGCCACAGTTACTTACTGACCATCCTGGCTTTGAACATTACACATTTTGTAACAGGTCACAAAAGTGGCCTACGTTATTTATTTAGACGTCAAATTTTTGCTTAAAAAACATCCATTTAATTTCGATGTTGTCGTCGGTAGCAGTCAAAGGTTGATAATAACGTGCATGTATATATGCCAAACTTACGCCATTAGTTACCATCAGGTTGAGACTATCGATTGGCACTTTAGAAACCCTGACAAACTTGACATTCTCTATTTTATCTAAAGAGCTTATTCCATTTGACTGCATGCGGACGTCTGAAAGCCACAGAATCTCCATTCAGACTAGTGGAATAACGTTCAGAACGCTAGGCTACTGAAAAGTAGACAAATTTGGGCTCCTAGCTCATTAAATTTGGTAGCTCCGTCTCAGGAAGGTGGAATAACGTTCTGACTCAGACGTTTCATTTAGGCTTGGGTAGATCCAGCTCCGCGAGGTGATTCGAATCACCAGGTTCAGGCTCAGTGCCGGTACTGAATCCTCTTAACCGGGCCGGACCGCTTATCGAATCCGGCACGGTTAAGAAATTCAGAACTGAATCAATCAAACAACCCAAAAATACCACGCTTACTTCGCGGAACGTAGCGATTGCTATTGACATACATTTAAAAATCAATTAACTCATATGTATGATGATTCTGTTTGTGTACAGGCTAGGTTCGCTAACATACAAATATTTATATGTAAAAAAATAAATAATATTTAGGAACATCTTAACAACATCTTATACCAATATCTACACATAAATATATACAAATCAGAAAGTTACACAACATAAAACACTATCGTATTTATAATATCACAATAATCACCATTATTTATGAAAAGATTGATAAATCTATTAAACGAAATTGGCAAACAAAGAACACAAAAGGACAACTCTCTTTTCGTCTCTGTCTCCCGCGTTCAAATTGTATAACATTCTTGTCTCGCTCTCACGTTCAGCAAGCAAATGTAACGGTAATAATCAAACCGAGCCTGAACCTGACGCCTGAGCCTGTTGTTCAAAAACACAATAGAACCGAGCCGGTGCGGAGCGGCCCGGTTAAGCGAACTCGCACCTGATAAGAAATAGTGGGGCCGCACTGTGGAAAACGGTAGAACAAGAGCATATCGAAAATACTTTTTACGAATATCATAATTTGTCTAATATGGTTATTTTATTTGGTTCTCTAATAATTGTAATATAATATTCATTACGTTTTTTCACAAAATTGCACAAAATGACATTATTTTTCATGTGTAGAAAGTATATACAACATAGGAGTACCAAACTTATATCTTTGTGTACACGTATTTCAAAACCATATTGTGAAAGAAATATTTGCTACAGATATGCAGTATCATATATCGCACGCTTAAAACTGCAGTGACCTATCTCAAAAAAGCTAAATGTTGGGAATTGACAAAAAACGATTCACAAAAATTTCGACTTTTTTTCTATTGATTATAGCAAAAAAACTAAGCAACGTAGATAAAATATAAAACTACCGACGTGCTCTTAGAAATATCTATTTTTAAACCAAATCATTAAAATAACTGACAAAATATAAAAACTTCTTAAAAAATGAATTTAAAAAAACTCTTCATAGTTGAGTCTTTGTTCCATAAAAATGAGCAAACACTTGACGTTGTAATTATTAATAAGTTTGTGTTCTTCTAAAAATTGTTTAACCACTTTTAGCTTATTACGACATAGGCCAATGTTGAAATAAATACATGTTCAATTATTGGATATAACTAATAATTAAGTCTGTATTGCTATAAATAGTTTAATGGAACTTGTGACTTACAATGAATGAAAAACCATTGAACACTTCATTTCTAGAATAAAAATGTTATTATTTGGACATTAGGAACATAAATTTTAGTTAAGCATTACAAAAATCAGACTTGGAAATTTAGAAAGTACCTATCTAACTCGTAGATACAAATTTCAAAATAAATAAACCTTGAACATAGTAGCAATGAATAAAATTATTTTTATAAGTCAATAAAAAAAATACACTTAGAATTTAATGACACTATGAGATCAGCATAACAACAATCAGTCTAACTGACTTATCATCATAATAAAGTACAAAAATATATTTATCAAAGCAAAAAATCTACTAAAAGTAATGAGTAACTCTTACCACATAAAAATATATGGTAAAAACTTCACTTGGCCAATCATATACTTTTTTTGTGGTTTTAACTATATACTATAAAAATAGAGGATCTTCAGGCACATGCACATCACAATTAGTTACCGAAATAATAATACTAAGCATTGTATTATTTCTATGATTCATAATCATAATATAAGATTGCCATCTTTATAAGGTAGGTGACAGTAATTCTACTACTACTTTGTCAATATAAAAAAGCCGTATAGTGCTGGCTTAGAATATCGCTACCCCTTTCTACCCCGGGTGACGTAAGAGGGGACTAAGGGTATGGGATTTCTGAAGTAGTCTTTGAGCGATGCGGTTGAAGATCCATCACCAACGATAAATTACTTCTACCATCTTGTACTGTGTGGCTGAAGAGTTTCTAGGTCTAAAGCTCTGGCTACTCCTTTTTGGGATTTATGGCGGTGAGTATATGTATGCATGTATGTATTATAGAATAAAAACTTGATATAAAACTTGCGATATTTCTTGTTAGCATCAAGTTCAAACGTTTCGGTGTAGGCCCTCTTAAGAACAATAGCTTCAACTGCAGGCAATGTGTTAAACCAGCTCTTACATTCACTTTGCGTAGGCTTTTTTGAATTAGAAAACCAATGGTGAATCCCGCTGAACATTCAGAATTATTTTATCATTCTATACAATTGCGTTTCTATAAATGTCTTTGCTGTAATTGAGTCCCCATTCTGTTTGTAAGCTCGAGATGTCCAGAAAGTCTTCAAACGTGAGTGTCTGCACTTCAGATTTCTTCATAGTTTTTTTGGTACCTTTAATCAGAGGTATACGAGTATATTCTGCTGGTGTGTGTATGTTTTCTGCTTTTAAATATCTTTGGATTTTCTACTCAATCAGACTTTCAGCGTTGTTATTTTTGTTTTGGGTATGATCTTTGATTAAAAAATTATGAGTTATACTGTTTATTTAATCCAATTTGGTCAAAGTATACATGAACTTTGTAGTAATTAGACTTATTCTGACCGCAGCAATTGTCAGAGTAAAAGTAATTATCGCAGGGCTGCCAGTACTTCTTGCATTTATTGTTTTAAGGAAATAATTTTATTCCGAATACTATTAAACATGAAATGGGCATATCATATTCTAGATTACATACACATGTTCCATGTTCAATCGTAGTAGTGTGGGCTTAGAATAGCACTACCCCATTTCTTCCAGTGGGTGTACGTAAGAGGCGACTGATGGTATTGGGCCTTTTAAGGGATTTTTGCGCGATGCGGTTGGAGACCCGTCACCAACAACTTTTCTTTTACCATCTTCTCCCCACTCAACTTTCCAAAAGTGGCTGAGGAATTTCTAATTCCTTAGCTCTAGCTACCCCTTCTAGGGAGTTATAGCCGTGAGTATATGTATGTATGTATGTACATGTTCCTATTCGAACATTTCCTTTCTGTCCCTGGTCTCGTCCCAAAAATAACAATAGTAATTTGAATAGGCTTTCAGGATTTCTTCTTCGCTTCACTGCTAACTCTGCAACTGTTAAATAGTAGCAATTCATTTTACTTTTATAATAAAACCCACTATCTCGCCCTCTTGGCGCCTCAGTCGTTGCGTTTTTGCTCTCTTGAAAACTCTGTCTCTTGAATATGGTCTTCTTAAATCGCCTTCAAATCATCTCATTGTGTGAGTTTATAAACCCTGCATAAATCTTACAGGTCAATTTTTGGTTACTGACTCACTGGCAGACTAAACGACTTAACCTAGAAAGCTGATATTTAGTAGGTTGACAGTGTAAGTGCTCAACATTTACAAAAGAATTCCTAGAAATTACCCACGGGAACGGAAGTTATGGAAAATTTAAGTTTGTATGAAACTTCCGCAATTTTCATTGTATAAGTTTCAAATTTGGAATAACGGCTCCTAAATTCTTATGGGAACAGGAATCAAAGAAAATTTAAGTGTATATGAAACTTATCTTCTTATATCCTCATTCCATCTGTATCATTTAAATTGTTTATGTTATTGTTATTGATGAACATACATACATACATATACTCACGGCTATAGATCCCTAGAAGGGGCAGCCAGAGCTGAGGAATTAGAAATTCCTCAGCCACTTTTGGAAAGTTTAATGGGGGAAAGATGGTAAAATAAAGGTTGTTGGTGATGGGTCTCTAACCGCATCGTCCAAAAATCCCTTAATAGCCCCAATACCGTTAGTCGCCTCTTACATACACCCACCGGAAGAAATGGGGTAGTGCTATTCTAAGCCGACACTACATAGCGTGATGAACTGTTCAGATAAATTGATGCTGAGTTTGTCTCCTCTGGAATTTGACTGGAACCTCTTTATTAGTTCTGCTAGCTATTCCTTTTACGTTTGGCGCTGTTTTTGTTCCATACCTTAGGATCTCGCTTGCGCTTTTGCTTTCCCTGTGGTGAAATAGGGCGTTCTCCTTAAATAGAAGGCATCGGTGGTGATACAAAGTAGTCTCTGGATGAAGTAGGCTTTTTTGACGAAGAAGCTTTTTCATGAGAAGAACTGCTAGATGATCGCAAGAGTATTAGTATATTTTTATTATGGTAGGTAAGGTCGTCGTCACTTAAGTCTGCATTACTCTCTTCAGAATTGATTAGGGTCATTTTAATGTCATTAACTGAAATAACCTGTATGACAGTGGCTGATGGTAAGTTGCAGTCAAAATTGACTGCGGCATCAAGCGATAGATCCTGCATAACGGCAAATAGTAATTGGTAGTCAGTAGACGGGGTGGTATCGAGTGACAGATCCTGCATGACAGCTGCTAATGGTAAGTTGTTGTCAATATACCCGGCGGCATCGTGCGGTCTACCTTCATAACAGCGGTTGTTGGTAAGTGGTAGCTAGCTGGGGCGGTGTTATCGAACGGCAGATCCTGCATGATGGCGGTTGTTAGTGCAGAGGATGCGACATCAATAAGCTAGACAATATCAAAGTTGTAAAAAAGTCGCCGGCGAGAAGTCTTTCGATTTTTTAGCAGTACTACTGGTACTTTGGTGAATGTACATTTATATTTGAAAAGATATGACCATGCGTTTTTTCTCTTTTTTGAGGTCTGCAAAAAAAACATACATATTAGGTTACTAAATCATAATTACTTATCATTTACATACATCAATCAATGAATTAAGTAATATCTCACTCACTTAAAATTTTTGATGGAGAGACTTAATTATAGACAGGTCACATGTATAACTACCAATTTTATAAAATATAGGCTTAACAAAAAATCTTTCGTAAGAATCACACTTAATTTTATTAATACAGAGACACATTTTGCTATGATAAGATTGATTTAGGCAATATTTAGCCCTATATAGATTCATTGCGAAACTGGACACCGTGCAGCTAGCAGTTTTTAGTAGAATACAGCCTCAATCATTAAAAGGGTCAAACAATGAGCAAGAGTTTTAGTGAAACATAGACCGATGTAATAATTCAGTCATTGATGTTCTAACAACATTAAATTAACTTACCTTATTTTTGGTGCAACACAGACGCACATCTAAATGGACCGTTGTTGTACACATCCACACTAGTCGCTTGCTGACGTGAAACAGAATGGGTTGCTGTACTGCTATGGGGTGCGTGGGGAGCGGAAGGAACGATAAAGACCCAAGTGAAGTTGAACCTTTTTGTGTTAAGAATACGGGTGTTTTCTCGTGCCTATGTTGTAGAGCATGCTTTTTAAGGTCTGTGTAGTATTGTAACTCAATTCATCAAAATTTTGACATAGGTCACTGTAGTATTAAGCGTGCGATATTTTTGGAAAGCTTATTTCATGTTTATTAGAATACATGTCATTGATTTCTAAAAAAAGTAGGTACTTAAAAAGTGACATACCATATTTTTCACTGATTTATTTTTTTCGTCGAAGGTTTTCATTATTACCCACGTCTCCCCACGCGCTACAATTTGTGTTAATTGATAGTCTAACTATACTATAACACAAGAAAAAAAAAACAGCTGCGGATGTTTGCGGTTTTGGAAAATATCAGCAAGAATGTTGTAAAGGACGGAACAGAAAATCGGTATCTTTTGCGGTTTACCACCGTTCAAAATTAATTAATATTCATTGATAACGAGGGTATATTATCAAGTTTGCACTTATTTTGCGTAAGAATAAAAAAAATCAAAAAAAAAAAAATTTTTTTTTTTTTAAATTAGAAATTATACATTATTTGAATATCCACACCTTACTGCATATATGTACCAAATTTCATCACTTTAGGACAAAAACTCATGAAGTTATATATTTTCGATCCGATACCGACCTGTCCTGCCCACAGTGGGCCGGTTAGGCCAATCAGGCTCACGCAGAGATTCGAATCATTTGAATCCACCGAGCCGGACCTACACACGGCTAGTTTCATTCAGTCGCCTCACGCCCGCCACTGCGAGAGGACGTGCCAGAATTTTACATGCCTATGATTGCAATTTACGTAAACAAAAAAAAGATAATAAAAGTTTTATAGCAGATATACATATGCTCACGCCATTAAATCCAGGGGTAGTTAGGTAGGTAGGGGTTCCATTTCATAGGGGTAGGCAGGTATGTATAATTATTTTCATACATACATACATATACTCACGCTATTATTTCCGATTGGGGTAGGTAAATACGTTTTATCACATACATGCAAATTATATTATTTTATAAATATTCATGCCATTACTTCCCATCGGAGTAGGCAGATAGGTTTAATTACATACATACACACATATACTCACGCTATTACTTCCGATTGTGGTAAGCAGATAATTTTAATTACATACATACATACTTAAACTCCCGCCATTATTTCCTTTTGGGGTAGGCAGACGCGTATTGTTTCAAATATGCATACATATACTCACGCCATCACTTCGCGTGGGGGTGGGCACAGGCGTATAATTACATACATGCATACATAATACTCACGCCATTATTTCTATATTTTTCAAGCCTATTTCTTAGCCATTATACTTCTTTTTACTAATATTGCAAACAAATTTTGATAACAAATAGGGTAATAAATATGTAAGTAAAATTCAATAGGAAGGAGGACTTCAATCAGACGATGTTTCCACTATAGCGATGCATTTCAACTGGCACTATGTTACAATTAGTTACTAATCACACTATGTATATGTCACCGGACGTATATGTAACAAGATACGTAAGTTTATCAATTTACTAGGAAGTTTATAAACTTTCGTAGGATTCTAAACGAGAGATAAATCGTATTATTTTACGTCTACATTTTCGTAAATTGATAAACTTACTGAACTCACTCGTAAAATAATAAGTAAACAATAACCAAACGCTAGGCGCAATCTGATTGGTTGACTGTCACATGTCACTTCTCAACATCAACAAACCGGTTTGCTCGTGCGTTTTAAATAGTTTTTATGTGTTGGCATGTGTTAAAACTGTGAAAAATAACTTTATTTCGTTAAGTTTACATAGCAGTACCCATAATGAGTGACCTACAAGCTGCGGACACCCAAAATGAAGTAGATAGTGTGGTAAATGCTGGAACATTTGTTGACGAAGTAAAATTTACCACAGAGCTACGAAAGTTTTATAGTGGGCATAACATTAATAGTAAGAAGTCAGAATGGACAGAGGAGAAAATTCAAAATGATAGAAAAGTATAATAAATACACATTCGTGCCAGAGAGGAACCAGGCATTTTCGCTTCCAATTTAATAGTTTGTCAAGTCTGATTGTACCGCAGTATATGGTCACTAGCATTCCCACTATGAACATTGACCAATCAGAGAGCAGTGTATTATTTTACGTATTTCAAAGATGCGTATATTTATAAGACCTTCTGTGATTAGTCGAATCATATAGAATCTTACGAATAGATATCCGCTAGTTTATCAATTTACCGTGTGATGTCGGAAATTGATAAATTTACGCAAATGTAGACGTAAAATAATACGATTTATCTCCCGTTTAGAATTTTACGAAAGTTTATAAACTTCCTAGTAAATTGATAAACTTACGGATCTTGTTATTTTCCGGTGACATATACATGTATTTGCATGTGTATTTTTATAAGAATGCTATCAAACGCCATATATATAACCAATTGAATAGGATCACCCTGGGAGCATACTTAATAGAACAGAAAAACAACCAGAAACAGAAAAACAACATTTAAAATTTATGGAGCTCTCATTTTATTTGAATGTAAATGATATATTGAAATTCGATTCCCCAAAATTAAGAAATCCATATCATTGCCTCATTAATTTCAACAATGCGGTATCGTTCTCTTGTTGATTTAATAAACCGACACTAATTTATGACGCCCAATAAATCTTTGTCATTGAAAATGCGGACTGTTTATCGAAAAACAAGTCAATTAAGTCACCGAGTTTATTAGGTTTATATTTGAAAAGTTGGAATTAGTTCGATAAAACAACATTTCCTCAAATACATACATTCATATGTATATATACATATACTCACGGCTAAAAGCACTAGAGCGTCAGAATTCGGTATGCAAAGTTTTACTAAAGTGATGCTGATTACAAAACCATTTCGAGATATTATGGTTATAAACAATATTTTCTTGAAATTATATCAATTGAAGCTAAGATGACTGTTATTTTATCAAAAAACTGTAACAGTGTTTGACCTTCAATGTTGTTTCAAAGACATACGGTTTTGCAGTTTATTAATAAAATATCGAAAATCATAGGTTTGTTTAGTATAATATCGTAATAATTTCATTTGACATCACAAATTCGTGATATGTTTTGCAATCAGCAACATTTTTATAAAACATTTCGCTTCATTTGCATGTCGCTACGTGATTTTATCGATCGATGACGTCATTAAGTACAAAAGTTGAACAATCTTTAAAAATAAAAGATGTTATTAAAGGAAAGAAAAATTTCGACACTGGCGGGGTTCGAACCCGCGACCTTCGTTCGTGTCCGAATTAGTTAAAAATTCGGAGGTAGGAAACGCAAACACTACTTGAACGTGTAAAAAAGAAACAAAGGATAGAGGAATTTCGCGCTGGATGCCAACTGACACTGTAGCTCAGTTGGCAGAGCGACGGGGGCGTATACCTGAAGGTCGCGGGTTCGAACCCCGCCAGTGTCGAAATTTTTCTTTCCTTTAATAACATCTTTTATTTATAAGTAATAATCCCCACATGAGGAATTCATGTCAAAAACATTGAATAATCTTTAAAAAATCATAACTTTACAATTACTCATTTTAAATGGAAAATATTCAAATTAGTCTTTTCTTTTCGTGTTTACTATCGAATAAAAATATTTAATAAATACCAAAAAAAAACTTTGCATACCGAATTATCAAATTCATCAGCCACTTTTAGCAGTTAAGTGGGGAAGGTGGAAATAATAGATAATTGTTTGTCGCCTCTTACGATCACCCACAAGTAGAAAAGCTGGTACTATACGGGTACTATTCTAAACCAGCACTACTACACAGCACTCTCATCAAAAACCTATGTGTTTTAGGAAATTTTATTGATTTTGAAAGATGAGTCATTGAGTTAATAAGCTAACATTTTTTTTAAATATTTTTGTTCATGAAAACCTTGTGCGGCCTCATGTGTGTGTGTGTGTGTCATGGCCTTCCGAATTTGTAAAAAAATTCGGAGGTAGGGTACGCAAACACAGCTTAAAAGTGTAAAAGAAAGGATGGATGAATTTTGCACTGGAATCCATTGAAACTGTAGCTCAATTGGCAGAGCGACGCGACGGGTTCGATCCCCGCGGGTTGATCTTTCATTTCAAATGTATTGGTGTTACATCTCTGCTTGGCAAAATTTACTTAAGATTTGATTTGTTTAACTCATGTATGTAAATAATAGAGAAAGGCAAAGATTCGTCGTATGTCGTCCTATAAGAACCAAAGTCGTAGTAGGAGTTTTAAATTCAAAGAAGTTTTATTTATTTACTCAAAATAAAATAAAATATTAACAAATATTAACCGTTACGATGTCGGGCTGGCAGCAACTGGCAGCTCAAAAAAACCGTGAGTCTCCTTAATGTATTGTCAAATCATGTCTTTAATTTATAAATATCGAAAGAGTCGCCTCAACCAAATTATATAAACAGGAAAATCCAACAACTGAGGCTGAGGGTTCAAATATCGGGTCGGACCTACACCAATTAGTCTTTTCACGTGATTTTCAGAAGTATTTGTACCTCTGCCAACCCTTTGGGGATATACGAGGTGGATGTTTGAGTTTGAGCAAAATGCAACTTTTCGAAAGTCAAAGCTCGAAGAAAAGCTCTAGAGAGAACGTATCGCATCCCACGCTGACGGGCTAAATTACAAATATGCAAATCTTGCCGCTACGGTCACTTTACCACACAAAGCTCTTTGGTGTGACATGAGCATACATTCTTGTCTAGCATAGCTGGATTTAGACGTTTATAGTGGACTATACATCAATCAGTTATCAGTTTGATGGATTGACTCAAATTCTTGTGTAGATAAATTATTGTTCATCGTTAATAATAATAACACAATGTGGATAATATTTCAGTTATTTATACCTAAATTATGTATGTAATTGTATTGCAAAACCATCGCTTTTTTATTCAAATATTATATTCGCTCTTTTTAAAAAAAAAATGATGAAATATTTAGATACAATTACAAGTTATGATTAACAGCGATACAACGCGTTTTAATTCTATGATATCATTTTCATATTTATATTCATTTTAAATTAATCGAAACGACATACCGTGATAGTTCTAATTTTCTAATTTTCTTTTCAAAAGTGTGATATGACATTAGAGAAATACCTCAAAAACATACAAACAACAGCCGTATTACTAACAGTAATGTATGCCATGTTTGCATAAAAAAAAAACAAAAATATGTTTGGATGCTAAAGCAATTCAAATCCAATTCTTTTGTTGTTATTGGAAAAATGAACGCTGGCAGAGCATCGCGTATTTAGAATTTAAATTCTATGCATCGAAATTTTAAAAAAGTTTGCTTTTACCCTCACATGTAACAGCCGACTTTAGTACTAACTTCTCCTACACGATTGGGGAACAAATGTGTTTTGAACAAAGGCATCACTTCGGTTCACATAAATGCATATACTCACGGCTGTGAATCCCAGAGAAGGGTAGCCAAGGCTTCACAACTAGGCATTTCTCAGCCACTTTCAATAAACAAATTGAATTCTAAGCTAACAATAACTTAGAAATACCCAATACCACAGATAATATAATACTATACTAGTACAGATACCCAATCCCATACAACGAAATGTGATGTGCTTAAATACCCTTATTCGGCGGGCTATTTTCTAGTTCTTTATTGTTCGCTAGATGACGCTAAATATGCATGTAGCAGTACAACAAAAAGTCACAGATGGCGCTAAAAACAAAAACCAAATGATACAAAGCCCGATATCACCCGATATCTGAACTCGGCTAATATTAGGAAATGGCGGCTGCGGGGCGCGCGGGGCGGGGCGCCTCGGTAACACGACGCGAGCGAGACAGATTTTATTACTTTATGACTTTCTTTCACTAAATGTTTATTTGCAAATTTGCAAATATGGTCAAGGACAAAATCGTCGACAAGGCCAATTGCGTACGAGTATTACATCCGTTTGTAGATATTTTTGCTTTGTAATGTTAACAGTGTCGTTGTCGATATTCTTCTCTGCTATGTGTCGGCTTAGAATAGCACTACCCCATTCCGCCATCCCCATCTTACCGTAATGGTTCGTAATAGACGGCTAAAGGTATTGGGGCTTTTGGGTGATTTTAAGGCGATTCTGTTGGGGACCCACCATCAAAAATCTTTGTTTTATAATCTTATCCCAACACAAGTTCCAAAAGTGGCGAACGAAATTTTTATTCCTAAGCTCTGGCTCCCCCTTCTAGGGATTTATAGCCGAAAATAAATGTGTGAATAATGATATTATGTTAATTAAAATAAAATAAACAGAATAAACACATTTATTTATTTAATAACATCGTGCAAGACGTATTCGTGCTGTAGTGGCGGCGTATAATAGCACTACTCCGCATCATTCCGTCAGTGAGGTATTGAGCGCCTGTGTCGAGATTTTTCTTTCCTTTATTTATTCTATATTTATTAGTTACTAGTGGATCGTCCCAGCTTCGCACGGGTAGCGTTGTTTTTTAAATATCTGAGGTTTCTTTCTTTAGTCACTGCTCAAGCATTGTGAAATTCAGCGCAATATTTTCAATTTATTAAATTTATAGCACTCCCTAAACAGTGTAGTTTGGTGATTTTTAATGCGCTTTAATGAAGGGTTCAGTATTTCTGTTTAATAGCAAATTTTGGAATAAAACGCTATGAAGTATTTATAACAATCTAAAAAATAAATCATTACGTGTTGTAGGATGCAACTACTGGCGCCATCTAGTATGTTATATGTAAATTAGTAACGATTCGGTTTTGGTCACGGGCGCGATGGCTTATTTTATGTATAATTTCGGTATTTCTCTACCGATTTCTATGATTCTTTTTTTATTGAATAGGTAATAATGTTACCTTTTTTAAATTAGGGATGAGTGAGAGGATTACAAACGTAAGAGTAAACAAATATAATCAGAATGTTCCGAACTGCTAAGCTATCAGGAATTACACGTGTTATTGTGAGTCAACCGTAAAAGATAGACATAAACTGTTAAGGATTTTTTTTTAGATAATTTTATGAAGAATATTTCCGTCATACATAATTTCTATGTAAGTTTAACCATTAAGGCTGCACACGCGACGGAAGCTTAAAAAATGGAGTAACTTCTCCCGTTTTCCCAAAATTTCCCAAAATTCCCCTTTACTGCTCTGCTGGAAAGTATACAAAAACCTGCCCAGGAGTATGGAGAATAAGTGTACCAAGTTTCGTTAAAATCTGTCGAGTAGTTTTTGTTTCCATAAGGAACATACAAACCGACAGACAGACAGACAGACAGACAGACAGACAGACAGACAGACAGACAAAAATTTTACTGATTGCATTTTTGGCATCAGTATCGATCCCTAATCACCACCTGATAGTTATTTTGAAAATATATTTCATGTACAGAATTGACCTCTCTACAGATTTATTATAAGTATAGATAATCCCCACATGAGGTTTTCATGAACAAAAAGATTTAAATGATTTGAGTTGTTTAGTTTGAGGCATAGAATAAAGTTTGTGGCTGGAGGGTTTAATTTCATTGATTGGTTGACGATGTGGTGATAGACCACAAATATTTAATCAAAAAAAGTATCTTCCACAAGCTGACATTCCACAAGCATCTGTGGGTTTGTCGCATTCAAACTTCTGGTTATTACTATCCTAAAATGTCAGCTCAAAATGGTATCATTTAATATTATATATAAAACATTATAATTAATTTTACTGGGTTATGTGGCTCGAATTCCCATTTCCAAAATTAATGATTCTTTTATAATCTATTCTCCACATAAAGCGGCTAATAATTTGAAAATGTTGAAAGTATTATGAGAGAAGTATATTAAAAAAATCTATAGCTGGTTTCAACTGCAAGCATACGGACATTTAACTCCAACTCAAACGTTAACGCCGAATATCCCCGAACGGGGTCGGCAGTAGTATCAATACTTCTGGAGGGCAATTCTCACACGGTAGACATTATATCACTTTCGATATTTATCACTGTTGTGATATTTTGCGATCGATATTTGACTTGAGCTATTCTCACTTCATCTGATCGATATTTTTCTATTGAAAACCAGCCGATATGATGATATATATCAAAGGATGATATCGTGTGGTCACGATCAGACGATATGATGATATTTGAAGATGTCGTGCGAACGGTAGCCATTTTGTTTTCAAATTTTGTTTGAATATAGATGGAAAATTAAAATGTAGGTAAATATATTAAATGGATCCTAGATCAAATAGTCTTAGAAGTTGTAAATAATGTCTACTTGGATCAACGTTAATTATATTATTAAAATATAAAAAATATATTAATTTTCCATTATAAAATTTCCAAAACTAAATTCGGTTGTCGGATGGTCCATTTGGGAATTCAGACTTTGCTAGTTACCGGCAAAGTACACCTAAAGGAAAATTTAAACAAACCAAAACATATGTAAATATTGACAGATATGAAGACCTTTTCCTATCTAAGATGACAGTTAAACTGACCTTTCATTCAATTCATTCGCTTGGATCATTGATTTCGGTCTTCGTTCTTTAATAAGGAAAAATTACTACCGTGTGCGAGAATACAGTTTCAATCTATCAATAGAAATATATTTCACTTTGTGATATTTTTCACATGACATTTAACACTTGATATAATTTCTATGATAGAAGTGATATCGAACTTGCGAGAATTGCCCTCCTGATATTTACGTGACATTGTCACCGGGTGTTCAGAGTACCCACGTTTTGCTCGGACAGTGTACTCACGTGATAGGGGACAGGCCCATCGCCGTTTTGTACAAATACAATGTCCCAGGGTTAGAAAACTAGTCGTCTGCGAGATAAGCGGTATTCTACCCACTGAGCTACCAAGTCGTCATTAAACTACTTATTTTATTTTATCTATCTACGCGCTACACCTACAGTACAGAATACTTATCCTATTTGTAAAAAGTATTTATGAATCTTGCCACATCACATACTGACATACATATTATTATTTCTCATACCCTTGGAGTAACAGAAAATATAAATCTCATTGTTTAATCATAATGCAAAATGCTGTATACCTGGCTGTTTTTTAAAAAAAACATTATTACATACATAAATATACTTACGACTATAAATCCCTAGAAAGGGTAGCCAAAGCTTCGAAAAAGTCAATCACTGAGTTATTAATATTAATTCAAACGTTCACACCGCAAATCCCGACGGTAGTGCAGGCAGAGGTACTAACACTAAAAAACAACTTTCTACAACAAAGTACTAACAGATATAAAAGTAACATACATACATATACTCACGGCTATAAATCCCATGAAGGGGTAGCCAGAGCTTCAGAGCTAGAAACTCTTTAGTCACATTAAAAAGTTGATAGGGGAGAAAATGGTATAAACAAATGATCGTTAGTGATGGGCCTCCGAAAATCCTAAAGCCCCAATACCGTTAGTCGCCTCTTACGTTCACCCACCGGAAGAAATGGGGTATCGACATTCTAAGCCGACACTACACGGCTAAAAAATAGTGATAAGAAATGGCACAAGGTTATTTTTGAGCGATGCGGCAGGAATTAAAATTACATATATATTCTCACGCCGTTAGTTCACATTGGGATAGTTAGAGATTATCGATCGCCACTTTGTACGACCCTGACAAACTTGGGACACTTGTTTAAGCACAGTCTCTTTTTGGTCAAAACGTGTACGCCGAGGTCGTTAAAAAATTTAAATCACTTAAAAAGCCCCTATACCCCGTGAGTCGTCTCTTGCAATCACCCACGAGTAGTTATAGGGTAGTGTTATTTTAAGTTGACAATTATCACCAATTCGATTACTTGGATGGAAGCAAATCAAAACAAGTAATAAACGTCAATAAACACCATCTCATTTTGGCGCCATCTATTGTCAGTGGTTGAAATCACTAAACATTTTAGTTAAATAGATGTAGTTCTACAATAATTATTTGGGAATACAATTTCATAAAAACAAAAATACACTTTTTTTTATATTTTGCTTATAATTGTAATAATTTATGTTTTATGGTATTAAGTGACAAAATAAATTACAATGTTATATTTATCTAACTGTATTTTGGCTTTTTAAACGATAATTAGCCACTTTAAGTTTTTATTTTAAAAGTCGACTATATCTTACCTCCATCTATTGAGCGTAGAGGTAATTAAAAACATTTTGTATGAGATGGTATACCATGCCAATACTTTTAGTCACTCTTACAATACTTAATAAGGTAAGAAATAGCTAAGATTAATTCAATTCGTCACCAGCACTACTCAGGAGTAAAAAAAGGATAATGCGCCGTCCCGGAGCTAAGTGCACTCCGGATACTGAATAACCTTACCCAGTCAAGCGGGGCTTTGTAGGCGGACAGTTTATTTCCTTTGCTTTTCGTGGGGCACAAATGTGTTTCGGGACAAAAATTAAACACGATGTCGATGATGTGGCTCGCCACCTATCACGCCGTGGTTCCTCGTGGGATGAAAAGTGGGCTTAAGAGACCCGCTTTAGTACGACGAATGTGTGTGGAGGTATGCATGAAAAATGAGATGAAGTATGCTTTATTATGGGAGAAAGGAAACTAAATTTTCTGTGTGTATATAAAACGAAGCGTAAGGAAAAAGAGGTTTCACAACTTGGGCCATTTACAGCTATTTGGTCGGGAGTTGCCAAGAGTGACAGAGCTTGCCAAGGTGTGGGACTTCTAATATCTGAAAAGATGGCTAAGTACATGTGTGAGTCCAAGGCTTCTATGGATAAAGGTGAAGGTAGGACTGGTCCGGATGCGCACAATTTGCGTGTACGCTTCGGACATGTCAAGATCACTATCAGAGATTGAGGAGTTTTGGAATATGTTAGACGATGCAAATGGGTGTGATCAGAATGGAAGAAATGTTATGTTAGGAGATTTTAAAGGTTGGGTTGGTGTGTCACGCAACGGTAGTGAAAAAGTTTTAGGAAAGTTTGGTGATAAAAGAGTGAACGAGAATGGGGAGAAAGTGTTTGATGTATGTTTGGGGAGGAGTCTTTGTGTTACGAACACGTTGTTTGAACACAAAGATATTCATATGTATACTAGACAGAGAGAAAGTGAGAGAAGTATTATAGATTTTGTGATAGTGGATGAAAGGAAAAATGGCACTAACGTTGGCACAGAACGTTGTGCATGCATTGATGCGACAGGGCCAAAGTGTCAACTACTGAATTTGCGAGATTAAAAGTTGAGAAATTGGTAGAGGATGAAAATTTTAGAGATGAATACATGAAAAAATTGGACAAGAGACTACGTTGCGTAGAGATGAAGGTTGAATTGGAAATAGAAGTAGCAAGGGATATGCTCAAATCGTCAATGGTTGAATGTACGACGAAAGAATTTAGATTGAGTAAGAGGACAAATAGACCACCGACAAGTTGGTGGAATAAAGATATGAATGAGGCAGTTGGAGATAAAAAGAAAGCTTGGTTAGATTTACTAAAGATCAAAGCTAGTAAACAAATGGATGCGAATGCAACTGATGGATTAGCGCAGAAACGTGAAGATATATCAGTGCCTCCAGTAAAAAAGGGATTAGTTGAAAATCGGCACTTTTCAGGAGAGCCAAAAAACTAAACTTTTGTTTTTTTGAACAAAACTTTAACTTATTTCAGTTAAATGTTAATGCAGTATTATAGATAAATTTAATACCTATAAAATGATATGCACCATGTTTATGTATCATGCATGATTAATATATTTTTTCATAGTTTTTTTGAACTATTCCCTTGTTAACCACATAATTATGGCATAGCTGCAGTTAAAATATATTTTTTTTTCTTCCTAAAGACATAAATGCTATTAATCTTCATTTATGTATGATCCAAAAGGGAATAATATTGTTTATTTCTTTAATTTTTTTTCACAACTTATGAGTTTCAGTGACACCAAAGAGCTAACTCATGCCTAAATATGTATGAAATTTATTTTATTCAGTCATGGTGCGCATATTACTTATCTGCCTGGTAAATTGAAACTTAAAACTAAAACCCAATCGCATATGTTGTAATTAAATATATAACTAAATAACATACATACATACATATACTCACGGCTAGAAATCCCTAAAAGGGGTAGCCAGAGCTTCAGAATTATAAAATTCTTCAGCCACTTTTGGAACTAAAGTATTCATAAAAAAAGAAAAGTATTGCAAGAAATCTTCACACATGGAAGGATTTACTTATAGAGTAATTACATTGCTGTTGGGAAGTTTTGTTCAGCCAGTAGTCCGTTAAAATGTGATTTTTTAAAGTCATAACCATAGTTCAGGTTGGTTTTATGTTTCATCACAAATCATTATTTCGTGTGTACCTATTACCACCGCACGTCCGGCCAGTACATGTTTTCCAGAGTCATCACGAATCGTGTGTCTCGTAGATTTGATGACTTCCAGCCTCCCTAATAAGCCGGTTTCCGAAAAGGCTTTGGTACCATAGCCCACATTCAGACACCATCCACCGGAGACCGAGGAGTTAAATCTGCTACTGTGCCTAGAGTTCGTGTACTATGAAATAGCCTTTGATTCGATGGAACGATGGACTATACTTTGCAGATATATCGAGGTGTGAAAGTGTTTGTATTAAAACGCCACTATGTCGGTCCCACTCCAGGACCAGAACACGAATCCTATCCAGTTGCAGCGAGAAGCGAGGCAGGGGGAAGTCATTTCTCCCAAAACTGTTAATTGCGGCATTGGAGATGTGTTTAAGCTTCTGGACTGGAAAGGGCTCGGTATCAACATAATCGGCGAGTACATCATGCATCTTCGATTTGCTGACTATATTGTACATAGATACATATACTCACACCGTGAATTCTCTTTGGGGTAGGCAGAGACTACCGATCGCCACTTCGTATGATCCTGGCACACCTCTCTTGCTTCGTCTGCATCCATCATTTTTTCAGACATGCTCCGTTATTCTTCATATTTCGGTCGCCTGCCTTTTTGAGCACACTCTCAATTTGGTCCAAGTGTGTCCTCCGTGGCCGTCTTATACTTACAGAGCAAGTAAATGCAGTAGAAATGAGGTCCCTCAGAAAAGTTTGTAATGTGAGGTTATATGATTGTGTAAGGAATGACGTGATTCGTGAAAGGTGTGGTGTAAAGGATGATATTGTAAGGAAAAAAGAAAAAGGAATGTTGAGATGGTTAGGCACATCGAGAGGATGGATGATAAGTAATTGGTGAAAGGTATATCTCTAGGCTCTATAGAGCTGATGTCGAATGTAATGTTAGTAGAGGACAATATTGTAGTTTTGACTCAATCCACTGAAGATTTATGTAAAATGCTGAAGGACCCCAATAGATTATCTGAGAGAGTTGGTCTTAAAATTAACATGGATCAAACGAGAGTCATGTCGAATAACCATGTTATACCTATTATTGTCGAGCTTGGACCTGGGACAAACCATTCGGTTAGGTGGAGCCAACTTCGAAAATGAGGTCAACTGTCGAATCCAGCTCGATTGGGCTGCGTTCGGGAAGCTGCACCATATCTTCAATGCGCTATCACATAGCGCAAAGAGTTGCAAAACTTAAGTACAGTGGGCAGGGCACATTGCACGCAGAACCTACAGTCTTTGGGGCTCGAAGGTTCTGGAGTAGCGGCCACGTACCGGACGAAGCAGTGTTGGTAAGCCTCCCACAAGGTGGACCGATGGGTTGGTCAAAGTCGCGGGAAGCCGATGGATGAAGGCAACACAGGACCGTTCGTTGTAGAGAGGAGGAGGTCTTTGCGGAAGGCCTATGTCCAGCAGTGGTCGTCTATTGGCTGATGATGATGATGATGTATTTCAAGTGAGGGCATTCTTTCATAAGCGCCAAGAACATGGCAGTGACATATGAGTTCTTATTTCGACCCCCACATGTGCCAGAGTATAATATCATTTTTTTGATATGAACTGGTAACTTTTTGATGTAATCACAGAGGCAGGTAGCAATTTGATTTCCACCGCGTTTACCTGATGCTTCGTACTATTAGTAGCCAGTAGCTTGATTAGTTTTAAAGTTGTGAATGGTTAAATTATAGGTACTTCTTTTGTAAAATAGCGACTTGACGACAGCATGGGAGTGGGAACACATTGTTTAATATCAAAAGTGAACACCGCTAGTCATCCTCCAATGTCAATATTTTTATCATTGCTTTCCTGCTGGTAAGCTCTGTAGAATCAGCTTGAGGTTCATTGAGATGGTTTACTAGATCTGTTTTTTCTTCTGCTGAAGTAGTATACTGAATATTTGCTTGTAGAATGTCACACTTTGTACATGTATCCACCATCGGTGGCTTAAATGATAGATTTAAGCTGTGAAATATTTTTGAGTATATAGTCTTACAAACTTGTTCCTCCTTTGGTCGTTCTTTGCAATTTAAAGAATAAATAGTATGCATTTTCAAAGTAGTTAACAAAAATTTCTTTGATGTTTTATTACGAGCATAGTGACTTTCATACTGTGGAAATGTCAAAATATGCTCACGATCTTTTTCTAAATCTTCGTCCAGCCATTTGTTTTTAACAGTGATACCCCTTGTACTGCTTGGCTTGGCATAGTTCCAGTTATATAATCCTTTTTTTGTAGCTTGTAGAGGAACAAACTCAAAAGTGTCACCTTATATTACAAAAAAGCAGTTTTTACATACAATTTCATGTAAATATTTACCTCAATGAATATGATACGTGAAAGAGCAACTTCCTTGATTGGTCGCACGAGTTTTTCTTTCTTTTGGTTCCTCTGGTGTTATCTAAAAAGTTGGGAACTAAACGACTTATATCTATGATTCACCTTATCAACCAATATCTTTTCGGTATAAGCGCGGGTATCCCTGGGTAAAGTCATCAATGCAAAGGCGTGAGACGACTTAATCCCTTGTTAACGTTCAATTGTAACTGAATGCAAGGAACTAAATGATGTTGTACCATTTTATTCGTGTTTAAGTACAATAATATCCTTAATGACATGGGAATGCAACGATGTAGCTCCACTTATCCCATTTTAATCAGAAAAATTGCTAGTATAAATACTCTTAACCCAATAATAGCTCCAATTATGCCTTTAGATGGTTTTAAAAATCCATGAAGGAGGTCAGATAGAGTTATGTCCTTTTGATATGTTATGTAACTCGGTGCGCTGATCACGATGGTTTAATAAAAACAAAAGGGATTAAGTCGAGTTAATCCCTTTTTTACTGGAGGCACTGATATATCAGAAAGTAAAGAATGATGTGAAGAAGAAAATTGAAAAGAAAAAGCGTGATTTGCAAGTGTGGTGCTAGAGAAAAATTTCTAATAATTTCCGAAATAACCAAGTTATTCTGGAAACATATCCGGAAAGAAAAGGGAGTTTCCCAAAACACGAGAGTGAATGTAGTGAGAGATGAACAGGGTGAATTGGCGACGGATAAAAGTCGCATAGTACGCGTATGGAAGAATTATTTTGAGGGAATTATTCGAAGAGTCGAAAAAGAGGATTCACCTACTTCTTCGCCATTTGGCAGTAATGTTGACTGGAATAAGGCAATGGGTCATATAAGTGACAGTGAGATTAGTATGGAAGAAGTAATCAAAGCAATGAAAAGTATGAAAGTAGGGAAAGCGACAGGGTATGATAGAATCGAATAGATAATTATTTATTGTACATCGCAGATAGAGACATTTTATACATATTATTTATTAAATACAAGTACAATGGGTGGTTTTATTGCTTAAAGCAATCTCTTCCAGACAACAAAAGAAACCAAACAGACAAAGGTATGATCGGATAAGTATCGAAAAGCTGAGAGGCTGGTAAAGTGTTGGTCGTTTACTGGCTGTACTTTTTTTTCAAAAGTGCTGGTCGAGTAGTAAAGCACCACGATATTGGTGCAAGGCGGTATTTGTGCCTCTATATGAAGGAAAGGGGTAACACCAGGAGGCTAAAAACTACCGTGGAATCAGCTTACTCAATGTTGTCGATAAATTGTATGCAAAAAAGTATTGATTGAAAAAGTGATAATTGAAACAGATGACAAAATTTGGGATGTGCAAGCAGTATTTAAAAAAAATAGGATGTATGGATCAAATCTTCTCTTAAAGAAGCATCACTGAAAAGTTCTTAGTCAAGAACCGAAACTTGTATGTAACTTCATAGATTCAGAGAAGCCGTATGATAAGGTTGTAAGAAAGTATTAGTATTATTATAGTGCATTGGTGGTGTATATTTGGAGGATTCTAGTTCATACTTACTTACTTGCTTACCTATACTCACGCCCATTATTCCCATTGGAGTAGGCAGAGGCTATCGATCGCCACCTAGTACGATCTTGACAAACCTCTATTGCTTCCCTTACATTCATTTATTCTTCTCATACATGCTTTTAGTATTCTCATTTCGAACTCCCGCTTTTTTAAGAACGTTTTATATCTGATCTAAACACATTTTACGAGGCCTTTCTCTACTAACAATCCCATCCACATAGGCTCTATATATCTCTTTCACTACTTTATTTTCATCCATCCTCTCTATGTGCCCGAACCACCTCAACATTCCTTTTTCTATCTTGCATATTACGTTATCTTTCAAACCTACTCGTTCACGGATCACAGTATTTCTCACTCTATCACACAGTCTTACATTACATATACTTCTGAGGGCTCTCATTTCTACTGCACTAACTCTACTTTCATGATTCATTGTCTGCCATGCCCAACATTCACTACCATACATCAGCGTGGCAGCCAGAACAGCGTTATGCACAACCATCCGAGCCTTTTCTAACAACGACTGGCTCGACATCAGACCGTTCATGGCTCCATTCACCGCATTTCCCTTTTTAACTTTCCTTTCAATATCTTCCTCACATTTTCCATCCCTAGTAAACAAACTCCCCAGATATACAAACTCTTTCACTTGTTCTATTTTCTTACCATTTATAACAATATCACATTCTGTAATACTTTTCTCTCTTTCAAAAACCATTGTTTTGGTTTTGTCCACATTCACATTCACTCTCATTCCATTTCTTTCGAAAGACTAATTCGCAATGTTCGCCATCTCCTGCAACTCATTTACCGTTGATACAAGTAATTGATCGTCAGTGTATAAGAGGCATCATGAACCCTCTCATTTTCAGTCAATAATCACTTTCGCGCAATTCTTTCAAACAGTCGTCCATGAAATAATTGAAGAGCCACGTATAAGCCACATAACCCTGTCGAGCACCTTTAGAGAACACACACACTGGTTCGGTATCTCTTGGAGTGTCCAACAGGGATTTGTAGCTTCTCTGTGGCTCTTAAATTTGTTCATGGATAACAGCATGATGTGATTTATTCTTATTAATTTTTTGTGATTTCAACTAATATTAGGTATTAAGTATTTTAATTCTAAGTCTTACTAACCACAATATGGATCTTTTATGTTATCCAATAAAGAATTTTTTTATTTTATTTATTTATTACTTTCTGATAGAGTTGCGTGAAAGAGATTATAGACTGAGAATGGGTGGATTCGTCGTCAAAAGCCTCTCATATGTTGATGATCAAGTGTTACTTGCATCGTCGGTTGAAGAGTTGCAAAAGATGATAAATATTGCATGTGCGTCATGAAAGAAAGAAAATGAGATTGAATGTGGATAAAACTATGGCTGAATGCGTGACTGAGATCAATTGTAAGAAAGTGGAACAAGTGAAAGAGTTCGTGAATATCAGAAAATTGTTAACTAGGGATGGAAAGTGTGATGAAGACATTGAAAGAAGAGTGAAAAAGGGTAATGCAGTAAATGGAGCACTAGATAGTCTAGTGTCTAGAGAATCGATGATCGAAAACACCCAAATGGCTGTTCATAATACTGTTCTTGTTCCTACGCTTATGTACGGCAATGAATGTTGGGTGTGGCAGAAGAAGCATGAAAGCAGAGAAAATGCAGAATAAATAAGGTCCCTCAGAAAAAAATGTAATGTGAGGGTATTTGACCGTGTGAGGAATGACGTGATTCGTGACAGGTGTGGTATAAAAGATGATATTGTAAAAAAGATAGAATAAGGAATATTGAGATAGTTTGGGCATAAAGAGAGGATGGATGTCAATAAATTGGTAAAAGAGATTTATAGAGCCAATGTGGAAGGTAACGTAAGTATAGCACGACCTCGGCAGACACATTTAGATCAAATAGAAAATGTGCCCAAAAGGGCCGGTGTCAGAAATATGAAAAATAAAAGAGCATGTATGAAAAGATTGCTAGATGTAAATGAAGCTAGAGAGGTTTGCCAGGATCGTACAAAGTGGCAATCGATAGCCTCTGCCTACCCTGATGGGAACTAATGGCGTGAGAATATACATTTATAATCCAAAGAAATTGAAACTAAACCATTTTCTTTAGCTAGAATCGATCCGCAGTCCTTTTCACGACCAATTTGACATAACTCCACGAAATCCTATTATCATTTCTAACAGTAACAAGTTAGCAAAACTTACAAAACGAAACAAACAAATACAAACAACTTCTGTAGCACATTTCTCTTGAGGATACCAAAAAACAATTCGTAACATCTCCAAAGACGAGAACAGCGAAATGAACAAAGAAATTGCTCGCACGCACTACAAATGTTCGTTAAACAGCATGAAACGACTTCATTAGTCCAGAATAATGACTTAGGGTGAATAATATTATTGTAGAGTATATTTTCCTTGTAAAGATTGTGTTTTGGGGCACGCGACCAAATCTTTAAATGAGTTGGATACTTGGGCAGGTGTCATTCGGTCAGAAAAAAGGGTAATTATTTTTTACGTTTAATGTGCGTAAGTAAGTCAAAAATCTTTACTACAAAATTAAATTTTATATAAGCATAATAACATAAACGTTCACGCCGAATATCACCGAAGGGGTTGGCAGAAGTACTAATACTTCTGAACATCACGTGATTTTGTCACCTGCTGTTTAGAGTGCCCACGTTTTGCATTATTTAAAATTTTATTAAAATCAAATGGAAATTTAGTACAATATTGGTGTACAAGGAATTTATTCCTACTTCGGATTCAAATAATGTACTGTTCTGAGTGGTGTAAATCAATTATGTTATTTATGTGAGCTCGGAAATATCCTGCTAAGAGTCAAGCCATTTTATCATTATTTAAAACGTGTAATTATTATTATTAAAATTTTTATCATTGCATTATTATCAATTTTACAGGAAAAATCCTTTTAACTATTTTTACATATTTTATGACCACTTTTAAATGTATTTTATTATATGACAAATTTAAAACCGTTCTTTATACTTTACATTTTACACAAATACCATAAAGGATGAATTCACTTTTTGATTAGAATACCAAACTATTCTGGAAATAAAAACAACTAGTTTGTGCTACGATTGATCATGAATTTGGCAAATATGAGTCAAAGCAATCAAAAAGACTTAAAAATCAATCAAATAATGCATTTAGTTTGACTCGGAAAATTGGCGAAGAAAATCAGTTTTCAAAACTTTAAAAAGTTAAAATGAACAAATTTAAAGCTGGAAACTTAAATTTCTGTTAAGTATAAACGTGGTTACGTATTTCTATAGACAGGAGTATAAGAAAGCAAAAAGGAAATTGGAAAAATACAATATTTTATGCCTGTTTTTTTGTGTTCGCGCCATAAAAAAATGTCTTATAATGTTAAAGTTAATAAATGAAAGCAAGGAAAACTTAGTAACCAATTTAGAGATAAGCTTTGTAAGGTACTGACTTAATATGGTTATCGAATTTTGTATGATGAATTAGGTTTCCCTGAAATCGCAGTGAAATCGTTTGTTTTTTATTAAACTCTTATTATTAAATAATGATTATAACCAGTAATGTAAAAAAATATTTTACAGGCGTGCCTACGACATGGAGCAAAGTCACGTGACAACTGCGATAGCACTCATTTCCCACGTGCTCTGCTATGCAAATTCAGCTATCAACCCTCTCATATACAACTTTATGAGCGGTAAGAGATGATATTTTACTATAAGATTTTATTATGCTGTTTTTTCCGCTTCTAACTTTACTACTCATATATACGAGTATACTTACTGAATGATTTCAGTGTCTTCTCGTTCATTTGCACGGTTTAAAGTAGTTATTAATTTAGAATATTGAATTGTTTTTCATTCGAATTTACTCCCCGTGGTGTCCAAATTATTTAGCGTAGTTTAACTTATCTGAACAGTATAAAACTATAAATTCACCCAGTCATAAACACTAATATTGTAAATATCATATATCAAATAGTATGATAACAATTTCATTTTTTTATAAGTCACAAAGATTTTGCAATAATTTATAATGCGAAAACTAAACATTAGCGTGCTGCTAAAAAGTTGATATAAAACTAATATTATTTGGTTGTTTATGATGGCTTTAGGATTCAAAACGTCAATTTATGAAATTCTTGGCTAGTCTTAAGCATGGGTAAATATGACGAGAATTCCAATTAGTCTCGTTATTGAAAAATAGTATTATGAGCAGTAAGTAAGAAAATTTATGGGCAGCTTGGTATTAAAATCAGTCACAGAACTCATCCTTACAATATTAAAAGAATAAACGAATATACAGTTTAAATTCTGTACTTCTGTCAATTAAATTTTTCTATAATATTATTAAAATGCAAATATGGTTCACCTATTTTTTCTTAACCCAAACTGACTGTTACTTTAGACATTAAAGGGTCTAGCAGGCTAAGGGAAAGAGATTGGCCCCCGAAGCCGATCTTGCTGATTTTTATGGTTGTGCACCAGTTTTAGCCACGGTTACTGTGTGACAAAAATCAGCCCTCGATCTTCTTTTGTTTTGGAGATTTTTGAAATTTACCAAATCATCAAGGTATTTGGTATTTTATCGTGATTTGGTTTGGTTGTTCTAGCTTGCGTAGTTTATCTAAAATATAAGTTTAAAAAATACCTTGATGATTTGGTAAATGTCAAAAATCTCCAAAACAAAATAAGATCGAAGGCTGATTTTTGTCACACAGTAACCGTGGCTGAAACCGGTGCACCACCATAAAAATCAGCCAGATCGGCTTCGGGGGCCAATCTTGTTCCCTTAGCCTGCTAGACCCTTTGTCACAGAATTTTATTAGTCTATTTGACATTGCTGTTTCAATAACCTAAGAGAATGAAGATAGCATCGCTATCGGTCTATGATGGTGAGGCTCATCTGTTTTATTTGTTTTAGGTTTAGGTTTTGTTATTGTTTTCTTAAGTAGGTCGGGGAATTTAGCTTCAGCAAATGATTGATTAATCAGCTTAGTAAGCGGTTCAGATAATTCATCTTTACAAAATTTTACGAGAAGTGGGGGGAATTCATCGCTACCAAAACTTACTTTATTTTTTAGTGACTTTATAATATTTCTTACTTCAGAAGAGTTAGTTGGGCTTAGATACATAGAGCTAACATTTCTTGGCATTCATTCATTTCATTAAAAATATCGACTGATTTAAAAACTGCAAAAAGTGTATACTACGCATATGCAAACTCATGGTTAAGCTACGGCATCATTTTGTGGGGAAACAGTACAGACATACATAATTTATTTGTAATGCAGAAGAAATGCATAAGAATTTTAGTGAATATCAGACAGAGGGAAAGTTGCAGGCCTCATTTTATCAAGCAGGAAATATTAACTTTACCTTCTCTTTATATTCTTGAGATGTGTAAATTTGTTAGAATGCACAGAGATTTATTTCCGCAAGCCAAAGATTTCTATATCCAACCTCGTAACCTGCGCCATCAGAATAGATTAGAATTACCGTCTACAACCCTACACCTAGTCAGTTCGAACACACATCACATGGCAATAAAAATTTACAATAAATTACCATCTTACCTTAAAAATATAGAGTCAGATAATGTTTTTATTAAAAATCTAAAAGGTTACCTCATTACAAATTGTTTTTATAGTACAAGAGAGTTCCTAGACAATAAAGTCCTTATGTAATTAGTTTTAAGTTTCCAATTTTATGTTTCAAGTTAAATTTTAAGTTTTGAATTTGCACGATTGAAAAATTCTGACATGTTTTAATATTGTGTTAATTTTTTTTTTTTTTAATGTTTAATTAGTAGGTTTTAGAAAGTTGTTTTTCAAATTGTAAAATTATTTTAAGGCAGCTGAACTGCTTGCTACCATTGCAGTGCCCTTGCAGGGCTCATGTTACGGCTACTCCTTTTTTGTACCATATCTGTTGATATACCACATGAAGCAATGAATAAATGATGATGATTATGATTATGATTATGAAAACCATCTGAATGCTACGGAATTAACAATCTGATTTATAAAATATAAATAAAAACTGATTTATTAAATCAATAGAGTTTTAGTTTTTTTTTTATTGAAAACCATTAGTCTCTTATGTTTGGTTGCAGGATTTCCTGGATTTTCAGGTTAGTGCTTTAAAGCGACTTAATCACCTAAGATTTTAGAAGCACCATTCTATTGTTGTTGTAAAGTGGAGTGAAAGTAAAGTGTTTCCCATGTTAAACTGAAGGGTCAAGTACGAGCGCTACTTTATCTCGATATTGGTGAGAATGAGATGACAGTGTACGATACTAAGTTAGTGCGAAAGAGATGGCTCTTTTATACCACGCGATATCTAGTTAAAAGGCCGCTCGTACTAACTATATAGGTAGTGTTGCTTCAATTCAATTATCACGCTTACAAAGCTAGTTTATTTGTTCAAATCACATAACTAGGAACAATATCAATGTTATGTCATGTCACTTGATGTTATTAATATTTGTTTTAGTGCAAGGTGTGTGCATTAGTATTTTGCTTGCTTGATGATGTTCGAATATTGGTTGCTTTTTTATTGTGTAGATAAATTCGATTTTGTGAGATATAGTTATAAATCGTCATGTCTTGAAAAGAGATCAGAATTTGTTGTTTCAGGAGGATATACATCTAAAACCTTTTATGTCGGTTCTGGTGTGCCTCAAGGATCTCACTTGTCTCCGATTATTTTTTTCTTATACATTGATGACATAACCAAATCTGTGACGTCGAGTAGAAGCTCTCTATTTGCGGATGATTTAAAAATATATAATAAAGCCAACTCTGAGAATTGTAAACGGCTGCAAATTGATCTAGACAGATTATCAGAATGCTGCAATTGCAATCAGTTATCACTGAACGTAAAAAAGTGTTTCGATATGAAATTCACCAGAAAGAAGCTGCCCTTTAAACACAGATATAATATTGGTGGTGTTAAGTTAGTTGAAGTATCTGAAATGCGCGATCTAGGTGTGGTTCTAGACTCAAGATTAACATTTCTCCCCCATATTGACACTATTGTGAAAAAATCTGCAAAAATGTTAGGTTTCTTGAAACGTAATAGCCAACATTTTAAAAATGAAACAAAAATTCAACGTTATTTGTCTTTAGTTCGTAGTAATTTGGAATTTGCAAGTCAGATCTAGAATCCCTTCTATGCTACCTCATCTTTACGCATAGAGTCAATACAGAGAGCATTTACTCGGCATTTAGCTCTCCAAGATACAAATATTTCACATCGACAACCATACATATATCACTTTAATTTAGATGAAATTATCAAAGCGCCGCAAAATACTGCACTTAATATTTTTGCTTAAAATTTTAAATGGACTAATTGATGGCTCGTCTATTCTCGAACAAATTCATTATTTTGTTCCGTATAACTATCCCAGAACACGTACAGGAAATATTTTTAAAACTAAGCGTTACAGGACCAATATAGGTATGAATTCACCTCTGACAAGAATATGTAGAGCTTATAATGAGTTGAACTCAAAACATTGTGACCTAGACATTTTCCACGACTCTTTTCCAGTTTTCAAAAAGAAAATTATTAAATATCTATTATTAATATTGTAAAAATTTTAATTATTTTTTATCCCATTGTTTAATTAGTAATTGTACCAATCAAAAAACTAAATTTATTTTTATTAAAAAAAATATATCATTTTTGTAATTTAAGTTTGTAAATATTTATATCTGTTAGATTTAAGTTTAGGACTTAGTTTAAGATTTAGAAAAAAACCACAACTTGTATGTTAATAGTTGTGGTTTAAGAAAAAAAAAACCACAACTTATATGTCATGCCTTATGCATGATGTGTTCTGCCTGTAATTGGAGCATACCTCAGATGTTTTTTGTTAATATGTGAGTGTTTGTTTTTAAGTTGTATTTAATGTATGCTCTGTTGGCAAACCAAATAAATAAATAAATCGTAGTTGTTTCTACAATAGAAAGGTATTAATTGATTGAAAAGTCACACAAGATGCACAAAACATTTAAATACATAAATATTAGATTTCAATTCTACAAATAGATGCCCTTTGAGATTTGTATTCAAAAGTTTTTTCAAAAAAATATAACTAATAGTTTATTATCTTCTTATTTAAATAATATTTAAATGGTTAAAATAAAAGCTTTTATATATTAATTCAATTTTTTTCACATGATCCTTATCGTCACATTCTACGATATTTTTATGTGATTTTATTTCATTTATAAATTTTTAAGCATTTTATGAATATTTTGGCTATTTTTAGTCAACTAACTGGTCTATTGTTTTTGGTTCAGTTTATCACCCTCGGCACTTTTGTTTCATTCATAAGTAGCTATTAATATATATTTAATCATCAATTTTCAATCACATCACGATATTTTTCATTATTTTATAAATTTGATCTGATATATTTTCGGGTACAATCTTAATAATTTTACTTATTGTCTCAAATATATAATAATTTTCCATTCCTTAAGAATATAAATAGCTTATTTAACTCAAAACCAGTTTAATGCGAATTTTATCCTGCCTCTTGATTTCAACTAACAACAAAGCCATTTAGTTTATTTGAAACAATAAACTTACCTAAACAAACTCAATATTGTTACAGGCAAATTCCGACGAGAATTTCACCGGTCGTACTTCAAGTGTCTATGTTGTTGTTGTAAAAGCAATGAAAGCGAGCTTAATGGGACCTCATTTGCGCCAATTGGCAGTTCAAGATGTAACACAACCAGGACCGTTGTTCGCAGAAATGATTCTTGTGTCAGCTACAGACTCACACACCTCTCACCATCCAACCAGAACATCGCCAACAAAGACTTCGTGAGAAATAACACCTCATTCATCGAGCTGAACGGTAGCAAAAAGGGAAAGAATCGAGAAGAATCTTTGGACGCCACGAAAATGACTCTTATGGCTGAAACAAAAGATTGACAATCGAAAACTCGAAAGCGGGACTTTTTTAATGAACTCAGAATATCTGGAATCGAAACTTATATAGCTAGGAGCACTAACAGTATTGATTGCAAACCTTATTACGATTGTTATAAAGACCATTGTAAGATTGATAAAAGTTTGCACGAGAGACATAGTGATACGTTTGACGAACGAAATGTCAGTGACCACGCAGTTGCTGAATCAAGCGGGTATAATTTTAAGTTTAACCGTAGCTTAAATAGTTGTGAATTAAAAGATAAGAAAAAACAGGTTTATTTTTAATTATTAATTATTCCATAAATTAATTCAGTATTTAAATATTGTCAAGCTTTGTGCACAAAAAAGAAAATTTGGAATGATATATATACATTTTTATATCGATCGCTTAAAAGCACTATTTCTAAACTTATTTAAGCTATCTATTAAGTCACTCGCAAATAAATTAATACATTGTACATTTTGACTGTTATTAATTGCATTTTAGTTTCCAATCCTATATCTTAAATTTAAAAACAATATTTTTTTGTCCTTAGAGCAAAAAATAGGGTTTTGTAAATAATTATCTAATTTGTTTAATTATAAGAAAAGTATTAACATAGTCCTTAAAAAAATTATTATGCTTTAAAAATTTAGTTATTATATTATTTTGATTAGAATAAATTGAAAAAGTCAACAAATATTTAAATATCTACCAGAACCACCCCAATATTTTTCAAAACTGTTAAATTTTCATTAACTTTTGTTTGAATGATCATATTTTTATAATATTAAAATACTACCTACATGTTTATTATGGTGTTAATTTTTCTAATTAAAACTTTAACAGAAGCCAAAAATGTACATAAATTCGATGATTAAATAAATGAGTTGGATTTAAATTATATCAAAGTTCGTTTTACTTTAGCTTTATAGTTCCTTTCGTAGCATTTACGACTTAGAATGAAAACCACAGCTTCAAAATGGTGTTGGCTGAAATCCTGAGGTTTGCGAACACTAATGTGTCCTTTTAGGTCATATATGTTTAATTTATTTGACAAGGAATAAAGTTTTGGTTTAGAATAAGACTACCCCATTTCCACCGATGGCTTTTTATGGGTATGGGAGTCTTTTCAGTTATTTTGGAGTGGCTGGAGATCCATCGCCAAAACCCTTTATTTTACAATCTTTCCCTCGCTTGACTTCTAAAAGTGGCTGAGTCATTTTTTGTAGTATAGCTCTTAATACCCCTTCTTGTGGTTCTTAGCCATGAGAATATGCATATATGATTTGATAACGTTATTAACAGAAATGTGAGGGACAGAATTCTAAAATAGCGCAGTGCTCTATTAATAATGTGATATTGTGTTTGTAGGAGGAAAAGTACGAGCACTACTTTATCGACATGTGACGATCGATAGTCTCTGACTACCTAAATGAGAAATAATGGCGTGATTGCTATGTAGTGTCGGCTTAGAAAAGCACAGCCTCATTTATTCCAGTGGCTTTTCGTAAGAGACGGCTAAGGATACTAAGATGTTATTTTTTGATGATTCGGATGCAGACCCATCAACATTATACTCGTAACCTACATTTAACAATCTTTCCAACTCAATTTATTTTGCAAAAGCTATATTAGCTACACCTGTATGTATTTGGATATGTAACCGACTCTTCTGGACATGACTTTGACCCACTTCTAAATAATTTAATCCTAAATAATAATAGTAATTTTGACCTCTATATAATAAAAGGCTAGTCACCCACCAGGTGTTGCATAAGTCACAAAAACTGCAAACAATCGCACTAAAAATTTAATACATATTAAACACTACTATTATTGTTTTTAAAAGATTGTGTTTTATAGCGATGGCCAAATCAAGATATTCATTCTTTGCACTGACTTCGCTGTGTTTACTACAACTTCGACTAGATGGCGCTGGTAGTAGAATTTCTACATCGCGGTATGATTTCTTCCATGATCCAGTATATAAACTTTTTTGATAGTTTTTAAAATATCGTTGAAATTTCGTTTACTAAATTCGTTTTATAATTTTAAAACATATTTTTGTAGAGTCTGTTGTTAATTTAGGAGCAGACTTTTATTTATGTTCAATTATGGTGTTGTGTAGTGTGTACTTTTGTTGTTGGTAATGTTGGTATATATATATGTATATATATATATATTTATATTATGTGTATATTTAACAACCTCCGACACCACTGACATAATGTCGTTGAGTTTATTTCGGCGGGCTTGTTTGCATACATAAGTTTAACATAATTCTTAAGATTTGCCAGAGCTTTAAAGTAAATAATTTCATAGCCACTTTTGGAAGCCGATAGAGCAAAGCGAAAAGAAATTCTTTGAAAAATCGCTATTCAGATTTATACTGCTCGTTAAATACCGCTTCATTAAGAAAGAAAATCATTTTTACATAACCAAAGAAACACTTTAGGTATATGATGGTTATCTTACAACCGATTGAAGATGCAATATAAAATTCATCTGATGGCAGCTATCTTATCCTATGATGGGCATTCTATTGAATTATAAACGTGCACATTAAGTTACATACAATAAACCCAACGCTGCGGCAAAGAAGTGTAAAATATAAACTTCATGATTTATTATATTACTTGCCTATCCATCCACGTCCACATGTGTTTGATTTAATAAAATCATTCGTAAGCCTACTTCAACAAAAATACATACATACATGCGCCACGGCCACAGATACTAACTTAACGATATATTTAATATTATATAATACACATGAATAACTTCCAAGACTAAGAAAAAGTCATTCATGCTCATCACATAAATTTTGCTCTCAGCCGGGACCGAACCCGCAACCTCCGGACCGAGAAGATAGTCACCTATCTACTCGGCCACGGCTGTCGTCAGAATACAGATGTAAATAACATCCACGACAAAGAAATGCAATTTATGTCCATCACAACAATGGACATTATAATGCGGCCCTCAGCGAGATTCGAACCCGCAACCGCGACGTTAATCTATTACTAACAGTCATAATCACGTACTTATATCGGTTGTTACTTTAGTCTCAGAGTGAATGCCGCATATTGTTATTACCATAACACACATTATAACATCTTTAAAATTTAGTAACCAACCAAAAGGTATTGGTAATAACCGATGTAAACACAAATTACTCGCTGAAATTAGCTACTCAATTTTCGTAATGTGTACTGCTTCCGTGCAATGACTCAGAGCACCGTACAGAGTATTACATTGTAAATAACAACATAATTAAAACTCGATATTTGCTCATGGCCACGTATTGGACAAAACTCTACGCGGCTAGAAAACGACAAATATCATTATACTTTTTTTTTGTGGGGAAATCCTCATGACTCCGTCGTCACCCGGCGGGGTGACGAAGGTATGTCGGACTATTACCGACTAAAACCTCACGGTAGCGATCTAGGGTACCCATGTATGGAGTCCCTGGCGACTTTACCATAGGCAACATCCACAGACTCCACACACCTGCTGCAAAAAGCAGCCCATCTCGGGGGACTTAAAGTCCCCCACTCCTCCACCGCAGGCGTTTGGACCACAAGTTCCAAACGCCCACTTCCTCGAGGTTCTCCTTGCGGAGTAGCAGACAGCAATCCGCCGGTCGCAGCCAAAAAGTGCAAAACTGCCAGGGTAACGAGTTCCCTTGATTTTTTAACGAGGTTTTCTCCTCACCCAGTCCGCTTACTACTCACTCTGAAAACATAGGAGAGAAGCAGAACCTTGGTGCATTGGCTTCACCCCGGGTGACCAACCCGGGGCTACTGAGCCCCCACAACACGACAAGGCTGCACCGTGTGGGGGAAATATTGTTATCCTAACCTAACCTGTGCTCACAGCAATAAATCCAAAAAAGAAAGAATTTTACAATTAACAATACTTTTACCATTATTCGAATGTTTTTGATAATCCCCACATGAAAACCTAATGTGGGGATTATTACTAATAAATAAAAAATAAATAAAGGAAAGAAAAATTTCGATATAGGCGGGGATCAAACCCACGACCTCGAGTATACGCCCCCGTCGTCGCTCTGCCAATTGAGCTACCGTGTCAATGGCTGCCAGTGCGAAATTCTTCTATCCTTTGTTTTTTTTACACTTTTAAGTAGTGTTTTTGAGTTGCGAATTTTTTACAAATTCGGAAGGTCACTTGTCTATTTTTTCAGACAGAATGCAAATGTTGTGAACGCCTAACTATCACATAATTTGAATATTTTTGTTCATGAAAACTTCATGTGGGGATTATTACTAATAAATAAAGAATAAATATAGCGACGGGGAGGATAGAAGAGGTCGCGGGTTTGATCCCCGCCTGTGTCAGAATTTTTCTTTTCTTTATTTACCTATTCTTTATTTACTAGTAATAACCCCCACATGAGGTTTTCACGAACGAAAACATTCAAATTATGTGACAGTTAGACGTTCTCAACATGTGCATTTTATCTGAAAAGATAGACAAGTGGCCTGCCCAATTTGTAAAAAAAAACACTTTAACCACTTTTAAATGGTGGCTCAAAAGTTAATAAAAATAAAGGGATGCCATGAGGTTGTTTAATTTTTAGTTTTTAAGATGACCTTCATATATGTGTAGTGTTCCATAGGTTATTAATAAGGCTTACTTTTATTAAATTCTTAAACTAAGGGTTATTAAACGAGAAGTATTTATCTGAACAGAGGTTTACAAAAGTTTTTCTTGCCAGAGATCACCAACGAAGTTTTGTCTTTGCTATCAATTCTCCAATTTCCCCAATTAGGTTCCAAAAGTGGCTGTAGAATTACTTACTAACAACTGAACCATGTGGATGGAGACTTTAGAAAAGATAAATTGGTGTAAGCCCTATCCAGGTTTTAAACCCTCAGTAGCAAATGGATATGAATAAAATAAAACAGCAGTATTGCTTATATTTATCAATCGATAGTTTAGCTTATATTTATCAATCGATAGTTTAGATACTGTTGACAAGGGTTAATAGTTTCATAATCATAATCTTTTGTTTGTTTTAAATTAAATAAAAATATTTATATAATTGTTCCATACACATTTTGTTCTACCGAGCTTTTAAAATTAATCATTACAAGAAATAATGTTTTATAAAGTAATGTAATTAAAATTAATTTTGATAGTCCTGTATTTTCAACACAGTATTTACAAGGTCACGTTAAATCGCGATAATATCAGCGTGGTTCAATACAATCACCTAATCTTATTTCCAATATTGATGCTGTCGTGATGGTTGTATCTCTATTATTCGCAGCATGTCCAGCTATGTACGTTGAAACTGTCACAGTAAAGATTGTTATTCGAGATTAGACATGTGTTGATAAGGAGTGATTTACATACATATATACTCACGCCGTTAATTCCCATTGGGGTAGGCAGAGACTATCGATCGCCACTTCGTACGATCCGGGCAAACCTCTCTTGCTCCGTCTACATCCATCAATCTTTTCATACATGCTCTTTTATTCCTCATACTTCGGACGCCTGCCTTTTTGAGCACACTTACAATTTGGTCCAAGTGTGTCTTTCGTGGCCGTCCTCACTAACATTACCTTCCACATTAGCGCTATAGATACCTTTTACCAATTTCCTATCATCCATCCTCTCGATGTGCCCAAACCATCTCAACATTCCTTTTTCTACCTTACTTACAATATCATCTTTTACATCACACCTTTCACGAATCACATCGTTCCTCACACGATCAAATAACCTTACATTACAAACTTTTCTGAGGGACCTCATTTCTACTGCATTCACTCTGCTTTCGTGCTTCTTCTGCCACACCCAACATTCGCTTCCATACATAAGCGTAGGAACAAGAACAGCATCATGCACAGCCATTCGGGCCTTTTCAGACACCGATTGACAGGTCATTAGGCTATTCATTGCTCCATTTACCGCATTACCCTTTTGCACTCTTCTTTCAATATCTTCATCACATTTTCCATCCCTTGTAAACAAACTTCCCAGATATACAAACTCCTTCACCTGTTCCACATCCTTACCATCAATCGCAATCGAGCATTCTGTCACACCTTCCTGTCCCTCAAAAAACCATCGTTTTGGTCTTATCCACATTCACCCTCATTCCCTTTCTTACAAAAGACTTACATGCAATATTCATCATCTCCTGCAATTCTTCTGCCGATGATGCAAGAAGCACTTAATCGTCAGCATACAAGAGGCATTTAATGATGAATCCACCCATTCTTAGTCCATAATCACTTTCATGCCACTCTGTCAAACAGTCATCCATGAACAAATTGAAGAGGCACGGAGAAGCTACACATCCCTGTCGGACACCCCTAGAGATTCCGAACCAGTCAGTGTTTTCCCCGTTTACTCTTACACATGCACTAGAATCCTCATAGAGTGATACCAATGCACGTATAAGTTGACTCCCCAAACCGAACTTGGATAACACCTCCCATAAACACTTTCTTACCACCCTATCATACGCCTTCTCTAAATCAATGAAGGAGCAAAACACCTTTTGGTTGTTAGCTAAGAACTTTTCGGTGATGCTCCTTAGAGAGAAGATTTGATCCATACATCCCATTCCTTTCCTAAATCCTACTAGCACATCCCATATTTTCTCATCAGTTTCATTCATCAGTCTTTCAATCAATACCTTTGCATACAATTTACCGACAATGCTGAGTAGGCTAATGCCGCGGTAGTTTTTAGCCTCCCGGCGTGACCCTTTTCCTTTATACAGGGGCACAATCACCGCCTTGCACCAATCTTGTGGTACTTTGCCACTCGACCAGCACTTTTGGAAAAGGAAGTACAACCAAGAAGCCACCAACCCTTTACCAGCCCTCAGCATTTTGATAGTTATCCTATCATACCCAGCCGCCTTCCCTATTTTCATACTTTTCATTGCTTTCATTATTTCTTCCATACTGATCTCACTTTCTCCAAAGGCACACATCGCATCGTTCCAATCAACATTACTGCCGATTGGCGAGAAAAAACGGATGCATCCTCTTTTTCGAAGAGTCCCTCAAAATAGTTCTTCCATACTCGTTTCATGCTACTTTCATCCGTCGCCAATTCACCCTGATCAAAGGTGATTAATCCAATGATATATATCCACAACGAATCAATCTATCTCTCTTATATCAGTGCCCGTCCGAGTAGATCTTTATATCCAACTAGATCATTATTGTCTTTCGTTCGGGAGAGATCGTGCCGCTTTGTTGGATGTCGTGCAGAGCTATAAGGACACGGTATTTCTCTATTGCTTTGATTAGAAAGATAAAGTATATGACAGACGCGATTCTTGAGAAAAAGGCGTGCATTTATGATGCACAATTATTGTGGGTGTGAGCAATATTGCTGTAATAGCGATTATATTATAATTTTAGCAAATAACATTAACTCATTAATTTCCAAATTAACTATTTTTCTACTACCAACTTTCTAGTTCATAATCAAACAATAAAAATTAACTCGATCTGACATTTATTTTTAACTGTTTTAATCAATCGTACTTCACTAATTATATGTGAACCATTGCTTCCTGATACATTTAAATTAGATCTAAATAGATCAGAAGACATGTTGAGACATATTTCCATGTTTAGATATAAATATCTCTTTGGATATAAAGATATAAAAGGGCGATATATATCAGTTCGAACAAAAGATCTATTATATCTTAAGGGCGTCCCCCGAAAAAGTAAGAACCATGAAACGGCATTTAGGCTTCCCCCCTGCTTTTTCCTCACCTTTAATGAAACTTGTAAAATGAGCCATCTAGTGGGTGCTAGTGGCAACTCACTAGTAACTTTAATAACCATAAATTAAGCGCCATCTACGGAAATAGTCTCGTACTACGTTGTAGAATTGCGACAGACGTATTGATATTATAAAATAATTATGTCTCGCTTGGATAAATATAATAATTGTAATTAAAATAACTAAAACAAAAACTTTAATTTCACAAAACTATTTTTTATGACACCCTCGGAATATAGGAGGGGAATATGTCGAGAAGAAAAGTCGTGATAGTGGGTAAAAGGGGATTATGTTATTCTTAGCCGACACAACAAAGTGTTCGTGGATGGCAGTAGAAATAACGTAACGTGCTATTATCGCAACGTCCAAAAAACACACTTGAATAAAAAATCGGCGCAAATTACAAAACAGGAGAAAGCATTTAGTAAATACTTCCAGTCGCCTCTTACATACACCCACCGGAAGAAATGGGGTAGTGCTATTCTAAGCCGACACTACACAGCAATGATATATAATTCATAATGATAATTCATAAATATATACTCTTGGTTATAGTTTCTTGTTCGAAGGAGACTATAAATAATATTTACAAATACAAAAGACGCATATTTAATAAATATTTATTAAATATGCGTCTTTTGTATTTGTTTATTTACTTAGTTAGAGGTTTGCTTTTTAAGGGATTTTTGGGCGATGCGGTTGGAGACCCATCATCAACAACCTTTATTCTACCATCTTTTTCCCACTCAACTTCCAAAAGTGGCTGAGGAATTTTTAATTTTACAGCTCTGGCTACCCCTTTTAGTCATTTATAGCCGTGAGCGTGAGTATATCGACGGTTAAAAGGTAGTAGGGTACAAGCGACAAAAAGGAAATTTTACAGGAGAGCTATTTAAAGTTTTTTATTTCTGAATAATTGGAATAACTTTTTTGATAATTGTTATATCAAAAAAACTTAAACACTCGTTTGTTTAGGAAAAAAATGCGCATTATATTATTTAATTTTATTTGTTGTATTGACGTTATTTGCATGATTTCATGTCGCTTAGATCAATTGATTATCATTTTTGTTCGAAGTAATACGACTTAAATGACGTAAAAAAATATATACCATTTAAGTAAAGAGAAATAAAGTACATTTTTTTTAGAATATATTTTGGAAGTAGGGCATAAGCGACATGGCTTTTAAACTAAAAAAAGAGTAAAACAGCATATCTCGCAGTACTAAATAAATAATTTTGTGAATGTACGACACAACTGACGTTCAGTTTTTAAAGCATATGAGGTAAATTGCTCTAAACAACATCGTTTATTTTCTGTACAGAGGGAAAACGGGAGTAACCTTTGGATTCCTCTATTTGGTAGTGCATTAAACGACATTTTAAATAAAATATAAGTGTCTAACATTATGATTTATTTTATTGACAGTTTATGAATAGGTTCATATACTCACAAAAACAACTAAACCGAGGGTAGGCAGAGCTTAAGAATAACCAAAGGTTAAATAATATTCAAATATAGCATTGTTTCGTTGGTTTCTTAGTATTGGCTACAAATCAATATAGCCCCAGTTTTGTAAGCAAAAAAAAGATGGGTGACCTATGCTATGCCAGACTCTAATATGAATTAGTAGCGCTAAATATAAAAAAATATTTGTTGGTATGCATTATGAATAATAATGATTGTAGTATTAAAGAAGAACTAAAATAGTTTATCTATACTAATATTATAAAGCTGAAGAGTTTGTTTGTTTGAACGCTAGGATCTCAGGAACTACCCAATCAAATTGGAAAATTCTTTTCTTGTTGGATAGTCCATTTATTGAGGAAGGTTTTAGGCTATATATCATCACGCTGCTACCAACAGGAGCAAACTATCGGTGAATAATGTTGCAAAAACGGGGATAATTATTCATACTTTAAGGCTTCCGTTGTGTGCGCTGCGTAAACGGTTTGAGTTACCCAAAAAAATGTATTAAAGAATTGTTTCTCTTTAAATGATCTAAAAAAATGTCCGCGAAAGTATATGTCTAACTTTTAAGATTCACTTACTATAACCATTTTTATGGTAAACAAATTTGGTCGACTTTAATGCATTATTGCCATAATGTTTTATCAACATTATATTAATCCTTATCCAAATAAATTTGTTGTTGATTAAGAGTATTTAACTGAGAACAAAATTGTCCTTGACATCACTTAATTTAAATAAACATTTTAGAAGATAATACAATTTTAAAATTACTCCGTAACAAAATTTACACGAGTGCATGAAGCGCAAGACAAGACGCTGCGCTGGCCGGCGAGCGAGGTCACCTGCGCGAGAAGCTTATGTTTTAGCCTTATCCTATTAATATTATAAATGTGAAAGTTTAGATATTTGGATGTTTGTGTGTTTGTAGCTAAATAAAGACTAATTCACAGAACGTGTTTAAAATAAAAGTTACAGGAAGCCAGATAATGATCTCAATTAACACAATAGGACACTTATTATCCCAGAAAAATTAAGAGATCAATAAATTTTCTTAAACAATGGCTAAACTTAAAATTTATAAAGTGAAAAAATTGTGAGGACACTATGAAAAATACCTTTTTCTCATCGCATGACAGAGACCCGGGTCAGTTAAATATTTCAGTTTGACGACGTGAAAGTCTACACTTTTGACAGTACGAAGTCTGTGGGGTCAGCTAGTATTAAATATAAGACTTGTCATTCAGTATAGTCCATCGATAGTCGATGTTTATCCACGGCAACACAAATTTTTTTACTGACTTAAAAAAAAGCAGATCATCAGTTTTCCTGATTGTTGCTTCTCTTTTTACATACATATACTCACGGCTATAAATCCCTAAAAGGGGTAAAAGGGGTACCGAGTCTCGGTGGTCAGCTGCCGAACTGTCTACTAACTGCTCGTCAATGACTCGTGTTGAGTCGAAACGCGTCGCATGTTTGTGGTTGCCTGTGGTTTTCGCTTGCGGGTGTGTGTGTGGTGCATTGTCTGCTTTTCGATTTCTTGTAAGTGGAAGGGCGGGCGGTGCACAGTGCATGTTGCATGAAGACTGCAGGTATTATTTAGCGGAATTAAGCGAAGAAATTTATTAATATTAGTATTGCTATGGATTTCCGCAAAGTAACGCCTGATTCAATCCAATAATTTTATGATAGTTCATCATCATCGTCAGCCTATAGACGTTCACTGCTGGACAGACACAAAATACGTCTGTATCAGTACTTTTTCGACGACTGATGAGCCTAAACAATATTGTTTAAAATACAAAGCTTTGTATTAAATTTTATTTACACAACAAATGAAAAGAGTATGTTTTAAAATTGAAGTTGCATAAGTTGTGTAGACTCAATTAACCTTTAGTTTTTAAATTTCAGGAATACGAAAAATATAGTAGTAATGGTAGTATGTATATGGTAGTAGTAGTATGGTATAGTAGTCAACCTATTTTCATGCTTTTTGGTTTTTACTATTTAGTTCCAAATGAGGATGAGGAAAAATTTACATGGCTCTGGCTACCCTTATCAGTATGGTACCCAAAAGTGTAGAAAAGTCGGAGGAAGGCCAACATCTAGTCTTTAAGCAATTTTAAATATTCCAATAGGTTCACGTACTCCAATTGTAAGATACAAAAAATCCGCTTGTTTTTGTAGTTACCTTTTATTTTGTTAAAATATTTTATATTTAGTAATTAGGCTATCAAGACGTTTCTTATTATCCTTTCTCTTATTCCTTTAACTCATTTAGTCATCATTGGAGAGTCATAGTAAGTAATTTCAACTAACTAAATCAGGGACAAACGGTAATACTAACATTTGCATTTATACAGTATGTTTTTAACTATTTTATCTACATGTTATCTCAAAAAAACTGCCATACTTCTGATGTCTTAAAAACCATTTTCTATATCGAAAGACCTTTTTCTCTTCATATTATGTAAATATGAGTCTTACTTCCTTATTTCTTTTTAAGTAAAATGTAACGAACTTACTCATTAACGGATGCACAATCGATTTTATTGATTGTAGTCACTGGTGGTGGCAGCAGACTGAATAAACGACCAGCAGTATGGCTACTTCAGTACGATACAGTGATAAAAATTGTCATAAGCGACACCGAATATAATATTGATATCGACAAAGGTGATTGGGTAGAAGTGACAATTTCTGGTCAACTGAGTCGACAGTTATACGTAACAACCGACAGAGCGAATTAAAATAGGTTTATAGTAATGGGGTATAAGCGACAGATGAATTGTGAACAATCATCGGTTATAAGGTTTAAGCGACTCTGCGGAAGTTGCTAAAAATGTAATAAGGCAAAGCATATGCGACAACAGTTTAACCAAACTTTAAGGAGAAATAGGATTCAACCAACCTAAACAAAATAGAACGGACAATGTAAACGGACATAAGTGACTTAAAAAAATATATACGTTTGTGGAAAAAGTAGATAAGTAACATGAATTCATAAACTGGTAAAAAGTAATATGGCATAACGATCTTTGATTCGAAAATATGCTGTTTTTGCATAAGCACAACCGCCTTTCAGATAAAAATGGCCTAAAATGTGGTCGGTTACATCAAAATGCTATCCTAAAACACAGTTTTTGGTCTAGACGTAAGCGACAAAAAATTCATCGTAGAGCTATAGGAGTAAGCGCATTCGATAGAGCGATTTTTTTTAAGTATGATGGCATTCAAAAGTCATTTTCGGAAAAAGTGTCGCTTATGCCTTATTACCTTTTAACCGTCGATATGTATGTATGTTGTTCAAAAGTTTTTTGTTTAATTGGAAATTTTCGATTTTCTGCACATGTTTATTTCCTTTATTTAATTTTCCGACGTTATTATAAGCTGAAAAAATACTTTTAATCTTTGGTTATACTAAACAATGTATTAACCCACTTGTTACGGAAACAAAAAAAGTTAAGTTTATAAGTTGATTTTTGGTTTGGGGGCAGTTTAATGGCCTACGATTAAGAAAAAAAAACTAAAAAAAAACAGAATTTTTTGGGAAAGCCGGAAAATGGTGTTGTTTTAAAACTACGGTAGTAATATGTACTACTATTGCAAGGGTTCATGGTGAGTTGATTGAAACAAAATATATTTCAAAATAAGTACTTCTTTTATTAATTAATGTATATGTATGTAGGTACGTTTTTAACATTGCTTATGATAGGCTGCAAAACAATCTCTGGGGTGCAACGTGACGTTACATTTTACGCAAAAAAAAATTGGCATTATAGATTTTACTGACGAACCTTGGTAAGGTGAAAACCAGAGTAGGTATCCAAGAGGAGTTGCTCCTACCCAGAACTTGTAGCCCCAGCGTATGGGTTTCCCTTTTATAAATTGTTTGTATGGGTGTCCCCCGTAATAAGGCACCATAGCTTCATCAACGCTGTAGGACGCCTCAAAAGGCGCAAACTCCAGAAATTTATCATTTACAGCGTTGAATAAGGGTCTCAGTTTTGCAAAATTATCTTTCATGTCTAGATTTGAGTTATCACAACAATGCAAGTGACTCATTATGTACGTAAAACGATCCCTCGGCATTGCTCTATATATTATCTTCATGCCGCAATCAGCAGAATCTTCCCAATACATGAACATAACCACTATCAAGATACCAATGAAACATCGCATTTCATTTGATGTTATGTTGCCTGGCTTATCCTTCTGAGTGGCGTACAAATTAGTAAAATCAACTAACATATCTATGATCTCACTGCTGAGAAGACATTCGAAATAATATAACGGCTTTTGACGTAACTTAGCAGTCATTTGGGGACGCCAGGAAGAAAAATCTGGCTTGATGTCTCTTGCGATCCAGGAATACGCCTTATTTTTTGTACTCGCATGATGCCACCACTCTTACCTTGCGTAGGTATTGGTAAGGAATCTTGAGCGTCCGTAGAAGAGGCGGTGGGTCGTATCATCCACACGTTGACGCTTTGCCAACTGCGATCTCGGAATGTCGTCTTCGTCATCACTATTGGAATCATCGCCGCCGTTATCAAGTTGTATTGCACAAGGTGCTCGAAGCTGGGAGCCTGATAGATTTTGAATGTTAACATATTCTTTGTCTCCGGAATCTTCATCGGTCACATTACCGTTACAATTATCTGGAGGAAGTACTACGATGGAATCTGGCAAAGGACCGTCATCGTCCTTCTCCAATTATTCAACGATTTCATGAAGCCTCAAAAAGTGGAAACGGGATCTGTAATAATAAGAAATACCTACTTCAAAAACACAGATAAAACAATAAAAGCGTAGGTAACACAAAATATTTCAAGTAGGAAGAATGTATTTCTATGCACCGTCCTCATCCTCACTGCATAAGTAGGTGAGGTAGTGTATTTTACTATCGTCGTTTATAAACAACACCTACTTTTCTCGACAAAAAAGGTACCAAAATGTTAATTGTAAGGCATATTATTTTCCCGCATAGATAAAAATACGTTATAACAACAAGTCAAATGTAACTTCAGGCCAATATTATATTCAAATGATATTGTACTTACCCTTGAAAAGACATGATTATTTTTCGTAATTTATAGATATTTATACAAAAAAATACGTAATATCTTGATGTAAACTGTATTTTTCCTGGGTTAGGTGCTGCACCGACGAAAGCAATCACATTATAAAATTTCATTAAAACTACCCACATTTCGATGTAGATTTTATTATTCATGCTGTTGTTTTAAAACGACGGTAGTAACAAGTGGGTTAAAGGGTATTTTTAAAAGAAAAACAAACAACTTACTTCTTTATCTAATTGGAAACACTAGTCGTGTTCTCCAAAGATTTCTCCTTGTCGATATAGTGGGATGAGTATACGCAAAAATAAAAATTATTATTTCATAAATTAGTATAAGCTCATTTGATTGAGTTATTTTTTTCACAGTTGCTTACAAAATGCAAAGTTCAATGAAAGACTAAAAATTTATCTGAAGGGCAAGCACGAGCGCTCTTATATCGACACGATAACGGTTAGAATGAGATGGCAATTTACGATACTAAGTAAGTGCATAAGAGATGGCTGCTTTATCCCGCGCGATAACTAGTTTAAACACCGCTCGTACTAGGCGGGCTGGTCTATTTTACTTACTCTATCAATTCACCTTGACGAGATGGCTGAGTGGTTGCGACTTTATTTGAAACTACTCATCCCCTCGCAAAGCTATACATTTTCGAATTATAAACTAGAATTATTAGCACATTAATAAAAGAAAATGAATCAAGATAATTTATTCGAAGAACGGTTTGAATGCACATATTTAATATATTCTTTTTCAGTTAAAAAAAGTAGAAATATTACTAACAAGAGATGTAAAAACATCACATAAATTTAAAGCAAAAAGATAATAATTGTTTCAGCTAGATTTACGGAACATTAGAGTAAAACGAGCGTATTCACAGAAAATAATATTTCTTTATTTATTGCTGTGTAGTGTCGGCTTAGCACACTAATATAGCACTACTATAGCACACAATAACACTACCCCATTTCTTCCGGTGGGTGTACGTAAGAGGCGACTAACGGTATTGGGGCTTTTAAGGGATTTTTGGGCGATGTGGTTGGAGACCCATCACCAACAACCTTTATTTCACTATCTTTTCCCGACGCAACTTCCAAGAGTGGCTGAGGAACTTCAAGTTCCTTAGCTCTGGCTACCCCTTCTAGGGATTTATAGCCGTGAGTATATGTATGTATAATATTTCGCAGTATTTTTAATAATGCATTTATCATCATTACCGAAAGAAAATAAAGACAAAATTATTTTACGTGTTAAGACATAAACAAAAGATCATATGCCGGGCCGAAGATTTGAACTCACGCCCTTACCAATAGCGCATGGCACTGCATGCGTTGTACAATTTCGTTTTTAATAAAGAGGGTGAAATTAACGATAACATTACGATTGTAAACAAACTTATAATGTAGGGCCAAAACAAGCGACTATGTTGCTCACAACCAAAATAAATTATCAAAAAAGCGCGGGAAGCGGCAAGCAGCTATTACAGAAAAATCCGACACAAGCTCTGCGCACGAAAGTTAACAGCCATCTGCCGCCCGTTCTCCGCGCAGCAGGGACCCGCTGAACATTGAAATTGAAATTTAGGAAAAATGCTTTGTAACTCCATAATTAGGATAAAAGACTAGAAAATGATATAATAAATGATATAGATTACTCAGTTGTCTACGCAAATGTAAGGTAATCTAAACATACATGCGGTATTCTGATTAGTCGATTATTATAAAAACAAAATATGAACCGTCATTTTTGAAGAAAGATATTGAACTTGAACATAGAGTGTGATTGCTCTATGGTGCGGTTTTATTGAGTTTGAAAACTACCAAAATCAGTGAACTTTTCGAGGGAGGCGCTTAATCACTAAAAGGATCTAGATTGACCATGTCTATTCGAGATCATCTATTGATAGACCAACCCAACGCAAGCCGGTATGGTACATACATAACTATATTAGAGAATCATTGGAGTCTGCTCCTAAATTAACAACAGACTCAGCAAAAATTACAATAAAACATAGTCGAACAAGTAAATCTGTGATGGGAAACAGTATCAAAAAGTTTATATAGTGGATCATGAAAGAAATCATACCGCGATGTAGATTTGACTATCAGCGCCATCTATTCGAGGTAGTAGTAAACACAGCAAAGTCAGTGCAATGAATGCTTTGACTTGGCCATCGCAAGAAGACACAATCTTTTACAATTAATAATTAGTAGTGTTTGATATATATTTATCGATCGCCACTTCATACGACCCTGACAAACTACTCTAGTCCTTCGTTTACATCCATCATTCTTTTCATACATGCTCTTTTATTCTTCATATTCGGACGCCTGCCTTTTTGAGCACACTCTCAATTTGGTCCAATGTGCTATCAGATGAAATTTTGTTTGCATCTTCAATCCTAATTGTTAAACTAATCGTCAATAAGCGGTGTTCTACCCACTGAGCTATCGCAGTGTATTTAACGAGAAGTATTAATCAGACTAAATAGTGGTTTAGAAAATATTTTTTGTCGCGGATGTCTTGCAAGGCGACTAAGGGCCATCAGAGACAGCCAACGAAGCTTTATTTTTGTTGTCAACTATACAACTAATAAAATATCGTTGTTACTGGATCTCCAACCCCATCAACAAATTAGCATAAACAAGCTTTTAAAATAGGAAATGATATATACTTTTGGAATGCAGTCTTATATATTCGTATGTAGTTTCCAACGGGGTAGGCAGAAACTATCACTTCGGACGATGCTGGCAAACTTCTCGATCTTCTTATACCTAGGTATTTTTTTTCATAAATTCTTTATACTACGAACACCTTTTTTGAGCACATTCTCTACTTGATCTAATTGTGGGGGTGGATCGTCTAGTGTTAGGCAGATCTTCATCAATCAACTTTCAAATGTGGCTGAGAAGTTTCTAGCTCTGAAGCTCTAGCTACCCCTTGTTGGGATTTATGGCGTTAGTATGTGTCTGTATGTATGTACTAGTCGATTGTAACTCTGTCATTACCTCTCGAGATTCATTTACTGTCATTAATTTTCTCATACATGCGTACGTATCTTTATTAACATAACATAAACGTTCGCGCCGAATATCCCCGAAGGGGTTGGCAGAGGTACTAATACTTCTGAGCTTCTTGTTAATTTGTCGCCTAGTGTTCAGAGTACCCACGTTTTGTTTCGACAGTGTGCTCACGTGATTGAGGACAGGCCTGTCGCCGCTTTGAACGAATACACTGTCACATGACTAAGTACAACTCAGCTATATTGGTTTCTTCACGAAGTATTTTTATCAACTGTATTGTATTTATTGGTTTCGCACGTTTTTCCAGCACGTTTGCTCATAAAAATAGCTAGAGCCATAAAGGTGCCATGAGTGAAAAACCAACCATACTTTAATCAGCGGCAACCATGAGTTTCTTTAAATCCTTTAGTAATGAATTGGTAATTTCCGATGTAACTTACCGAGTTCTAGTGTCATGTTTCTTTGATACGACTTCTTAAAATTTTGCTACAATTAGGTCTACCACAAATGTAAATTATTTATTGAACCTAGTTTTATTGCATCTACCTGACTGACCTCAATGTTATTGACCTAACCATCTCAAAACTGTCTGGAAGAGATCGATTTTATTGCTAAGACCGTCAATTGTACTACTTTATAAAACAATTTCATTGATTTTGTAAAGTCAAACGTTCACGCCGTATATTCCCGAAATGGTTGGCACAGGTACTAATACTTCTGAACATCACGTGACCAGTTGTTCACAGTAGGTACCCTTACCACGTTTTGCTTGGACAGTTTACTCGCGTGATAGGGGGCAGACCTATCACAGTTTTATACGAATACACTTTCACATGACTAAGTGTTTAAACATAAAACATTAGTGTTTGGCCTGACCCGACTCAGGATTTGAACTTTTGTCTCCTTTGAAGGAAGCAAAAGGAAGGAAGGAAGAAATATCTTAATTTTGCAATAATCAAGTGCTTCAAGCCTGAAATATTCTTTCTAATTTAGTTAGGGTAGTTGGCTGAGTGCAAATATATAAAATAAACAGAGACTAGTATTTTTGTACTAAAGTCATGCCTAGATGATTTTATGAATTCAGAGATTATCTTTTGCCTAAATGAAGTATTTAATTATTTCGCCTAACCTTTTGAAATGTATAGTCTCAATTTGATATATTTATACCAACACAATACATCTTCTTTGGTATATTGAAATGCCTGCTGCCTTAAGTACCCATTATGAAACTTGTAGCAGAACCTCAAGTGAAATTTCAGAGGGAACGAACGAGCTATACATCATTTTTACGATGCTCAGAAATTGGAATTCTTTTAAGGATTCATTTGTAAACAACGTGATTTATATGATTCTTATTTTAGCTTTTGATTTCACTAAAGTTGAAACATCTTTGAAATTGATGGGTCGACTGCATGCGCAAAAAAATTAAACGTTTCACGAGCAATAGCGCATGATTCGCGCATTACAGTGAATAGACCGAGCTCTAAACCATTTTGTCTTTTTGTATTTTTCTCATGTTGTTTATGTAGTTATGTATTTAAAAAAAGGCAAATAAAATCTTATTATTATTATTATTATAGGCCGTTGCGTGCAATTCAGGTTTGTCGATCCATACCAAAACTGAAACTCAAACGGTCACACCGTGTGTTACGTCCGAACGGCTTGGCAGAGGTAGTAATACTTCTGAACATCACGTGACATTTGCGACTGGTGTTCAGTGTACCCACGTTTTGCTTGGGCAATGTACTCACGCGGTAGGAGGCAGGCCTATACCAAAACCTTATACACTTTAGAATTATTTTATTGTTCGTGTTTTGAGAGTGATTTAAAATAAAATCATCTTATGGTTATTATGGTTAATTCATCATTGTTGCCAGCATACAAAACATCGCACGGAATTCATAATGAGGGAGTTGTAGAGAGAGACAAAATTAAAATTAATACAAAGGATTAGTTTACATTTAAAACCATATATGAACACCAAAACGAATGGAAATTCATTTTAATTTTATTATCCAATAAAACTATTTCTGAGTCATGTCGAAATTAAACTTAACTATTTACCTTTCTATAAAGCCAGGTAAAAATATTTGAACCATTCAAAACCGCCGTTAAAAACTATTATCTTATCTTTATAACCTCTAAACAAAGAAAAAAACTATAAATTTTCTTCATCGTAACTGAAAATAAGACTTGATCTTCAAGGTCTTTCACGTTCCATACAATAGCCTACAATGTTTAATCTAGTCCGCACGTTTCCGCGATAAGACGGCGATTCAGAAAATGCATTACGAAAAGTATTTCTCTCGACAAATAGGATCTTTTGTTATAAAATATACGATATAGCTTGGTCAACTCTACCTCAAGAGCAGCAATGATACATCAATTTAGACTTTAGCGGTTCCTGAATGTGTGTGGTTATGGAGCGGGTCTTATACTTATTTTTATTTTATTTCGCCTTTACAATTACAACTTACTTATACTTACGCCGTTAATTCCCATCAGTGTAGGCAGAGATATTTTATAGGCACCAAAAAACATTCTCAACTCAAAGTCAAGCGTTCACGCCGATCATTCCCAAAGGGGTTAGCAGAGGTACTTAACTCGGACTTCTGAATATCGAGTGACATTGTCACCTGGTGTTCAGAGTACTAAAGTTTTGATTGGACAGTGCACTCACGTGATATAAAAAGGCCTACCACCGTTTATTACGAATACACTGTCACAAATCAGGCATGTGGTTTTCTGCACGATATTTTCCTTCACCATGCCATGTAGTAAAGAGCCACGCAATGGACCCCCGGTGTAAAGAGAAAGCGTGGCGGACCAAGGAAAATATGGAGTGACGAGTTAGGTCTCTGGGAAAAGAAATGGTGGGAGAACGCTCAAGACCGTCTGGAGTGGAAGTAGGGCAGAGAGGCCTTTGCCCAGCAGTGGGACATAAATGGCTAATGAATATTAATAATAAATATGCCATGTAGTGGGGATTAAGTGGTTTTTGGGCGATGGAGTTGGAAAATTATCACCGACAATACTTTTCGCGATACTTTGATAGCTATTTCTTTTACAAAGATGTTTTTTTAATGTTTTTGTGATAAATCCGCTATAGTTTGTGGGTAGATCACCGCTTATCGTCAGCTGTACACCAATAGGTCTTTCTTAAAGTCATAGTGTGGTTAGTTAATCATGATTTTTTACGTTGAGGATATATACAGATAAACACACATACCTATACTTACGGCAGTAAATCCCATAAAGGGGTAGCCAGAGCTTGAGAAATGGAAACTCCTTAGCCATATTTGGAAGTCAAAGGGACAAGATGGTAGAAATGAAGTATCGTTGGAGAGAAGTCTCCAACCAAATCGCCCAAAAAACCACAAATAACTTATTCGTTCGTATTCTACTGAAATTACCATCCTTATTAGAAAGTATTTTAAAATGAAAGGAGTTTATATTTTTAAGTTATTTTTTTCATATTATTTTATAAGATATCGCACTTTTTCGATAGATCAACAAAATAAGGCTTGCAATAAGTAATAACGGTTCGAATTAAGAAAAACTCCCCTCATTCAATCACCTCGACACGTATTGAGCGAATGAATGGGCCAAATGATTAATTGAACGCATTTAATAGCTCGAGGGTTCGGCTCAAAAAGAAAATCCTTGATCAGTTTTCTTATATTATCTTTTGTTAGTTTTCGGATTGATTTGATTGTATGATATTTGATTGATAGCAAATCAATACATAACATAACATATACTCACGGCTATAAATCCCCAGAAGGGGTAGCCAGAGCTAAGGAATTAGAAATTCCTCAGCCACTTTTGGAAAATTTAGTGGGGAAAGGATGGTAAAGTAAAGGTTGTTGGTGATGGGTCTCCAGCCGCATCGCTGCCCAAAAATCCCTTAAATTCCCTAATACCGTTAGTCGCCTCTTACGTACTTTCATCGGTAGAAACAGGGTAGTGCTATTCTAAGCCCACACTACACGGCACAAATCAATACATGCCTTGTTAAAAAAGTGGGTAGCTAGAGCTATGTTAGCCAAGTTTTGATAGAGCTGAAGTTTATATCTAAAAAGTTATGAAATCTATAAAATGTCGTGCCTAGTCTAAGGTCCTTATAGTTGGTGTAGGTGAGTGTGTGCCATAAATGCGAATTTTAGCTATCGCTTACTTTGGAACTCAATTACCTATATAATCGAAATTTTTGATTTTAATTTATATAAATTTCTGCGTCCTGATCTTATCCAGAGTTTCTAAAATGGGGGTCTGAAAACTAATATCACGACATTGTAACATACACTATTTATTGCCACTTTCTTCGATAATGGTAAAACATTTGATACATTCATAAATTGATTAAATCATGTACTATTATAGTTGTTATATTATACTCATGGTGTGGCTGTTAGAGAGATATGCTGTTTATCTTGATATAAATATTTAAAAACCTAATATCTTAAAATTTAATTTTTAGGGATGTCAATATTTTGCCAATTTCATAGTGTTTTTAGTGCCGGCTGCATTACATTTAGATAACTATTACTATACATTATATTAGCTACCAGAAAGGATATTATTTATTTAAATATTAGTAAAATAATATTACACTTCATATTATATATTGTTATCTTAGAATTAGAGACTTCAATTCCACAGTCAAACCGTGTGAACAGTTTTATGGAAAAAAGATGAATTTAAGGTAATCTTGTTCGAATATAAATAAATTATTAACGACACGAAAAAACTACACAACCTGCGAGCGAAAGGGCATGGTTGGCAGATGGCTGGCAGAAGTAAGTATAATTTATAAGTACATCCTTTTTCATAATTTAAATCTTTTTGTTCATGAAAACCTCATGTGGGGATTATTACAAATAAATAAAGAATAAATAAAGGAAAGAAAAATTTCGACACAAGCGGGATTCGAACCCGCGACCTCGGGTATACGCCCCCGTCGCTCTTGCCAATTGAGCTACCGTGTCAATGGCTGCCAGCGCGAAATTCTTCTATCCTTTATTTCTTTTACACGTTTTAGTAGTGTTTGCGTCTCCTACCTCCGAATTTTTTACTAATTCGGAAGGCCACTTGTCTATCTTTTCAGATATAATGCAAATGTTGAAAACGCCTAACTATCACATAATTTAAATTTTTCTTTCCTTTATTTATTTGTAACATCCTTTTTCACTCAACTCATTTTATTTCTACCATACTTTTCCCTATGAACTCTCCAACAGTGGCTGAGGAATTTTAAATTCCTTAGTTCTGGCTACCCCTTCTACGGATTTATAGCCGTGGGTATGTGTATGTATGTATCCTTTTTATGACGAACAATCACAGACTTTATAAATAATAAATTAAAACATTTTTCTTTATAATTCTATACTGTAACAATCTCTATTAATTCAAATTAGAACATACATATTTTCATATTAATTTTCTACGCCGTAGAACCCGTAGACCGCTTATGCGAGACAAAGAGGCACTTTACAATCGCAAGCAATTACCCAGCCTTTGTGCAACTTTTAAATATATGAGGTAAGTTAGGACATTATTTAAGTTAACTCTTAACTTGATACGAAACAATATTAACAACAACTTGCATGTTAGGTTTACACTGCAGTATATTGTCTTTAAACAACAGACTTAAGTGTCTGTTAAGCATCACTTTCTTATGAGTGGCTTTCTTGCCGTTTCAGTTTCAGCTTAGGATTACACTAAGCTTTTTTATTATCGTGTTAACTTAAACATTTACGGTTATCGTTGTGTAATGTCGGTTTAGAATATCACCACCCCATTTATTCCCGTGAGTGTTCGGAGGAGGCTTAGGTTATAAATAAAGGCTATAAATCCAAAAACAGGGGTATCCACTTTTGGAATTTGAATTGGTATAGATTGTAAAATAAATGATGATGTGGATAATGGGCCTCCAACGGCAACGCCCAACGATCACTTAAAAAGCTCACAATACCCTTAGTTAGTAGCTTCAGCAGATTCTCAATATATGAAGTACGTATTTTATTTGTGGAGATCGTAGTTATCCGCCGTATCTTAACATTATCTAAGTCTGCTAGTTTTTTTGTGTTACAGTAAAAGTAGCAACTCTAACATAGTATTGTCATTCCTTTAGAGTTAAAACAATTTGCAACTGCGCTTGAAACAGAATCTATTTTTAGATTTAACACGGTTGTTAATGGTGAGGGAAAACATCGTGAGGACACCCATGTCTAAGTTGAACTTAATCATGTGACAGCGTATACGTACAAAAACGGGAATAGGCCTGCCCCCTTTCACGTGAGTACGCTGTCAAAGCAAAACGTGGATACTCAGAACACTAGCTGACAATTTCATGTGATGTTCAGAAGTATAAGTACCTCTGCCAACCCCTTCGGGGATATAGGGCGTGAGCGTTTGAGTTTGAGACTAGTTTTAGGTTCACATGAAGCTCTGTTAATAATAGCTTTCCCAAAATACCAGGATAACAAAGAAGTGTCAAAACTTACTTGTATCTTTATTTCCTCCGCCGTAGGTAAGTAATTGCACCAAATAAACTTTGCTATCCTAGTATCACGTACTGTGACTTTCGTAATCTTGAGACAAGTTCTTAAAGAGAAGCACATAAGTTGAAAACTTGTTAACTTGTCGTAGAACAGCTACAGAACTGTTTTGTGAATCTTCTAAACTATAGCTAAGGCACGTTATAAATTCAGTTTGTTGCTAAAAGGACGTGATAAAGCTAATGAGCATCGATAGCTTAGTTGTATTATAGTTTTATTTGGTGAAAAAAAATAAACATACATATAATCACAGCTATTAATCCCTAAAAGGGGTAGCCAGAGTTTTACAGCTAGAAACTCCTCAGCCACATTTGGAAATTGATATGGGTAAAGATGGTAGAAATAAAGTAAGTAAGTAAGTAAATCGTTGCTGGTGGGTCTCCAACCTCATCGCCCAAAACCATTAAAATAAGCCCCATACCCTTAGTCGCCTCTTACGGCATCCCCGAAGGAGTTGGCAGAGGTACTAATACTTCTGAACATCAAGTGACTTTGTCACCTGGTGTTCAGAGTACCCACGTTTTGCATGGACAGTGTACTCACGTGATAGGGGCAAGCCTATCGCCGTTTTGTAAGAATACACTGTCACATGACTTAGTACAACTCAGCCATGTGGGTTTCCTCACGATGTTTTCCCTCACCGTTAACAACCATGATAAATTAACCACACATATGTCTTTAGAAAAGACAAATTGGTGTAAGCTCGACCCGGGATTTGAACACTAGTCGTTTGCACGATAACCGATGTTCTACCCATTGAGCTATCACGTCGTCACAGCACCCGTAGGTAGGAAAAGGTACTGCAATTCTAAGCCGGCACACACGGAAAACTTATCATTTTTTATAGCTTGTAAAATTTTTTTCTGCCCTCTCCTCTTTTGAATAACTACAATAAATAATTAGAACTTAAAAATACTCTACAAAATAAGTCACTCTTGGAAGTAAATAGTTAAAAAATGACTGTCCGAACAAAATAAAACTTAAAAAAAAACTTTTGGCTTATTTATTAATGTTTTCTTACTACAAATAGATCTAAAAAAATACGTCAATATCGCTTTTGTTTCTCATAATAAAATTAACATGCAAAACATTTATTATAAACATATTTTCAATGTATTGCTCGCAGCGAGAGAATGGATATCTAAATTGTTTTGTAAAAGTTGGGTCCGACAGATTGAGCAATTAAATTTTACAGAGGCGTATTTGGAATGTCACTTTAAACTTAATAATATTTTTTTACTATAAATATTTTTGTGAATATATTGGCATCTCTTTTACTCCTCAGCAATGCCTCATTTAACAACTTAAGACAAGCACTTTTCCTAAGTCACGTTCACGTGGTTGCCGGCGCTGGTTATCCAGCAGCATAGTGTGTTTGCTTTTTATTTTAGAGTCTTTGATCACTCCTTATTTGGTATTTTCGTCGATAGCCCACGTTTTTCGTAGCCGAATGGCTTTATAAACAGATGTTTGAAAAGTTTTCTGTGGTAAAACTTATTTATCCCCTGACTAATCGTGGAATTTCGAGTCTTCGATGACATTTATGAAATTGAAGTATACGTCATTGAAGACTGTAAGATACAAGTGCATTAGTTTTAATCCTCTTAAATAATTTCTTCAGCAGTGTAAGTAATGCACTTCTGAATCCACCCATCGTGATACCAATATTCCTAACATTTTAACGAGGATGCGTGAAACCGGAAGCCATTTTGAAAGACACCGAAGCGTTTTTGAAATGAAGTTATCGGGGTATATTTTTACTCCATGTTTTTTGATTAAAACAATATATTGATGTTGTTAAAACCAGGACACTTCGAGTGCTATTGTACAAAATTTTGATGGAGAGTTTTATAGACATATGTAACTATTATTGTTTTCATACGACAGCTGTTTTAATGGGCTTAATTATAACTTACTCAAACTCTAAAAGTTCACGCAGTATATCCTTCAAGGGGTTGGCAGTGGTACTAATACTTCTGAACATTACGTGACATTGCAACCTGGTGTTCAGAGTAGCCACGTAAGCAGCCATTTTGAAAGACACCGAAGCGTTTGGGAAATGAAGTTATCGCGTCATATTTTTACCCCATGTTTTTTGATGACAACAATATATTGATGTTTTTAGAACCATGTCATGGTGTGTTATTGTGCTGATTTTTTATGGAGCGATTTTACTTTATGTACGGTGCCGACACATAGCCTCATTCGCGGAAATGCAGCATCAGCGCCTCGTGTCAGCTCCGACTCTTTCGTCGGTTATATTCAGATCACGCCACCCAAACTGTGACCTAGATTCTAAGGTTTAAATATAGGTAGTTACGAGTAAGATAGGCTGTGCAGTAAGATTATGGCTCTAACATCGAACGCATTCATGGTAAGGTTAGTTAGGTTTAGGAATTAGAAATGTAAGTTCAAATTAATAAATCAAGTGAAGCGCAGTGTAACTCTTACATTGAACGCATTTGCGCTTAGCTTAGTTAGGTTTAGGTCTTGAAAATGTAACATTTAATTAATAATTTCAATATAAGTTAATCTAGTTTACTTTTTCACCCTGCGTCTGTGGCCCGAGTATTTAATTCGTGGAACTTCTGAATATATATTAACTATTTATTATTATAGCAACGATTTGGCAACGGACGTCCACGGAGAACACACTTGGAGCAAATCGAGAGTGTGCTCAAAAAGGCAGGCGTCCAAAGTAACATAACATAACATACCATAAACGTTCACGCCGTTTATCCCCGAAGGGGTTGGCAGAGGTACCAATACTCCTGAACTCACATGGCAAGCGCCATCTAGTTTCCAGAGAAGGTACCCACGTTTTGCTTAGACAGTGTACTCACGTGATAGGGGGCAGGCCTATCGCCGTTTTGTACGAATACACTGTCACATGACTAAGTACAACTCAGCCATGTGGGTTTCCTCACGATGTTTTCCCTCACCGTTAGCAACCATGATAAATTAACCACACATATGACTTTAGAAAAGACAAATTGGTGTAGGCCCGTCCCAGGATTGGAACTCACGCCCTTCTGTTTTTCGGGCGGGTGTTCTACCCACTGGACTATCATGTCGCTTACGCGTCCAAAGTATGAAGAATAAAATAGAATTTATGAAAATATTGATGGATGTAATCAAAACTAGAGACGAAGTGGCGATCGATAGTCTCTGCCTACCCCAATGGGAACTAATAGCTTGAGTATACGTATGTATGTAGGTAGAATTGGGTATTAAATTATGAATAGTAATTATTATTTAGTATTCATACTCATGAGAATATTTTTTAATATGCTACTACGTATGGTACCTTGAAATCTTACTCTCTCTTTTATTGGTGATTAACTTGTAAATTGTAGTAATGTTAATGTGTAAAAACTACGCTATGTTGTGACGAATAGGAATATCCTCAACCCAAATCTTACCGTGAGTATCTTACGAGGTGACTGAATGCTATCAGGTTTTTAAGTGTTTGTTGGGCGATGTAGCTGAAGAAATAATATATAAATGATAAAAATAAAAACTTATACATTTTTATTAAAACATTTTATGAGATCTTACCATTGAAAAAAAACAAATGATCCTAATCGTTACATTCTTCGAATTTTTTATGTGTTTTGTATTTGTATTCATTTTGCACAGCCGAATATAATTTTATATGAACATGATATTTTGGCTACTGGTAGTCAACTATTTGGTCTATTCTCTTTGGCTCAGTTAATCACCCTCGCCACTTTTGTTTTATTCATAAGTAGCATTTACCCTAACTACTATACAGCACTATATTTTTCAATCACATAACGATATTTTTAATTTTAACATAATTTTATTTGGTATCTTTCCAAGTAAAATCTTGATAACTTTACTTAATGTCTCAAATATAGAATTTACAAGTACTAATGACTATTTACCTCAAGACTAGTTTAAAGCAAATTTTTCCCTGCCTCTTGATTTTAACGAACAACAAAACCATTTAGTTTATCAGAAACAATAAACTCTCCTAAACAAAACTCAATGTTGTTACAGGCAAATTCCGACGAGTACTTCAAGTGTCTATGTTGTTGTTGTAAAAGCAATGACAGCGAGCTTAATGGGACCTCATTTGCGCCAATTGGCAGTTCAAGATGTAACACAACCAGGACCGTTGTTCACAGAAATGATTCTTGTGTCAGCTACAGACTCACACGCATCATACCATCCAACCAGAACAGCGCCAACAAAGACTTCGTGAGAAATTACACCTCATTCATCGAGTTAAATGGTAGCAAAAAGGGAAAGAACCAAGAAGAATCTTTGGACGCCACGAAACTGACTCTTATGGCTGAAACGAAAGATTGACAATCGAAAACTCGAAAGCGGGACTTTTTTAATGAACTCAGAATGTCTGGAATCGAAACTTATAAAGCTAGCAGCACTAACAGTATTGATTGCAAACCTTATTACGATTGTCATAAGGATCATTGTAAGAATGAAAAAAGTTCGGACGAAAGACATAGTGATACGTTTGACGAACGAAATGTCAGTGACCACGCAGTTGCTGAATCAAGTGGGTATAATTTTAAGTTTAACCGTATGTTATATATTTACCGGTATATTTTTAATTATTAAGTAATCGATAAATTCATTTAGTGTTTAAATATTCTCAAGCTTTGTGTACAGAAAAGAACATTTACAAATACAAATATACAAATATTATTTATTTCAAAAAACGGTTCATACATTGTTATACAGTGGTCTCCACACTAGGCGCGTAGCCTGTATAGTGGCGGCCAAAAAATATAAACAGTCCAAATTTTCGTGGCAATTATGAATGATATATATATATTTTTTTTTTATATGGATTGCTTAATAGCACTATTTCTAAACTTATGTAACCTATATATTAAGTCACTCGCAAATAAATTAATAAATTGTACATTTTAACTGTAATTAATTGCATTTAATTTCTTATCCTATATCTTAATTTTAAAAACAATATTTTTATGTCCGTAGAGAAAAAAATAAGATTTTGTAAATAATTATTTAAATTATTTAACTATAGGAAAAGTAAGTGCGACATGATAGTCCAGTGGGTAGAACACCCGCCCTAAAAACAGAAGGGCGTGAGTTCCAATCCTGGGACGGGCCTACACCAATTTGTCTTTTCTAAAGTCATATGTGTGGTTAATTTATCATGGTTGCTAACGGTGAGGGAAAACATCGTGAGGAAACCCACATGGCAGAGTTGTACTTAGTCATGTGACAGTGTATTCGTACAAAACGGCGATAGGCCTGCCCCCTATCACGTGAGTACACTGTCTAAGCAAAACGTGGGTACCTTCTCTGGAAAACTAGATGGCGCTTTCCATGTGAGTTCAGGAGTATTAGTACCTCTGCCAACCCCTTCGGGGATAAACGGCGTGAACGTTTATGTTATGTTATGTTATTATGTTATGAATAGTAATTAAAAGAATATATTTTGCTTTAGAAAATTAGTTTTCAAATAATATTATTTTGATGAGAATAAATTCAAAAAAGTCAACAAATATTTAAATATTTACCAAAAGCCTTCATCCACCCCAATATTTTTCAAAACTGTTAAATATTCATTAACAATTGTTTGAATGAACATAGTTTTTAATATTTATATAAAATTAAAAGGAACCTATATCTTTAATATGGTGTTAATTTTACTAACTTGAACTTTAACAGAAGCCAAAAATGTACATAAATTCGATGATTAAATAACCGTGATAGCCCAGTGCGTAGAACACTCGCTTATCGTGCAAACGACTAGTGTTCAAATCCTGGGTCGGGCCTACACCAATTTGTCTTTTCTAAAGACATATGTGTGGTTAATTTATCATGGTTGTTAACGGTGAGGGAAAACATCGTGAGGAAACCCACATGGCTGAGTTGTACTTAGTCATGTGAGAGTGTATGCGTACAAAAACGGCGATAGGCCTGCCCCCTATCACGTGAGTACACTGTCCATGCAAAACGTGGGTACTCTGAACACCAGGTGACAAAGTCACGTGATGTTCAGAAGTATTAGCACCTCTGCCAACCCCTTCGGGGATATTCGGCGTGAACGTTTATGCTTATGTTTATGCTTTATGCTTATGCTTATAAATAAATAAGTTGGATTGAAATTATATAATAAGAGTAGTTCATTTTACTTTAGCTTTTATAGTTCCTTTCATAACATTTACGACTTTGAATGAGAACCACAGCTTTCTAAAGGTGTTAGCTGGAATCCTGAGGTGGGCGAAAACTAATGTGTCTTTTTAGATCATATATGTGTAATATATTTGACAAGGAATATAGTGTTGGCTTAGAATAACACTACCCCATTTCCACCCATAGAATTTTATAGGCATTGGGGCTTTTCAGTGATTTTGGAGCGGCTGGAGATCCATTGCCAAAACCCTTTATTTTACAATCTTTCCCTTACTTGACTTCCAAAAGTGGCTGAGTAATTTTTTGTTCTATAGCTCAAACTACCCCTTCTAGTAGTTTTTAGCCATGATAACATGCATATATGATTTGATAAGGTTATTAACAGAAATGTGAGGGACAGAATTCAAAATAGCGCAGTGCTCTATTAATAATGTGATATTGTGTTTGTAGGAGGAGAAGTACGAGCGCTACTTTATCGGCATGTGACGATCGATAGTCTCTGACTACCCCAATGAGAAAAAATGGCGTGATTGCTATGTAGTGTCGGCTTCGAAAAGCACAGCCTAATTTTTTCCCGTGGTTTTTCGTAAGAGACGGCTAAGGATACTGAGGTTTTTACTATGTTATTTTTGATGATTCGGGTGCAGACCCATCAACATTATACTCGGAACCTACATTTAAATGAGATGATATGGTAAATGAGATGATATTGTAAGAGAGTAGAAATATAATATGAAATAAGATGGTATACCATCATTTCCTTTACACATTTTATGTAATTTTGACCTCTATATTTTTGTTCTGGGTAAGACTAGAACAATAAAACGCCAGTCACCCACCAGGTGTTGCTTAAGTCAAAAAACTGCAAACAATCGCACTAAAAATTTAAAACATATATAACACTACTATTATTGCATGTAAAAGATTGTGTTTTATAGCGATGGCCAAATCAAGATATTCATTCATTGCACTGACTTCGCTGTGTTTACTACAACTTCGACTAGATGGCGCTGGTAGTAGAATTTCTACATCGCGGTATGAATTCTTCCATGATCCAGTATATAAACTTTTTTGGTAATTTGTTGAAATTTCGTTTACTAATACGATTTAAAACTATAGAACGTATTTTTGTAGAGTCTGTTGTTAATTTAGGAGCAGACTTTTAATAATGTGCAAAATATGGTGCTGTGTTTTGTGTGTGTATGTGTACTGTTGTTGGTACATATAAATATTATGTGTATATTTGATTTGACGCTCTCCGACACCACCGACAAAATGTCGTTGACTTTATGTTAGCGGGCTTGTTTGCATACATAGGTTCGACATAATTCTTAAGGGTAGCCAGAGCTTCGAAGTAAAGAATTTATCAGCCACTTTTGGAAGCCGAGTGAGTAAATCGAAGATTATTCTCTGGCAAGAAAATGCTCTGAAAAATCGCTATTCAAAATTATACTGCTCGTTAAATACCGCTTCATTAGGAAAGAAAATCATTTTTCCATAACCAAAGAAACACTTTAAGTATATGATGGTTATCTTACAACCGACAACCGCGATAGCTCATTTGGTAGAACACCGCTCATCGTGCAGACGATTAGGTTTAAGATTCAGGATCGAAGATGCAATAAATATTTAATCTGATAGCAGCTATCTTATCCTATGATGAGCATTCTATTGAATTATAAACGAGCACATGCACATTTAGTTACACACAAAAATATAAAAATCGCAACGCTGCCTGTAAAGAAGTGTAAAATATAAACTTAATAATTTATTATGTTACTTGCCTATCTATTCACGTCCACTTACGTTTGATTTTAATAAGATTATTGGTAAACCTACTCCAAAAAAAATATACCTATACATACATCAAATACAAACGGCCACAGATCCCAAAAAAGTGTAGCCAGAGTTTAAGAGCTAGACACTCCTCAGCCACATTTTGAAGCTGATAGGAGAGAAGATGGTAGAAATAAAGTATCATTGGTGATGGGAAAAAAGAGCTATAGCCTATATAAATTTCTTCCCTTGTTCCCATAGAAATTCCTTAGCTAGTTTTGGAAATTGAGTGTGGAAAAGATTTTAAAGTAAAGGTTTTTGAAGTAAAGTAAACCGGATCGCCCGAAAAAAACTTATAAAGCTTAAGTACCCGTAGTCGCCTCTTACGAACAACCACGGAAGAAAATGGGATAGTGCTATTCGAAACCGCCACTACACAACTATTACTTCATTAAAACTGTATAGGAAAACACGTTTAGAAATCGATACACTATCGTCGGAGGGAACGCGTATCTTCCAAAAAATACATACAATTGATTTGAGAACCTCTTTTTTAAGTCGGTTCAAAATAGTCGAAAACTACTATCCCATTGATACAATGTGGACGCGGGACATGTAATGTTTTTGTAAGTACAACTTAATGACTTTCAGTATGGGATACTAACTCTACATACATATACTCACGGCTATACATCCCTAGAAGGGGTAGCCAGAGCTTTGGAATAAGGAATTCCTCAGCCTCACTTTTGGAAGTTAATAAGAGTTAAGTTAAGAAGAATAAAATGGTAAAATAAAGGTTGTTGGTGTTGGAAAAATCCCTTAAAATCCTCAATAACATTAGTCGTCTCTTACGTACACTCGCCGGAAGAACTGGGATAGTGCTATTCTAAACCGACACTACACACCTAACTCTACAATATGATTTATATTATAAAACACATATAAATAACATCCAAGACAATGCCATTTATGTCCATCACAACAATGGGCACTATAATGCGGCCCTCAGCGAGACTCGAACCTGCAACCTAAGATAATCTATTACTAAGTCATAGACAAGTACCTATATTGTGCGTCTCAGAGTGCATGCCGCATATTTTCATTACTATCGATTGATTCTAACATCGTTAAAATTTAGTAATCATCCAAAATGTTTTGGATAATAACCGATGTAAACACAAATTACTCGCTGAAATTAGCTACTAAATTTTCGTAATGAGAATTGCTTCCATCACCAAAAACCTTTTTTTTACCATCTTTTCCCCACTCAACTTCCAAAAGTGGCTGAGGAATTTATAACTCCTTAGCTCTGGCTACCCCTTCTAGGGAAATATAGCCGTGAGTATAGTGATATAGAGACAAATAGCCTATTAGGTTCCGAAAGTGGCTGTAGAATTGTTTACTAACAACTGAACCATATGGGTGGAGACTTTAGAAAATACTGTGTAAGCCCTATCCGGGTTTCGAACCCTTACTAGCAAACGGCTATGAATAAAATAAAACAGCAGTATTGCTTATTTTTATCAATCGATAGTTTAGATAGTGCTGTCAAGGGCTAATAGTTTCATAATCATTTATTCGTTGGGAATTATACAAAAAAGTATTTATAAAATGTTCCATACACATTTTGTTCTATCAAGCTTACAACATTAGTCATTACATTTTATTAATATTGAAATACGTTTTAAAATAATGTAAGTAAAAAATATTTTGATAGTCCTGTATTTTCTAGACTGTATTTAAAAGGTCATGATAATTGCGATAGAATCAGCGTAGTTCAACACAATCATCTAATCCGATTTTGATGCTATCGTGTTGGTTGTGCGAGGACGGGTCAATAAGTCCGTGACTTTTGGAATAAAACACAGATTTTTTGATAAAAACATAATTTTATTTATGAACGTAGTCTCCCTTGAGCTCTATACACTTTTTCCAACGCTTTTTCAATTTTTTTATCCCTTCCAAAAAATTATTTGTCGAGGTCCTCAAAATAGGCCTTTGTTTGCGAGGTGACTTCATCATTGGAGTCAAATCTTTTTCCACCTAGCCATTTCTTCGGGTTTGGGAACAAGAAGTACTCGCTCGGAGCCAAATCTGGAGAATAAGGTGGATGAGGGAGCAATTCATAGCCCAATTCATGGATTTTGCCATGGCAACTGCACATGTGTGCACCCTTGCATTGTAGTCCGGTCGGTCATCAAGGTTGTCATTGTCAATATTGCCTCCATAAACTACTACCAGGAACTTTTCTCCTGCGTCCTTGATTTGCTGAGGAGTAGCGTTTGATGTAAGAAACGGAGCCACTACTGCAGAGAGGGCGGTATTCTTCATATAGGTGGTGCAACACTGTCGAATTCGCTAGCTTTGGATATGGCGGTGTTGACGATCAACAAGACGGCGTCTTCGTGTGGTTGCTTCACTTCGATGCTAGCTCACGCTGAATTTTGGAACAAAATATTTTCTGCGAAGCGCCATATCTCATCAAGGAATTGATATACAGACATATGTGAGTACTCAAAGTGTAGATAATTTCACGTACTACAAAATGTTTCTGAAAGTTTTTGTCGTAAGATGTAAGGAAAAAAGGTATTTGACGAAAAACTGACGAAAGGTCGAGATTTTTGCAGTTCTCCCCTCCCCCTCCTCTTTTTGCACAGGGTCCTCGAGGTCCAAAACTTGACAAAATATTAATTAATCATCCCTGAACAATATCTCCAAGTTTCAATAAATTCCGACCTTTTTCTATCTGAAACCACCTGTCGACCATTATTTAAGACTATTGTCTTGGTGGTAAAGAACTTTTTTCTTGGCCAAATGAGGTCGGTTATATGATCTGCTTACCCTAACGGACATGGAAGGCATAAGTATAATTTATAAATGCATCCTTTTTACAACCAAAAATCTCAGACTTCATAAATAATAATTCACAACGCTTTTCTTTCTAATTCTATCCTGTAACGAACTCTATTAATTCAAATTACATGATACGCGATTTCATATAACTTTTCTACGCAATTTTTAAATATATGAGGTAAGTTAGGACATTATTTAAGTTAACTCTTAACTTGATACGAAACTAAATTAACAACAACTTAACCTGCCGACGCTTGCGTTGAAAATGCATGTTGGTTTACCCTGCAGTATATTGACTTTAAACAACAGGCTAAAGTGCCTGCTAAGTATCACTTATGAGTGTCTTCCTAGCAGTTTCACTTGAAGTTTGAACTGAAAATAACACTATCCCTTTTATTGCGGTAACACCAATCATTTTCAGTTTTCGCTGTGTAGTGTCGGTTTAGAATAGCACTACTCCCATTTATTCACTTGTTTTTTTGGAGGCGGCGGCTTAGGTTATAAATAAAGGATTTAAAAAAAACAGGGATTACTAGGGCTTCAGAATAAGAAATTACTTAGCCACTTTTGAAATTAGAGAGGGCCCCTAACCGCAACACCCAACGATCACTAAATCTCAATATATTAAGTACGTATTTTATTTGTGGAGATCGTAGTTATCCACCGTATTGTAAGATTATCTAAGTCCACTAGATTTTTTTGTGATTTAATAAAACTATAGCCACCCTTACATAGCATTGTTTTTGCATTACTTTGCAGTTAAAACAGTTTGTAACTGTGATTAAAATAGTATCTTTTTTTAGATTTATCATGGTTAATCATATTTTCAAAACATCCTGAGGAAAACGACATGGCTAAGTTGAACTTAGTGTATTTGTACAAAAATTTCGATAGGCCTGCGACTATCACGTGAGTACACTGTCTAAGCAAAGCGTGGGTACTCTGAACGCTAGAAGTATTAATACCTGTGCCAACCATTTTGGGGATATACGGCGTAAATGATTGAGTTTAAACTATTTTAGATTCACATAAAGCTTCGTTAATAATAGCTATGCCAAAATACCAGGATAACAAAGTGTTGTTGAAACTTACTTGTTTCTTTATTTCCTCCGCCGTAGGTAAGTAATTGCACTAAATAAACTTTGCTATCCTAGTATCACGTACTGTGACTTCCGTAATCTTGAGCCAAGTTCTTAAAGAGAAGCACATAAGTTGAAAACTTGGTAACTTGTCGTAGAACAGCTACAGAACTGTTTTGCGAATCTTCTAAACTACAGCTGAGGCACGTTATAAATTCAGTTTGTTGGTACAAGGACGTGATAAACCTAATGAGCAACGATAGCTTAGTGGTGTTATAGTTGTGTTTGGTGTAAAAAAATATATAAAAATATATATTCAAGGCTCTGAATCCCTAAAAGGGGTAGCCAGAGCTTCAGAGCTAGAATGTCCTCAGTCACATTTGGAAGTTGATAGGGGTGAAGATAGTAGAAATAAAACATCGTTGCTGATGGGTCTCCAACCGCATCGCCCAAAACCATTAAAAAGAGCCTCATTCCCTTAGTCGCCTCTTACGGCACCCGTGGGTTAAAAAGGGACTGACATTCTAAGCCGGCACTACACGGCAAACTTATCATTTTTTATAGCTTGTAAATCTTTTCTTCCGCCCTCTGCTCTTATGAATAAATTCTATAACTACCAAAGGCTATATCTACAATAAATAATTAGAACTTCAAATACATACATACATATAAACATATACTCACGGCTGTAAATCCCTAGAAGGGGTAGCCAGAGCTTTCGGAAATGTGAGTGGGGAAAAGATGGTAAAAAAAAGGTTGTTGGTGATGGGTCTCCAACCGCATCGCCCAAAAATCCCTAAAAAGCCCCAATACCGTTAGTCGCCTCTTACGTACACCCACCGGAAGAAATGGGGTAGTGCTATTCTAAGCCGACACTACACAACAGATTCTCTAAAAAATACTCTACAAAATAAGTTACTCTTGGAAGTAATTATAGGTAAAAAAAATACTGTCCCAACAAAACAACACTTTATAATAAATACTTGTGGTGAATCAAAGTTGTCTTACAAAAATAGATTTCAAAAAAAACGCTTCTGTTTCTCATAATAAAATGCAAAACTTGTATTATAAACATATTTGCAATCTATTGCTCGCAGCGAGAGAATGGATAACTATATTGTTTTGTAAAAGCTTGGTCCGACATATTGAGCAATTAAATTTTACAGAGGCGTATTTGGAATCGCTCTTTAAAATTTTATAATATTTTGTCATTAAAAAAATATTTTTAACATATTGATATTTTACTTGATATATTTCACTCCTAAGCATACCTCAATTTGATTTTAATTAAAATGTTTATTTGTATTAGAATACGAGGAACATGCGAAATGGGCCATAAAATATGTTTTTATCATTGTATTCAAGACTCAGGTGTTCACGCTGTAAATTTCCGAAGGGGTTGGCAGAGGCACTAATACTTCTGAATATCACGTGACATTGTCCCCTGGTGTTCAGAGTACGCGCGTTTTGCTTGGATAGGGAGCAGGCCTACCACCCTTTGTACGAATAAATTGTCACTTGACTAAGCCTTGATAACTTAGCCTTGTGGATTTCTTCACCATGTTTTCCCTCACCGGTAACAACGGCGATATATTTACACATATGATACATTAGTGTAGGCTCGATACGGGGCTCGAACCCCCGTATGATGGATGGGAATCCTTATTAATTACTATCACAGCTGCATTAGTTTTAATTAATACATTTTGCATGAAGACTGCAGGGATTTAGCGGAATTAAGCGAAGAAACTTATATTTTTTTTTCAGCAAAAGATAATGCACTTCAGCACAGCTAGTAAGAGCGACCTTTTAAATAGATATCACCTTTCGCACTTACTTAGTATCGTATACTGTTACCTCATTCTAACCGATATCGTGACGACATAATAGCGCTCGTGAAATAGCCTCCTGAATCTACTCCTCGTGATGCGTTAAACCGGCAGCTATTTTGAAAGACACCGAAGCGTTTTGGGAAATGAAGTTATTGGAGCATATTTTTACTCCATGTTTTTGATGACAACAATACATTGATGTTTTTATAACCATGACACTTTGAAAGCTATTGTGCTGAATTTTAATGGACATTTTTAGACACGTAACTTATGAATAAATATTTAATATTTGTTTCTATTGAAAGGATTAAAAGTTAAATTATGAATAGTAATAATTATTTAGAACTCATACTCGTGACAACAATTTTTAATATGCTACTACGTATGATATCTTGAAATTTTGCTCTCTTTTATTGGTGGTTATTTGTGAATTACATTAATGTTTATTCATAAAAATACGCTCTGTTTTATCGAATAAGAATAGCACCAACCCAAATCTTACTGTGAGTATCGTACGAGGTGACTGAAGGGTATTAGGGCTTTAAGTGTTTGTTAGACGATGTTGCTGAAAACCAATTATCACCTATCTTCTTATCTTATTATTAATCTTATCTTTGCTCTGCTTAACAATCAAAAGTCGCTAAAAGATTTTAAATTCGGTATGTTAAAAAGCATTTTTTTTTCTATTAAATCAGTATTAGTTATTGATTACAACTTGACCATAAATTATCAATAAAATCAATGTCTAGTTCTTAAATATACTAGCCAGGCAGCTATACTAGCCGTAATTTTACTATTTGCTCGGCACTTATGGTTTGAAATAAGTTAGTGCCATTTTCTGCAGAGTCGAAGTTACACTGTGATTTTTGTGGCAATAATCCAACTTTTTAAAGCTAAACCAAAGAAATAGTGACCATAAATTAGTCAAGAAGTGTGGTATCGCTAAAACTCTCTACAATTAAAACAAAGAAAAGTTTAAAAATAGCAAAGTTTAGAACAAAATATTTATGTGCAGTTTTATTTAAAATTATATACTGCAAATCGTAAAATAAAGTGGGCTAAGTAAGATACGAGATGGAAGCGTTTGCTACCTTGTTAGGGTCAGCGGTGGAGTATATATATAGAGTAGTTATAAATAACAATATTTTTTAATAATATATACTCGTATTAATTGTTGCCGTGTAGTGTCGGCTTAGAAAAATACTACCCCATTTCTACCCGTGGGTGATCGTAGGAGGCGACTAAGGGTATAGGAGCTTTTTAAGCGATTTTTGGACGATGTGGTTGGAGACCTTGCTGTGTAGTGTCGGCTTAGAATAGCGCTACCCCATTTCTTTCGGTGGGTGTACGTAAGTAGTGACTAACGCTATTGGGGCTTTTAAGGGATTTTTGGGCGATGCGGTTGGAGACCCATCATCAACAACCTTTATTTTACCGTCATTTCCCCACTCAACTTTCCAAAAGTGGCTGAGGAATTTTTAATTCCTTAGCTCTGGCTACCCCTTTTAGGGATTTATAGCCGTGAGTATATATATGTGTGTGGTTGGAGACTCGTCACCAAAATCATTTAATATAACCATTTTTCCCCAATCAACTTCCAAAAGTGGCTGAAGAATTTCTCATTCCAAAGCTCTGGCTACCCCGTTAAGGGATTTATAGCCGTGAGAATGTATGTATGTATGTATGTATTAATATTTTAATTATAAGACACTCATTTCTTGCCACTGGTATCGTATTAGGTGAATTTGATTTCGGTGGTGTGATTGTGATTGTTGGGTGATGAGGCTGGAGATCCATAACCATTCATTCTTTATTTTACAAGCTTTTCCCAACTCAACTACCGAAAGTGGCTATGAAATTCCTTATTTTTAAGATTTATGACTGTTATGTTATGAATTTACTCAATTATTCAGACTCAAACAAATATTGAAAATATTTAACTTGGCAAAAACTAGCAATGGTTTATAATGTCTGATATATTGAACAATGCCAGCGGTCAGAATTATACGGTCGGAATAACATAATCTGGGGGCACGGTAGTGCCCCCGCCAAGACGAGCCAAGCGAAGCGCACGGGCACTACCTACCTTTTCTCGAAACGCTTCGTCGTCTTTTTGAACCCTCTTAACTTGGGTTTGGGTTATGCTAGATCAACAAAATTTTCGGAATATATTGTCAATAGTGGACTTATTGAACATATTAAGTTTTAATTACATTAACTTTTATACTTCAGATTTTATTTATATCTAAAAAACGCTGATTTCGTCACTGACTCACTGATGATCATCAAAATTATTAAGGTATTTCCTAATGTCCTAGAAAGCTGAAATTTTGTATGTAAGTATTAGCACACAAACAACAAAAAATTATAAAACTTGTAACTTTCATCCTCCAACCCCTTAAACTAGGGGATGGGAGTTTGTATGAGACCTGTAATTTTAAAAGATTAAATTTTGATGACTTGGTGCCCTCAGATATATATAAAAAAAAATATTGTCGACATATATTGAGACATATCGACAATATCTGATCTATCAATTATTATAAACAGTAAATCAACCAAGAAAAAAGGCAAAGATAGAGAGTGGGCTATAAAAAAAGGCGTCTCTGATGTGCAAGAAATACACCCCAAAAAAAGAAGAAAAATTTTTTTTTTTGTTACAAACAACTTACAAAAAGAAATGAAATCCCACCAAAAACATTTTCATGTAAAATGTTGCCAAGACGAGCCCATATGACTCGCACTGTCAAAAAGTTATCAGATCTCATGTAGAGCCAAGCTTCTAACACTACACGCCCTAACTCTACAAGGCCTAACTTCACAAACTCACCACCTTAGTCAAAATATGTGGCTTGGCCGTTCGTTACTACAAAAACTATTGTATAACACAAAAGTAATGAACAGTGAATTGATTTTTCACCTTACGCCGATGTGAATGTAAAGAAATGGCCAAGCCACATATTTTGACTAAGGTGTAGAGTTTGTGAAGTTAGGCCTTGTAGAGTTAGGGCGTGTAGTGTAAGGGCGGCTGGTCTTGGCAACATTTTACATGAAAATGTTTTTGGTGGGATATATATTTTTTGTACAGATTTACGTATTTCTTCATAGAAACTCCAGTCTTTTATTATCGTACGACACAAACCGTGAATGATATTTAATGTAATATAAAATGGGAATTAATAAGACCTTCTTCTTTTGCAAGTAAATGGGCCATTTGTAGTAGAGGAGTTGCCAATTACATTAATTCATTTTTGATTTTACACCTATTTCTACCCAAGGATATCGTAAGAGGTGACTAAGGGTAAAAAGGCTTTTTAAAGTGGTTTTTGGGCGAAGCGGTTGGAGATCCATCACCAAGGATACTTTATTTCTGAACTCATAGCTACCCCTTTTTGGATTATGTATGTATGTTTTTAGTTATACAAATAAACCGCAATGCACTTGTAGTGTATTTAAATTATAAGAAAGCAAAACTTTCAAATAACATATATAAAAATAGGTTTGCCAATAGACGTCCACTGCTGGATATAAGACTCCCTCAATGATCTCGTCCACAGCGACCGGTCCTGTGCTGCCCTCATCCATCGGTTTCCTGCAAATTTATTTTTTACACATAGCTCTATATAAATATCAAACTTCTATAAAAATATTTTCAGAGCAGCAAAGAACGTTATCAACGCAGCATGAGCTAGAATATTGTTATCTTACTTTATAAACAATTTCGTTTAAACAGACGCTTGAATCCCATGAACGAAAAATTCACACCTTATATTTCCTCTTTTGTATAGTACGAAATATAACTTATGGCAGCAGAAGCTACATTTTAAGTGGCTAGATTATTCGGAATAAGTTTGAGTTCCTCTTTAAACTTTGTACCCAATATAAGTCTCCATAGACGCCGGGAATGAGTGAATTTGTCGACTTACTCATTAACATACATCTATGCAGACATATACTCACGCCATTATTTCCCAGTCAATCGGTATCCGAAAAGTCCTGAATGGCTGTGCATGATGCTGTCCTCGTTCCTACGCTTATGTATGGCAGTGAATGTTGGATGTGGCAGAAGAAACATGAAAGCAGCTTGAATGCAGTAGAAATGAGATCCCTCAGAAAAGTTTGTAATGTAAGGCTATCTGATCGTGTGACGAATTATGTGATTCGTGAAAGGTGTGGTGTAAAAGATGATATGGCAAAAAAGATAGAAAAAGGAATGTTGAGATCGTTTGGCCTGTAAATTGGTGTAAGAGATATATAGAGCCAATGTGGAAGGTAATGTAAGTAGAGGACGACCTCGGAGGACACATTTAAAGTGTGCTCTTTAAAGCAGGTGTCCGCAGTATGATGAATAAAAGAGCATGTATGAAAAGATTGATGGATGTGAACGAAGCCAGAGAGGTTTGCCAGGATCGTACAAAGTGGTGATCGATAGTCTCTGCCTACCCCAATGGGAACTAACGGCGTGAGAATATGTATGTATGTTTCTATCTTACATCATCAGCCCACACTCGTCCACTGCTGGACATAGGCATCTCCCATGGCGCGCCACCTCTTCCTGTCTTCGGCCAGCCTCATCCAACCACTCCCGGCCACCTGCTTTAGGTCGTCGGTCCAGCGGGCTGGAGGGCGCCCTACACTGCGTCTGCCAGTGCGTGGTCTTCACTCAAGAACTCGTCTTCCCCAGCGGTTATCGGTTCTTCGGCAGATGTGACCAAGCCACTGCCACTTCAACTTGCTGATCCGATGAGCTACGTCGGCCACTTTAGTTCTCTGTCGGATCACTTCATTTCTGACGCGATCCAACAGAGTGATGCCGAGCATAGCTCGCTCCATCGCTCTTTGAGTGACTTAAAATTGGTGGACTAGTCCAGCCGTGAGTGTCCACGTTTCCGCACCATACGTTAACACTGGCAGGACGCACTGGTTGAAAACCTTAGTCTTCAGACATTGTGGGATGGCCGAGGAGAAGATACGCCGAAGTTTTCCAAAAGCAGCCCAGCCCAGCTGGATGCGTCTTGCAGCCTCTTTGTTGAAGTTGTTTCTACCGAGTCGTAGCGTCTGACCTAGGTAGACGTACTCCGGCACAACTTCGAGCTCTGCTCCCTCGACAAGAACTGGTCTTGGCTGAACAAGACGATTGAACATGATTTTCGTCTTGTCCAAGTTCATGCCAAGCCCCACTCGCTGAGAGGCTGAGTTTAGGCTACTAATCATCCCGCCGAGATCCTCCAGCGTTTCTGCCATAACGACTTTGTCGTCCGCAAACCTGAGGTGTGAGATGTACTCGTCGTTGACACATATACCTTTTCCGTTCCAGTTCATCATCTTGAAGACGTCCTACAACGCATCGTGAACAGTTTCGGGGATGTGACGTCCCTCTGTCTCACTCCTCGCTGCAGTTAGATGGGTTCCGTCTTTTGATCCTGTACTTGGACGGTCATGGTCGCAGCATTGTACAAGTGTCTCAACACCTCAATGTAGCGCCAGTCAATTCGGCAACGCTGTAAGGATTGTAGAACAGCCCAGGTTTCGATGGAGTCGAAGGCTTTTTCATAGTCCACGAATGCTAGACACAGCGGCTGATTATACTCTTCGGTTTTCTGTATAATCTGCCGTACTGTGTGGATGTGGTCTACGGTGCCTTTTCGAAACCCAGCCTGCTCCACGGGCTGGAACTCGTCGAACCTCTGGGCAAGACGATTCGAGATGACCCGTGAGAACAGCTTATATACGTGGCTCAAGAGCGCGATCGGTCTGTAGTTCTTGAGAAGGGTTTTATCTCCTTTTTTGAAGAACAAGACCACGACGCTCTCGCTCCACGCCTCCGGAATAGTTTCACTGTAGATGACGTTGTTAAACAGATCTTCCAGGGCTCTCAGTATTCTATCTTTATCACAATAAAAATTTTCATACCGCACCTTTCATAAAATACACCATTTCTATATATTTTTTTAAGTGATTTGATCTCCTCAGCTGGCACTTTGGTTGATTAGACCACTGTGACTGAGTCGGCACTCTTGCTCACAAAACGTGTCATGTTTTCGTGAATGGAACCGATAAAAGACGCTACATCGTCAAAACGTCTACAGATTTGCATTTATTTAAATCTCGATTCAGTGTAAAACTCTTGTTCAATTCCTAAACAACCAAGTATTCTCGAGTTTGAAGGCACTACTGTTTTGATGAGTACGAAGTTTGAGGGAATACTTTGTAGATTTTGAATATAAAAACTTTTCCCAGTTTCAAACATTTGAGGTTTCAGACTCTTGATATATGATTATTCTAAACTTCCTTACAAACGGGAAATTTCTCAAAAGACAGAATGAAACTTTTTTGACGCTTATTATTTTTACTTAAAGACTCAATCGTTCACGCCGTTCATCGAGTCAGCGCCAATCAATTCATAAGCACGAAAAAAACACCGTGTTTATATTTCTGTATATTTTCTAGTAATAAATAACACTGGGCCAATTAAGCGACAGTAAAACCTCAGCACTATAACAGAAAAACTAAAGCTAAAGATATAAAATCAAATTTTACTATTAAGTTTAAACCAAATTAGGGTCACTCTCGGTCTCGACTCTTTGGAAATGCGATGAACTCAATATATTTCTACTCGTGTAGTTATTTCCTTTTTTACTGAGGTTAAATATATTGATATTGTTGATGTACTTCATGAAATCATCACTTTGTTTTTACCTATTAACTTATTGGCTGAAAATCAGTGCGCAGTACATACATATTCTCAAGGCATTTAATTCCTGAAAGGGGTTGCCAGATATTCAGTTTATAATGTTGTGTGGCGACCTATTCGTAAAACAAATCATCTTGGTGATGGGACTCCACTCAAACCAAACCGCCGAAACATCACTTAAAAATCCCCAATAGCTTAAGTTGCCTCTTACGTACACCCGTAGGTCGGAATGGGGTAGTGCTATTCTAAGTCAACACTACACAGCAGCAGTGTGCAGTGTGCGTGAACATCAGCTTTTCTTTAGCAGGGTTTTTTAGCTGTAAATTATGACAAATATGAATTTTCTATCTTTTTTATTTACAATATTGTCTCAAAAATCGCACCTTTCAAGAATCGCATAATTTCTCACACGATCACACAACCTTACATTACAAACTTTTCTGAGGGATCTTATCTCTCTGCAATCAATCTGTTCTCATGCTTCTCCTGCCACATCCAGCATTCAGTGCCATACATATGTATTACTGTCAAATGTAACTACTTAATAAAATATTTGAAAATATATGTAAGTATCTTTGAAAAATGTTGATTTAAGCTAAAGTCGGATAGCACAGAGTCCAGTATTATTCTATTAGCATCGCCTCCTGGCTTCGCTAGTTTACTAGAAATGAGATTTACCTGCTTACGATTAATGCTCAGAATTTTATAACGCAAAATACCTATCCCTATTTCAACATGCTTCTATTAGGTTTGGTTGTATGCATCTATTTTTTTAATCGACTTAATTTTTACCAACTTCAAACGGATAGATTTTTATCAAACTTTGCTTACACATCTTATACATACCTACCTATACATATACTCACGACCATAAATCCCTAGAAGGGGTAACCAGACCTAAATAATTAGAAATTTGTCAGTCACTTTTGTAAGTTGAGTCGGAAAAAGGTGGTAGAATAAAAAGCCTCTCACCTATAATGTCATGCGTGATAAACTCTTCAACGCACACTTTGCGGGAATGCACTTCAATTATGTTTTGGTCTGTATTTAGAAACAAAGCTAGGGAGGTTTGCCTAGATAGTAAAAAGTGGCGTACGATATTCTCTGCCTATCCCAATGGGAAAAAATACTATGATTATGACCACACAGATACCTGACGCTAGCTACCCAGCTAGATACCTTAACATTTTACGTAGCAATCTATTAATAAAGATGATTTTGCTCAATAATAATTAACTTCACAAGTTTTTAAACTTCAAATAAGCTCAGGCTCCTTATTGATCGCACATTTTGTATCAAAGGGTTTCACAAATGTAATTAAAATATATTCAGTACTTATCAGCTACAGTGTACGTCTTAAGCTGACATATTGAATACCTTAAAAAACTTTTCCTTTCATGTAAATTCTGAAAGCTTTTGTGTTGTTTGCGCGGTTGGAATCTACTTTTAACTTGTTCTAACGTATTTACAATGAGATTGGAGGAAATAGGTAAATTGTATGTTTTATTTAAAAAACTTGTATGATGTGTCAAGGTGCATAGAAAACAGATTTTTGACAAACTTTTCTTATGGTTGTGAAAACGTAACACAAATCGATGAAATCCAGCTCCATACACGAATAAGAGGTACATACTAAATGCATCTAAAGATCTAGGAGGTTTACACAAGCATAATTCTGTAAACGGTTATCGATTGATATCGATCTATATATTTGTTTAATTTAAATACATACAGGCAAAGATAATAATCGCTGCTTTGTAAAATCTAGACAAACCTCTCTAGCTTCGTATCCATCCATCAATCTTTTCAAACATGCACTTTTATTCTTCATACTTCGGACGCCTGCCATTTTGAGGGCATGTGTTTTTCGAATCCACATTGTTTATGCGTGCCCAAACCATCTAATTGTTTATTTTGATTTTCTTTTCTCGACTATTTATAAGAAAGCATGTATCTTCTTTCTTTCTCTTTTAAACCAGTAGCAGAAGCTTGAGGCTCGTCAGATAAATCTCTCCCACCGTTCATGGTTGAATTCAATTTACATAGCTGCCATATTGGAACGTATGTCACCTAATAAATAAAGGAAAGAAAAATTTCGACACAGGCGGGAATCGAACGCGCGACCTCGGGAATACGCCCCCATCTTAAAAGTAAACACTACTTAAAAGTGTAAAAAGAAACAAAGGATAGAAGAATTTCGTACTGGCAGCCATGGACACGGTAGCTCAGTGGCAGAGCGACGGGGGCGTATACCCGAGGTCACGGGTTCGATTCCCGCCCGTCATTTGTCAGTGTATGCGATCATAACGGAGATAGGCTTCCTCCAATACTAAAACTTCTAAAATATTATATTTTGAACTGTGCTATATTTGTAGTAATTAGAAAGACCATATAACCAATGTATATGTAATACTTATAACTCTGAACCCACATTTACAATTACCTTTATACTAACCTATAATTAAGGTTCACAACCCAAAAAGAAGTAGCCAGAAGTCTAGTATTAGAGATTCTTAAGTCACTTTTGGGAGTTGTGTTGGGAGTAATTTAAAATGACCATGGCCGGAGTGCCACATATCCCAAAATTTTCAAAATCTTGAGTCACCCGTATAACACCCACGGAAAGAAATGGGTTGGTGCTATTCCAAGCAGGCACAATATAGCTGGCTACAACAAATAAATTGTTATAATTAAAATATTGTAGCGGTTTGTTTATATTTTTGAACTAGGCGGAGCTACGTACGACCTATTATGTCACAAATAATTCTAAAAACATAATTCTTCTATTCAAACATCATTCGACATCACTTCGACATTGAAAATTACACACGTTTACTCGAAGATTCTGGAACCATGTTCCCGTTTAAATCAATATAACACGGTTTCATACGACGCATTTTCTTTAGTTTCCGTCCAATAATCTTTTTGCTCTCGTATAATGGCCCGAGCGAAGTATTAAAGTGTCGAGAGCATATGTCGTCATTTATCATTAAATGAGACCTAGCTCAGTCGTTATGTGATGTAAGCTCTTGTGGATAGATTTTCTTTATCTCGTATTTTTGTTATTGAAAGGGAATGATGGCAGTTTTTATTAAAATTGCTTAACACGTTAATGTCATATATCTCACGTGACATTGTCACCTGGTGTTCAAAGTACACTATGTTTAGCTTATCCGTGATAGTTCAGTGGTTAGAACAACTCTTATCTTGCAGACGATGAGGGTTCAAATCTCGATTGGGGCCCAAACTAATTTGTCTTATCTCAAGACGTATGTGTGGTTAATTTATCATGGTTGTTAAAGGTGAGGAAAACATCGCGAGGAAATCCACATGACGAAGTTGTACTTAGTTGTACTTAGTCATGTAACAGTGTATTCGTACAAAACGGCGAAAGGCCTTTCCCCTATCACGTGAGTACACTGTCCAAGCAAAACGTGGCTACCTACTTTGGACACTAGGTGGCGCTGTCACGTGATGTTCAAAAGTATAGGTACATTTACCAACCCCTTCGGCGATATTCGACGTGAACGTTTGAGTTTGAGTACTCAAAGTCCATCTCTGTCAAACAATCCTTACATTCCCTTTATGATCTTCAATTCTTCTTTAAAACCTTGCAATGTGTGTCCAAGGACATACAGTAATAACAACTGGAAGTGTTTCTATCAATCAATTGCTCGAAATAAACGTAGCTCGGAACACAACTCGAGCCAGTAATTTAATCATTAACAGTCTACTTGCCGAGTGTCACGTCTGCAGATAATTGTGTTGACTGAATTTTATTGTTTTAAAGCAAATATGAAGATTTAATATAACCATTCATGTTTTATGATAATTTTCATTCAGTTGCGTGTTGTGGTGTGTGTTATTCTTAAGATTTTATAAATAACATTATTTTATTTTTTATTTTTTTGGAACCTAGTGGCTATGTTTTTTGCTTTAATGTAAATAAGTAGTCGGTGATATTTTTAAGCTGATTTTAGTTATTGGTTACAAAATGGTGTTTACAATTTCAAGATCCATAGACTTAGTTGAAAATGGAAATGCAATCAAAAAATGCGGTGTTTGGAGACCATTTTTTGTTAGTTTAATTGGTATGTATCGAATTGTTTTATTTAAACTGTTCATATTATTACCCTTTCTTTCTTAAGCACTCGTTAAACCTTTTGCAAGGCGACCCCGAAAAAGTGGCATAAGAACTAATACTTCTGAATGTCATTTGATATAATGGTCACCTTTTGTTCAGAGTAGGCACGTTGGACATTGGTTATAGACAATTATTAGTATCTCTGCCAGCCCCTTCGGGTATACACGGCGTGATGTTTGAGTTTTGAAATTTTTAAATATTTATAATGTGCCTGCAAAGTCCTTTCCTTTTCACCCAATCACGGAAGTTTATCTTTTGTGGTTCAATTTTGATATTTATTTTGCGCCGTGTATAAATCTATACTAATATTATTATCTATACTAATTATAGTTTGAACGCTAGGATCTCAGGAACAGTCGAATCAAATTGAATTTTGTTTTTGTGATGGATAGTCCATTTATTGAGGAAGGCTTTTAACTATATATCATTACGCTGCGACCAATAGAAGCAAAGAGTCAGCGAATAAATGTTGCTAAAACGGGGATAATTATTTATATTTTAAGGTTTCCGTTGTGTAAGGTGCGTAAACGGTTTGAGTTACCCATAAAGTATGTATGAAAGAATTATTGCTCTTTAAACGATCTAAAAAATGTTTGCGAGAATATTAGTCTATTTTTTAAGATTGATTCACTTTAACCATTTTTATGGTAATCAGATTTGGTGGAAATTAATGCATTATTGCCAATTATTTGCCATAATGATGGTAGTATGGTAGTTCAACATAATATTAATTCTTATCCAAATAAACGTATTGCTAATTGAGAGTACTTAATTGTATACTCCTGCGGGAACAAATGTGTTAGCGCCAATCTAAACCTATACTACAAAGCTGTATGTGAATGTCTTTTACTAAAACAATATTTTGAAAGCATATATTATGATAATAAATCTTTTGTACACCATGTAAGATTGTGGTAGTTGATATTTATAAGTGTTTTATTTATTATTTAATATATTGTTGATTTGAAAAAAGTAAATCCACCGTAAAAAATGTGCTTACTTTGGGGTTAACTTGATCTGTGCAATGTCTGTCTCTGAATATATGTTTACTCTCCACCCACATGAACCTTAAATGGACTTCACGCGTGGTGAGAAATAGGTTAGTGCTATTCTCTGCCTACCCTACACAGCTTATGCATAAATCATCCGACACAAATGTCTGTGACATGTTGTAGGATATTGCAAAACTAGGCAACTTTGAAAACTGTCGAAACTTAGTCATTTCTTGCCGCCATCTCTCAGTGTTGCAGTAAAGTCTGAAACTATAACAGCTACCAAATGACAATGTTTAACCTAAATTGAATTTAGTTCTGCACAAGTTGAAATTATTGACAGTAAGATTACTTAGTGTTTGAGTTTGTCCTGTGTTTGGTTCGTTGAAATACTGAACATTTTCTGCGTAGATTTTAGATGAAATTATAAAATGTCTGGTGTTGTTTCAGAAAAACCCTACCACATCTAATTCGCTGTTCGTTCGATGTGGAAATGAAAGTAAGAGTTTTATAAGTGGGTAGTTTACGTATTAAAACATTATTATATTACCAGGTTTTCTTTAGCTGAGTTTTAAAATTATTAAATACGGAACCGAAATCGTAACTTTTTGTATACTGTAGAATGGAAATAATAGTTCGAATGAAAGCCATTATCTGTATGGTGGGTGTCATACGTTTCACCGAATGTCGCGAGCTAGACGCATGCGAGCTCGAAAATTTAAATAAAAAATAAAATAAATAAAAAGCGTTTATTTACGCGAAACAAGAGTTAAATAAGGTGGTAGGTTTTTTTTTAAATAGTTCATCTTGTTCTACCTTGCGGCGTGTAAATACTTATTACATTGTTTTAAAATTGGTTACATTTAATAAAATAGACAAACTTTAATTTTTCATCAAATATTACATTTTGCTAAAATGTCTTTCACAGAGTATATACAATTCGGTATGCAAAGTTTTACTAAAGTGATGCTGATTACAAAACCATTTCGAGGTATTATGGTTATAACCAATATTTTCTTGAAATTATATAAATTGAAGCTAAGATGACTGTTATTTCATCAAAAGACTGTAACAGTGTTTGACCTTCAATGTTGTTTCAAAGACATACGGTTTTGCAGTTTATTAATATTATATCGAAAATCATAGGTTTGTTTAGTATAATATCGTAATAATTTTATTTGACATCATAATTTCGTATTATGTTTTGCAATCAGCAACATTTTTATAAAACATTTCGCTTCATTTGCATGTCGCTAAGGGATATTTTCGATCGATGACGTCATTAAGTACAAAAGTTGAACAATCTTTAAAAATCATAACTTTACAATTACTCATTTTAAATGGAATATATTCAAAGTAGTCTTTTATTTTCGTGTTTACTATCGAATAAAAATATTTAATAAATACCAAAAAAAAACTTTGCATACCGAATTGTCAATCAAATAATTAAATAATACAGTCATAAATAAAAGATATTATTAAAGGAAAGAAAAATTTCGACACTGGCGGTGTTCGAACCCGCGACCTTCGGGTATACGCCCTCGTCGCCCCCGATCACGAACCCCGCCAGTGTCGAAATTTTTCTTTCCTTTAATAACATCTTTTATATATGAGTAACAATCCCCACATGAGGAATACATGTCAAAAAACATTAAATTAAATAATACAGTTTTAAATTTATTAAATGTCAATTTTTTCGTGTCGTCACTAATAGTATTATATAATGTAATTGACATTTCGTAACAATTTCGCTGGCAAATAGCCAGACATTTTGCAGCAGATTGCTCGTATTGCATATTATGATTACCCCGTTGTGGTCTAATTTTTGGCGGTTTTAAGGTAAACAATTTTGGATTTTTGTAAACGAAAATTAAAGTCTCATAAATGTATAGCGAGGGAAACGGTAATATTTTTAACTTTTTAAATAGCGGTACGCAACTATCCAGAAAGTCAGCACCGCATAATATACGAATACACTTTTTTTGAATTTTGAAAACTCTATCTGAGTCTACAGAGTTACCCCTAAGTATGATTCCGTATCGTAAAACTGAGGACACATATCCATGATAGCAGGTAAGGGCGGTATTCTCTGATATGACAAACTTTATACGGTAGATGACAAACAAGTACTATTCCAGTTTTGTGCAGATGATGTCTACGTGAGTTTTCCAGTTACAAAAAGAGTCCAAAGTGAATCCTAAGAATTTTGTCGATTTGACTTCCTTTACAGTTTGGCCGTCATAATTTATTTTTAAATTAAATGGTTATCTCCGATATGTCCTAAATTGTATAAATTCAGTTTTATTAAAATTTAATTGCAAATTATTATTTTTAAGCCAAAGAATTATATTATTTAAAGTAAGATCAATGTCATATTCATATGTATCCAAATTTTTGCATTTTATAAGTATAGCAGTATCGTCAGCGTAAAGAATGCATTTATTTGCTGTCGTCTGTGACAAGTCATGTATATATAGTAAAAATAAAAGAGGGCCAAGGATACTACCTTGCGGTACGCCACATTTAAGAGATTTACTATCTGATTGAAAGACATTAAGATTGGTCAGAGCTGAAAATTGAAGCTATCTGCTTGTAGTGGATAGACCGAGCTCTGTACGATTTTGTCTTTATTTTGCTGTTATATGCTATTGTTAATACTTCTTTCTTATTGTTTGTTGTCATGTCACCATTTTGTTTTGTATGTGTTAAAGGCAAATAAAATCTTTTATTATTATTTCGGAAAACATTTTTGTTTCTCGCCTCTCCCATGGCCGAAAATGAAAATATAAATTTTAAATGAGAGAGGCGGTACTCCCCGACAAAAGCACAGTCGGTCGGGGTCAGGGAGTCAGGTTCAAGAACCGACGGACGATCCGAGCCGTATCGAGCAGCACCGCTTTCTGCATTTGTGCTGGAACCGACACGCCACAGAACTCCAACCGCCTCAAGTTGGTCGCGAGACTGGTTGGAATTAACCCGTTCGCGGACAAAACAATTGGGATTATTTCTGTCGAAGTCACACCCCACATGTCGGTGATCTCGTGAGCCAGATCGAGATATTTCCGACGCTTCTCGGTTTCGGCTTTCACGAGACCCTCGTCATGAGGGATAGTGACATCCACTAGAAACACCCTCGACTGCGACCGATCCCATACCACGATATCAGGCTTATTCGCTAGAATAGTCCTGTCCGTGATAACAGATCGGTCCCAATAGATTTTGGCACGGCACGGCACGTGAGTACATTGTCTAAGCAAAACGTGGGTACCTTCTCTGGACACTAGATGGCGCTGCCATGTGAGTTCAGATGTATTGGTACTTCTGCCAACCCCTTCGGGGATAAACGGCGTGAACGTTCATGTTATGTTTATGTTATAAATCTGAATAGCAATTTTTCAAAGCATTTCTTGCCAGAGAATAATCTTCGATTTGCTCTATCGGCTTCCAAAAGTGGCTGAGAAATTATTTACTTCAAAGCTCTGGCTATCTTTGAGAATTACGTCAAACCTATTTATATGCAAACAAGCCCGCCGCCATAAACTAAACGACATTATGTCGGTGGTGTCGGACGGTGTTACATATACACAAAACAAAACATTTATATGTTCCAATAATAGTACACAAAACACAAACACAACACAACACCATAATTAAACATTAACAAAAGTCTGCTACTAAATTAACAACAGACTCTACAAAAATTCTTCATTCTTCATCGAGAGGCTGGTGGCAAAAATTTTGAAAAAGTTTATATACTGGATCATGGAAGAAATCATACCGCGATGTAGAAATTCTACTACCAGCGCCATCTAGTCGAAGTTGTAGTAAACACAGCGAAGTCAGTGCAATGAATGAATATCTTGATTTGTCCATCGCTATAAAACACAATATTTTACAAACAATAATAGTAGTGTTTAATATGTATTAAATTTTTAGTGCGATTGTTTGCAGTTTTTTGACTTATGCAACACCTGGTGGGTGAATGGCGTTTTATTGTTCTAGTCTTACCCAGAACAAAAATATAGAGGTCAAAATTACATAAAATGTTTAAAGGAAATGATGGTATACATCTTTTTTCATTTTATATTTCTACTCTCTTACAATATCATCTCATTTACCATAAATCTCTTTTGTGGTGTTATTGTATTAATCTCAATAACACAACTTTTATTTTGGATTAAATCTGTTAGAAGTGGGTCAAAGTCATGTCCAGAAGGGTCGGTTACATATCCAAATACATACAGGTGAAGGTAATGTAGCTTTTGCAAAATAAATTGAGTTGGGAAAATTGTTAAATGTAGGTTTCGAGTATAATGTTGATGGGTCTGCACCCGAATCATCAAAAAATAACATAGTAAAAACCTCAGTATCCTTAGCCGTCTCTTACGAAAAGCCACGGGAATAAATGAGGCTGTGCTTTTCTAAGCCGACACCGACACTACATAGCAATCACGCCATTTTTTCTCATTGGGGTAGTCAGAGACTATCGATCGTCACATGCCGATAAAGTAACGCTCGTACTTCTCCTCCTACAAACACAATATCACATTATTAATAGAGCACTGCGCTATTTTGAATTCTGTCCCTCACATTTCTGTTAATAACCTTATCAAATCATATATGCATATTGTCATGGCTAAAAACTACTAGAAGGGGTAGTTTGAGCTATAGAACAAAAAATTACTCAGCCACTTTTGGAAGTCAAGTAAGGGAAAGATTGTAAAGTAAAGGGTTTTGGCGATGGATCTCCAGCCACTCCAAAATAACTGAAAAGACTCCCATAACCATAAAAAGCCATCGGTGGAAATGGGGTAGTGTTATTCTAAACCAATACTATATTCCTTGTCAAATAAATTACACATATATGATCTAAAAAGACACATTAGTGTTCGACCACCTCAGAATTCCAGCCAACACCTTTAGGAAGCTGTAGTTTTCATTCTAAATCGTAAATGCTACGAAAGGAACTATAAAGCTAAAGTAAATAATAATAATAATAAATCTTTATTTCAGACAAATACAGTCCATACAAAATAATACAAACTAGTGTTAGTAAAGATTTACTTAAAAACTATGTTAGAAGATAAAATAAACGACACAATAAATTGACATATGTTATATACAAAATTTACACAGTCCTGAGGTGCATACCCAACCCAACCAATGCCTTAGTATGGGACAATACAGGCGTTCAGCTATGCTGCTCAGGATGCTATTATTGCTGTCACGCAAGCGACTCCACCCAGATGCTATGCGTTTTCTTATAATAGCTAAAAAGCCATCTACTCGCGCTTGTAAAAACATATTAGAGGCGCTGCAATAACGTGACAACCCTAACATCACCCTGAACGCATTGTTGTACTGGACCCGAAGGGCGCTGAAAGCCCTCTGTGTGTATCTCACCCACAAGCTGCATGTATAAAAAGATGTACAATAGGCCTTAAATAATGTAATTTTTACATCATCAGTACAACGAGCAAACCTGCGAGCAAGCATATTACATCGGACAGCCAACGCCCTCCGTTCCCTTTCGATGTCCAAATCATCATGGAGATCATCGGTTACCCAGTGACCCAGATACTTAAACTGCGTTACTCTCTTTAAGGGAGTTCCATATAGAGACACAGGTGGAAATACGGTGTAATGTTTGCCAACAGCTCTGAACACCATGAGCTCACTCTTTTGCACGTTGTATCTGAGCCCATGGGCTCCCGCATAATCTTCACACATTATAATTAATTTTCTCAACGCTGCGACTGAAGGGCTCAGCAAAACTATGTCATCTGCATAACTTAAATTATTAACACATAAATCACCAATATGACAACCGATCCTGGCTCTGCTAAGCTCGACAATCAAACTGTTGATATACAAATTAAAGAGCTTAGGAGAAGTTATTCCACCCTGTCTCAAACCACATTCCAATGTGTATTCAGCTGAGTATCCCCCCGCCCACCTAACTAAATTCACTTGGTTATCATACCAGTATTTAAACAGACAAATTATTTCATCAGGGACATTTGTTTCTAACTTTAATTTACTCCACAAGATATCATAAATAACTCGATCAAAAGCCTTAGATAAATCTAGGTAACATGCATATTACTATTATTAGGGAGTAATGATCCTCAGTGCCTTAGTCTCGGGCGCGAAAGCTCTTCGGGTCTTGTGTTGCGTCGGGTGGCGTGGGGGCTGGATTTCTGCTGCGCCATCTACCTTGAGTAGACTGGGTTGCGGATTTTCATCTGTCCATGGCGCTTTAGATGCTTACGATGCAGGCTCGGGTGATTTCTGACTCGGGACACAAAGTTAATTGTGTCACATGTTTTTGTTTTTGTACTGAACTTCTTATTTTATTCTTTGTATTAAGGTGTGTTATGATTGTTAGTCAATAAAGAAATTTATTATTATTATTTCGAAAGACATTTTTGTTTCTCGCCTCTCCCATGGCCGAAAATGAAATTATAAATTTTAAATGGGAGAGGCGGTACTCCCCGACAAAAGTACAGTCGGTCGGGGTCAGGGAGTCAGGTTCAAGAACCGACGGACGATCCGAGCCGTATCGAGCAGCACCGCTTTCTGCATTTGTGCTGGAACCGACACGCCACAGAAATCCAACCGCCTCAAGTTGGTCGCGAGGCTGGTTGGAATTAACCCGTTCGCGGACAAAACAATTGGGATAATTTCAGTCGAGGTCACACCCCACATGTCGGTGATCTCGAGAGCCAGATCGAGATACTTCCGACGCTTCTCGGTTTCGGCTTTCACGAGACCCTCGTCATGCGGGATAGTGACATCCACTAGAAATACCCTCGACTGCGACCGATCCCATACCACGATATCAGGCTTATTCGCTAGAATAGTCCTGTCCGTGATAACGGATCGGTCCCAATAGATTTTGGCACGGTCGTTTTGTAGGATTGGCTCCGGCAGATACTTGTAATACGGCAGCCTCTGTTGCAAGAGTCCGTATTTCAGAGCGAGCTCCTGATGCAGGATTTTGGCTGCTTGGTTGTGCCTGTGCAAGTACTCAGTGTTAGCAAGAGCCGAACAACCGGAAATAACATGCCTAAGTGACTCTCCGGGACGGCCACATGCTCGACAGATGTCTGTGGTACCGTCCTTTAGGATGTATCTCCGATAGTTCCGCGTCTTGATAACCTGGTCCTGTATTGCACAGACAAAACCTTCGGTTTCCCCAAAGAGGTCCCCGAAACGCAGCCAATGCAGGGAGGCTTTACGGTCCACGAAAGGTTCGTGAAGTACCTTGTAAAACCTCCCGTGCAGCTCCTTCTCTTTCCATATGGACTCCCGATCAGAGGTGCTAAGTACCTCCGGGGTTCGCCAATCCTGTGAGGCCAACGATAAGGGAGTCAGTCCTTTATCACTAGCGACCACCTCTCCCCGAATACTATCATCCGTCATCGTCAAAAAATAGTTTCTGAGGTTGCATACCTCGCGGTTGTGCATGGTTTTGGCACTCAAGAGGCCTCGACCACCACACTTCCGCGGGATATACAATCTCATAACCGACGACCTCGGATGATGCATTCGATGAGAGGTCATCGTCGTGCGGACTCGTCTGTCCAGAGCGTCTAGTTCGGACTGAGTCCATCTGAGCACGCCAAACGTGTACATCAGTACAGGCAGTACCGTCTTTACCATAAGGGCACACGGGGCCAGTGCCCAGGGCCCCCCATCTGAGGGGGGCCCCGAACAACCCACAATTTCTGTCACACATTTATTTTCAAAACATTTTTGTCGGGCACATTACATTGTTTTCACAAATCAGTAATCGATGACGAATCGAGCCCCTATTCTTACTGTAAGCAGAAACATTTCTTAAACTTTTAGAAAAATTGTTAAATTTTTTTTCGGCTTCGACAAAACGAAGAAAAATTTTGACAGATCATTTATTTGCAAATAGAGTTCCGAAGTCTTTTTTGGAAACTGGATGGTCTGCACGCGCTAATTCTATTAATGCTTTGCAAAATGGTAATTTAAATATTTCTGAAATATTCAATCAACCGGGAGACACTAGAAAGAAAGCCCAAAACCTTGCAAAAAATGGAAGACTGCCTTTCCAACGGAAATATGGAATGATCTTTTGGGAGTTATAAATAAAACAAGTCTAAGTTTACAGAATAAAACTATGACCATGGACGTTGTAACGAATCTCTAATCAGTTATGTCAATACCGCACGCAATAATTCTGATTAGTACGAAGAAACGAAACTTCTACTGATGAAAATCCATATGCTGACTACAAAGAAATTGAAGAACTACGAAACTCAAGTGGCGCAAGGCAGGGCAAATTGCAGACAGAACCGACTTTCGGCCGTTGTTACTCGAAGGTTCTGGGGTGGCGGCTACGTACCGGACGAAGCAGTGTGGGTAGGCCTCCCACATGGTGGTTGGATGAGGGCAGCGCAGGACCGGTCGTTGTGGAAATCTATAGGGGAGGCCTAGTGGACGTCTATTGGCTATATGATCATGATGACTACAAAGATACAATTGAATGAAAAAAACTTCGCAGCAAAAGCATAACTTTTTTTGAAGGATCATCAGAGACTGCACAGTTGAGAGGCAAGGAAAAGTTTCGTGTAGATACTTTCATTCCCATAATTGACACATTAAACATGAAAGCATTAGAAAGAACCACCAAGCACCAAGAAATTAATAGTCGATTTAGTTTTCTTTGTCAGTAAACAACAATCGAATCTGATAAGTTGACCAAAAAATGCAAAGAATTGCAATGTTTTCATTTAACCCAGTATTAAAAAAAACATAGCAAAACAATCTGTGAATATAAATGTTACGAGAACAACTGAGTTATTTGTCAAATTTGTACATAGAAAGTGATATCCTTCAAAAATTTTACTTTAAGGACAGAATAGAAGATATTTCACAACAGAAATCCCGAAAGAAAACGTTACAGTAATCGTCACCACAAAGCCCAGCAGCATTGCAATATCATTAATATCAATTACATAATAATAAATCATACTATATTTGATAACCTATAATAAATGGTCTTATTCATATTTATAAGTTAAAAAGTTTTAATTAATTCGTTTTTTTTACTTTCCAAAAGGGCCCCAAATTCTAGTGTGCCCAAGGGCCCCAGCCTAGTAAAAGACGGCCCTGAGTACAGGCATGACCCAGGAGTTAATGGCTCGGATCTTATTAACGCCTGACAAGTAGCTATTAAGCACACTTTTCAGGCGTTCATAAAACTCCTCGCAAACACCCTGTTTCACGTCTGCCACCTTCACACCGATGGTTTGTGACATGCCCAGATACCGGTATGTTTCAGCCTCGGAGAGTGCCCTCAAATGATTGGTGCCGACATCGACACCATCAGAGTGCACGACATGCCCCTTCTCCACATGAACGACCGCACACTTATCGACCCCGAGCTCCATCTTGACGGAACCACTGAAATCATTAGTGATCGTCAGTAGCTCTGCCAATCTGTCAGCCGTGGGGGCGTAAAGCTTCAGGTCATCCATGTAGAGGAGATGAGGCAAGCGTGGTCCGCCTCTCCGAAACTGAAAGCCTGTCCCCGAATTCTCCAAGAGTGTACTTAGAGGATTCAGGGCCAAGCAAAACCAAACTGGACTCAGGCAATCGCCCTGGAAAATTCCTCGCCTTATATCAATTTGGTCATCCGCGTCCGTCATCCGCTGACCGTCTAAACTCAGGATCGTTATCCAGCACCCCATACACTGCCCGAGGAAGTGTCGAACTGCACTATCAATTTTGTACAGCTCGAGGACCCTCATGAGCCATGTATGAGGTACCGAATCGAACGCCTTCCTGTAGTCTATCCAGCCAGCGGAGAAGTTCCGACGGTTGCGTTTGACCAGTTGGCCTACGACCGCATCGATGAGGAGCAGCTCCTTGCTACCGCGACTACCGCCCCTACATCCGTTCTGAGCTCCAGAGATCACATTGTTATCAACAATGTGTTGAGTAATCTTGGAGCTCAGAACGGATGTCAAGGTCTTGTAAATTGTACAAAGACAAGTAATGGGGCGGTATTGTGATGGATCCGCGGTAGCATCGCTCTTTGGAGCTAAATGAGTGACCCCAGTAGTTAAGAAGTTCGGGAGCGTCCCACTCTCGAGGGCGATTTGGAACTGACGGGCGAGAGTAGCGTGACAGCGCGTGAACCCCTTCAACCAGTAGTGGTGCAATCCGTCCGGCCCCGGACTTTTCCAGTTCGGAGCCTTACGGATCGCAGCCACCACATCCTCCTCGGATATGTTGACGGGGTTCATGGGCGCTATGGGCTCGCACGCTCCCTCGACCGCCTCGAACCATCGGCCCTCTTCGTGATCAACAGGCAGCGACCAAAGCCCACGCCAAAAGGCAACTACATCTGCTTTTTCCGGTCGCTGACCTGTCGAAACCACATCGGGACGCTCCAAAGTTCTGTAGAACTTCTTCTGGTCACTCATGAAGAGACGATTCTGTTGGTACCTCTTTACCCTTTCAGAATATCGCCTAATTCGCTTACCCCAAACAGCGATCTTCTGCTTCAGATCATCGATGCGCTCCACCAGTCTACAGGCAAACTCCGGTGAGTTGTCAAAAACATTCTCACCAGGGAATGCCTCCCTGACGAAGCGCACCACCCTCGGCCTATTGTTGCCTGATCTGAAGCTGGTCAGTTTGCCGATGAGGACCCTGGCCCTTGTGATACGGCTTTCAATCCGCCTCATCCAGGCTGGTCTAGTTCTAGTCCTGGGACTAGTACTGCCAGCCTGGCGGGAGCCACCAGCTCTTGTTGGCGGAATACTGACGCCGACAATTTGACAAACTGTCATTGCGGCGCCAAAGAGAATTGAATCCGTATCCCAAAGGTCCATGCTGCTCTCTAAAAATGAGGGCAGCATGTTATTGACGGCCTCAACGACATCCCGAACCTTGATGCTGAGAGGAACTCGGGGCAGCCTTGGCCTCCTTTCGAGAGGCACTTGGCGATATTCCAGGATCGTCTCTTCGAGTGCGCTCCTCACCAAATCCAAATCCAGGGAGACTGTTCCCCAATCGCTTTCCGCACCACCCTCATCCGGCAGGTTAGCAATTGGCTCCCTCCGTATTTCCCGTTCAGGGACTGGAGGGAGAACCTGCAAAGGTGGCTCTTCGTCTAGCGGAGGAACAGCCTCGCGTCGCAATTGTTCGAGTTCGGTAGTGCTAAAAAGTTCTGAGCGCTGTATGTACCGAACTCGATCCGCCAGGTTTTGTTCTGTGACGGTCAAATTGGGCTCTAGCCGCAGAAATTCGCGGTACATTGCTGCCCGATAACCCGTCCGCCCAGTTCTTGATCCTGAGGCCCTAAGGTAGGCCCGCATGGCATTTCTATTCATATCAACCGTCCATGCTATGCGGCGCCTAGCTCCACCAGCGGCGGGCACCGACTGCTGGGACTGAGTTGCCCCAGTCCCAACCAATGCCAAGCCATCTGGTGGCTGAGGTGGTCGCGCAGACCGGCCAGGTGGTCGGGCCGGTCTGCGGCGTCCGGGGGACCGCATGCTGCCACGTCCAGCCCCAGCACCAGACGCGCCCCAGCGATAACCCCTGGGGAGCGGCCCTATACGCTCATCGTTATTATAATTGTCCATTTTACGATGAGCGAAGATTCACCCGGGTTTTCGCTCACTTGCCCCGGGGAGACCGTTATTGCTCTATTTTGCGCTGAGACCAGTTTGTAGACACGGTCAACACCTACAAACTCAAGCGCTGACTATTTGCATTGCTGGAATGGCAAGCTGGTAAACATTTCATCCTGCCATTCCAACAATGGGCGGTGGGGTCGTCACATCCCTACGCCATTATTATTATTATTGAAGAAACCCACATGGCTGAGTTGTACTTAGTCATGTGACAGTGTATTCGTACAAAAAACGGCGATAGGCCTGCCCCTTATCACGTGAGTACACTGTCCATGCAAAACGTGGGTACTCTGAACACCAGGTGACAAAGTCACGTGATGTTCAGAAGTATTAGTACCTCTGCCAATCCCTTCGGGGATATTCGGAGTGAACGTTTATATTATGTTATGTTATGTTATTATGTTTATTCTCGATATTTCAAATTTCCACTCATTGTTTTCTATTTGTCAGATAGCTTTCTAGCCAATTATACGCTTGTCCTCTTACACCGTATCTTTCAAATTTTTCTAATGCTGTGGGATGATGAACAAAATCAAATGCTTTTGTCATATCTAACAGCATACCAATTACTGGTAACTTCGAGTTAAGACAATCTGTTACATCCTTTAATAAGTTAAAACAGGCTAAGGTGGTAGAGGAACCCTTTCTAAAGCCATATTGGTTTGGGATCAATATCGAATGAGCTGTCAAAGAACTGCATAATTTATCATGCATTACTTTTTCAAATATTTTTGAGATCACTGGTATAAGTGCGATTGGTCTGTAGTTTTTAATATATGACGTTCACCTGACTTGTGCAAAGGTTTAATTATGGATAATTTAAGACCATCAGGAAAAGTTCCTTCTGTTAGAGACTGATTTATTAAATGGATTATTGGAATTGTCAATTGTGTCGAGCATTTTTTTAATAGAAAAGTTGGTATATGAAAAGTAACGTTAGTGAAAACCTCATGTTGGGATTAGTTACTGTATAATAAATATAATGTATATGAATATGCGACGACAGAGCGACGGGGGCGTATACCCGGAGGTCGTGGTTTCGATCTCCACTGGTGTCGAATTTTTTCTTTTCTTTATTTATCCTTTTTTATTAGAAACTCTTCTAAAGAGCTTATGAATAGTCAAACCGCCGGGGGCAATAAGTCTTCGTACGTACAGACCATGGTGACATAATCGCCACGCTGGGCATGCGGGTAGGCGATCGTAGAATCGTAAAATATTCTCAGAGTAATTCTGCTGCAATTCACTTGTAATCCCATCGTTGTTTTTTACGACTCCTAAAGAAAGGAAAGGAGTGTTGATATTCTGAGCCGCCATCATGTGGCTTATCTTTTTTTTAGATACAATAATACGATAAACATCAGTCTTCAGAACTTTTTATTCTTTTAGAAATGGTTTTGTCTGTTCTTCATTGATTTGCAAGTACTATAGACATTGTCACTCACACTAACTGGATTTCATCTTTTATTTGCTTGTCGTTTAAACTATAATATTTATTTATTTGGTCTTTTATTCTATTAAATAATGAAATAATGTATGCTCGATATAACGATTTCTTGAAATTTTATTTTAATAACAATTATTAGTTGAATAACTGTTACGACTTTTTTATACTGTGTTACGTAGCCCCTAAGTGATTTGTGCCGCAAAGTGAATGCATTGAGCAAGCAAAACATGTGTAGTCTGAACTCTGTGTGACTTAAATGTCACGTAATTCCTCTGGGGAATATACTCTTGGGACTAAACATTTCTTTACATTGTTACAGTATATATGCCGTTCCTGACAAGAACCGTACAAGGTTATTATATAAAAATGTTACCGGAACAAAACATAATATCTCATAGAGATATACCATGGAGTGATGTAGCCTATAGCTTTGGTACAATAATTATGCCTTCTTTAATTTGTTGGATGACGTCAAAACACGGCAAAAAGACTATGTCAATCTTACTGTCGGTTATACAAATTGTAAGTATTTTATTTTGAGACTCAGTTATGAAAGCTTTTACTTTTTTAACTAATAATTTATTTGAACGTAACATGAGTGAGAATAATGAACGAGCTGGGTTCCAAAAGGTGTGGTTACCGTTAATGTACATAAAATACTTAGAAAATGCATTGACTAGTTGAAGTTATTAAAGATAATTATTTATCAACTTGAACTATTACTGATGTGTAATGTAGCTAGTAATGAGTTCCAGGATCTTATAGAGTGGACATTAATTTTCTCTGTCTACCCGTGAACGAATGGCGTGAGTATATGTACCTATGTAGGTAGATAATGTGCAGATTAGCGTATTTAAATCACAATCAATCATTTATTTATTTATTTATTCAGGTTACAGGGACCCATTGGTTAGTTAAAACACTTATGAAAAACTATATTAGTAACTTATGTCTAGGTATATTTACAAACTATTTACAAAAAATATTACAAAATACTGTCAGTGAGTCACCACCGTCAAATGCGATGGGACAGAAGACAGCAGCGACCCACATATGGACAGTCCAGTCTGCCTGCGATCATGTTCAAAAAAATATCGGTAACAGATTATGAATAAATCAAATGCACTTATTTATAAGAAACATAGCGATTAACTCAACTGAATTTCTTCGTCATAAATCCTCGAAGGTGTGGCAGAAGTACTATACCTCTGAAAATTACGTGACATGTTTATTTATTTATTACATTTGGAATACCAGCAGCTTAAACAACTACCATTAAATGAAAAGTAATAAAAAAACTATAATTTCGTTGTAAAAGCCTATTATAGGTGTACGTGTTTGTCGCCTAGTGTTCAGGGAATGGGCCTACCGCCATTTTGTACAAAAATACTGTCACGTGACAATGTAAAACTCAGCCACGAAATTTTTCCGGATTAATTAACCACACATAAGACTCAAGAAAAGACGTTATTTCTAGCACAATATTAGTTATATATTTTAATCGTATTGAAACCTATACAATAAACCGATCCCCACAAAATTATCTATAGACTTTTATATTAAATTCATAATATTTTTTCTATTTCAGCTACCGTGTATTTGCTTTTTCTTCAATGCTACACAAACTCAAGTTATCTTAGCCAATATTTTCTACGGAACAACCACAGCCATAGCATTTATTGTTCTACCAATATACGTAAAGGAAATAAACGAACATACATACAAAATATCGATCATATCAGTATTTATAATGATTGAAGCGATTGCAACAAACTTGCTACAGTTTTCAGTAAAGAGTCATGAAGACACGTGGTTGTATGTAATGCTGGTGTTAATTTTACTGCAACTCATTGGGTTTTTGAGTTTGCAGGAGACTCCATGTTTTTACGTAAATATAAAGGATTATGAGGTAAGGTGAAGGGTCACTTTTTTGATATAGCATGTACCATAGATATACTATGCTATAGTTACTTGTGTGAATTGGCATTACAAAGGTAACAACGAGACTGAAACCAAAGTATAACAGTGAGCGTAAATGAGTGTGTGTAACACTAGTATGGCAAATTCATAACTAGCCCAATTAAAATTCATAAAAAATCACGTACTTATTTGATATTTTCACTAATTTGTAAACTTTACCGTCATTATAATATTGTAATAATATAATATATTTTTAAAGATGGTGAAATGGTTGTTGGTGATGGGACTCCAACCGTGTCGCACAAAAAATCCCTCAAAAGCCCAAATACCGTTAGTCGTCTCTCACAAACACCCACCGGAAGAAATGGGGTAGTGCTATTCTAAACCGACACTAGACAGCTATTATAAAGATATTGTTAAGTAAAAATAGTTGATTATGTATCTTTAGCCACATCGCCTATATAACTCAGGATTAACTACTTACAATCCATACAAACTTTTGAATAAAATAACAGTTCTGTATTCAGGTAGTTTGACACAAACATGATCAATGAGAAAATACCGACCGATGCAGCCAGTAAACCTGTAGTGTTCGTATACCTCTTTGGAGTGGACTAAACATACGCGGTAGCGATGTGTGCACACACTTATACTAGATGTTTCAATTGAAAATTCATTTGGGTTAATTTTTAGACAGTATATACTTTACATATATAAATAGGTAAAATATTCACGCCATTAGTTGTAATTTGAATAGATAGAAACTATAATATCGTCAGTTTGTACGATCCTGGCAAGACAAGACACAACATAAACATAAACATTACGTTTATACGTTCACGCCGAATATCCCCGAAGGGGTTGGCAGAGGTACTAACACTTCTGAACATCACGTGACTTTGTCACCTGGTGTTCAGAGTACCCACGTTTTGCATGGACAGTGTACTCACGTGATAGGGGGCAGGCTTATCGCCGTTTTGTACAAATACACTGTCACATGACTAAGTACAACTCAGCCATGTGGGTTTCCTCACGATGTTTTCCCTCACCGATAACAACCATGATAAATTAACCACACATATGTCTTTAGATAAGACAAATTGGTGTAGGCCCGACCCAGGATTTGAACACTAGTCGTTTGCACGATAACCGAGTGTTCTACCCACTGGGCTATCACGGTTGCTATCGACATAATTATATTCACTTAATTACTTTTAATCACGCCCATTATTCCCTTTGGGGTAGGCAGAGACTATCGATCGCCACTTAGAACAATCTTACCAAATCTCTCTTGCTTCCCTTACATTCATTATTCTTCACAAACATGATCTTTTATTCTCGATCTTCTATTTAGAAAACGTTCTTTCGGACCCCCGCCTTTATAACATCGTTTTCTATATGGTCTTAAAATGTGTCACGAGGGCGTCCTCTACATAATACAGTACATGTTTACACTATTAGTTCTTATTTGAGTTGATAGAAACTATAATTCGCTACTTTGTACGACTACTGGCAAAGCTCTGAAGTTCTAACTACATATGTTTTTCATAAATATTATTTATTCTTCAGACTACGATCACTAGCCTTTTTCAGCACATTATCTATTTAATCCCAATCATCCTATTACCCTATTAAAATTATAAAAGTAAAAGTTTTGATGTTTATGTGTTTGAGGCGAAAAAGTTCCTTAAGTACATAATATATATGAATGAAATTTGGCAGAATACTAGATAACGACCCAAATTATATACTTAAATAAATAAATCGTACAAAAAATACCAATAAAATATTCACGCCTAATTGTACTACGAGTACCGGAAAAAACGCCTAAAGTTTTTTTCTTAGCAAATTTGACAGAACGAAGTCTAATTTAATGTTTTTTTGACATGAGGAATTCATGTCAAAAAAAACATTAAATTATGTGATAGTTAGGCGTTTCCAACATTTGCATTCTATCTGAAAAGGTAGACAAGTGGCCGTCCGAATTAGTTAAAATTCGGAGGTAGGAAACGCAAACACTACTTGAACGTGTAAAAAAAAAAAAAGAAACAAAGGATAGAGAAATTTCGCGCTGGATGCCAACTGACACTGTAGCTCAGTTGGCAGAGCGACGGGGGCGTATACCCGAAGGTCGCGGGTTCGAACCCCGCCAGTGTCGAAATGTTTCTTTCCTTTAATAACATCTTTTATTTATGAGTAAAACGGTGATAAGCTTGCCCGCTATCACGTGAGTACTCTGTCCCAGCAAAACGTGGGTACTCTGAACAGCAGGTTTCAATGTCACACGATGTTCAGAAGTTTCAGTACCTGTGCCAACCTCTTTGGGGATATACGGCGTGTGCGTTTGAGTTTCGGTATAAACCACATCGGCTTAATTACTTAAAATGCCATGTACCTTTAGTTACTATGTATAACACTCCGAAACACTCATTTAGTGCTATTTTAAGGAAATAAAGAAAACAAATCTCATTACTTTGCTGTACATACATATTTATTCGGTTTCGTTCCTGTCTTTGGTGTTATTTCAAGCTATTTAGTTGTATTGAAAGTAGTCTGTTTGGTACAAATGTACACACATAAATACACTCACGCCTAAAAATATTAAAAAGGGGAAGCTTGAGAATTCGAAATTCCCCAGCTATTTTCTGAAGTTGAATAAAGGTTGAAGGTTTATATAAACAAGGTTGTTGGTTATGGGTCTGCAACCGCATCGCCCAAAAATCCCTAAAAAACCCCAATACCGTTAGTCGCCTCTTACGTACACCCACCGGAAGAAATGGGGTAGTGCTATTCTAAGCCGACACTACACAGCAAAGTTGAATAATTAAAGGTTCATATAAACAAGGTTGTTGGTTATGAGTCTGCAATGTATTGCTAAATATAACTTAATTGCCCCAAATACCCCCCCATTAGCAATAGGCTAATGCTTTTCTAAGCCGAAACTACACAGCTACTATAAATGAATTGATAAATAAATACCACCACGGAGGACCCACCTGGACCAAATAGAGTGTAAGTAAAAGTTTTGATGTTTATGTGTTTGAGGCGAAAAAGTTCCTTAAGTACATAATATATATGAATGAAATTTGGCAGAATACTAGATAACGACCCAAATTATATACTTAAATAAATAAATCGTACAAAAAATACCAATAAAATATTCACGCCTAATTGTACTACGAGTACCGGAAAAAACGCCTAAAGTTTTTTTCTTAGCATATTTGACAGAACGAAGTCTAATTTAATGTTTTTTTGACATGAGGAATTCATGTCAAAAAAAACATTAAATTATGTGATAGTTAGGCGTTTCCAACATTTGCATTCTATCTGAAAAGGTAGACAAGTGGCCGTCCGAATTAGTTAAAATTCGGAGGTAGGAAACGCAAACACTACTTGAACGTGTAAAAAAAAAAAAAGAAACAAAGGATAGAGAAATTTCGCGCTGGATGCCAACTGACACTGTAGCTCAGTTGGCAGAGCGACGGGGGCGTATACCCGAAGGTCGCGGGTTCGAACCCCGCCAGTGTCGAAATGTTTCTTTCCTTTAATAACATCTTTTATTTATGAGAATGAAGTCTGTCGGGTCAACTTATTGTCCATAAATACAATTGACACCAACGATTCATTTCAAAATGGCTTTTATTTCACAGTATTTATTACAATTCGAAGTCTTGTATAGCGTCAGCTCATATAAATGGCCCTGATGCATGACTATCAATTTATCTCCTATCTGGTGACACGATTGCAGCATACTGATATATAGCAAGGAACCTATTTCAGTGTGGATTTGATATTTAATGATTGTTCTTTCGACAGTTCTAATTTCGGAACCGGGATTTCATATTTCACTAATATAATAATATTGTATAATATCTATACTGTCAGTGATAATATTATTGACGCCTCCCCCTTGAAAAAAAATCAACTCAAATTCAGTATTCATACATAAACTCACGGCTGTGAAACCCTAGAAGGAGAAGCCAGTCAGCTTCAGAATAAGAATTACTACAGCCTGTATGGTAGGTTGAGTAAATAAAAAAATGTAAAATAAAGCTTTTTGGGAATGGGTCTCCAACCGCATCGCCCGAAAATCACTTAAATGCCAATATATCACCTCTTACGACCACCGATGGGAAGAAATGAAGTAGTGCTATTTTGATCCGACACTACACAGCTTTCTACTTTACTACTAGGTGCGAAAGAGATGGCTGTTTTATACCACGCGATATCTAGTTAAAAGGTCGCTCGTGCTAGTATATTATCTATAGACTATTTTTATCTGACACCAAAACAATTAGTCACAAACATACTTTAGATATTCCAGAACCTAGTTTCAACAAAACGTTTTTAATATATTCTGTTAATTTCAGAAAACAGCTCAATGTTTAGCAAAATTAAACGGAAGCGATGAAAAAGATGAATTGACTAAATCACAATTGAATAAATTAAGGGAAGAGGCTGAAAAGGCTATATTTATCAGGGATAAAAATCTTCTCCAGATTTGTAAGTTATCAAATTATTGTTAAGAATGGCTTAATTTTACTCAGATATGTGGCACAGATGTGTGACACGGACTGGTTCGGGATCTCTAACGGTGTTCGACAGGGTTGTGTGGCTTCTCCGCGGCTCTGCAATTTGTTCATGGACGACTGTTTGAAAGAACTGCGCGAAAGTGATTATGGACTGAAAATGAGAGGATTCATCATTAAATGCCTCTTAAACGCTGACGATCAAGTGGTACTTGCATCAACAGTAAATGAGTTGCAGGAGATGCTGAACATTGTGTGTAAGTCTTTCGAAAGAAAGGGAATGAGAGTGAATGTGAACAAAACCAAAACAATGGTTTTTGAGAGAGAGAGGAAAGTATGACAGAATATGAGATTGTTATAAATGGTAAAAAAGTGGAACAAGTGAAAGAACTTGTATATCTCGGGAGTTTGTTTACTAGGAATGGAAAATGTGAGGAAGATATTGAAAGGAGAGTTAAAATGGGAAATGCGGTGAATGGAGCCATGGACGGTCTGGTGTCGAGTCTGTCGTTGTCAGAAAAGGCTCGAATGGCTGTGCATAATGCTGTTCTGGTTCCCACGCTAATTTTTGGTAGTGAATGTTGGGCTTGGCTGAAGAAGCATGAATGTAGAGTTAATGCAGTGGAAATGAGATCCCTCAGAAGTATATGAAATGTAAGGTTGTGTGATAGAGTGAGAAATAGTGTGATCCGTGAACGGGTAGGTTTGAAAGATAACGTAGTATACAAAATAGAAAAGGAATGTTGAGGTGGTTTGAACACATAGAGAGGATGGATGAAAATAAAGTAGCGAAAGATATATATAGAGCCAATGTGGATGGGATTGTTAGTAGAGGATGGCCTCATAAAACGTTTCTAGATCAGATAGAAAACGTTCTTATAAAGGCAGGGGTCCGAAGGTAGAAGAATAAAATAGCATGTATCAGAAGAATAATGAATGTAAGGGAAGCAAGAGAGGTTTGTCAAGATCGTACTAAGTGGCGATCGATAGTCTGTGCCGACCCCAATGGATATAATGTATACTAGTGGATCGTCCCAGCTTCGCACGGGTAGCGTTGTTTTTTTAAATATCTGAGGTTTCTTTCTTCAGTCACTGCTCAAGCATTGTGAAATTCAGCGCAATGTTTTCAATTTATTAAATTTATAGTTCTCCCTAAACAGTGTAGTTTGGTGATTTTGAATGCGCTTTAATGAACGGTTCAGTTTTTCCGTTTAATAGCAAATTTTGGAATAAAACGCTATGAAGTATTTATAACAATCTAAAAAATAAATCATTACGTGTTGTAGGATGCAACTACTGGCGCCATCTAGTATGTTATATGTAAATTAGTAACGATTCGGTTTTGGTCACGGGCGCGATGACTTATTTTATGTATAATTTCGGTGTTTCTCTACCGATTTCTATGATTCTTTTTTTATTGAATAGATAATATTGTTACCTTTTTTAAATTAGGGATGAGTGAGAGGTTTACAAACGTAAGAGTAAACAAATATAATCAGAATGTTCCGAACTGCTAAGCTATCAGGAATTACACGTGTTATTGTGAGTCAACCGTAAAAGATAGACATAAACTGTTGAGGATTTTTTTTAGATAATTTTATGAAGAATATTTCCGTCATACATGATTTCTATGTAAGTTTAACCATTAAGGCTGCACACGCGACGGAAGCTTAAAAAATGTAGTAACTTCTTCCGTTTTCCCAAAATTTCCCAAAATTCCCCTTTACTACTCTGCTGGAAAGTATACGAAAACCTGCCCAGGAGTATGGAGAATAATTGTACCAAGTTTCGTTAAAATCCGTCGAGTAGTTTTTGTTTCCATAAGGAACATACAAACCGACAGACAGACAGACAGACAGACAGACAGACAGACAGACAGACAGACAAAAATTTTACTAATTGCATTTTTGGCATCAGTATCGATCCCTAATCACCACCTGATAGTTATTTTGAAAATATATTTCATGTACAGAATTGACCTCTCTACAGATTTATTATAAGTATAGATAAAGTATTTGTGGCAATATTTTTATTATACAATATTTGGTGATATATTTGTTCCCTTATATGTGAGTTCATGGTGCAAACAAAGCGTAAATATTACATAACATAACATAACATAAACATAAACGTTCACGCCGAATATCCCCGAAGGGGTTGGCAGAGGTACTAATACTTCTGAACATCACGTGACTTTGTCACCTGGTGTTCAGAGTACCCACGTTTTGCATGGACAGTGTACTCACGTGATAGGGGGCAGGCCTATCGCCGTTTTGTACGAATACACTGTCACATGACTAAGTACAACTCAGCCATGTGGGTTTCCTCACGATGTTTTCCCTCACCGTTAACAACCATGATAAATTAACCACACATATGTCTTTAGAAAAGACAAATTGGTGTAGGCCCGACCCAGGATTTGAACACTAGTCGCTTGCACGATAACCGAGTGTTCTACCCACTGGGCTATCACGGTTGTCCACGGTTTCACGTAAATATTCTGAGAAAAAATGAATTCTGATGCTTTTAGGAACAGAAAAATTGTATTGTACTGTACAGTTGATATCCATAACTGTCTGGATAATACAAACTCTTTGCAAGGATCTTCATCTTTTATGTATATAAAATTCCCCAGTAATTAAAGTGTCCCATGATTTTTATTTCATACATAAATATATAAATGTTACTTATTTTAAAATTTGAATTCATGCTCCTCAAAGCCCATGTGTGTCCCCATCAAGGGGCTCAAGCCCACCCTCTAAAAGATAAAGTCTGGCACGCTGGCTAAATGCAGGATAGCAGACTAGCGACTACTAGGTACCGTGATAGTAGCCGGAACCGACTAGCATGAACGATATGATTCAATTGAAACTTGGTAATTAATTTTGTGAGCTAAACTAAACCGGAGATCGAACCTGAAACTAGTGGAGACTATTGATAATTAAATATTATGAAAAACAGTTCTATTCCTCCAGATTAAAGACCCGAATTTTCCTGACCTGTTCATCATTCTAACATACTGAAATACTTTAGGGTACATTGGCTAGTATATCTTTTGGTGTTTCCACTTACGTGATTCTCTAAAAGTATTTATTTGTGGCAGTGCAGAGTTCCTATTAAAAGTGGTGTAGGTATATGTATGTTTATATGTTTTTTTGTTTTATATTTTTTTTACACATGCAACGGGTCAAAGTGATAGGCGTGATATTATGGACGATCTATAAATAATTTTTATTATTAATCATTTTCATCCCCCTTTGTAATCTTGTCTGACTGAGAGGTTAAACCAATAATTTCTAACATAGTCACGTTTTTTCCAGTAAAACATAAACCATGGAGGCAGGGAGCAAAAATTGGCTTCGTCATTTTAACATGCTACACGATGTCCGGTGCCGTTTTGTTCCTGAAACACGAAGATTTACTGAAAACTGCAGATATTTTAAACGAGAAACTTTTAGATGATATTCTACCTATTCTTATGCTTGCTGTAAGCTTTATTACAATTGCATTGATAACTGTGGTTGAGGTTAAGGTAAGGATTCGTTTTCGTATGTAATACACTTTTTAAACTCTTGCGACTTGTAGACATTATACATAATAATCGGGATTAACTAGCGATATCACCGGTCAGTATCAGTAAGTGTGCCGAAACGTCGGGCAAACATATAACGTAAGTGGTTTCAAAATATCGTTGGGCTATCCCGATTATTATGTATAATGAATACTATGTAGTCCACAAAATATTGATGAGCGATGCCCATCACTAACAAACATTTATATGTTCAATATCACCCCACTGAAGTTTAAAAGATGGCTGAGTAATTTTTAACTCTGAGGCTCTTCTTACCGAATTTTGAGATTTATAGCCGGGAGTATATGTATTACATCAACCGTCATTGGTGATTCAACGAAGCTTTTTACCCCTTTTTTAGAATTCATTGCTACAAATCCAGTGTATTAAATAATGATTTTTGTGCTGATCTAAATGTTATGTACAATCTGTTTCTTAAGAAGATTTAAGACCAAACATAAAAAATGGAAAGAGAAATGAATTACGCTAATACAAGCCAAGAATACGTGTATGATTATTGTTTTTTTTGTTTATTGTCTAAGGAAATAGTTGGGGCTTTTAATTCTTATACTTTTATTGCTTTCTAAGAAATGATTTCAATAATTCGAGTAAAAATAATTTTCCTCATGAAAAAAAGACCTCATACAGTAACTCCAAAAATAAATCGAGCGGAAAGATAAAAGCTCTTTCAAGTTACCCTTTTGAAGGTTTTGGTGGTAATTGTACTACATTTGCAGAAATTATTTCTTTTTACATATCTGTAAATGTTTGAGACGTTTGTCCTAATGTTACATCATTCGGTACGTTTCTTCGTCAAAGATTGTTGATATTACAATAAACTTATTAGGTTTGCTCGTCGAGTGAATACAGTTTATTGTGCCCTTCTAGTGTTGAAAGTTCCATCGTGATAAGTTTAATAAGTTAAATTATCAGCATAGCTAGAACGAGTGACCTTTTACCTAGATATCTCGTGGTATAAAACAGCCATCTCTGTTTCGAAATAACTTAGAATCGTGTACTGTCATTTCATTTTAAATGGTATGGTGACGATAAAATAGCCCTCGCCTCCTATGACATCTAGCTAGCGCGCTCTTACCCAATTATAAGGAAATCGATCAAAATGGTCGCCTAGCATCTTCCTCATTCACGGTAGTGTGTTTGATGTGTTTTTGTTTTGGTAATGCAAGAAATATTTTTTCTTTTATTACCCTTTTTTCTGTAACTTTAAATGTTATATTTAGTCATGTGGCAGTTTATTTATTCAATTGACTGTTGGTACTCCGAACAATAGGTGTCACAAATTACGTTCACAAACTTCTGGCGTATGAATTGGGTTAAGTGTTTATGTTGTATTTTTATGCATTAGTTTTTTTTTTATGAGAACATAAAACATCAGAGTATTTAATGTGTAAATTCTATGATAGCTTATATTTCAATAACAAATACATATATATATACTCACAGAGCTAGGGAATGAGACATTCCTCAGCCACCTTTGGAAGTTGCGTGGGGAAAAGATGGTGACATAAAGGTTGTTGGTGACGGGTCTCCAACCGCATCGCCCAAAAATTCCTTAAAAGCCCCAATACCGTTAGTCGCGTCGCCTCTTACGTACACCCACCGGAAGAAATGGGGTAGTGCTATTCTAAGCCGACACTACACAGCAACAAATTCAAACACAAATTTCAATAACAAATCTTCTATCTTTTTCAGTATATAATAGCGACATCTTTTGCAATAATATCGGTATCGTTGGGAATATTCGGGGTTTTCATACAAAGCGATATGATATCTTCCGCGTTCTGGCTGCCAGTTGTGTCTTTGGCTTCAATTCACGTGGGATATTATTTGGGACACTTGTTGCCCTATGTGCTCCTGGTACTTCTTTTTAATTTTAAGGTAATTATGTTTATTTTTATTTCCTCATGTCTATCATATCATTTTTACAAGATACATACATACATATACTCACGGCCATAAATCCCCAAAAAGGATAGCCAGAGCTTTAGAGCTAGAAACTCCTCAGCTACATTTAAAAGTAGATGGGGACAGGATTGTATGAATAAAGTATTGTTGGTGTTGGGTCTCCAACCGCAACTTAGTCGCCTCTTACGACATCCGTGGGTAGACAGGGGTAGTGACGTACTAAGCCGGCACTACCCGGAAACTAACATATCTTTTTTACAAGATACATACATACATACATAAACTCATGGCTATAAATACCTAAAAGGGGTAGCCAGAGCTAAGAAATAAGATATTTCTCAGCCGCTTTTGGAAGTTGAGTGGGGAAAAGATGGTAGAATAAAGGTTGTTTGTGATGGGTCTCCAACCGCATCGCCCAAAAATCCCTTAAAAAGCCCCAAGTCTGTTAGTCGCCTCTTACGTACACCCACCGGAAGAAATAGGGTAGTGCTATTCCAAGCCGACATTACACAGCTACAAGATATTGTAAGCATTTGTCTCTTTGAATAACGAGGCTGATTTATGGAATAAAAGTGGGTCAATGGTAATGTAATATAATGTTAAGCCGCAACGAAATAGCCACTAATCACTGAAGTAGCCCAACATTATTTTATGTCTTGTTCAGCATTTACATTATAGTAAATTTTATGGCCTATTGTGGAAACGATAAAAACAAATATAACAAAAAGTTTTGCAATTTAACGGAAAATTTTAGTAAAATATTTAAACTATATTCCTGAAAGATGTGACAAAAGTTTTAGGAATCAATAAATTCGTCAGCTAATTTAAGAAGTTGATAGGGAACTATTCTTTAAAAATATTTTCCGCCACTTCCTTCCACACCAGTGCTAAGGGTAAACAGGAGATTGTGTATTTATAGTTAAAACCAAATGTATGATGATTTATCAAGGTTTTCAGAGGTGAGAGAAAGCATTGTGAGGAAACCTACATAACTGTGTTTCTTTTCGTCACGTCATAGTGTCCTTGTACAAAGTGGCCAAGGGCTTGTTTCAAGTGAATGCACTGTCCAATTAAATCTTTACAAAAAAGTTGGTACATTCGCCAACCTTTAGAGATTTACGTTAATTTTAAGAATGTAAATAGATATCGAGAGGTTTGCCAGGAACGTGCAAAATGGTAATCAATAGTCTTTGACCTGCCAATGTTAACGAATAGCGTAAATATATGTATTTATGTTAAGTTTTAATTTAATTTACAATTTATTTATTTAAGCTGAGGTTGATCTAAATTGAATAGTTATTTTTAATGTTTCAGGTGACAACCAAAGTGATCAGTTTACTATTCACATGCAACGAAGTTTTGAGATGCATACACATCCATACAATTCCATACATACAAAATTTTATTGGACTTCATACTTTAATATATATTTTTGCTGGCATCAATATGTATGGAGCTGTTTTTACTCTTTTTGCTGTACCAGGAATAAAGAAAAAAACATTAAAAGAAATAGAGAAGAAATTAAATATTATACCAATATGGAAGCAGTGAATTAAGTTTTATTTTATGTACTCCCCTAATACGCTTATCTTTTTTATCTATTTTCCTTGTCTGACTTTTGGCAACCACATCTATACAAATACAAGCTGACCCGGTAAACATTGGTTTCCATATAAACTAATTTCTGGAGAATTTCTAGTCTGTAAAATTAAAATAAATTGTTCGGAATGGACAACCCTTGACATGTGACAGTGTATTCGTACAAAACGTGAATGCTCTGAACACTAGGTGATAATAACACGTGATGTTCAGAAGTATTAGTACCTCTGCCAACCCATTCGGGGATATCCGGTATGACTGTTTGAGTTTTGAGTTTATTGAAAATTCTATACGAAATATTCTTTGAGTGGCATGCAGTGCAAAGTAGACTGCAGTAAGTTTGTGTTTGTGTATCTGCACACAGTAGACAATTATGCTTATGATATGTCATTATTATGATATGATTATCATTCGAGAGTGGTTTATTGTTGAGAGAGGGAAGATAATTTGCAGTGCAACGACGGTTGACAGGTAACCTGAGGTTTATTCTTTTAAGAGGACACAGATGCAAAATAATTAATTATGTATATATAATATAATATAATGTAATTGTTGGTATTGGGTCTCCAACCGCATCGGCCAAAATTCATATTTTAACTAACTACATACATTAATATTGTAAATAATATCTTAATTGATCCTAGGCAACCTATGTTCTAGTGTTTTCTTTCATAAATGCTTTCAATTGCGTATTACATAAAGCCTACAAAATTGTCGACAGCGGAACAATTCTGTGAAAGTCACGTGGAATTGCACCCCTGGATCGGTATCACGGAATTTAATAATACGCGGCTTTGTAAGTCGACTTTTGTCACTGGCACTTTTTAAAGCGTACCGTTTGGTTCAAGGCGCGAGATGTTACTGTAATATTTTGATGGAATTAAGTTTATATAAATTACTTAAGTTTTATATTAATTTCACTACCTCACTTTTTCTTTTCTTCTCACGGGTAAAGTTAGAAGTGACTGAGGGTGTGCTTCGGAGGGACGTCAAGCCGTCGGTCCCGATTATAATCACATTAGTAGTCGTTAGTCTGCCACCCATCACCAACGACACTTTATTTCTACCATCTTGTCCTATCAAATTCCAAATGTGAGGAGTTGTGTACTCACATACCAAACATACGTAAATTACATTAAGTTCTCACAAGCACCACTTTTATGAGAAATATATTCACAATTCATCGCATTTATAAATAAAACCCAAATAATTTTTGAGTGAAATTTTGTTAATGTATTTCATTGAATCACTTAGCGCCTTCCCACAAACGTTTTCTTAACCCGCCCCCGACGTCGTCGATTGCGTTATTTTATAGCAAACATTTTAGATATTTATAAGCTGAAACTAAAACATGATACAAACTGAAAACGAATGCACAAAACACATAAATAAACACACTACTACACCTAAAACTATTGTATGGCCTGTAACATATTATGAGTTATTGATGCTAATCTTCGTAGCGAACCCATCGCTAAAAATCCTTAATTTTATTACCTTTTCTCTGATAAATTACCAAAAGTGGCTGGACAATTATAAATTCAGACATATAAATTACGTCAGTATTTCCCATTAGGGTAGGCAGAGACTATTGATCGCCACTTTCTACGTTCCTGGCAAACCTCTCTCTTCTCTAGCTTTGTTCACATCCGTCAATCTTTTCATACATGCTCTTTTATTCATCATACTTCTGAAGCCTGTCTTTTTGAGCACACTCTATTTAGTCCATGTTATATCGATATATTTTAAATTCCAAATATCAGAGTACCTTCAGAATTACAACCATCAGAACAAGTAGGCAGGTTCTATACCAACATATTAAATGAGTTTTGAAAGGGTTGACGAGCGAAAATCAGAAGGGAAAACTAACGTGTTGACCTTCAATTTGCATATTTACAACTTGCCAAAGTTTGGTGAATTTATTCCCCTGGCTGATAGAAAACCTTTTGGAACTATGTTTGTTTGGAAATATAATTATCACTGCAAAGCTAAGTGATGAGCGTGGTTTTAACTTTAATTAACATTCTGTCTAGTTTGCTGGTTGGCTGGATCCTCTGTTGCCGGAGATAACTTAACCTAAGATGAATAAAAGCAAATAGTATATATAAACTAAGTTCTTTATTGTGGCCGCATGCCGTAAGCAATTTCTTTATTTAGATTTTGACGAAAAATGAAAAGATTGATGGATGTGAATGAAGCTAGAGAGGTTTGCCAGGATCGTACAAAGTGGCGATCGATAGTCTCTGCCTACCCCAATGGGAACTAACGGCGTGAGAATATGTATGTATGTATGTATGTATTTTGACGGAGGTATTTTATTGACTAAATGTAAATAATATGTTGTTATTTTTTCTAAATCAATACATCTATCTAAATCAGAGAAGGAGTATAGGTGATTTTTGGGCGTCGCGGTTCAAACCCCCAACACTAAACACTAACCTTTATTTAACAATACATTTTCTATACAAGTTCCAAAAGTTCAAATCGGAAGCTCTGTTTACCTCTTCTTGGGTTCAACAGCCGTGCGTGTGACTGCCCGTATTGTAACTCCTAATTGTACAAAACTTGTTCCGTATTTTATCGATCAGTGCATATGTTACTGTAAAGTCACAGTTTCTGCAATGGCAAACTCATTTACCCACGTTTTATACTTGTTTGACCTAAGTGAACGAAAGTTGCACTACTATCAAAGGGGACGGAATAAATGAATGAAATAAGTGCCGAGAGTTCAATGAGTTCAACATACACTTGCGAGAAGACAAGTTTTAAAACATACTCAACTCAACACAAACGTTCACACCGTTTATCCCCAAAGGGTTTGGCAGAGGTAGTTATACTTTTGAACATCAGATGACATTTTCACCTGCTTTTCCGAATACCCACGTTTTGCTTGGACAGTGAACTCACGTGATAAGGGGCAGCCTGTTTTGTACGAAGACACGGTTACATGACTAAGTACAACCCAGCCATGTGGGTTTCCTCACGATGTTTTCCATCACCGTTAACAACCATGATAAATTAACTACACATATGTCTTTTGAAAAGACAAATTGGTGTGGGCCCGACCCAGGATTTGAACCCTCATCGTCGGCACGGTTCACAGTATCACGGTTTATTAAAACACACATAGATAATAATGTACATAAAATATCAGTAAAATAAAAAAGAATAAACAAACAGTTTTATTTAGTATCGTGCGAGGTTACCAATGGATTTTGGGAGGTTAAATGATTGGTGGTTGATGCTACCGAAAACCCACCATGTATTAGTTTCCAAGAGTAGCTGAGGAATAGTTGATTTCTAATATCTGGCTACATCGATGCGGGATTTGAGTCGTGAGTATATGTATAATATAATATGTATAGGTAGGTTAATATTTACCGACGGAATTAAATTTCTTCATTTTACATCTAGAACCTTTTAATCTGCTTTAACTAGATGTATTTTTATTCCTTACCATATCAGCAATTAATAATAATACTGTATTATAGTTTCCAGAATCATGAGTTCTTCATATTATTACGTTTTGCAATATTCGAATAAAGAGTTTTACGATCCATTCCCTACTCTACTTCCAATAGTGGCTAAGGAATTTCAAATTCTCTGGCTACCACTTTCTAAGGATTTATGCCGTGAGTATTTATGTAGGTTCTTGTACATATACTTAACTGTAATACATAAGCGCTCAGTAAGTAATTTAGCACCGCAAACATGAGTTGTATACATAAAATCGAAAAGCCATATCCGAAGGGTTTCGTTTTAATAAATGTACATGACACTGAATTTGTTTTTTTAATTATTTGCTCTTTTACTTCACTACATGGTTTTCTCTTTTTGTATATATATAGTTACATACATACATAAATACTTATACTCACGGTTTTGAATAAGCTAGCCAGAGTTTCAGAGCTAGCAACTCGTCAGCCACATCAACACAGCCACAAAATACTAGTTTATTGACAAGAAACAGTTCTGCCCATCTATGAAGGAATTTGGGAACAAATATTTTAAATTAAAATAAAAGTTTGTAAATATTAACAATCTTTACATTAATACATCTTCTATACATCCGCGTTATCTATACATATAATAAATCTGTAGAAAAGTCATTTTTGTACATTGAAGAAATTGAAAAAAAAATAGCCAGCATGTGAACAGATAAGTAACAGAACCCATTTCCATCATTTTTTAAATTTTTGTCTGTTTGTCTGTTTGTCTGTTTATATGTGCGCACACCACGTAAAATCTACGAGTTCAATGCTGAAAACGTTTATATACAAAAATTATACGTAACTTGAGGTATAACTTAGTTTTTGTTTCATCGAAATCGGTTCACTCTATCAAAAGATATGATTAATTTTGTGAGTTCAAGAAGAAAAATATTACGTTACGCAATTCAGTATAGTACTTGCAACGACAACTTAAGTCTAAATATAGAACTAATTTTGATAGTTGGAATCCAAAGTCCGATAGATGGCGTTGTGCAAAAATAAAATAAAGCAAAAAAAAATTGCATTTTTTTAGCCCCTTTAACCCCTTATTCTCAAGTCGGTTAAAGTAATAGAAGCTACAGGAAACAAGCAACACGAAATTAATACAAGCTGCCAATATGTCAAGTGAATTCGCCGACTATGAAAATAACTAAAATGCTTTTAAATATTATCTTTACTTAGTTTCTTCAATTAGGTTTATTAATATTAATATATTATGTAAATTAATAGTATATATAATATTAATATATAATTTGGTGAGCTTGAAATTCTTAGCCATTCTTCAAATGCACGTCACTTCACGACCAGTTTTCGTGAACGTTTATAATAAAAAACTGAATTTTGGTCTACATTAAACACCAAACCTCTCTGGCTTCGTTTATATCCATCAATCTTTTCATACATGCTCTTTTATTCTTCATACTGCGGACACCTGCCTTTTTGAGCACGTTTTCTATTTGATCCAAATGTGTCCTCCGAGGTCGTCCTCTACTAACATTACCTTCCACATTGGCGATAAAAAAAGTGTAAAGTACAAAGTGGCGATCGATAGTCTCTGCCTACCCCAATGGGAACTAACTGCGTGAGAATATGTATGTATGTATATATTAAACACCAGTAACATAAGACATCCTTTAAGTTCTACTTTTTTAAACACTAAAATGATGTAGTGACCTTAGTGACTAACCTTAATTTAGTTATATTTGCATATTATACATACATACATATACTCACGACTATAAATTCCTAGAAGGAGTAGCCAGAGCTAAGGAATTAGAAATTCCTCAGCCACTTTTGGAAAATTGAGTGGGGGAAAGATGGTAAAATAAAGGTTGTTGCACAAAAATCCCTTAAAAACCCCCAATACCGTTAGTCGCCTCTTACGTACATCCACCGCAAGAAATGGGGTAGTGCTATTCTAAGCCGACACTACACAGCTATTACAGTGCATATTATGCCACTGATAAATCGATTTAATTCAATGTATTATCATAGTACAACCAACAACCGTAAACCTTAATAATAGTAAAGTACCTTTTTTGAGCGGTTTTATTTAGCTTACCCCGTTTGTTTTATTCTTTCTTGAGTGAAATTTAGTAATTTAAATTTCCCCCCTTCCTGTCAACCGGTTAATATTTCTTTTCGAAAGGAAAAGACGTGATGAGCTCGAAGCAAAGAGTGATGAGCTCAAGGCCCGACCACCTGCGGCCATTAATAATAACTACCTATATATTGGAGGGTTACTGATTTTTCAACATGCGTCATAGAACATTTGTCGGAAATATTGGCTATGTCAGTCACATGAGAGCACATGAACACACTCTTAATAGCCGGATACCAGAAGTTGCTGTGGCCGAAATCGGGCGGGATTGATATATGATCTATATGCAAAATTCCGAAGTGTTAAAAACAAAAGAGCTTTATAAATATATTGATGCATTATGCAGCTCTGCTAGGATCGTACAAGGTAGCCATCCATAATCTTTGGCTAACCCTGTAACTGTATCTCAATAAACACTAATTCAAATGAGATACACACAGTTACGACCTTTTATTATTTCAACTGGATAATGGCTACTGTAATTAATTAAATAACATTATAAAATACTCAATAGTTCCTACATCACAATAAGTGCCGCATTAGATTTCATTTGTTCTTTATTTTATTTCAAAAAGGTGATATACTCTTAACTAAACGACTTTTTTTTGCTCTCGACAATAACGCGAACGAAGTCGCGGGCACAGCTAGTATACAAATAAAATACTTTCACCTTCAATCTTTTACCATCTTAATTGGCTAAAGAGGCAGAGGAAATGCAAAATCTCAAATACCCTTATTCAGAATTAAAGCGGTAATTAAGGTGAGGTAGATATCTCCAGCAGAACAATAAATTCATTGAATTAATAATATGTGTTTTTTTTAATTGATAAGCTTATAACATGAGCCACAACCCTATGGCTGCGTTGTAATCAAAGCGTATTGTTACTTACTATACAACCTCTGCGGAGCTTATGAGGGGTTAACTTTTGTACTCTCCTTGATAATGCCGTGTAGCTTGTAATTATGACAAAGATAAAAATACCTCATTTCTGATTTAAAACAATGTACTTATATACTACTTATATACTCTCACGGTTATAAATCACAAACTGGTCAATTAGAATTACTTCCAAAGCCATTTCTGAGGTGAATAGGAAAAAGATTGCTAAAAGATGGTTAGTGATAGGTCTGCAAAAAAACAAGAGCATATCACTTAGATCTTTATTGTTTATTTTTATAAATGATAATCTTTATCACATTAAGTAATGTTGATAATATTCTTACTCTTCCGACTTTAGGGCAAAAGTTATGTGAAACAATTGTGCACTCTATTAGTATATAATGTACCTCTGCCATACGGTTAAAGATAAACAGCTTACATAAAGTTGCTCTTTTCATTTTTGTGCTTTTCCCGTCATTTATTCAATCGTTGATTTTTAGACACGAAAAATTGTAACCTTTACCTAAAAATATGTAAATTCCATAAAATTACCATATCAAATCAACATGTATTAATAGGGTATTCAGAGCTGAAAAGTTATACGATTTAATTAAAAGGACCATCGTCCCCTTGTCAACCTTAAAACATGGCGAATTAAAAACATTCATTACCTCAAAAGGTATTCAAAGCGGTTATTCATTGGAATTCAGGTGATTTTCTGAATGAGTTTTCTGCCCAAACCAATACGTATTAGCCGGTAAGTGGCCAATTTATTTTACAAATGACTTAAGGTGTGAAATGCTTAATGAATGGTTATTAGCCTAAATAATTGGAAAATATAAATTTTTCTAAATTGAAGACTATTTTCACATTGAAATTGTTAATTTGATTTCTATTTTCAGTTGATATATTCTTTGAAGTTTTAATTATAATGAGAAACCATATGATTTTCTATGCATTTGTCATGTTAAATTATGCATAGTACTCATAGAAGTTATGAGAACGAGTTCTAATAAAGGTCAGTTTCTGATTTACTTTTCACATAAACGTCGCTCCCAGCGGTGATCGAACCCGCAACCTCCGGACCGAGAAGCTAGTCACCTGTCCACTCGGCCTCGGACTTTGTCAATTATTGTTTGGCTTAAACAATACTACAAAAGTGGAAGACACTTCAGATATTTATACCTAACGTATGTATGTAAAACATAGTTCCAACAGCATCGCAAAACGATTGCTATCAGTATTATTTTATCTGTGCTAATATAATTAATAATATATATCGCGCTATATAAGAAAAATATGAGACGAAATAATTGATTTTTCACTTCAGGGCCAGATGTTTTAAATAACAGCGATAAAGTATACTTTCAAATTTAATCTTATTAACTTATTGAAAATTTATCGGAATAGTACATTATAGCACGTAGCTACAATAGCGAAATACCTCAAAAACATACAACCAACAGCCGTATTACAAACAGTAATGTATGCCACGTTTGCATCAAAAAACATCAAAAAATATGTGCGGATGCTAAAGCAATTCAAATCCAATTCCTTTGTTGTTATTGGAAAAATGTACGTTGGCAGAGCGTCGCATAGTTAGAATTTAAATTCTATGCATCGAAATTTAAAAAAAATGCTTTTACCCTCACATGCAACAGCCGAATTTAGTTCTAACTTCTTCTACACAATTGGGGAACTATTTTGTAATCACAGATAAGCACAGTGGCTTCACCCCGCTTTACGTATGTGCATATACTCACGGCTGCAAATCCCAAAAAAGGGTAGCCAAAGCTTCTAAATTAGGCATTTCTCAGCCACTTAAAATAAAGAAATAAATTGAATTCTAAGCTAACAATAACTTTGAAATACCCAATACTTTTATACACTCTAACAATACTTAACAAGGTAAGAAATAGCTAAGATTAATCCAAGTCTTAGCCAGCACTACTCACGATATAAAATAAAATAAATTGAATCTTAACCATTTTTGTTAGCTAGAATTGATCCCCAGTCAGTTTCGCGACCAATTTGACGTAACTCCACGAAATCCTATTATCATTTCTAACAGTAACAAGTTAGCAGAACTTTTGAAACATAACAAACAAATACAAACAACTTCTGTAGCACATTTCTCTTGAGGATACCAAAAAACAATTCGTAACATCTCCAAAGACGAGAAAAGCTAAATGAACAAAGAAATTGCTCGCACGCACTACAAATGTACGTTAAACAGCATGAAACAACTTCATTAGTCCAGAATAATGACTTAGGGTGAATAATATTATCGTTGAGTATATTTCCCTTGTAAAGATTGTATTTTCGGGCACGCGACTAAATCTTGAAATGAGGTTTGGATACTTGGGACAAGTGTCATTCGTTCAGAAAAAAGGTTAATTATTTTTTACGTTTAACCTCCGTAAGTAAGTAAATAAATCTGTATTAAAAAATAAAATTTTATTAAAATCAAATGGAAATTTAATACAACATTGGTGTATACGGAATTAATTCCTACTTCGGATTCAATTAATGTACTGTTCTGAGTGGTGTAAATCAATTATTTAATTTATGTGAGCTCGGAAATATCCTGCTAAGAGTCCAGCCATTTTATTATTATTTAAAACATGTATTTATTATTATTAAAAAAAATATCATTGCATTACTTACAATTCTACAGGAAAAAATCCGTTTAACTATTTTTACATATTTTTTGACCACTTTTAAATATGTTTTATTATATGACAAATTTAAAACCGTTCTTTATACTTTACATTTTACACAAATACCATAAAGGATGAATTCACTTTTTGATTAAAATACCAAACTATTCTGGAAATTAAAACAACTAGTTTGTGCTATGATTGATCATGAATTTGGCAAATATGAGTCAAAGCAATCAAAAAGACTTAAAAATCAGGAATAATGCATTTAGTTTGACTCGGAAAATTGGCGAAGAAAATCAGTTGTCAAAACTTTAAAAAGTTAAAATGAACAAGTTTGAAGCTGGAAACTTAAATTTCTGTTAAGTATTAACGTGGTTACGTAAGTCTTTACACAGGAGTATAAGAAAGCAAAAAGGAAATTAGAAAAATACAATATTTTATGCCTGTTTTTTTTGTGTTCGCGCCATAAAAAAATGTCTAAAGCAAGGAAAACTTGGTAACCAATTTAGAGATAAGATTTGTAAGGTACTGACTTAATGTGGTTGTAACCCTTTTGGTTATCGAATTTTGTATGACGAATTAGGTTTCCCTCAAATCGCAGTGAAATCGTTTGTTTTTTATTAAACTCTTATTATTAAATAATGATTATAACTAGTAACATAAAAAAATATTTTACAGGCGTGCCTACGACATGGAGCAAAGTCACGTGACAACTGCGATAGCACTCATTTCCCACGTGCTCTGCTATGCAAATTCAGCTATCAACCCTCTCATATACAACTTTATGAGCGGTAAGAGATGATATTTTACTATAAGATTTTATTATGCTGTTTTTTCCGCTTCTAACTTTACTACTCATATATACGAGTATACTTACTGAATGATTTCAGTGTCTTCTCGTTCATTTGCACGGTTTAGAGTAGTTATTAATTTAGAATATTGAATTGTTTTTCATTCGAATTTACTCCCCGTGGGGTCCAAATTATTTAGCGTAGTTTAACTTATCTGAACAGTATAAAACTATAAATTCACCCAGTCATAAACACTAATATTGTAAATATCATATATCAAATATTATGATAACAATTTCATTTTTTTTATAAGTCACAAAGATTTTGCAATAATTTATAATGCGAAAACTAAACATTAGCGTGCTGCTAAAAAGTTGATATAAAACTAATATTATTTGGTTGTTTATGATGGCTTTAGGATTCAAAAAAAAAAAAAAACTTTATTAACATAAGCGATTAAAATAACATACAACAAGCTTTCACTAGTTCACTACACTAGGCAATGCCTGTATCGCAGCGAACATTTAATAATTACAGTTACATTTTTACTAAATTTTACAATACTATGCATTTAATTAAAAACTAGGAAAAACTAATACTAAAAAAAAAAAACAAAAATGGACTTACAATCTATAATCAAAAACTAATTATGGAAAACTATACTATACAATTAAGGTAAAAAAGATAATGAATTAAAAAAAAAACTAAATTATTATATAATAGACACGTACTTAATCTAGCTCTTGCCGCTGCATGTGTAGGTGTAAGGTATGTATAAGGAAAAGTGTGTTTATGTTAGTATGTAGGTGAGTGTGTAAGTGTTTGAGATTGTGTGCGTAATAGTGCGTATATTGCTCTTATTTAATAACTTTCATTATGTCTTCTGTTTAACGTCAATTTATGAAATTCTTGGCTAGTCTTAAGCATGGGTAAATATGACGAGAATTCCAATTAGTCTCGTTGTTGAAAAATAGTATTATGAGCAGTAAGTAAGAAAATTTATGGGCAGCTTGGTATTAAAATCAGTCACAGAACTCATCCTTACAATATTAAAAGAATAAACGAATATACAGTTTAAATTCTGTACTCCTGTCAATTATTTTTTTCTATAATATTATTAAAATGCAAATATGGTTGACCTATTTTTTCTAAACCCAAACTGACTGTTACTTAAGACATTAAAGGGTCTAGCAGGCTAAGGGAACAAGATTAGCCCCCGAAGCCGATCTTGCTGATTTTTATGGTGGTGCACCAGTTTTAGCCACGGTTACTGTGTGACAAAAATCAGCCCTCGATCTTCTTTTGTTTTGGAGATTTTTGACATTTACCAAATCATCAAGGTATTTGGTATTTTATCGTGATTTGGTTTGGTTGTTCTAGCTTGCGTAGTTTATCTAAAATATAAGTTTAAAAAATACCTTGATGATTTGGTAAATGTCAAAAATCTCCAAAACAAAAGAAGATCGAAGGCTGATTTTTGTCACACAGTAACCGTGGCTGAAACCGGTGCACCACCATAAAAATCAGCCAGATCGGCTTCGGGGGCCAATCTTGTTCCCTTAGCCTGCTAGACCCTTTGTCACAGAATTTTATTAGTCTATTTGACATTGCTGTTTCAATAACCTTAGAGAATGAAGATAGCATCGCTATCGGTCTATAATGGTGAGGCTCATCTGTTTTATTTGTTTTAGGTTTAGGTTTTGTTATTGTTTTCTTAAGTAGGTCGGGGAATTTAGCTTCAGCAAATGATTGATTAATCAGCTTAGTAAGCGGTTCAGATAATTCATCTTTACAAAATTTTACGAGAAGTGGGGGGAATTCATCGCTACCAAAACTTACTTTATTTTTTAGTGACTTTATAATATTTCTTACCTCAGAAGAGTTAGTTGGGCTTAGATACATAGAGCTAACATTTCTTGGCATTCATTCATTTCATTAAAAATATCGACTGATTTAAAAACTGCAAAAAGTGTATACTACGCATATGCAAACTCATGGTTAAGCTACGGCATCATTTTGTGGGGAAACAGTACAGACATACATAATTTATTTGTAATGCAGAAAAAATGCATAAGAATTTTAGTGAATATCAGACAGAGGGAAAGTTGCAGGCCTCATTTTATCAAGCAGGAAATATTAACTTTACCTTCTCTTTATATTCTTGAGATGTGTAAATTTGTTAGAATGCACAGAGATTTATTTCCGCAAGCCAAAGATTTCTATATCCAACCTCGTAACCTGCGCCATCAGAAGATTAGAATTACCGTCTACAACCCTACACCTAGTCAGTTCGAAAACACATCACATGGCAATAAAAATTTACAATAAATTACCATCTCACCTTAAAAATATAGAGTCAGATAATGTTTTTATTAAAAATCTAAAAGGTTACCTCATTACAAATTGTTTTTATAGTACAAGAGAGTTCCTAGACAATAAAGTCCTTATGTAATTAGTTTTAAGATTCCAATTTTATGTTTTCAAGTTAAATTTTAAGTTTTGAATTTGCACGATTGAAAAATTCTGACATATTTTAATATTGTGTTAATTTTTTTTTTTTTATAGTTTAATTAGTAGGTTTTAGAAAGTTGTTTTTCAAATTGTAAAATTATTTTAAGGCAGCTGAACTGCTTGCTACCATTGCAGTGCCCTTGCAGGGCTCATGTTACGGCTACTCCTTTTTTGTACCATCTCTGTTGATATACCACATGAAGCAATGAATAAATGATGATGATTATGATTATGATTATGAAAACCATCTGAATTCTACGGAATTAACAATCTGATTTATAAAATATAAATAAAAACTGATTTATTAAATCAATAGAGTTTTAGTTTTTTTTATTGAAAACCATTAGTCTCTTATGTTTGGTTGCAGGATTACCTGGATTTTCAGGTTAGTGCTTTAAAACGACTTAATCACCTAAGATTTTAGAAGCACCATTCTATTGTTGTTGTAAAGTGGAGTTAAAGTAAAGTGTTTCCCGTGTTAAACTGAAGGGCCAAGTACGAGCGCTACTTTATCTCGATATTGGTGAGAATGAGATGACAGAGTACGATACTAAGTTAGTGCGAAAGAGATGGCTCTTTTATACCACGCGATATCTAGTTAAAAGGCCGCTCGTACTAACTATATAGGTAGTGTTGCTTCAATTCAATTATCACGCTTACAAAGCTAGTTTATTTGTTCAAATCACATGACTAGGAACAATATCAATGTTATGTCATGTCACTTGATGTAATTAATATTTGTTTTAGTGCAAGGTGTGTGCATTAGTATTTTGCTTGCTTGATGATGTTCGAATATTGGTTGCTTTTTTATTGTGTAGTTAAATTAATTTTGTGAGATATAGTTATAAATCGTCATATCTTGAAAAGAGATCACAATTTGTTGTTTCAGGAGGATATACACCTAAAACCCTTTATGTCGGTTCTGGTGTGCCTCAAGAATCTCACTTGTCTCCGATTCTTTTTCTCTTATTCATTAATGACATCGCTGTCGCACAAAGCTGTGACGTCGAGTAAATGCTCTCTATTTGCGGATGTTTTAAAAATATATAATAAAGCCAACCCTGAGAATTGTAAACGGCTGCAAATTGACATAGACCGATTATCAGAATGGTGCAATTGCAATCAGTTATCACTGAACGTAAAAAAGTGTTTCGATATGAAATTCACCAGAAAGAAGCTGCCCTTTAAACACAGATATAATATTGGTGGTGTTAAGTTAGTTGAAGTATCTGAAATGCGCAATCTAGGTGTGGTTCTAGACTCAAGATTAACATTTCTCCCCCATATTGACACTATTGTGAAAAAAACTGCAAAAATGTTAGGTTTCTTGAAACGTAATAGCCAACATTTTAAAAATGAAACAAAAATTCAACGTTATTTGTCTTTAGTTCGTAGTAATTTGGAATTTGCAAGTCAGATCTAGAATCCCTTCTATGCTACCTCATCTTTACGCATAGAGTCAATACAGAGAGCATTTACTCGGCATTTAGCTCTCCAAGATACAAATATTTCACATCGACAACCATACATATATCACTTTAATTTAGATGAAATTATCAAAGCGCCGCAAAATACTGGACTTAATATTTTTGCTTAAAATTTTAAATGGACTAATTGATGGCTCGTCTATTCTCGAACAAATTCATTATTTTATTCCGTATAACTATCCCAGAACACGTACAGGAAATATTTTTAAAACTAAGCGTTGCAGGACCAATATAGGTATGAATTCACCTCTGACAAGAATATGTAGAGCTTATAATGAGTTGAACTCAAAACATTGTGACCTAGACATTTTCCACGACTCTTTTCCAGTTTTCAAAAAGAAAATTTTTAAATATCTATTATTAATATTGTTAAATTTTAATTATTTTTTATCCCATTGTTTAATTAGTAATTGTACCAATCAAAAAACTAAATTTATTATTATTAAAAAAAATATATCATTTTTGTAATTTAAGTTTGTAAATATTTATATATGTGTTAGATTTAAGTTTAGGACTTAGTTTAAGATTAAGAAAAAAACCACAACTTGTATGTTATAGTTGTGGTTTAAGAAAAAAAAAACCACAACTTATATGTCATGCCTCAGATGTTTTTTGTTATTATGTGAGTGTTTGTTTTTAAGTTGTATTTAATGTATGCTCTGTTGGCAAACCAAATAAATAAATAAATCGTAGTTGTTTCTACAATAGAAAGGTATTAATTGATTGAAAAGTCACACAAGATGCACAAAACATTTAAATACATAAATATTAGATTTCAATTCTACAAATAGATGCCCTTTGAGATTTGTATTCAAAAGTTTTTTCAAAAAAATATAAGTAATAGTCTATTATCTTCTTATTTAAATAATATTTAAATGGTTAAAATAAAAGCTTTTATATATTAATTCAAATTTTTTCACATGATCCTTATCGTCACATTCTACGATATTTTTATGTGATTTTATTTCATTTATAAATTTTTAAGCATTTTATGAATATTTTGGCTATTTTTAGTCAACTAACTGGTCTATTGTTTTTGGTTCAGTTTATCACCCTCGGCACTTTTGTTTCATTCATAAGTATATAAATATATATTTAATCATCAATTTTCAATCACATCACGATATTTTTCATTATTTTATAAATTTGATCTGATATATTTTCGGGTACAATCTTAATAATTTTACTTATTGTCTCAAATATATAATAATTTTCCATTCCTTAAGAATATAAATAGCTTATTTAACTCAAAACCAGTTTAATGCGAATTTTATCCTGCCTCTTGATTTCAACTAACAACAAAGCCATTTAGTTTATTTGAAACAATAAACTTACCTAAACAAACTCAATATTGTTACAGGCAAATTCCGACGAGAATTTCACCGGTCGTACTTCAAGTGTCTATGTTGTTGTTGTAAAAGCAATGCAAGCGAGCTTAATGGGACCTCATTTGCGCCAATTGGCAGTTCAAGATGTAACACAACCAGGACCGTTGTTCGCAGAAATGATTCTTGTGTCAGCTACAGACTCACACACCTCTCACCATCCAACCAGAACATCGCCAACAAAGACTTCGTGAGAAATAACACCTCATTCATCGAGCTGAACGGTAGCAAAAAGGGAAAGAATCGAGAAGAATCTTTGGACGCCACGAAAATGACTCTTATGGCTGAAACAAAAGATTGACAATCGAAAACTCGAAAGCGGGACTTTTTTAATGAACTCAGAATATCTGGAATCGAAACTTATATAGCTAGGAGCACTAACAGTATTGATTGCAAACCTTATTACGATTGTTATAAAGACCATTGTAAGATTGATAAAAGTTTGGACGAGAGACATAGTGATACGTTTGACGAACGAAATGTCAGTGACCACGCAGTTGCTGAATCAAGCGGGTATAATTTTAAGTTTAACCGTAGCTTAAATAGTTGTGAATTAAAAGATAAGAAAAAACAGGTTTATTTTTAATTATTAATTATTCCATAAATTAATTCAGTATTTAAATATTGTCAAGCTTTGTGCACAAAAAAGAAAATTTGGAATGATATATATACATTTTTATATCGATCGCTTAAAAGCACTATTTCTAAACTTATTTAAGCTATCTATTAAGTCACTCGCAAATAAATTAATACATTGTACATTTTGACTGTTATTAATTGCATTTTAGTTTCCAATCCTATATCTTAAATTTAAAAACAATATTTTTTTGTCCTTAGAGCAAAAAATAGGGTTTTGTAAATAATTATCTAATTTGTTTAATTATAAGAAAAGTATTAACATAGTCCTTAAAAAAATTATTATGCTTTAAAAATTTAGTTATTATATTATTTTGATTAGAATAAATTGAAAAAGTCAACAAATATTTAAATATCTACCAGAACCACCCCAATATTTTTCAAAACTGTTAAATTTTCATTAACTTTTGTTTGAATGATCATATTTTTATAATATTAAAATACTACCTACATGTTTATTATGGTGTTAATTTTTCTAATTAAAACTTTAACAGAAGCCAAAAATGTACATAAATTCGATGATTAAATAAATGAGTTGGATTTAAATTATATCAAAGTTCGTTTTACTTTAGCTTTATAGTTCCTTTCGTAGCATTTACGACTTAGAATGAAAACCACAGCTTCAAAATGGTGTTGGCTGAAATCCTGAGGTTTGCGAACACTAATGTGTCCTTTTAGGTCATATATGTTTAATTTATTTGACAAGGAATAAAGTTTTGGTTTAGAATAAGACTACCCCATTTCCACCGATGGCTTTTTATGGGTATGGGAGTCTTTTCAGTTATTTTGGAGTGGCTGGAGATCCATCGCCAAAACCCTTTATTTTACAATCTTTCCCTCGCTTGACTTCTAAAAGTGGCTGAGTCATTTTTTGTAGTATAGCTCTAAATACCCCTTCTTGTGGTTCTTAGCCATGAGAATATGCATATATGATTTGATAACGTTATTGTTACGTACCGGGTTCTTAATTTGATAAATACCAGTCACACTTTCGTGCAATAAGGTGTAATTATATTTATTGACCAATAACGCACTTTACACAACACAACAAACACTATCGATAATTAACTATCGATACTCGCACTAATTAACAACACTAATTTACTCCGTTATAGTAACACTGTCCACACCGTTAAGCTTATTTCCGTAATCCGTATATCACTGCACTGTCGTATTTAATTTCTTCGCTCTAGTATTTCGCTTGTTCTCGCTTTAGTTCTTCGCACTCCAATCACTCCGTAGCACGCGTCGCTCTTTATATATGCCAAATCTCAAATACGCGAATATTACAGAAAGTTCTAGTACCACATTCTCGAAAAGTCGATATTCGAGAAACATCTAGTAATTCCTTTACTTATTAGAATACTAGTAACGCCATCTGTTATCTAGTAGTGGCAAATCCTATCTCCTACTTGCGAACAGATGTCGTAACATTACCCCCTCCTTACATTAATACTCGTCCCGAGTATTATTGCTTCCATGGTACTTCGCAAGTCGATCGATGTGAACTATTTTCCAAGCCCCTCTAGGTTGGCGTTGAATTCTGTACGTTACATCGTTTATTCTAGTGACCACCTTGTACGGTCCTTCCCACCTATTTTGTAACTTAGGGGACTTCCCTTTCTGGCGAGTTGGATTGTGTAACCAGACGAGCATACCCTCTTCGAAACGCGGCGTGTTAGCTTTACGGTCATATCTGGTTTTCATCTTTTCACTAGCATGTAAACCATTTTCACGCACTAGGGAATGTACATCTTGCATTCTTTCCCTCAAATCGCTTACATATTCAGTTACACTCTGCGGCTCATCTGGTGACCCTCCTGTCAACAAATCTACAGGCAATCGTAGCTCTCTTCCGAAATTGACGAAAGCAGGTGTTTCCTTCGTGCTTTCGTGAACAGCTGACCGGTAAGACAGTAAAAATAATGGAATGTGTTTGTCCCAGTCCTTCTGATGTTTTTCAACCATCTTCGCCAACTGTCTCTCCAGTGTTTGGTTGAACCTCTCCACCATTCCATCTGACTGAGGATGATATGGCGTCGTCCTGGTTTTATGCATTCCAAGCAGTTTGCACACCTCTTGAAATACTTGTGACTCAAAATTTCTTCCCTGGTCAGAGTGTATCTCCAGGGGCACGCCAAATCGACAGATCACTTCCTCAACCAGTTTTGTAGCCACAGTTATTGCTTCTTGATTGGGTATGGCAAACACTTCAGGCCACTTAGTGAAGTAATCCATCACCACCATGAAATATTTATTTCCGGACTCTGATTGTGGAAACGGTCCAGCCACATCAACGGCAATCCTCTCCCAGGGAGCTCCCACATTGTACAACCGTAATCCCCCTCTACTCCGGGTCTGCGGACCTTTCACCGCGGCACACGTTGTACATTTCCGGCACCAGTCCTGTACGTCGTCCCTACAATGAAGCCAGTAAAACTTCGCACGAACCTTCTGCAACGTACGATTTACCCCAAGATGCCCGCCCGAAACACCGTCATGTGTTTCCCGCAGTACATCTTTAACCTTGGCTCTGGGCACGACCAATTGTAGGTGCCCTTCTTTACCGTTGGGTTTCTCCCACCTCCGGTACAGTAGACCATTGATCAGAACCAGGCTGTTCCATTGCGCCCAGTAAGCTTTCGTACTCACTCCTGTGGACGCTACTTCACTCCAAGCCGGTTGATCGTGTTTTTCCTTCTTCCATTTCATGATGGGTCTGAGGTGCTCATCTTCTTCTTGAGCCTTCTGCATAGCTTCTGTTTCCCATCCATCCAATGGACAAATTCGAGTCACTTTCACGACCTCCTCCTTCGACTCTTGCTTCCTACAATGTTTACAGTCTTCCGGACACGGTCTACGTGAAAGCGCGTCTGCATTGCCATGAGATTTACCACTACGGTGCTCGATAGAAAAGTCATACTCTTGTAGCTGTTCGATCCATCGAGCTACCTGTCCTTCCGGGTTTTTGAACTGGAGAAGCCATTTCAGTGCAGCATGATCAGTTCGAAGCTTGAACGGTCTCCCAATCAAATACTTGTAAAAATGCTGTAAGGTCTTTACTACAGCTAGAAGTTCCTTTCTCGTGACGCAGTAGTTTCTTTCCGCTTTAGATAGAGACTTGCTGAAATATCCGATCACAACTTCCTTGTCACCTTGGATCTGTGATAACACTCCACCAATAGCCATATTACTAGCATCGCTGTCAACGATGTACTGTCCCTCTGGCTGTGGATATCCAAGGATAGGTGTCTCGCAAAGCCTCTTCTTCAGCTCATTGAAAGATAACTCGCATTCATCATCCCAAGAGAAGGTTTTCTTATCTTCAGTCAACCGATGCAATGGTTTGGCGATCTCAGAAAACCCTTTTACAAAACGTCGATAGTACGAGCAAAGGCCGAGAAAAGCTCGCACGTCTGTTTTGTCCTTTGGCGTCGGCCATTTCTGCACAGCTTCCACCTTTTCCGGATCCGTCTGAATTCCTTCTCGGCTGATTACGTGTCCTAAATAGTTCACTGAAGTTCTAAACAGCCGGCACTTCTTCGGATTCAGTTTCAGGTTTGCTCCACGAATTTTCTGAAAGACTTGTTCCAGGTTCTTGAGATGGTCTTGGAAGCTTTTGCCTATTATGACCACGTCGTCGAGGTACACCAGGCAAGCCTCGCCAACCAATCCCGCCAACGCACACTCCATAAGCCTTTCAAAAGTAGCTGGCGCGTTGCAGAGACCGAAAGGCATGACGTTAAACTGCCACAAACCCTTTCCAGTTGAAAACGCAGTCTTCTCTTTATCAGTCTGATGTATTTCCACCTGCCAGTAGCCTGACTTGCAGTCCAGGGTTGAAAACCACTTCATGCCACTCAAAGTATCCAGAGTGTCATCTATTCTTGGCAAAGGATAGCTGTCCTTCTTTGTCACGTTGTTCAGTTGCCTGTAGTCAACACAAAACCGTGTGCTTCCATCTTTCTTCTTAACAAGAACCACTGGAGAACACCACGGACTGGAGGACGGACTAATGACCTTCTTCTTTTTCATGTCTTCGAGCAATTCTTCAACTTCTTTCTCCTTAGCGATTGGGATTCTCCTTGCTCTCTGTCTAATAGGTCTTTCGTCCCCTGTATCAATTCTGTGTTGCACTAAAGATGTTCTGCCTAAGTCCCCTTCTGCATTTGAGAAGATGTCAGCATATTTCACCAGCAACTGTTTAACCTTGATCCTCTCCAAGTAAGATAAGTCATCCTGGATCTCACTTAACAAGTCAGTTACAGTTGAATTATCGACTTTCACTTTGACTTTCCCATTTGGAGAATGACAGCTCCTCATCCAGACTACTTCTTCACACTGACCAACTACTTCACCCCGCTTAAGCTGTACATCTTCTTGGTCAAGGTTGACTACCTTCACTATTGCCGTCTTGTTGCTTGTAACCAAAGTTCTTGCTGTCAGAAATTTCCTTGGCCCGTTCTTCCCTGTCTCTTCAATCAACACACAACGATGCCTCTTCTTCTCGCTGTCTACAGGTAACATCACCGGAACCAACTTCTGAGAACGCGCAGGAATATTGATGGTTTTCAAGCATGTCACTTCACCGACGGGACCACCCAGTATAAAGATTTCTTCCTGGCCACACTTGAAAATTCCTCTCGTTATGTCAATCCGGCAGTTATATTTCTTCATGAAGTCCAGTCCTAGTATGCATTCATCCATTATCTCAGCCACAATGACTTGATGAGTATACGACGTCTCGCCAACCATCATCCTGACTGAGAGTTCACCAAGGACAGGTATTCGCTGGCCAGAGGCGGAGAGTAGCCGACACTTAGTATCTCTGCTATACTTGATATTCGCTGCTTTCACCAGTGCCGGATTGATCACCGTTCTAGACGCTCCAGTATCAAGGGTCATCTTACAGTCTTGATCATTGACACAGCCCAATATCACCAAACTGTTCCCGTTACAGGCTTGTGAGATGGTCATTGTCGGGGCTTTCTCCTCTCTAGCCAGCACCTGCCCCCCGGTCCTGGCTAATGCTCGTTTTGCGGCAGGAGCCTCTGCCTGCCTCTTTTCTTCCTTCCTCAGCGGGCAACTTAATCTCAAATGGCCCCTTTTCCCGCAGCCATAACAAATCGGTCCAGTACTCCTTCCGACGGGTGCTTTAATGACCTTGACGTCCTCATTTGCTTCCGCAATCTCACGAAGTCGATGAGTTTGGCGCGTATCCTGGCGGCAAGCTTCAACTTCTAGAGCGTTCGCCAAGGCATCCTTGAGAGACTTGTAGTGTTGAAGTCTCACCGCTGTTCTCACTTCGATATCTCTGATGCCGTCGACGAATGCTTGCACCAGGTTCATTTCCACCGTCTTCGGATCTACACTGAGATAGGCCTTGCGGACGAGCTTCTCGATTTCAAGGGCCCACTGCTGAAGTCCCTCTCCGGAACGCTGGACCCTATCACGCAGCTGAGCGCGGAACACGTGCTCCAGGTGTCGCTCTCCATAGCGAGACTCCAACGCATCCAGCAGGTCCTTGAAACCACCACTCGGAGTCGGCAGCGCCTCTATTACTGACAGTGCTTGACCTCGGAGCGCCACCGTCAGTGCAGTCAAACACTGTTCATCAGTCCAACCATTGGCAGCCGCAACAGTCTGGAACTGATGTCTATACGCCGACCAGGATGTTGTTCCGTCGTAGGGAGGAACCTTCACACGAGGACCATGGACAGCTACTACATTCTCACCGGAGACAACCTTGACCGGTCGTGATTCAAGCTGCAGAACCCTTTTCTCCATTCCGCGGAAGTCGGTCTTCATGTCATCGATATCTTTCTCAATAGTGGTTACCTGCTCCTTCATCTGCTCTACGTCTTTTTCCACAGTAACCACCCGACCACTGACTTCATTGACCACAGTGAGAACTTGTGAGAACTTAGTTTGCTGTTCCTCGCGCAACTCCCGAACTTCTTGTTTAACACCCTGTACCTCCGAATGTATGTTTTTCAACATTTCAACTATCATCGCCAAGTCAGTATTAGTTGCGGCCGCCGGCGCCGTTGATGTAGACGGCGCGTTAGTCACCGCGGACGTCTCCTCTGGAATGTCACTCCGAGGGTTCGTGACCGATGACCTCATTTCCGACAGCTGTTCACCCTCTGCGGCTTTCTGAGCGCGTGTCTTCACACCCTCTCTTCCGTCTTCCTTCGGCATAACTGGCATCTTCAAATCCACTTCTGTCACCAATTGTTACGTACCGGGTTCTTAATTTGATAAATACCAGTCACACTTTCGTGCAATAAGGTGTAATTATATTTATTGACCAATAACGCACTTTACACAACACAACAAACACTATCGATAATTAACTATCGATACTCGCACTAATTAACAACACTAATTTACTCCGTTATAGTAACACTGTCCACACCGTTAAGCTTATTTCCGTAATCCGTATATCACTGCACTGTCGTATTTAATTTCTTCGCTCTAGTATTTCGCTTGTTCTCGCTTTAGTTCTTCGCACTCCAATCACTCCGTAGCACGCGTCGCTCTTTATATATGCCAAATCTCAAATACGCGAATATTACAGAAAGTTCTAGTACCACATTCTCGAAAAGTCGATATTCGAGAAACATCTAGTAATTCCTTTACTTATTAGAATACTAGTAACGCCATCTGTTATCTAGTAGTGGCAAATCCTATCTCCTACTTGCGAACAGATGTCGTAACATTATTAACAGAAATGTGAGGGACAGAATTCTAAAATAGCGCAGTGCTCTATTAATAATGTGATATTGTGTTTGTAGGAGGAAAAGTACGAGCACTACTTTATCGACATGGACGCTAGAAAGGCAGAATGTATTAAGCGCCACTTTTGGTGAAATTGAGTTATATACATCGTTAGAATCGCCTGATTTTTCTCTTTCGAATGGTGTGGGTCTCGTTTTGATCTGAGCACTTTTTTGGCGCTTAATACGTTGGTGATTTTGGAAATAATGATACTTTTTTTTGTATTAACAACCACCCTTTTATATGGTTTGTAAGTTCAAACATACATTATGTTAAGAAAGGAATATAAAACAATTTACCCTTCCTGAAATAGTTAAAGACTTTGCGTTAATTCATTTTTATCAAATATTGATTTTCAATCTTTACTCAGTTAAGCATTATTACCTGCTTGTGTTATAAACAATAATTGATATAAACCAAAATGACTTTGTTTCAATAAGCACATTTTGTGAGTTAATACGTTTTACTTGTTTGTATTTTAAGCTCACTGGTACATAAACTATTTTGCCGGTCGGCTTTCTTCACTTTTTTGGCTGTTAATACAAGTTTACTTGAATCAGTCTTATGGTACAATTGGCACTTAAGCTGTTTTTGTGATCTGTAAATAATTTATATTTGCGACATAAAACAATTCAAAAGAACCTTAACAAACCAGAATATGGTCGTTAGACTGTAATACGTAAGCTTTATTGCTCAAAAACGCTAATATTATAAATAGGAGTGGTTGAAAAACTGTCGCTTCAGCCACCCGCGGGGCTTCATCGGGAGAGGGCGTGTGTTGGTGTGCCACTTGGCGCCGTCTGCGCAGTGTGATTACGTAGGTACAGAACTTGATTTCTTCGTTGTTATTATAATTATTCGGTACCTATCAATTATTACAAATGATCATCATTTACAGGCCCAAGGCATCGTACTTATAACAAAATGTCTAAAAGTTACTTACTTGCTCTCGCAAATATTCAGGTTATAATCTGACCATATACAAAAGCCAAACACAAGAAGTATATTGTTACACATGGGGAGAAGCTGATGGGAAACGAGGTGGTAATGAAATTGCAACTATCCTCACAAAATATATTAAAATGGTTGATGAACGGCAGACGGTAAAGAATTTACTTGTGTATAGTGTCAGTTTTGCGGTGGGCAAAATCGCAACAAAATTGTTTTTGCAGCGGTTCACACAGCGGTGCAGGCATGTAAATATATTAAAACAATACGAATGAATTTTCTGCTTCCGGGTCATACTTCTATACCTGCAGACAATGTTCATGCTGAAATCGAAAGAAGCGTAGAAAACATGATTGTCTTTGCGCCTTCACAAAATGGGCAACAGTATTTGAGCTGGCGAGAAAGAATCCCAAATCATACAATGTACAAGTACTATCTTACAGTCATTTCCAGGCTTGGGACTCTATAGCTGATAAATATTTCAAAAACAACCTTGCTGGTAAAATCAGTAAGGTCCGAATATTAACTTTTAGAGAGAACATGTCAAGCATTGTAATAAAAAATGGCATGAGCGACTCAGCTTTTGCAGAAAAAGAAGAAGTTATCAGTAGAAACAGACGCATTGAAGATAACTTATACAATAACAGACTCCCTATCCCAAAACAAAAACATACATACATACATATACTCACGGCTATGAATCCCTAGATGGGGTAGCCAGAGCTAAGGAATTAGAAATTACTCAGCCACGTTTGGAAAGTTCAGTGGGGAAAAGATGGTGAGATAAAAAAGGTTGTTGGTTATGGGTCTCCAACCGCATCGCCCAAAAATTCCTTAAAAGCCCCATACCGTTAGTCGCCTCCTACGTACACCCACCGGAAGAAATGGGGTAGTGCTATTCTAAGCCGACACTACACAGCAAACAAAAACACCCAAAATAAAAACATGGAGATTTAATGAAGCTTTATAAGACATTCGCCATCCCACGGAGATACAATGAAGAATACTTTAGCCTACAACCTTGCAATGCTAAATAGACTTTGCAAGATATAAAAGATAATTTTGATGATGAAGCTTTCTAGATGCTTCTATATTTAATATGATTTGTTTTTTTTACCCTAAGTAACTGGACTGTTTTTTTTGGGATAAGTACCCGCTTAAGTTTATTGATTATTACTGATAAGAAAACCTGATATTTTATACGATCTTATGGTCAAGAAAAACTGAATGAAGACTGAAAAATGAAAACTATACTTAATAATAATGTTTATGCGTCGTATTTCTGTAACGTTTTTAAATATTGGATTGAATCAGGCGTTACTTTGCGGAAATCCATAGCATAACTAAAAATAATTTTATTTATATATTAATAAAATTTAAATATTATGTCCAAATACCAGTCAATTCACGCCATAAGACATTCTGCTCCGATACATTTGTTCTGTACAGTCTGTTTATTTCGTTCTTATGGAATATTTAAAGTAATGTAAAATAATTTAAACATTTTGCCCCTCTGGTGGTCACATCTAATTGGTGGTTAAACCTATTTTGCATGGGAATAATCGAAAATATGATGTCGCTTCAGCCAATTTTACCTGACCGAGATTTTAGATGCGTACGTATTATGTCCCTTATTTTTGTAAATAGAAGATGTAGAACTCTTATTTTTACAGGAATACATGGAAAATCTTTTCAATTATAACTGTTTTCATTTTCAAAGCAATATCTGCCATAGTTACAGAAATATGATTTTTTTTAAAAAAAATAAACTTTAAATTGCTCTGGTGGACATTTTATGAAATGGCGCTTAATACATTCTGCCTTTCTAGCGTCGGTGACGATCGATAGTCTCTGACTACCTAAATGAGAAAAAATGGCGTGATTGCTATGTAGTGTCGGCTTAGAAAAGCACAGCCTCATTTATTCCAGTGGCTTTTCGTAAGAGACGGCTAAGGATACTGAGATGTTATTTTTTGATGATTCGGATGCAGACCCATCAACATTATACTCGTAACCTACATTTAACAATCTTTCCAACTCAATTTATTTTGCAAAAGCTATATTAGCTACACCTGTATGTATTTGGATATGTAACCGACTCTTCTGGACATGACTTTGACCCACTTCTAAATAATTTAATCCTAAATAATAATAGTAATTTTGACCTCTATATAAAAAAAAAGGCTAGTCACCCACCAGGTGTTGCATAAGTCACAAAAACTGCAAACAATCGCACTAAAAATTTGATGCATATTAAACACTACTATTATTGTTTGTAAAAGATTGTGTTTTATAGCGATGGCCAAATCAAGATATTCATTCTTTGCACTGACTTCGCTGTGTTTACTACAACTTCGACTAGATGGCGCTGGTAGTAGAATTTCTACATCGCGGTATGAATTCTTCCATGATCCAGTATATAAACTTTTTTGATAGTTTTAAAAATATCGTTGAAATTTCGTTTACTAAATTCGTTTTATAATTTTAAAACATATTTTTCTAGAGACTGTTGTTAATTTAGGAGCAGAGTTTTATTTATGTTCAATTATGGTGTTGTGTAGTGTGTACTTTTGTTGTTGGTAATGTTGCTATATATTATGTGTATATTTAACAACCTCCGACACCACCCACTGACATAATGTCGTTGAGTTTATTTCGGTGGGCTTGTTTGCATACATAAGTTTAACATAATTCTTAAGATTTGCCAGAGCTTTAAAGTAAATAATTTCATAGCCACTTTTGGAAGCCGATAGAGCAAAGCGAAAAGAAATTCTTTGAAAAATCGCTATTCAGATTTATACTGCTCGTTAAATACCGCTTCATTAAGAAAGAAAATCATTTTTACATAACCAAAGAAACACTTCAGGTATATGACGGTTATCTTACAACCGATTGAAGATGCAATATAAAATTCATCTGATGGCAGCTATCTTATCCTATGATGGGCATTCTATTGAATTATAAACGTGCACATTAAGTTACATACAATAAACCCAACGCTGCGGCAAAGAAGTGTAAAATATATACTTCATAATTTATTATATTACTTGCCTATCCATCCACGTCCACATGTGTTTGATTTAATAAAATCATTCGTAAGCCTACTTCAACAAAAATACATACATACATGCGTCACGGCCACAGATACTAACTTAACGATATATTTAATATAATATAATACACATGAATAACTTCCAAGACTAAGAAAAAGTCATTCATGCTCATCACATAAATTTTGCTCTCAGCCGGGACCGAACCCGCAACCTCCGGACCGAGAAGATAGTCACCTATCTACTCAGCCACGGCTGTCGTCATAATACAGATGTAAATAACATCCACGACTAAGAAATGCAATTTATGTCCATCACAACAATGGACATTATAACGCGGCCCTCAGCGAGATTCGAACCCGCAACCGCGACGTTAATCTATTACTAACAGTCATAATCACGTACTTATATCGGTTGTTACTTTAGTCTCAGAGTGAATGCCGCATATTGTTATTACCATAACACACATTATAACATCTTTAAAATTTAGTAACCAACCAAAAGGTATTGGTAATAACCGATGTAAACACAAATTACTCGCTGAAATTAGCTACTCAATTTTCGTAATGTGTACTGCTTCCGTGCAATGACTCAGAGCACCGTACAGAGTATTACATTGTAAATAACAACATAATTAAAACTCGATATTTGCTCATGGCCACGTATTGGACAAAACTCTACGCGGCTAGAAAACGGCAAATATCATTATACTTTTTTTTGTGGGGAAATCCTCATGGATCCGACGTCACCCGGCGGGGTGACGAAGGTATGTAAGACTATTACCGACAAAAACCTCACGGTAGCCATCTATGGTACACATGTGTGGAGTCCCTGGCGACTTTACCATAGGCAACATCCACAGACTCCACGCACCTGCTGCAAAAAGCAGCCCATTTCGTCCACTCCTCCTTGTGCTTCCTCAGCACCGCAGGCGTTTGGGCCACAAGTTCCAAACGCCCACCTCCTTGAGATTCTCCTTGCGGAGTAGCAGACAGCAATCCGCCGGTCGCAGCCAAAAAAAGCAAAACTGCCAGGGTTACAAGTTCCCTTGATTTATTAACGAGGTTTTTCCTCACCCAGTCCGCTTACTACTCACTCTGAAAACAGAGGACAGAAGCGTACCCTTGGTACATTGGCTTCACCCCGGGTGACCAGCCCAGGGCTACTGAGCCCCCACGCCACGACAAGGCTGCACCGTGTGGGGGAAATATTGTTATCCTAACCTAACCACTGCTCACATCAATAAATTGAAAAAAAAAGAATTTTACAATTAACAACACTTTGACCATTATTTGAATGTTTTTGTTCATGAAAACCTCATGTGGGGATTATTACTAATAAATAAAAAATAAATAAAGGAAAGAAAATTTTCGACACAGGCGGGGATCAAACCCGCGACCTCGAGTATACGCCACCGTAATAAAATCCCCACATGAGGTTTTCATGAACAAAAACATTCAAATTATGTGATAGTTAGGCGTTCTCAACATTTGCATTTTATCTGAAAAGATAGACAAGTGGCCTTCCGAATTTGTAAAAAAAATACTTTAACCACTTTTTAATGGTGGTTTAGTAGAAGTTAATAAAAATAAAGGGATGCAAGTATATTTAAATTTAGTTTTTTATTGTTTAATTTTTATGTTTTAAGATGACCTTCATGTATGTAAAATGTTCCTTTGGTTATGATATGAATAAGGCATATTTTTTTTTAATTCTGAAATAAAGGGTTATTAAACGAGAAGTATTAATCTGAACAGAGGTTTACAAAAGTATTTCTTGCCAGAGATTACCAACGAAGTTTTGTCTTTGCTATCAACTCTCCAATTTCCCCAAGAAAGTGGCTGTAGAGTTGTTTACTAACAACTGAACCATGTGGGTGGAGACTTTAGAAACGACAAATTGGTGTTAGCCCTATCCGGGTTTTGAACCCTCAGTAGCAAACGGCTATTAATAAAATAAAACAGCAGTATTGCTTATATTTATCAATCGATAGTTTAGATAGTGCTGACAAGGGTTAATAGTTTCATAATCATAATCATTTGTTTGTTTTAAATTAAATAAAAATATTTATATAATTGTTCTATACACATTTTGTTCTACCAAGCTTTTAAAATTAGTCATTACATACATTTTATTAATATAGAAATAATGATTTAAAGTAATGTAATAAAAATAAATGTTGATAGTCCTGTATTTTTAACACAGTATTTACAAGGTCACGTTAAATCGCGATAATTAAAGCGTGGTTCCATACAATAACCTAATCTAATTTCCAATTTCGATGCTGTCGTGATGCATGTATCTGTAATATTCGCGGCATGTCCAACTATGTACGTTGAAACTGTCATAGTAAAGATTGTTATTCGTGATCATCTACCGATAGACCAACGCAACCGGATTTAGTACATAACTATATTAGAATCTAATTAGAGACTGCTCCTACATTAACAACAGTCTCTGCAAAAATTTAAATTGTTTATTAGAGATATTTCATTTCACAAAGTTCTATAGTATCAAGAAGTTTATATAGTAGATCATGAAAGAAATCATACCGCGATGTAGAATATTTTACTATCAGCGCCATCTAGTCAAGGCAGTAGTAATTACAGCAAAGTCAGTGCAATGAATGCCTTGACTTGGCTATCGCAAGAAGACACAATCTTTTACAAACAATAATCAGTAGTGTTTAAGATATATTTAAAAATATTTTAGTGTGATTGTTTGCGATTTATTTATTTATGCAATACCTGGTTGGTGACTAAAGTTTTATGATTCTAGTCTTATCCAGAACAAAAATATAGGGGTTCTAAAGTTACCTAAAAATTTGAAGTAATTGATTGTATAACATCCTTTTCATATTATATTTCTACTCTCTTACAATACCTTTTTTATATTTTTGTGTGTAACTTAAAATGCACGTTTATAATTCAATAGGATATTAATTATAGTATACGATAACATACATATACTCACGTCATAAGTTCTCATTGGGGTAGGCAGAGACTATCGATCGCCACTTCGTACGATCCTGACAAACCACTCTAGTCCTTCATTTACATCCATCTTTTTTTTCATACATGCTCTTTTATTCTTCATATTCGGACGCCTGGCTTTTTGAGCACACTCTCAATTTGGTCCAATGTGCTATCAGATGAAATTTTGTTTGCATCTTCAATCCTACTTGTTAAACTAATCGTCAATAAGCGGTGTTCTACCCACTGAGCTATCGCAGTGTATTTAACGAGAAGTATTAATCAGGCTAAATAGTGGTTTAGAAAATATTTTTTGTCGCGGATGTCTTGCAAGGCGACTAAGGGCCATCAGAGATAGCCAACGATACTATCTGTATAGATACATGTCAATTGCTGGTCTCGTAAATATTTCCGAAACAACAGGTCTTCCGCTGCCCATGTGCTTCTCGTCTTTTCAACATGCGCTTAAAATCTGATAAATAAATCATTTTCCGCAGCCACATCTTTAAGTACAGGGTTTTAGAACAAACCGACCATATCACATTTCAATTACTTACACACATACATATTTACGGCTATTAATCCAAAAATGGGTTGCTAGAAATACAGAATAGAAAATTCTTAACAAAAAAGTCCAAAGGTGGCTGAGGAACTATTGAATCTATCTTTGTCATCTAAGATATTATTTCTTTAATAGCCTCACTATAGTAAAAAATAGTATTTAAACAATCAAACCATCCGTAAATAGCTTCTATTTTTTCTAACAATGGCAAGAAAATTAATTATAAGACTTTTCCACAATAAAAAGACATTCTGATTAATATGATTTCACAAGTCCATACCAGTTCATTTAGATACCTTCCATTTGCAAACAATAAAAAAAATGTGCGTAACGTCAGACATTTATTGATACTCTTATAAACTCACTCATGATTGAGAATTTAAAAATCCTTCGTGAAAATATCGTGATATAATTAAAGATGTTCGTGTGATATTTTAAAAATCAATTTTAAAATCGAAGTTTATTTTGTTTCATTTTTCAGAACGCTTATGTCGCTGTTAAAAATGGTTATTTATCGTTTTTAACTACGGCCTAATGAAATATCAACCAATTAGCATAAACAAGCTTTTAAAATAGGAAATGATATATACTTTTGGAATGCAGTCTTATATATACGTATGTAGTTTCCAACGGGGTAGGCAGATACTATCACTTTGTACTTTGTACGATGCTGGCAAACTTCTCGATGTTCTCATACATTTTTCAGCACATTCTCTACTTGATTTAAATGTGGGAGGTGGATCGTCTAGGGTTTGGCAGATCTTCATCTATCAACTTTCAAATGTGGCTGAGAAGTTTCTAGCTCTGAAGCTCTAGCTACCCCTTGTTGGGATTTATGGCGTTAGTATGTGTCTGTATGTATGTATTGGCGATTGTGACTTTGTCATTACCTCTCGAAATTACTGTCATTAATTTTCTCATACATGCTCATTTATTCTTTATATATCAAAATAACGAAACGGACGTATTTTTATTAACGTAATATACACATAAACGTTCACGCCAAATATCCCCGAAGGGGTTGGCAGAGGTACTAATACTTCTGAGCATCTTGTTAATTTGTCGCCTGGTGTTCAGAGTATCCACGTTTTGTTTCGACAGTGTACTCACGTGATTGGGGGCAGGCCTATCGCCGTTTTGAACAAATACACTGTCACATGACTAAGTACAACTCAGCCATGTGGGGTTCCTCACGATGTATTTTTATTAACTGTCGTATTTGTTGGTTTCACACGTTTTTTCAGCACGTTTTCTCATAAAATAGCTAGAGCCATAAAGGTGCCAGGAGGTAAAAACCAACCATACTTTTATCAGTGGCAACCGTGATAGCTCTGTGGGAATAACACTGTTTATCGCGCAGACGACGAGGGTTCAAATCTTTTAGTAAAATCAAATACTTATTTCTGATGTAACTTACCGAGTTCTTGTGGCAAGTTTCTTTTAAAAGACGTATCAACGTCTTTTAAAATTTTGCTACAATTAAGTCTACCACAAATATAAATTATTTCTTGAACTTGGTTTTATTGCATCTACCTCAATGTTATTGACCTAACCATCTAAAAAATTTCTGGAAGAGATCGATTTTAGTGCTAAGACCGTCACAGGTACTAATACTTCTGAACATCACGTGACCAGTTGTTCAGAGTAGGTACCCTTACCACGTTTTGCTTGGACAGTTTACTCGCGTGATAGGGGGCAGACCTATCACAGTTTTGTACGAATACACTTTCACATGACTAAGTGTTTAAACATAAAACATTAGTGATTGGCCTGACCCGACTCAGGATTTGAACTTGTGTCTCCTTTGAAGGAAGCCATGGTTCTCCCACTGGGCTGTCATGGTTGTTTACTATAAAATTAAAACCACATTATATGTCTTGAAAAAGAAATAAATTAATACCACCTTAACTTCTGAAATTGTAGTATAAATCTTATTTAACAGCACATTAAAAGTTGTAAAGATAAAAACACAGCTACAAGTACCTCTTTTCGACAAAGGCATAATGATTTAATATCTTACAAAATTGCCGAGAAATCATAAGTAAACATATATTTTCCAGATTATGGTTTCACTTGTGTATACTTTCGTCATAAAAACTTGAAATACTCGTTGAATTATAGAACAAAATTCTAATATTATGAACTAATTTGTAAATGGTGAAGAATATTATTTATTTATAATATAAGGATTTTGAATAAATTAATTTAAATGAGATTTGCTAAGAACATAACAACATGTCTTTCTCCTATGGAATTGGCTCCGTCTGAACATGGACACACCGTCACGTTCATAGATATAAGAGGTTTTGCATCATTTTTAATACTAATTGGGTTTTTTTATGTTGATGATCTTATGAATTATTCTCGTGTGAAGATATTTTGTGACATCATATTGTATAGTGACACGAGCCCACCGCTCTGACCGAGTGCGAGTTGACAGACTAAGAACGACTATAGTAACCGGGACCGATGGACTATCGTGCCCTTCAAAGCAAGGAAATATCTTAATTTTGGAATATTCAGGTGATTCAAGTCTGAAATAGTCGTTCAAATTCGGTTAGAGTAGTTGGCTGGGTGCAAAATATATAAAATAAACAGAGACTGGTATTTTTGTAGTAAAGTCATGCCTGGATGATTTTATGAATTCAGAGATTATCTTTTGCCTAAATGAAGTATTTGATTATTTTGCCTTTAAAATGTATAGTCTCAATTTGATATATTTATACCAACACAATACATCTTCTTTGGTATATTGAAATGCCTGCTGCCTTAAGTACCCATTATGAAACTTGTAGCAAAACCTCAAGTGAAATTTCAGAGGGAACGAACGAGCTATACATCATTTTTACGATGCTTCTCAGAAATTGGGATTCTTTTAAGGATTCATTTGTAAACAACGTGATTTATATGATTCTAATTTTAGCTTTTGATTTCACTAAAGTTGAAACATCTTTGAAATTGATGGGTCGACAGCATGCGCAAAAAAATTATACGTTTCACGAGCAATAGCGCATGATAGGCCGTTGCGTTCAATTGAGGTTTGTCGATCTATACCAAAACTGAAAGTCAAACGTTCACGCTGTATATCTTCGATGGGATGGCAGAGGTACTAATACTTCTGTACATCACGTGACATTTTCAACTGGAGTTCAGTGTACTCACGTTTTGCTTGGACAATGTAATCACTTGATAGGGGGCAGGCCTATAATTTGTTTTGAATGGTGCAAACATTTGCACCATTCAAAACCCCCATTAAAAACTATTATCTTATCTTTATAACCTCTAAACAAAGACAAAAACTATAAAATTTCTGCTTTGTAACTGAAAAAAAGATTTAGTCTTCAAGGTCTTTCACGTTCCATACAAGAGCCTACAATGTTTAATCTCGCCCGCACGTTTCCTCGATAAGACGGCGATTCAGAAAATGCATTAAGAAAAGTATTTCTCTCGACAAATAGGAGCTTTTGTTATAAAATGTACGATATAGCTTGGTCAACTCTACCTCAAGAGCAGCAATGATACATCAATTTAGACTTTGGCGGTTCCTGAATGTGTGTGTTTATGGAGCGAGTCTTATACTAATTTATATTTTATTTCGTTTTTACACTTATAAACTTTATAACTTACTTATACTTACGCCGTTAATTCCCATCAGTATAGGCAGAGATATTTTATAGGCAACAAAAAACATTCTCAACTCAAAGTCAAGCGTTCACGCCGTACATTCCCAAAGGGGTTAGCGGAGGTACTTAACTCGGACTTCTGAATATCGAGTGACATTGTCACCTGGTGTTCAAAGTACTAAAGTTTTGATTGGACAGTGTACTCACGTGATATAAAAAGGCCTACCACCGTTTATTACGAATACACTGTCACAAATCAGGCATGTGGTTTTCTGCACGATATTTTCCTTCACCATGCCATGTAGTAAAGAGCCACGCAATGGACTCCGGTGTAAAGAGAAAGCGTGGCGGACCAAGGAAAATATGGAGTGACGAGTTAGGTCTCTGGGACAAGAAATAGTGGGAGACCGCTCAAGACCGTCTGGGGTGGAAGTAGGGCAGAGAGGCCTTTGCCCAGCAGTGGGACATAAATGGTTAATAAATATTAAAAAATAAATATGCCATGTAGTGGGGATTAAGTGGTTTTTGGGCGATGGAGTTGGAAAATTATCACCGACAATACTTTTCGCGATACTTTGACAGCTATTTCTTTTACAAAAGATCTTTTTATAATGTTTTTGTTGATAAATTCGCTATAGTTTGTGGGTAGATCACCGCTTATCGTCAGCTGTACACCAATTGGTCTTTCCTAAAGTCATAGTGTGGTTTATGTGCAAAATCATGATTTTTTACGTTGAGGATAAATACAGATATACACATATACCTATACATACGGCAGAAAATCCCATGAAGGGGTAGCCAGAGCTTCAGAAATGGAAACTCCTCAGCCATATTTGAAAGTCAAAGGGACAAGATGGTAGAAATTAAGTATCGTTGGACAGAAGTCTTTAACCAAATCGCCCAAAAAACCACAAACAACTTATTTGTTCGTATTCTATTGAAATTACCATCCCCTTTAGTAAGTATTATAAAATGAAAGCAGTAAATATTTGTAAGTGTTTTTTTTTTGTATTACATACAAACATACATATATACTCACGCCATTAGTTCCCATTGGGGTAGGCAGAGACTATTGATCGCCACTTCGCACGATCCTGACAAACCTCTCTAGCTTCGTTTACATCCATCAATCTTTTCATACATGCTCTTTTATTCTGCATACTTCGGACGCCAGCCTTTTTGAGCACACTCTCAATTTGGTCCAAGTGTTCTCCGTGGTCGTCCTCTACTAACATTACCATCCACACTAGATCCCTTTTACCAATTTTCTATCATCCATCCTCTCTATGTGCCCAAACCATCTCAACATTCCTTTTTCTATTCCACTAGTCTGAATTCAGATTATGTGGCTTTCAGACGTCTTCATTCAGACAAATGGAACAAACTTAAGTGTCTGTTAAGTATCACTTTCTTATGAGTTGCTTTCTTGCCGTTTCAGTTTCAGCTCAGAATTACACTATGCTTTTTTATTACAGTGTTAACCTTAACATTTACGGTTATCGTTGTGTAATGTCGGTTTAGAATAGCACTACCCCATTTATTCCCGTGGGTGTTCGGAGGAGGCTTAGGTTATAATCAAAGGCTATAAATCTCAAAATAGGGGTATCCAGAGCTTCAGATAAAGAATCTACTCAGCCACTTTTGGAATGCAAATTAGGATAGATTGTAAAATAAATGATGATGTGGATAATGGGCCTCCAACGGCAACGCCCAACGATCACTTAAAAAGCTCACAATACCCTTAGTTAGTAGCTTCAGCAGATTCTCAATATATGAAGTACGTATTTTATTTGTGGAGATCGTAGTTATCCGCCGTATCTTAACATTATCTAAGTCTGCTAGTTTTTTTGTGTTACAGTAAAAGTAGCAACTCTAACATAGTATTGTCATTGCATTCCTTTAGAGTTAAAACAATTTGCAACTGCGCTTGAAACAGAATCTATTTTTAGATTTAACACGGTTGTTAATGGTGAGGGAAAACATCGTGAGGACACCCATGTCTAAGTTGAACTTAATCATGTGACAGCGTATACGTACAAAAACGGGAATAGGCCTGCCCCCTTTCACGTGAGTACGCTGTCAAAGCAAAACGTGGATACTCAGAACACTAGCTGACAATTTCATGTGATGTTCAGAAGTATAAGTACCTCTGCCAACCCCTTCGGGGATATACGGCGTGAGCGTTTGAGTTTGAGACTAGTTTTAGGTTCACATGAAGCTCTGTTAATAATAGCTTTCCCAAAATACCAGGATAACAAAGAAGTGTCAAAACTTACTTGTATCTTTATTTCCTCCGCCGTAGGTAAGTAATTGCACCAAATAAACTTTGCTATCCTAGTACCACGTACTGTGACTTCCGTAATCTTGAGCCAAGTTCTTAAAGAGAAGCACATAAGTTGAAAACTTGTTAACTTGTCGTAGAACAGCTACAGAACTGTTTTGTGAATCTTCTAAACTATAGCTAAGGCACGTTATAAATTCAGTTTGTTGGTACAAGGACGTGATAAAGCTAATGAGCATCGATAGCTTAGTTGTATTATAGTTTTATTTGGTGAAAAAAAATATACATACATATAATCACAGCTATTAATCCCTAAAAGGGGTAGCCAGAGTTTTACAGCTAGAAACTCCTCAGCCACATTTGGAAATTGATATGGGTAAAGATGGTAGAAATAAAGTATCGTTGCTGGTGGGTCTCCAACCTCATCGCCCAAAACCATTAAAATAAGCCCCATACCCTTAGTCGCCTCTTACGGCATCCCCGAAGGAGTTGGCAGAGGTACTAATACTTCTGAACATCAAGTGACTTTGTCACCTGGTGTTCAGAGTACCCACGTTTTGCATGGACAGTGTACTCACGTGATAGGGGCAAGCCTATCGCCGTTTTGTAAGAATACACTGTCACATGACTTAGTACAACTCAGCCATGTGGGTTTCCTCACGATGTTTTCCCTCACCGTTAACAACCATGATAAATTAACCACACATATGTCTTTAGAAAAGACAAATTGGTGTAAGCCCGACCCGGGATTTGAACACTAGTCGTTTGCACGATAACCGATGTTCTACCCATTGAGCTATCACGTCGTCACAGCACCCGTAGGTAGAAAAAGGTACTGCAATTCTAAGCCGGCACACACGGAAAACTTATCATTTTTTATAGCTTGTAAATTTTTTTTCTGCCCTCTGCTCTTTTGAATAACTACAATAAATAATTAGAACTTAAAAATACTCTACAAAATAAGTCACTCTTGGAAGTAAATAGTTAAAAAATGACTGTCCGAACAAAATGAAACTTAAAAAAAACTTTTGGCTTATTTATTAATGTTTTCTTACTACAAATAGATCTAAAAAAATACGTCAATATCGCTTTTGTTTCTCATAATAAAATTAACATGCAAAACTTGTATTATAAACATATTTTCAATGTACTGCTCGCAGCGAGAGAATGGATATCTAAATTGTTTTGTAAAAGCTTGGTCCGACAGATTGAGCAATTAAATTTTACAGAGGCGTATTTGGAATGTGACTTTAAACTTAATAATATTTTTTGATTAAAAATATTTTTATGAGTATATACTTAAGAGCACTATTCCCAAGTCACGTTCACGTGGTTGCCGGCGTTGGTTATCCAGCAGCATAGTGTGTTTGCTTTTTATTTTAGAGTCTTTGATCACTCCTTATTTGATATTTTCGTCGATAGCCCTTGTTTTTCGTAGCTGAATGGCTTCATAAACAGTTGTTTGAAAAGTTCTCTGTGATAAAACTCATTTACCCCCTGACTAATCGTGGAATTTCGAGTCTTCGATGACATTTATGAAATTGAAGTATACGTCATTGAAGACTGTAAGATACAAGTGCATTAGTTTTAATCCTCTTAAATAATTTCTTCAGCAGTGTAAGTAATGCACTTCTGAATCCACCCATCGTGATACCAATATTCCTGACATTTTAACGAGGATGCTTAAAGCCGGCAGCCATTTTGAAAGACACCGAAGCGTTTTTGAAATGAAGTTATCGGGGTATATTTTTACTCCATATTTTTTGATTAAAACAATATATTGATGTTGTTAAAACCATGACACTTCGAGTGCTATTGTGCAAAAGTTTGATGGAGAGTTTTATAGATATTTGTAACTTTTTTTTTCATTCGAGAGCCCTTTTAATGGGCTTAATTATAACTAACTCAAACTCTTAAAGTTCACGCAGTATATCCCTGAAGGGGTTGGCAGTGGTCCTAATACTTCTGAACATCACGTGACATTGCAACCTGGCGTTCAGAGTACCCACGTAATAACCATAAATTAACCACACATATGACTTCAGAAAAGACAAATTGGTGTATGCCCTACCTGGGATTTGAACCCTCATCTTTTTCCCGATAAGCGGTGTTCTACCCACTGAGCTATCATGATTGCATGATAGTTTCATTCTTCTTTATAATTATTTTCAACAGTAAATAATGCTCTTCTAAATCCACCCCTCGTGATACCAATATTCCTGACATTTTAACGAGGATGCGTTAAACCAGCAGCCATTTTGAAAGACACCGAAGCGTTTGGAAAATGAAGTTATTGGGCATATTTTTACCTCATGTTTTTGATGACAACAATATATTGATGTTTTTAGAACCATGACACATTTAGTGTTATTGTGCTGAATTTTTATGGAGCGATTTTACGTTATGTACGGTGCCGACACATAGCCTCATTCGCGGAAATGCAGCATCAGCGCCTTTTGTCAGCTCCGACTCTTCGGTCGGTAATATCCAGATCACGCCACCTAAATGTGACCTAGATTGTAAGGTTTAAATATAGGTAGTTTCGAGTAAGATAGGCTGTGCAGTAAGATTGTGGTTCTAACATCGAACGCATTCGCGGTTAGGTTAGTTAGTTTTAGGAATGAGAAATGTAAGTTTAAATTAATAATTCAAGTGAAGCGCAGTGTAACTCTTACATCGAACGTATTCGCGCTTAGCTTAGTTAGGTTTAGGTCTTGGAAATGTAACATTTAATTGATAATTTCAATATATAAGTTAATCTAGTTTTCTTTTTCACCCTCCCTTCCTCCGTCTGTGGCCCGAGTATTTAATTCGTGAAGCTTTTGAATATATATTAAATATTTATTATTATAGCAACGACTTGGCAACGGACGACCACGGAGAACTACTTGGAGCAAATCGAGAGTGTGCTCAAAAACGCGGGCGTCCAAAGTATACATACATACATACATATACTCACGGCTATAATCCCAAGAAGGGGTAGCCAGAGCTAAGGAACTAGAAGTTCCTCAGCCACTTTTGGAAAGTTGAGTGGGGAAAAGATGGCAAAATAAAGGTTGTTGGTGATGGGTCTCCAACCACATCGCCCAAAAATCCCTTAAAAGCCCCAATACCGTTAGTCGCCTCTTACGTACACCACACTGGCAGAAATGGGGTAGTGTTATTCTAAGCCGACACTACACAGCAAAGTCCAAAGTATGAAGAATAAAATAGTATTTATGAAAATATTGACGGATGTAAACAAAGCTAGAGACGAAGTGGCGATCGATAGTCTCTGCCTACCCCTAATAGCTTGAGTATACGTATGACTGTTTGTATGATTTGGTATTAAATTATGAATAAAAATTATTATTTAGTATTCATACTCATGAGAATATTTTTTAATATGCTACGTATGGCACCTTGAAATCTTACTCTCTCTTTTATTGGTGCTTAACTTGTAAATTGTAGTAATTTTAATACGTAAATAATACGCTATGTTGTGACGAATAAGAATATCATCAACCCAAATCTTACCGTGGGTATCTTACGAGGTGACTGAATTCTATCAGGGCTTTGAGTGTTTGTTGGGCGATGTGGCTGAAGAAATAATATATAAATGATTAAAATAAAAACTTATACATTTTTATTAAAACATTTTATGAAATCTTACCATTGAAAAAAAAACAAACGATCCTAATCGTTACATTCTTCGATTTTTTTATGTGTTTTTTATTTGTATTCATTTTGCACAGCCGAATATAATTTTATATGAACATGATATTTTGGCTACTGGTAGTCAACTATTTGGTCTATTCTCTTTGGCTCAGTTAATCACCCTCGGCACTTTTGTTATATTCATAAGTAACATTTACCCAAACTACTATAGAGCACTATATTTTTCAATGACATAACGATATTTTTAATTTTAACATAATTTTATTTGGTATTTTTTTCAAGTAAAATCTTGATAATTTTACTTATTGACTCAGATATAGAATATACAAGTACTAATGACTATTTACCTCAAGACTAGTTTAAAGCGAATTTTACCCTGCCTCTTGATTTTAACGAACAACAAAACCATTTAGTTTATTAGAAATAATAAACTCTCCTAAACAAAACTCAATGTTGTTACAGGCATATTCCGACGAGTACTTCAAGTCATAAATAAAAGATGTTATTAAAGGAAAGAAAAATTTCGACACTGGCGGGGTCTTTTTTCTTTCCTTTAATAACATCTTTTATTTATGAGTAATAATCCCCACATGAGGAATTCATGTCAAAAAACATTAAATTAGAGTACTTCAAGTGTCTATGTTGTTGTTGTAAAAGCAATGACAGCGAGCTTAATGGGACCTCATTTGCGCCAATTGGCAGTTCAAGATGTAACACAACCAGGACCGTTGTTCACAGAAATGATTCTTGTGTCAGCTACAGACTCACACGCATCTCACCATCCAATCAGAACAGCGCCAACAAAGACTTCGTGAGAAATAACACCTCATTCATCGAGCTAAACCGTAGCAAAAAGGGAAAGAACCGAGAAAAATCTTTGGACGCCACGAAAATGACTCTTATGGCTGAAACAAAAGATTGACAATCGAAAACTCGAAAGCGGGACTTTTTTAATGAACTCAGAATGTCTGGAATCGAAACTTATAAAGCTAGCAGCACTAACAGTATTGATTGCAAACCTTATTACGATTGTTATAAGGATCATTGTAAGAATGAAAAAAGTTCGGACGAGAGACATAGTGATACGTTTGACGAACGAAATGTCAGTGACCACGCAGTTGCTGAATCAAGTGGGTATAATTTTAAGTTTAACCGTATGTTATATATTTACCGGTATATTTTTAATTATTAAGGAATCGATAAATTCATTTAGTGTTTAAATATTATTTAGTGTTTATATAATATATATTATAGCAACCGTAATAGCCCAGTGGGTAGAACACTCGGTTATCGTGCAAACGACTAGTGTTCAAATCCTGGGTCGGGCCTACACCAATTTGTCTTTTCTAAAGACATATGTGTGGTTAATTTATCATGGTTGTTAACGGTGAGGGAAAACATCGTGAGGAAACCCACATGGCTGAGTTGTACTTAGTCATGTGACAGTGTGTTTGTACAAAACGGCGATAGGCCTGCTCCCTATCACGTGAGTACACTGTCCATGCAAAACGTGGGTACTCTGAACACCAGGTGACAAAGTCACGTGATGTTCAGAAGTATTAGTACCTCTGCCAACCCCTTCGGTGATATTCGGCGTGAACGTTTATGTATTATGTTATGTAAATTCAAAAAAGTCAACAAATATTTAAATATTTACCAAAAGCCTTCATCCACCCCAATATTTTTCAAAACTGTTAAATATTTATTAACAATTGTTTGAATGAACATAGTTTTTAATATTTATATAAAATTAAAAGGAACCTATATCTTTAATATGGTGTTAATTTTACTAACTTGAACTTTAACAGAAGCCAAAAATGTACATAAATTCGATGATTAAATAAATAAGTTGGATTAATTATATAATAAGAGTAGTTCATTTTACTTTAGCTTTTATAGTTCCTTTCATAACATTTACGACTTTGAATGAGAACCACAGCTTTCTTAAGGTGTTGGCTGGAATCCTGAGGTGGGCGAAAACTAATGTGTCTTTTTAGATCATATATGTGTAATTTATTTGACAAGGAATATAGTGTTGGCTTAGAATAACACTACCCCATTTCCACCCATAGAATTTTATGGGCATTGGGGCTTTTCAGTGATTTTGGAGCGGCTGGAGATCCATTGCCAAAACCCTTTATTTTACAATCTTTCCCTCACTTGACTTCCAAAAGTGGCTGAGTAATTTTTTGTTCTATAGCTCAAACTACCCCTTCTAGTAGTTTTTAGCCATGATAATATGCATATATGATTTGATAAGGTTATTAACAGAAATGTGAGGGACAGAATTCAAAATAGCGCAGTGCTCTATTAATAATGTGATATTGTGTTTGTAGGAGGAGAAGTACGAGCGTTACTTTATCGGCATGTGACGATCGATAGTCTCTGACTACCCCAATGAGAAAAAATGGCGTGATTGCTATGTAGTGTCGGCTTAGAAAAGCACAGCCTCATTTATTCCCGTGGCTTTTCGTAAGAGACGGCTAAGGATACTGAGGTTTTTAATATGTTATTTCTGATGATTCGGGTGCAGACCCATCAACATTATACTCGAAACCTACATTTAAATGAGATGATATGGTAAATGAGATGATATTGTAAGAGAGTAGAAATATAATATGAAAAAAGATGCTATACCATCATTTCCTTTACACATTTTATGTAATTTTGACCTCTATATTTTTGTTCTGGTTAAGACTAGAACAATAAAACGCCAGTCACCCACCAGGTGTTGCGTAAGTCAAAAAACTGCAAACAATCGCACTAAAAATTTAATACATATTCAACACTACTAGTATTGTTTGTAAAAGATTGTGTTTTATAGCGATGGCAAATCAATATATTCATGCATTGCACTGACTTCGCTGTGTTTACTACAACTTCGACTAGATGGCGCTGGTAGTAGAATTTCTACATCGCGGTATGATTTCTTCCATGATCCAGTATATAAACTTTTTTGATAGTTATTAAAAATATCGTTGAAATATCGATTACTAATTCGTTGTATAACGATAGAAAGTATTTTTGTAGAGTCTGTTGTTAACTTAGGAGCAGACTTTTAATAATGTTCAAAATATGGTGCTGTGTAGTGTGTCTACTGTTGTTGGTACATATAAATATTATGTGAAAATTTGACACTCTCCGACACCACCAACAAAATGTCGTTGACTTTATGTCGGCGGGCTTGTATGCAATACATAGGTTCGACATAATTCTTAAGGGTAGCCAGAGCTTTGAAGTAAAGAATTTATCAGCCACTTTTGGAAGCCGAGTGAGTAAATCGAAGATTATTCTCTGGCAAGAAATGCTATGAAAAATCGCTATTCAAAATTATACTGCTCGTTAAATACCGCTTCATTAGGAAAGAAAATCATTTTTCCATAACCAAAGAAACATTTTAAGTATATGATGGTAATCTTACAACCGACAACCGCGATAGCTCATTTGGTAGAACACCGCTCATCGTGCAGACGATTAGGTTTAAGATTCAGGATCGAAGATGCAATCAATATTTAATCTGATAGCAGCTATCTTATCCTATGATGAGCATTCTATTGAATTATAAACGAGCACATGCACATTAAGTTACACACAAAAATATGAAAATCGCAACGCTGCCTGTAAAGAAGTGTAAAATATAAACTTAATAATTTATTATGTTACTTGCCTATCTATCCACGTCCACTTACGTTTGATTTTAATAAGATTATTGGTAAACCTACTCCAAAAAAAATATACCTATACATACATCAAATACAAACGGCCACAGATCCCAAAAAAGTGAAGCCAGAGTTAAAGAGCTAGACACTCCTCAGCCACATTTTGAAGCTGATAGGAGAGAAGATGGTAGAAATAAAGTATCATTGGTGATGGAAAAAAAGACCTATAGCCTATATATAGTAAATTTCTTCCTTTGTTCCCATAGAAAATCCTTAGCTAGTTTTGGAAATTGAGTGTGAAAAAGATTTTAAAGTAAAGGTTTTTGAAGTAAAGTAAACCGGATCGCCCGAAAAACACTTATAAGATTAAGTACCCGTAGTCGCCTCTTACGAACAACCACGGAAGAAAATGGGATAGTGCTATTCGAAACCGCCACTACACAACTATTACTTCATTAAAACTGTATAGGAAAACACGTTTAGAAATCGATACACTATCGTCGGAGGGAACGCGTATCATCCACAAAATACATACAATTGATTTGAGAACCTCTTTTTTAAGTCGGTTCAAAATAGTCGAAAACTACTATCCCATTGATACAATGTGGACGCGGGACATGTAATGTTTTTGTAAACAAGTACAACTTAATGACTTTCAGTATGGGATACTAACTCTACATACATATACTCACGGCTATAAATCCCTAGAAGGGGTAGCCAGAGCTTTGGAATAAGGAATTCCTCAGCCTCACTTTTGGAAGTTAAGTGAGGATAAAATGGTAAAATAAAGGTTGTTGGTGTTGGAAAAATCCCTTAAAATCCTCAATAACATTAGTCGTCTCTTACGTACACTCGCCGGAAGAACTGGGATAGTGCTATTCTAAACCGACACTACACACCTAACTCTACAATATGATTTATATTATAAAACACATATAAATAACATCCAAGACTAAGAAATGCCATTTATGTCCATCACAACAATGGGCACTATAATGCGGCCCTCAGATCCTAAGATAATCAAGTCATAATCAAGTACCTATATTGGTTGTTACTTCAGTATCAGAGTGCATGCCGCATATTTTTATTACTATCGATTGATTCTAACATCGTTAAAATTTAGTAATCATCCAAAATCTTTTGGATTATAACCGATGTAAACACAAATTACTCGCTGAAATTAGCTACTAAATTTTCGTAATGAGAATTGCTTCCATCACCAAAAACCTTTATTTTTACCATCTTTTCCCCACTCAACTTCCAAAAGTGGCTGAGGAATTTATAACTCCTTAGCTCTGGCTACCCCTTCTAGGGAAATATAGCCGTGAGTATAGTGATATAGAGATAAATAGCCTATTAGGTTCCGAAAGTGGCTGTAGAATTGTTTAGTAACATCTGAACCATGTGGGTGGAGACTTTAGAAAAGACTTTGTAAGCCCTATCCGGGTTTTGAACCCTCACTAGCAAACGGCTATTAATAAAATAAAACAGCAGTATTGCTTATTTTTATCAATCGATAGTTTAGATAGTGCTGTCAAGGGTTAATAGTTTCATAATCATTTATTCGTTGGGAATTATACAAAAAAATATTTATAAAATGTTCCATACACATTTTGTTCTATCAAGCTTACAACATTAGTCATTACATTTTATTAATATTGAAATATGTTTTAAAATAATGTAAGTAAAAAATATTTTGATAGTCCTGTATTTTCTAGACTGTATTTAAAAGGTCATGATAAATTGCGATAGTATCAGCGTAGTTCAACACAATCATCTAATCCGATTTTGATGCTGTCGTGTTGGTTGTACGAGGGCGGGTCGATAAGTCCGTGACTTTTGGAATAAAACACAGATTTTTTGATAAAAAATAGTCTCCCTTAAGCTATATATACTTTGTCCAACGCTTCTCCAATTTTTTTATCCCTTCCAAAAAAATATTTGTCGAGGTCCTCAAAATAGGCCTTTGTTTGCGAGGTGACTTCATCATTGGAGTCAAATCTTTTTCCACCTAGCCATTTCTTCGGGTTTGGGAACAAGTAGTAGTCGCTCGGAGCCAAATCTGGAGAATAAGGCGGATGAGGGAGCAATTCATAGCCCAATTCATGGATTTTGCCATGGCAACTGCACATGTGTGCACCCTTGCATTGTCTTGGTGGTAAAGAACTTTTTTCTTGGCCAAATGAGGTCGGTTATATGATCTGCCTACCCTAACGGACATTGAAGGCATAAGTATAATTTATAAAGTATCCTTTTTACAACCGACAATCTCAGACTTCATAAATAATAATTTACAACGCTTTTCTTTCTAATTCTATCCTGTAACGAACTCTATTAATTCAAATTACATGATTTTGATCAAATTACAGAATCAGTGAAATGTCCGTACAAACAGATTCACTTAATATGTAGCTACTTTCAAGAGAGTAATAACCATTTAGATAACTTAACATCATTTTTTGAGACCTTATCCGAGGCAATGTTGAAAAACCCGGACGATGCATTTATTTTACTTGGTGATTTTAATGTAGGTACGGCTATTTGGTCCAAAGTTGGACCTCATGAGTCTTGTGTAAAACTATGTAACCCATTAGAAAATAACAAAATTTCTATTATTGCCGATTTCCTAGATTTAACAGGGTGTAGTCAATTTAATAATGTTCATAACCATAATGATCGATGCCTTGACCTTGTATTTAGTATTTTACCCTGTAAAGTTTCGCGTTCTTCCTCACCACTGGTACCTGAGGACCTACACCACCCAACTCTTTCCGTGTCTGTCACTTTAGAGCTTCCAAAAGACCTGCAGCCCCCATCTCGTTTGCGCTGGCGGTTCCACGCTGCTGACTTTGATAGTATCCACCATGCTGTCACTAATACCGATTGGGACAAATTGTTCGCTGGTTGTGATATTAACGAGGCGACTGATATCTTTTATGAGCAATTAATTGGTTTAATTAATATGTATGTCCCTTCAGTAATTGACAAACATAGCGAAAATTACCCAATATGGTTTAGCAAGCCATTAAGAAAAATAATCAAGGAAAAACTTAAGGTACATAAAAAGTGGAAAATATACAAGCGGACAGTTGATTATGAACAGTTTAAACTTCTAAGAAAGCGTCAGAAATTGGTGTCTAAATCGGATTATGACACGTACATTAATTCTGTGGAAGAAAATATTAGCAAAAATAGTAAAATGTTTTGGAATTATATCAAGTGCAAACGTAATTCGAGTAATATTCCTGATACTATGTTTCTTGATGGTGTGAAGGGTGATAGTGGTATGCAGATCGCTGAATTATTTAGTACAAACTTAAGAGCCGTTTTTGAAAAAGATATTAGTAACTACACATCCCAAGAATGTCATAGCTCTTGTATAAATTTACATAAAATTTCTATCACACTGTCCTTGGTTACTCGTTATTTGAAACAATTGGATACTTCAATTGGTGCGGGACCGGACGGTTTACATCCCTTATTTTTACAAAGAATTCACTTATCTATTTCCCGACCCGTCCATTTATTATTTCAATTATTGTCTATCACAAGTTGTATTGTTCCCGATCGTTGGAAGTTATCCTACATCACGCCAATTTTTAAGACCGGCGACAAACATGATATAAAGAACTAAAGACCAATATCTAAAATGTCTGTTCTTCCAAAACTACTGGAAAAAAATTCTTTACAACAACTTAACCTGCAGACGCTTGCGTTGAGAATGCATGTTGGTTTACACTGCAGTATATTGACTTTAAACAACAGACTTAAGTGCCTGTTAAGTATCACTTTCTTATGAGTGTCTTTCTTGCCGTTTCACTTAAAGTTTGAACTGAAAATAATACTATCCCTTTTATTGCGGTAACACCAAACATTTTCAGTTTTCGCAGTGTAGTGTCGGTTTAGAATAGCACTACCCCCATTTATTCACTAGTTTGTTTGGAGGCGGCGGCTTAGGTTATGAATAAAGGATTTAAAAAAAACAGGGATTACCAGGGCTTCAGAATAAGAAATTACTTAGCCACTTTTAAAATTAGAGATGGGATGTATTGTAAAATGAAGATTGTAAGATAAAAAAGATGATAATGGGCCTCTAACCGCAACACCCAACGATCACCCTTAGTTAGGGCCGGCGCTGACTGCCGGCATGGCATGGCAAAGGATTTCGATACAGATATAGCATTTTTAATCTTATCACCATGAATATAGAATTCATTTTACTTTATTTTGACACAACGATGCCGACGTTCTGTCCTACCGCGGCCTCCCTCGGCATCGTTGTGTCAAAATGAATTTTATACGCATGGTAATAAGATTAAAAATGCTATATCTGTACCGAAATCCTTTGCCATGCCATGGCGGCAGTCAGCGCCGGCCCTTAGTAGCCTCAGCACATTCTCAATATATGAAGTACGTATTTTATTTGTGGATATCGTAGTTATCCACCGTATTGTAACATTATCTAAGTCTACTAGATTTTTTGTGATTGTATAAAACTAGCCACCCTTACATAGCATTGTTTTTGCATTACTTTACAGTTAAAACAGTTTGTAACTGTGATTAAAATAGTATCTTTTTTAGATTTATCATGGTTATTCATATTTTCAAAACATCCTGAGGAAAACCACATGGCTAAGTTGAACTTAGTGTATTTGTACAAAAACGGCGATAGGCATGCCCCTATCACGTGAGTACACTGTCTAAACAAAGCGTGGGTACTCTGAACGCTAGAAGTATTAATACCTACGCCAACCATTTTAGGGATATACGGCGTAAATGATTGAGTTTAAACTATTTTAGATTCACATAAAGCTTCGTTAATAATAGCTATGCCAAAATACCAGGATAACAAAGCGTTGTTGAAACTTACTTGTATCTTTATTTCCTCCGCTGTAGGTAAGTAATTGCACCAAATAAACTTTGCTATCCTAGTATCACGTAGTGTGACTTCCGTAATCTTGAGCCAAGTTCTTAAAGAGAGCACATAAGTTGAAAACTTGGTAACTTGTCGTAGAACAGCTACAGAACTGTTTTGCGAATCTTCTAAACTACAGCTAAGGCACGTTATAAATTCAGTTTGTTGGTACAAGGACGTGATAAAGCTAATGAGCAACGATAGCTTAGTGGTGTTATAGTTGTATATGGTGTAATATATATATATATATATATATATAAATAAATATATATTCAAGGCTATGAATCCCTAGAAGGGGTAGCCACAGCTAAGGAATTAGAAATTCCTCAGCCACTTTTGGAAATGTGAGTGGGGAAAAGATGGTAAAAATAAAGGTGGTTGGTGATGGGTCTCCGCGTCCCCAAAAATCCCTAAAAAGCCCCAATACCGTTAGTCGCCTCTTACGTTCACCCACCGGAAGAAATGGGGTAGTGATATTCTAAGCCGAAACTACACAGCAGATACTCTATAAATACTCTACAAAATAAGTTACTCTTGGAAGTAATTATAGGTAAAAAAAATACTGTCCTAACAAAACAACACTTTAAAAAAAATACTTGTGGTTAATCAAACTTGTCATACAAAAATAGATTTAAAAAAACCAAAAAATATCGCTTTTGTTTCTCATAATAAAATGCAAAACTTGTATTATAAACATATTTTCAATGTACTGCTCGCAGCGAGAGAATGGATATCTAAATTGTTTTGTAAAAGCTCGGTCCGACAGATTGAGCAATTAAATTTTACAGAGGCGTTTTGGAATCGCTCTTTAAAATTTAATAATATTTTGTCCTTTAAAATATATTTCTGAACATCACGTGACTTTGTCCCCTGGTGTTTAGAGTACGCACGTTTTGCTTGGATAGGGAGCAGACCTACCACCCTTTTGTACGAATAAATTGTCACTTGACTAATTTCAACTTAGCCATGTGGATTTCTTCACGATGTTTTCCCTCACCGTTAACAACCGCGATATATTTACACATATGATACATTAGTGTAGGCTCGGTACGGGGCTGGAACCCCCATATGATGGACGGTTATTCTTATTAATTACTATCACAGCTGCATTAGTTTTAATCAGTATTTTTGCATGAAGACTGCAGGGATTTAGCGGAATTAAGCGAAGAAACTTATAATTTTTTTCAGCAAAAGATAATGCACTGGAGCACAGCTAGTAAGAGCGACCTTTTAACTAGATATCACCTTTCGCACTTACTTAGTATCGTATACTGTCACCTCATTCTAACCGATATCGTGACGACAAAATAGCGCTCGTAAAATAGCCTCCTGAATCTACTCCTCGTGATACCAATATTCCTATAACGAGGATGCGTTAAACCGGCAGCTATTTTGAAAGACACCGAAGAGTTTTGGGAAATGAAGTTATTGGAGCATATTTTTACTCCATGTTTTTTGATGACAACAATACATTGATGTTTTTATAACCATGACACTTTGAAAGCTATTGTGCTGAATTTTTATGGAGATTTTAAGGCACGTAAAACTTATGAATAAATATTTAATATTTGTTTCTATTAAAAGGATTAAAAATTAAATTATGAAGAGTAATAATTATTTAGTACTCATACTCGTGACATCAATTTTTAATATGCTACAATGTATGATATCTTGAAATTTTGCTCTCTTTTATTGGTGGTTCACTTGTAAATCACATTAATGATTTTCATAAAAATACGCTCTGTTTTGTCGAATAAGAATAGCACCAACCCAAATCTTACTGTGAGTATCGTACGAGGTGACTGAAGGGTATTAGGGCTTTAAGTGTTTGTTGCGCGATGTTGCTGAAAACCAATTTTCAACTATCTTCTTATCTTATTATTAATCTTATCTTTGCTCTGCTTAACAACCAAAAGTCGCTAAAAGATTTTAAATTCGGTACGTTAAAAAGCATACTTTTTTCTATTAAATCAGTAATTTACAACTTGACCATAAATTTATTAGTAAAATCAATGTCTAGTTATTAAATATACTAGCCAGGCAGCTATACAAGCTGTAATTTTACTATTTGCTCGGCACTTATGGTTGAAATAAGTTAGTGCCATTTTCTGCAGAGTCGAAGTTACACTGTGATTTTTGTGGCAATAATCCAACTTTTTAAAGCTAAACCAAAGAAATAGTGACCATAAATTAGTCAAGAAGTGTGGTATCGCTAAAACTCTCTACAATTAAAACAAAGAAAAGTTTAAAAATAGCAAAGTTTAGAACAAAATATTTATGTGTAGTTTTATTTAGAATTATGTACCGCAGATCGTAAAATAAAGTGGGCTAAGTAAAATACGAGATGGTAGCGTTTGCTACCTTGTTAGGGTCAGCGGTGGAGTATATATAGAGCAGTTATTAATAACAATATTTATTAATATTTTTTATTATAAATAATATTAATATTTTTAATATTAATATTATTAATAATAAAAATATTGTTATTATTATTAATTATATATATTAATTATTGCCGTGTAGTGTCGGTTAGAATAATACTACCCCATTTCTACCCGTGGGTGATCGTAGGAGGCGACTAAGGGTATAGGGGCTTTTTAAGCGATTTTTGGGCGATGTGGTTGGAGATCCATCACCAAAAACATTTATTATTACCATCTTTTCCCCAATCAACTTCCAAAAGTGGCTGAAGAATTTCTCATTCCAAAGCTCTGGCTACCCCGTTAAGGGATTTATAACCGTGAGTATATGTATGTATGTAAGTATTAATATTTTATTTATAAGACACTTATTTCTTGCCACTGGTATCGTATTAGGTGAATTGGTTTTTGGTGGTGTATATGTGATTGATGGGTGATGAGGCTGGAGATCAATAATTCCATGGATTCTTTATTTTACAAGCTTTTCCCAACTCAACTACCAAAACTTATGATATGAATTTACTCAATTATTCAGACTCAAACAAATATTGAGAATATTTAATTTAATAAAAACTAGCAATGGTTTATAATCTCTGATATGTCGAAAAATGCCAGCGGTCAGTGTTCCGGCACATCACTAGTGCTCGGAAATTATTATAAAACGTTTGAGGGTAGTGCGTCATGCTACCCACTTATTCTTTGTCACTTGCGTACGATTCTTGTTACTGTTGACATTATTTCGGCCACGGTTTAATTATTAATCAATACACGCAATATATCCTGGAGTCAGATATTTTATTACTATTACCATCCATCCTGAAGTATTGAACAGTCAGAATTATAGGGTCGGAATAATATAATATATATTTTTTTGTACACATTTACGTATTTCTTTACAGAAACTCGTACTCGTATTATCGTACGACACAAACCGTGAATGATATTTAAATGATGTAAAATAAAATCGGAATTAATAAGACCTTCTTTTTTTGCAAATAAATGGGCCATTTGTAGTAGAGGAGTTGCCAATTACAATAATTCATTTTTGATGTTACACCTCTTTCTACCCAAGGATATCGTAAGAGGTGACTAAGGGTAAAAAGGCTTTTTAAAGTGGTTTTTGGGCGAAGCGGTTGGAGATCCATCACCAAGGATACTTTATTTCTGAACTCATAGCTACCCCTTTTTGGATTATGTATGTATGTTTTTAGTTATACAAATAAACCCCAATGCACTTGTAGTGTATTTAAATTATAAGAAAGCAAAACTTTCAAATAACATATATAAAAATAGGTTTGCCAATAGACGTCCACTGCTGGATATAAGACTCCCTCAATGATCTCGTCCACAGCGACCGGTCCTGTGCTGCCCTCATCCATCGGTTTCCTGCAAATTTATTTTTTACACATAGCTCTATATAAATATCAAACTTCTATAAAAATATTTTCAGAGCAGCAAAGAACGTTATCAACGCAGCATGGGCTAAAATACTGTTATCTTACTCGGTTAATTCATAAACGTATTCGTTTAAACAGACGCTTGTATTCCTTGAACGAGAAATTCACACCTTATATTTTTCTTTTTTTGTATAATATGAAATATAACTTATGGCAGCAGAAGCTGCATTTTAAGTGCATTAACGTATGAATTCGTCGACTTATTCATTTACCTGCATCTATGCAAACATATACTCACGCCATTATTTCCCAGTCAATCGGTGTCCGAAATGGCCTGAATGGCTGTGCATGATGCTGTCCTCGTTCCTACGCTTATGTATGGCAGTGAATGTTGGATGTGGCAGAAGAAACATGAAAGCAGCGTGAATGCAGTAGAAATGAGATCCCTCAGAAAAGTTTGTAATGTAAGGCTATCTGATCGTGTGACAAATTATGTGATTCGTGAAAGGTGTGGTGTAAAAGATGATATTGCAAGAAAGATAGAAAAAGGAATGTTGAGATGGTTTGGCCTGTAAATTGGTGTAAGAGATATATAGAGCCAATGTGGAAGGTAATGTAAGTAGAGGACGACCTCGGAGGACACATTTAAAGTGTGCTCTTTAAAGCAGGTGTCCGCAGTATGATGAATAAAAGAGCATGTATGAAAAGATTGATGGATGTGAACGAAGCCAGAGAGGTTTGCCAGGATCGTACAAAGTGGTGATCGATAGTCTCTGCCTACCCCAATGGGAACTAACGGCGTGAGAATATGTATGTATGTTTCTATCTTTCATCATCAGCCCACACTCGTCCACTGCTGGACATAGGCATCTCCCATGGCGCGCCACCTCTTCCTGTCCTCGGCCAGCCTCATCCAACCACTCCCGGCCACCTGCTTTAGGTCGTCGGTCCAGCGGGCTGGATGGCGCCCCACACTGCGTCTGCCAGTGCGTGGTCTCCACTCAAGAACTCGTCTTCCCCAGCGGTTATCGGTTCTTCGGCAGATGTGACCAGCCCACTGCCACTTCAACTTGCTGATCCGATGAGCTACGTCGGCCACTTTAGTTCTCTGTCGGATCACTTCATTTCTGATGCGATCCAACAGAGTGATGCCGAGCATAGCTCGCTCCATCGCTCTTTGAGTGACTTTAAATTGGTGGACTAGTCCAGCCGTGAGTGTCCACGTTTCCGCACCATACGTTAACACTGGCAGGACGCACTGGTTGAAAACCTTAGTCTTCAGACATTGTGGGATGGCCGAGGAGAAGATATGCCGAAGTTTTCCAAAAGCAGCCCAGCCCAGCTGGATGCGTCTTGCAGCCTCTTTGTTGAAGTTGTTTCTACCGAGTCGTAGCGTCTGACCTAGGTAGACGTACTCCGGCACAACTTCGAGCTCTGCTCCCTCGACAAGAACTGGTCTTGGCTGAACAAGACGATTGAACATGATTTTCGTCTTGTCCAAGTTCATGCCAAGCCCAACTCGCCGAGAGGCTGAGTTTAGGCTACTAATCATCCCGCCGAGATCCTCCAGCGTTTCTGCCATAACGACTATGTCGTCCGCAAACCTGAGGTGTGAGATGTACTCGCCGTTGACACATATACCTTTTCCGTTCTAGTTCATCATCTTGAAGACGTCCTCCAACGCATTCGTGAACAGTTTCGGGGATATGACGTCCCTCTGTCTCACCCCTCGCTGCAGTTGGATGGGTTCCGTCTTTTGATCGTGTACTTGGACGGTCATGGTCGCAGCATTGCACAAGTGTCTCAACACCTCAATGTAGCGCCAGTCGATTCGGCAACGCTGTAAGGATTGTAGAACAGCCCAGGTTTCGATGGAGTCGAAGGCTTTTTCATAGTCCACGAATGCTAGACACAGCGGCTGATTATACTCTTCGGTTTTCTGTATAATCTGCCGTACTGTGTGGATGTGGTCTACGGTGCTAAAGCCTTCGAAACCCAGCCTGCTCCACGGGCTGGAACTCGTCGAACCTCTGGGCAAGACGATTCGAGATGACCCGTGAGAACAGCTTATATACGTGGCTCAAGACCGCGATCGGTCTGTAGTTCTTGAGAAGGGTTTTATCTCCTTTTTTGAAGAACAAGACCACGACGCTCTCGCTCCACGCCTCCGGAATAGTTTCACTGTAGATGACGTTGTTAAACAGATCTTCCAGGGCTCTCAGTATTCTATCTTTATCACAATAAAAAAAATCATACCGCACCTTTCATAAAATACACCATTTCTATATATTATTTTAAGTGATTTGATCTCCACGGCTGGCACTTTGGTTGGTTAGACCTCTATGACTGTGTCGGCACGCTTGCTCACAAAACGCGTCATTTTTTTCGTGAATGGAACCGATAATAGACGCTACATTGTCAAAACGTCTACAGATTTGCATTTATTTAAATCTCGATTCAAAGTAGAACTCTTATTCAATTCCTAAACAACCAAGTAGTCTCGAGTTTTGAAGGCACTAGTGTTTTGATAACTACGAAGTTTTGTGGGAATACTTTGTAGAGTTTGAATATAATAACTTTTACCAGACACACTCGAGGTTTCAGACTTTGATGTATGATTATTTTAAACTTCCATAGAAACGGGAAGTGTCTCAAAACATAGAGTGGTGAGGGTTTATTGACACTTAGTAATTTCCACTTAAAGACTCAAACGTTCATGCCGTATATCTCCCATTTTTATTTTAAATGCAGTCGTGTATTTTTACTTACATATATGAAGTCAGCGCCAATCAATTTATAAGACCTTTACAGAAAAACTTTTTTTTTTTTTATTTCTGTATATTTTTTTTGTAATAAAATCACTGTGTCAATTTAGCGACAGTAAAACCTCAGCACTATAACAGAAAAGCTTGTGAAGCTAATGGTATAAAATCAAATTTTACTATTAAGTTTAAACCAAATTAGGGTCACTCTCGGTCTCGACTCTTCGGAAATGCGATTAACTCAATATATTTCTACTTTAGTACTTATTTCCTTTTTATTGAGATTAAATATACTGATATTATTGATGTACTTCATGAAATCATTACTTTGTTTTTACCTATTTACTTACTGGCTAGAAATCTGTGCGCAGTACAAAAATATTCTCACGGCAATATATTGCCGAAAGAGGTAGCCAGAGATTCAGAATTAAAAATTCTATGGCCAATTTTGGAAGTTTAGTGGAGAAAAGATAGTAAAATAAAAATGATGGGTCTCCAAACGCACCGCCCAAAAATCACTTAAAATACACCAATACATAAGCTGCCTCTTACAAACACTCTTGGGTTGGAATAGGGTAGTGTTATTCTAAGCCGAAATTTCACAACAGCAGTGTGCAGTGTACGTAACATCAGTTATTTTCTTAGTCAGAGTCTTTTAGATGTAAATTATGACATTAATGTAGTTTCATGTTTTTACAATGTCGTCTCAAACACCACACCTCTCACGAATCACTTCATTTCTCACACGATCACATAACCTAACATTAAAACTTTTCTGAAGGATTTATTAATTAGTTGAAAATATCACCCACAACCTTTTTTTACTAATTCTTCTCACTAATCTTTCCAAAAGTGGCTGAGAAATTTCTAATTCCTTAGCTCTGGCTACCCCATCTAGGGACATATAGCCGTGATTATATGTATGTATGTTGCTAATATATAAGTCATTAATCTATAATAATAATACGAAGTATCTTTGAAAAAATGTTGATTTAAGCTAAAGTCGGATAGCACAGAGTCTAATATTATTGTATTAGCATCGCTTCCTGGCTTCGCTAGTTTACTAGAAATGAGATTTACCTGCTTACGATTAATGCTCAGAATTTTATAACGCAAAATACCTATCCCTATTTCAACATGCTTCTATTAGTTTTGGTTGCATGAATCTATTATTGTAATCGACTTAATTTTGACCAACTTTAAACGGATAGATTTTTATCAAACTTTGCTTACACATTTCATAGAGTAAGATCCCGGTGCCGCCAGACGTTACTTATTTTCTCATAAGAAATATAAATGGGATAAAGTAGTGTTAGTACGTACTTTGAGTGTGTACATACCTGGTACCTTGGGTCGACGGCCAATTCAAATTTATACTTTATTTATTAGTTATAATCCCCACATGAGGTTTTCATGAACAAAAAGATTTAAATTATGTGATAGTTAGGCGTTTTCAAAATTTGCATTCTATCTGAAAAGATGGACAAATGGCCTTCCGAATTAGTTAAAATTCGGAGATAGGAAACGCAAACACTACTTAAACGTGTAAACAAAATAAAGGATAGAAGAATTTCGCACTGGCAGCCAATTGACACGGTGGCTCAGTTGGCAGAGCGTCGGGGCGTATACCCGAGGTCGCGGGTTCGATTCCCGCCTGTGTCGAAAGTTTTCTTTCCTTTATTTATTAGTAATATTAGTAATAATCCCCACATGAGGTTTTCATGAACAAAAAGATTTAAAATAAAGCTAGGGAGGTTTGCCTAGATAGTAAAAAGGAGTGTACGATATTCTCTGCCTATCCCAATGGGATAAAATAAAAAAATAAAAATGTTTATTTGATAAGGCATGTTTACAGTACAGATTTGAACAGCGGTTCCCAAACAAGGCGAGCCTGTATTTTGGGAAACCATTTGACAGTAATTTTTATATTTACACTGTTAATTGAAATATAGCAACCGTGATAGCCCAGTAGGTAGAACACTCGGTTATCGTGCAAACGACTAGTGTTCGAATCCTGGGTCGGGCCTACACCAATTTGTCTTTTCTAAAGTCATATCGAAAACATCGTGAGGAAACCCACATGGCTGAGTTGTACTTAGTCATGTGACAGTGTATTCGTACAAAACGGCGATAGGCCTGCCCCCTATCACGTGAGTACACTGTCTAAGCAAAACGTGGGTACCTTTCTCTGGACACTAGATGGCGCTGCCATGTGAGTTCAGAAGTATTGGTACCTCTGCCAACCCCTTCGGGGATTAACGGTGTGAACGTTTATGTTATGTTATGTAATTAAAATATACACAATTGAATTTGATTACACAAAATAGATGAAAACTTAAGTTTAAAGGAAAGGAAAAATATTTACATGGAGGTTTAATAGGTTAGTCATGTAGGAAAACTTATTAAATAATAAAATTAAAAAAAAAAAATTATAATAAGAAGAAGAAGAATATGTTAAACAAATAAAATATTATATGCAGGAATGTAGAGTGCTTTCTGTGTCATCGTAATTTGCGTTGAGCAGCCACCTAAACAGGGTTAATTTAACTTGGTAGGTGGGGCCGTTTTTGTTAATAAAACCTTTTTGTGCCATTTTACTGTAAACCGTTATGAAAGCCGAAAAGCCGTTTTGTCTAGCAAAAGTAGTCTTTACCGCGGGAACCACTATCTGGTAGACCCAGGAAGACCTAAGGAGGTTCAGTTCAGTAGATGACAGAATAGAATTATGCATTGAGATGCAAACCTGCAGAATATACAACTGCCTCACTCTGAGGACTGATGCCTGTTTATATAGAAGGTCCGTGGGGTAACAAAAGGGCTTTTTCAGCATGACTTTAAGTAGAGCGCGCTGGGATCTTTCTTGTCCTATCATAAATGTTTTCGCTGCCCCTCCCCATATTTCAATATGTGAGAAGGGATTGGCACAAAGCGAAGTACACTGTTCGCAGAACCTTAAAATCTGCAGCGCCCCTGAGAAGTGACATGACCCCTATAAGTCTACGTATTCTGTTCGACAGGTTGAGTACATGCATTTCGTAACTAACTCGCTCGTCGAGTATCAGACCCAGGTACTTGGCGTGGGGAGACCTTTTTATGACATTGCAGTTGCACAATCGGGGGGCTTCAGGAATCGCACCACACTTGTGCATTTTTAAGATGTCAAGAGACGGAGGTTTTGAGGAGCTGGTCTTATAAAAGCACAGAAATAAGCTTTTTTCTGTGTTAAGAGTGAGTAGGTTGTCATTCAGCCACTGCTGAACGGAGGGTAAGTTTGTTTCTGCCGCTGCTTTCGCCGTGTCCTAAGTAGATCCTTGATATACTAGAGCCATAGTAAAGAAATCGGTCTATAGTTAGGAGATCCGCTTGGAGCCGGCTTTATGGATCGGGCACACGACTGCGGTTTTCCATACATTGGGGAAGCGACCTGTTACGAGGCTGAGATTAAAAACGTGTGTGAGGGGCTTTATTATTTTAAATTTGATTTCTTTAATTAACAAACCACTTATGTCATCTTTACCTGGGGCGCTATCATTTTCAAGGTTTGAAATCATAGACAAGACTTCATGCTCGTCCGTTGGAGATAAAAAAAGAGAGGAAGAGGGGCTTTTATGTGATTTTACTTGTTTAACTAGTTTAGCCTCAGTGGTACTATTATTCAACAGCGAGTTATTAGCAAGTTTTGATCCAATAGTAGCAAAGAATGAATTACAATCGTTCAATGGATTTTCATTACTTTTTTTAGGGACAATTAGTTCGGTTGCTACGTTACCGTTATTCCTTCCCAGCTTCCAGCCAATTCCCTTTTCTCATAATCTAGTTTTATTTTTCGAAGCAGACTTATGTGAAAATTTCTGTACCTCCTGAAAGAAGTTACCAGGATTGAGTCATCGGGATGCAATTTGGACAGAAGGTGGAGGTGGTCCTTATGTTTTGCGCATCTTAAAAGTCCAGGAGTCATCCATGGTTCTAAGATATGTCGAGATCGGCTCACTTTTTTTATTTTTTTGTGTGTCTGTCAATAGTATCTGTTATTGTATTTAGGGAAAATATTTGTAGCATCATTTACGCAGGGTTCATTTAAAACTTTGGACTAGTCCGCTTTTCGTAAATCTTCCGCGACACCTGAAAAGTTTATCGTGACTCTCTCTCTTGACATTGGCAGGATAGGCAGAGAATATCGTACACTACTTTAATAGTGTGATTATGTATGTATATTATAAGAACACACAGATACCTGACACTAGCTACCCAGCTAGATACCTTAACATTTTACGTAGCAATCTATTAATAAAGATGATTTCGCTCAATAATAATTAAGTTCACAAGTTTTTAAACTTCAAATAAGCTCAGGCTCATATAAATCGCACATTTCGTATCAAAGAATTTCACGAATTTAATTAAAATGTATTCAGTACTTATCAGCTACAGTGTACGTCTTAGGCTGCGTCCCCAGTAGGCAAACTGTTAGCCGCCGACAGAGTGAGCCGCAAATTTGCAGCGAACTGAAATTTGAGTTAGCTGCAGACTCAAATCAATTTTCGTGCGTCGCAAGCAAACTGTAAGAGTTTAGCCGACCGACTGAATTATCACTTTACTTTTGTTGTAATCAGTTTGCAGCAAACGGAGTCACTACGCCCGGCGAACAACCAATCGCCGCCGCCGACTGGAACCGGTTTTGGTGGGAGTCGGCCGCTCACTAAGGTAGTCGGCGCGCGTAACGCTGCAAACTGCGTACAGTGAGTGCAAAACTAGCAAACTGTGAACACTCCATTTGAAATATATGGAAGGGCGTACTAAACCGATACGCCGCTAACTTAGTCGGCGGCTAACAGTTTGCCTACTGGGGACGCAGCCTTAAGCTGACAGATTGAATACCTTAAAAAACTTTTCCTTTCATGTAAATTCTGAAAGCTTTTGTGTTGTTTACGCGGTTGGAATCTACTTTAAACTTGTTCTATCGTATTTACACAGAGATTGGAGGAGAGTGGTTGTTCGTATGTTTTATTTAAATAACTTGTATGATGTGTTAAGTTGCATAGAAAACAGATTTTTGAGAAACTTTTCTTATGGTTGTGATTACGTAACACAAATCGATGAAATCCAGCTCCATACACGATTAAGAGATACATACTAAGTGCAAAGATCTAAGAGGTTTACACAAGCATAATTCTGTAAACGGTTATCGATTAATATTGATTTATATATTTGTTTAATTTAAATACATACAGGCAAAGATGATAGATCGCTGCTTTGTAAAATCCTGACAAACCTCTCTAGCTTCGTTTACATCCATCAATCTTTTCAAACATGCTCTTTTATTCTTCATACTTCGGACGCCTGCCATTTTGAGGGCATGTGTTTTTCGAATCCACATTGTTTATATGTGCCCAAACCATCTAATTGTTTATTTTGATTTTCTTTTCTCGACTATTTATAAGAAAGCATGTATCTTCTTTCTTTCTCTTTTAAACCAGTAGCAGAAGCTTGAGGCTCGTCAGATAAATCTCTCCCACCGTTCATGGTTGAATTCAATTTACATAGCTGCCATATTGGAACGTATGTCACCTAATAAATAAAGGAAAGAAAAATTTCGACACAGGCGGGAATCGAACGCGCGACCTCGGGAATACGCCCCCATCTTAAAAGTAAACACTACTTAAAAGTGTAAAAAGAAACAAAGGATAGAAGAATTTCGTACTGGCAGCCATGGACACGGTAGCTCAGTGGCAGAGCGACGGGGGCGTATACCCGAGGTCACGGGTTCGATTCCCGCCCGTCATTTGTCAGTGTATGCGATCATAACGGAGATAGGCTTCCTCCAATACTAAAACTTATGAAATATTATATTTTGAACTGTGCTATATTTGTAGTAATTAGAAAGACCATATAACCAATGTATATGTAATACTTATAACTCTGGACCCACATTTACAATTACCTTTATACTAACCTATAATTAAGGTTCACAACCCAAAAAGAAGTAGCCAGAAGTCTAGTATTAGAGATTCTTAAGTCACTTTTGGGAGTTGTGTTGGGAGTAATTTAAAATGACCATGGCGGGAGTGCCACATATCCCAAAATTTTCAAAATCTTGAGTCACCCGTATAACACCCACGGAAAGAAATGGGTTGGTGCTATTCCAAGCAGGCACAATATAGCTGGCTACAACAAATTAATTGTTATAATTTAAATATTGTAGCGGTTTGTTTATATTTTTGAACTAGGCGGAGCTACGTACGACCTATTATGTCACAAATAATTCTAAAAACATAATTCTTCTATTCAAACATCATTCGACATTGAAAATTACACACGTTTACTCGAAGATTCTGGAACCATGTTCCCGTTTAAATCAATATAACACGGTTTCATACGACGCATTTTCTTTAGTCTCCGTCCAATAATCTTTTTGCTCTCGTATAATGGCCCGAGCGAAGTATTAAAGTGTCGAGAGCATATGTCGTCATTTATCATTAAATGAGACCTAGCTCAGTCGTTATGTGATGTAAGCTCTTGTGGATAGATTTTCTTTATCTCGTATTTTTGTTATTGAAAGGGAATGATGGCAGTTTTTATTAAAATTGCTTAACACGTTAATGTCATATATCTCACGTGACATTGTCACCTGGTGTTCAAAGTACACTATGTTTAGCTTATCCGTGATAGTTCAGTGGTTAGAACAACTCTTATCTTGCAGACGATGAGGGTTCAAATCTCGATTGGGGCTCAAACTAATTTGTCTTATCTCAAGACGTATGTGTGGTTAATTTATCATGGTTGTTAAAGGTGAGGAAAACATCGCGAGGAAATCCACATGACGAAGTTGTACTTAGTTGTACTTAGTCATGTAACAGTGTATTCGTACAAAACGGCGAAAGGCCTTTCCCCTATCACGTGAGTACACTGTCCAAGCAAAACGTGGCTACCTACTTTGGACACTAGGTGGCGCTGTCACGTGATGTTCAAAAGTATAGGTACATTTACCAACCCCTTCGGCGATATTCGACGTGAACGTTTGAGTTTGAGTACTCAAAGTCCATCTCTGTCAAACAATCCTTACATTCCCTTTATGATCTTCAATTCTTCTTTAAAACCTTGCAATGTGTGTCCAAGGACATACAGTAATAACAACTGGAAGTGTTTCTATCAATCAATTGCTCGAAATAAACGTAGCTCGGAACACAACTCGAGCCAGTAATTTAATCATTAACAGTCTACTTGCCGAGTGTCACGTCTGCAGATAATTGTGTTGACTGAATTTTATTGTTTTAAAGCAAATATGAAGATTTAATATAACCATTCATGTTTTATGATAATTTTCATTCAGTTGCGTGTTGTGGTGTGTGTTATTCTTAAGATTTTATAAATAACATTATTTTATTTTTTATTTTTTTGGAACCTAGTGGCTATGTTTTTTGCTTTAATGTAAATAAGTAGTCGGTGATATTTTTAAGCTGATTTTAGTTATTGGTTACAAAATGGTGTTTACAATTTCAAGATCCATAGACTTAGTTGAAAATGGAAATGCAATCAAAAAATGCGGTGTTTGGAGACCATTTTTTGTTAGTTTAATTGGTATGTATCGAATTGTTTTATTTAAACTGTTCATATTATTACCCTTTCTTTCTTAAGCACTCGTTAAACCTCTTGCAAGGCGACCCCGAAGAAGTGGCATAAGAACTAATACTTCTGAATGTCATTTGATATAATGGTCACCTTTTGTTCAGAGTAGGCACGTTGGACATTGGTTTTAGACAATTATTAGTATCTCTGCCAGCCCCTTCGGGTATACACGGCGTGATGTTTGAGTTTTGAAATTTTTAAATATTTATAATGTGCCTGCAAAGTCCTTTCCTTTTCACCCAATCACGGAAGTTTAACTTTTGTGGTTCAATTTTGATATTTATTTTGCGCCGTGTATAAATCTATACTAATATTATTATCTATACTAATTATAGTTTGAACGCTAGGATCTCAGGAACAGTCGAATCAAATTGAATTTTGTTTTTGTGATGGATAGTCCATTTATTGAGGAAGGCTTTTAACTATATATCATTACGCTGCGACCAATAGAAGCAAAGAGTCAGCGAATAAATGTTGCTAAAACGGGGATAATTATTTATATTTTAAGGGCGTCCCCCGAAAAGATGAGAACCTTGAAACGGCATTTGGGCTTCCCCCTGCCGTTTCCTCACCTTTAATCAAACTCGTAAAATAAGCCATCTAGTGACTCACTAGTAACTATTATAAATAAACATACGGATCCGCCATCTACGGAAATAGTCTCGTACTACTTTGTAGAATCGCTACGTGCGTATTGATATTACAATTATGTCTCGCTTGGATGAATATATAATTATTGAAATTAAAATAACTAAAACAAAAATTTTAATTTCACAAAACTATTTTTTATGACACCTTCGGAATATAGGAGGGGAATATGTCGAGAAGAAAACTTGTGATAGTGGGTTTCAGGTGACACCAAGCAAAAGGGGATTATGTTATTCTTAGCCGACACAACAAAGTGTTCGTGGATTGCAGTAGAAATAACGTAACGTGCTATTATCGCAACGTCCAAAAATCACACTTGAATAGAAAATCGGCATAAATTATAAAACAGGAGAAAGCATTTAGTAAATACTACCAGTCGCCTCTTATGTACACCCACCGGAAGAAATGGGGTAGTGCTATTCTAAGCCGACTCTACACAGCAATAATATATAATTCATAATAATAATTCAAAAATATATACTTGGTTATAGTTTCTTGTTAGAAGGAGACTATAAATATGCGTCTTTTGTATTTGTTTATTTACTTAATTAGAGGTTTGCTTTTTAAGGGATTTTTGGGCAATGCGGTTGGAGACCCATCACCAACAACCTTTTATTCTACCATCTTTTTCTTACTCAACTTCCAAAAGTGGCTGAGGATTTTTTAATTTCTCAGCTCTGGCTACCCCTTTTAGGGATTTATAGCCGTGAGTATGTATGTTGTTCAAAAGTTTTTTGTTTAATTGGAAATTTTCGATTTTCTGCACATGTTTATTTCCTTTATTTAATTTTCCGACGTTATTATAAGGCAAACAATATTTTTAATCTTACTAAAAAGAGATGTAAAAACATCACATAAATTTAAAGCAAAAAGATAATAATTGTTTCAGCTGGATTTACAGAACATTAGGATAAAACGAGCGTATTCACAAAACAGAATTATTCGCAGTATTTTTAATCATGCATTTATCATCATAACCGAAACAAAATTATTTTACGTGGAAAGAAATAAACAAAAAGCATATTCCGGACAGAAGATTTGAACTCACGCCCTTATCAACAGCGCATGGCCCCTAATGCGTTGGACCATTTCGTATTACAAAACAGGGTGAAATTAACGATAATATTACGATTGTTATCAAACTTATAATGTAAAGCAAAACAAGCGACTATGTTGCGCACAACCAAAATAAATATCTAAAAAGCGCGGGAAGCGGCAAGCAGCTCTATTACAGAAAAATTCGACACAAGCTCTGCGCATGAAGGCTAACAGCCATCTGCCGCCCCGTTCTCCGCACAGGGACCCGCTGAAGAAATTTAGGGAAAATGCTTTATAACTCCATAATTAGGATGAAAAGACTAAAAATTATTCATACAGATGATAGATTACTCAGTTGTCTACGCAAATATTACGTAATCGATAACATATATGCAGTATTCTGACAGCAATATCAGACTTTACGATAAAAAAGCCCCCCACAAATTATTTTTTTTCTTAGTCGATTATTACCGAAAACGAAATATGAACCGTCATTATTGAAGAAAAGATATTGAACTTGAACATATATTTTATTTAGAGTGTGATTGTTTCATTGAGCGGATTTCATTGAGTTTGAAAACTACCAAAATCAGTGAAATTTTCGAGGGAGGCCCTTAAGGTTTCCGTTGTGTAAGGTGCGTAAACGGTTTGAGTTACCCATAAAGTATGTATGAAAGAATTATTGCTCTTTAAACGATCTAAAAAATGTTTGCGAGAATATTAGTCTATTTTTTAAGATTGATTCACTTTAACCATTTTTATGGTAATCAGATTTGGTGGAAATTAATGCATTATTGCCAATTATTTGCCATAATGATGGTAGTATGGTAGTTCAACATAATATTAATTCTTATCCAAATAAACGTATTGCTAATTGAGAGTACTTAATTGTATACTCCTGCGGGAACAAATGTGTTAGCGCCAATCTAAACCTATACTACAAAGCTGTATGTGAATGTCTTTTACTAAAACAATATTTTGAAAGCATATATTATGATAATAAATCTTTTGTACACCATGTAAGATTGTGGTTGTTGATATTTATAAGTGTTTTATTTATTATTTAATATATTGTTGATTTGAAAAAAGTAAATCCACCGTAAAAAATGTGCTTACTTTGGGGTTAACTTGATCTGTGCAATGTCTGTCTCTGAATATATGTTTACTCTCCACCCACATGAACCTTAAATGGACTTCACGCGTGGTGAGAAATAGGTTAGTGCTATTCTCTACCTACCCTACACAGCTTATGCATAAATCATCTGACACAAATGTCTGTGACATGTTGTAGGATATTGCAAAACTAGGCAACTTTGAAAACTGTCGAAACTTAGTCATTTCTTGCCGCCATCTCTCAGTGTTGCAGTAAAGTCTGAAACTATAACAGCTACCAAATGACAATGTTTAACCTAAATTGAATTTAGTTCTGCACAAGTTGAAATTATTGACAGTAAGATTACTTAGTGTTTGAGTTTGTCCTGTGTTTGGTTCGTTGAAATACTGAACATTTTCTGCGTATATTTTAGATGAAATTATAAAATGTCTGGTGTTGTTTCAGAAAAACCCTACCACATCTAATTCGCTGTTCGTTCGATGTGGAAATGAAAGTAAGAGTTTTATAAGTGGGTAGTTTACGTATTAAAACATTATTATATTACCAAAAATCTTTGTAAAACTTTTTGTATACTGTAGAATGGAAATAATAGTTCGAATGAAAGCCATTATCTGTATGGTGGGTGTCATACGTTTCACCGAATGTCGCGAGCTAGACGCATGCGAGCTCGAAAATTTAAATAAAAAATAAAATAAATAAAAAGCGTTTATTTACGCGAAACAAGAGTTAAATAAGGTGGTAGGTTTTTTTTTAAATAGTTCATCTTGTTCTACCTTGCGGCGTGTAAATACTTATTACATTGTTTTAAAATTGGTTACATTTAATAAAATAGACAAACTTTAATTTTTCATCAAATATTACATTTTGCTAAAATGTCTTTCACAGAGTATATACAATTCGGTATGCAAAGTTTTACTAAAGTGATGCTGATTACAAAACCATTTCGAGGTATTATGGTTATAACCAATATTTTCTTGAAATTATATAAATTGAAGCTAAGATGACTGTTATTTCATCAACAGACTGTAACAGTGTTTGACCTTCAATGTTGTTTCAAAGACATACGGTTTTGCAGTTTATTAATATTATATCGAAAATCATAGGTTTGTTTAGTATAATATCGTAATAATTTTATTTGACATCATAATTTCGTATTATGTTTTGCAATCAGCAACATTTTTATAAAACATTTCGCTTCATTTGCATGTCGCTAAGGGATATTTTCGATCGATGACGTCATTAAGTACAAAAGTTGAACAATCTTTAAAAATCATAACTTTACAATTACTCATTTTAAATGGAATATATTCAAAGTAGTCTTTTATTTCCGTGTTTACTATCGAATAAAAATATTTAATAAATACCAAAAAAAAACTTTGCATACCGAATTGTCAATCAAATAATTAAATAATACAGTCATAAATAAAAGATATTATTAAAGGAAAGAAAAATTTCGACACTGGCGGTGTTCGAACCCGCGACCTTCGGGTATACGCCCCCGTCGCCCCCGATCACGAACCCCGCCAGTGTCGAAATTTTTCTTTCCTTTAATAACATCTTTTATATATGAGTAATAATCCCCACATGAGGAATTCATGTCAAAAAACATTAAATTAAATAATACAGTTTTAAATTTATTAAATGTCAATTTTTTCGTGTCGTCACTAATAGTATTATATAATGTAATTGACATTTCGTAACAATTTCGCTGGCAAATAGCCAGACATTTTGCAGCAGATTGCTCGTATTGCATATTATGATTACCCCGTTGTGGTCTAATTTTTGGCGGTTTTAAGGTAAACAATTTTGGATTTTTGTGAACGAAAATTAAAGTATCATAAATGTATAGCGAGGGAAACGGTAATATTTTTAACTTTTTAAATAGCGGTACGCAACTATCCAGAAAGTCAGCACCGCATAATATACGAATACACTTTTTTTGAATTTTGAAAACTCTATCTGAGTCTACAGAGTTACCCCTTAGTATGATTCCGTATCGTAAAACTGAGGACACATATCCATGATAGCAGGTAAGGGCGGTATCCTCTGATATGACAAACTTTATACGGTAGATGACAAACAAGTACTATTCCAGTTTTGTGCAGATGATGTCTACGTGAGTTTTCCAGTTACAAAAAGAGTCCAAAGTGAATCCTAAGAATTTTGTCGATTTGACTTCCTTTACAGTTTGGCCGTCATAATTTATTTTTAAATTAAATGGTTATCTCCGATATGTCCTAAATTGTATAAATTCAGTTTTATTAAAATTTAATTGCAAATTATTATTTTTAAGCCAAAGAATTATATTATTTAAAGTAAGATCAATGTCATATTCATATGTATCCAAATTTTTGCATTTTATAAGTATAGCAGTATCGTCAGCGTAAAGAATGCATTTATTTGCTGTCGTCTGTGACAAGTCATGTATATATAGTAAAAATAAAAGAGGGCCAAGGATACTACCTTGCGGTACGCCACATTTAAGAGATTTACTATCTGATTGAAAGACATTAAGATTGGTCAGAGCTGAAAATTGAAGCTATCTGCTTGTAGTGGATAGACCGAGCTCTGTACCATTTTGTCTTTTATTTTGCTGTTATATGCTATTGTTAATACTTCTTTCTTATTGTTTGTTGTCATGTCACCATTTTGTTTTGTATGTGTTAAAGGCAAATAAAATCTTTTATTATTATTATTATTGAGGAAACCCACATGGCTGAGTTGTACTTAGTCATGTGACAGTGTATTCGTACAAAAAACGGCGATAGGCCTGCCCCTTATCACGTGAGTACACTGTCCATGCAAAACGTGGGTACTCTGAACACCAGGTGACAAAGTCACGTGATGTTCAGAAGTATTAGTACCTCTGCCAATCCCTTCGGGGATATTCGGAGTGAACGTTTATATTATGTTATGTTATGTTATGTTATTATGTTTATTCTCGATACTTCAAATTTCCACACATTGTTTTCTATTTGTCAGATAGCTTTCTAGCCAATTATACGCTTGTCCTCTTACACCGTATCTTTCAAATTTTTCTAATGCTGTGGGATGATGAACAAAATCAAATGCTTTTGTCATATCTAACAGCATACCAATTACTGGTAACTTCGAGTTAAGACAATCTGTTACATCCTTTAATAAGTTAAAACAGGCTAAGGTGGTAGAGGAACCCTTTCTAAAGCCATATTGGTTTGGGATCAATATCGAACGAGCTGTCAAAGAACTGCATAATTTATCATGCATTACTTTTTCAAATATTTTTGAGATCACTGGTATAAGTGCGATTGGTCTGTAGTTTTTAATATATGACGTTCACCTGACTTGTGCAAAGGTTTAATTATGGATAATTTAAGACCATCAGGAAAAGTTCCTTCTGTTAGAGACTGATTTATTAAATGGATTATTGGAATTGTCAATTGTGTCGAGCATTTTTTTAATAGAAAAGTTGGTATATGAAAAGTAACGTTAGTGAAAACCTCATGTTGGGATTAGTTACTGTATAATAAATATAATGTATATGAATATGCGACGACAGAGCGACGGGGGCGTATACCCGGAGGTCGTGGTTTCGATCTCCACTGGTGTCGAATTTTTTCTTTTCTTTATTTATCCTTTTTTATTAGAAACTCTTCTAAAGAGCTTATGAATAGTCAAACCGCCGGGGGCAATAAGTCTTCGTACGTACAGACCATAATCGCCACGCTGGGCATGCGGGTAGGCGATCGTAGAATCGTAAAATATTCTCAGAGTAATTCTGCTGCAATTCACTTGTAATCCCATCGTTGTTTTTTACGACTCCTAAAGAAAGGAAAGGAGTGTTGATATTCTGAGCCGCCATCATGTGGCTTATCTTTTTTTTAGATACAATAATACGATAAACATCAGTCTTCAGAACTTTTTATTCTTTTAGAAATGGTTTTGTCTGTTCTTCATTGATTTGCAAGTACTATAGACATTGTCACTCACACTAACTGGATTTCATCTTTTATTTGCTTGTCGTTTAAACTATAATATTTATTTATTTGGTCTTTTATTCTATTAACATACATACATACATACATATTCTCACGCCGTTAGTTCCCATTGGGGTAGGCAGAGACTATCGATCGCCACTTTGTACGATCCTGGCAAACCTCTCTGGCTTCGTTTACATCCATCAATCTTTTCATACATGCTCTTTTATTCTTCATACTGCGGACACCTGCCTTTTTGAGCACATTTTCTATTTGATCCAAATGTGTCCTCCGAGGTCGTCCTCTACTAACATTACCTTCCACATTGGCTCTATATATCTCTTTCACCAATTTACTGTCATCCATCCTCTCTATTCTATTAAATAATGAAATAATGTATGCTCGATATAACGATTTCTTGAAATTTTATTTTAATAACAATTATTAGTTGAATAACTGTTACGACTTTTTTATACTGTGTTACGTAGCCCCTAAGTGATTTGTGCCGCAAAGTGAATGCATTGAGCAAGCAAAACATGTGTAGTCTGAACTCTGTGTGACTTAAATGTCACGTAATTCCTCTGGGGAATATACTCTTGGGACTGAACATTTCTTTACATTGTTACAGTATATATGCCGTTCCTGACAAGAACCGTACAAGGTTATTATATAAAAATGTTACCGGAACAAAACATAATATCTCATAGAGATATACCATGGAGTGATGTAGCCTATAGCTTTGGTACAATAATTATGCCTTCTTTAATTTGTTGGATGACGTCAAAACACGGCAAAAAGACTATGTCAATCTTACTGTCGGTTATACAAATTGTAAGTATTTTATTTTGAGACTCAGTTATGAAAGCTTTTACTTTTTTAACTAATAATTTATTTGAACGTAACATGAGTGAGAATAATGAACGAGCTGGGTTCCAAAAGGTGTGGTCACCGTTAAAGTACATAAAATACTTAGAAAATGCATTGACTAGTTGAAGTTATTAAAGATGATTATTTATCAACTTGAACTATTACTGATGTGTTATGTAGCTAGTAAAGATGTCCAGGATCTTATAGAGTGGACATTAATATTCTCTGTCTACCCGTGAACGAATGGCGTGAGTATGTACCTATGGAGGTACATAATGTGCAGAATAACGTATTTAAAAAAAAATCGGTAACAGATAATGAATAAATCAAATGCACTTATTTATAAGAAACATAGCGATTAACTCAACTGAATTTCTTCGTCGTAAATCCTCGAAGGTGTGGCAGAAGTACTATTACTTCTGAAAATTACGTGACATGCTTGTCGCCTTGTGTTCCGAGAATGGGCCTACCGCCATTTTGTACAAAAATACTGTCACGTGACAATGTAAAACTCGGCCACGTGCGTTTCCTCACGAAATATTTCCGGACTAATTAACCACACATAAAACTTAAGAAAAGACATTATTTCTAGCACAATATTAGTTATATATTTTAATCGTATTGAAACCTATACAATAAACCGACTTCACAAAATTATCTATAGACTTTTATATTAAATTCATAATATTTTTTCCATTTCAGCTACCGTGTATTTGCTTTTTCTTCAATGCTACACAAACTCAAGTTATCTTAGCCAATATTTTCTACGGAACAACCACAGCCATAGCATTTATTGTCCTACCAATATACGTAAAGGAAATAAACGAACATACATACAAAATATCGATCATATCAGTATTTATAATGATTGAAGCGATTGCAACAAACTTGCTACAGTTTTCAGTAAAGAGTCATGAAGACACGTGGTTGTATGTAATGCTGGTGTTAATTTTACTGCAACTCATTGGGTTTTTGAGTTTGCAGGAGACTCCATGTTTTTACATAAATATAAGTGATTATGAGGTAAGTTGGAAATATTAATTGAGAGCACCGATTGCCTGAACTAAAATATCACGTTTTGCAAATGAGAGCACGATAGATCGGTGCAGCACTACGAAAACTTAAAAAGAAGCACCTAAAATCTCTAAATATTTCAATTACTTTCATGATTTATGACAGAAAGCAAACCCCAAAAGTACTAAAATTAAGACAAATAAAACATTACATCGTATTTTATCATTTACGCTATCTAGAGTTGGCTTAAAAAACACTAAACAGTTCCTTCTAGTGATATCGTAAAAAGCAACTTTGGGTGTTTGGGCTTTTAAGTGGTTTATTCCCGATGCGGTTTGATACACGTCCCTAAAAATATTTCTTTTTTTTATTTTACACTCAAATTTCAGAAGATTTGAGTGTATTTATTTCTTAAGTTCTAGATATCTCTTATCGGATTAACAGCCGTGGTTTATTGGAGTTTATAACAATTTTAGAAGTTAATCGGCAAAAATATTGTAAAATAGGATTAATTACTTATGTATCTTCAGCCACATTGCCCAGCAAAGTCAAGGTTAACTGCTTACAAACCATGAAAACTTTTAAATAAAATGATAGTTCAATGAGAAACTACCGACCGATGCAGCCAGTAAACCTGTAGTGTTTGTATACCTCTTTGGAGTGGACTAAACATACGCGGTAGCGATGTGTACACACACTTATACTAGATGTTTCAATTGAAAATTGATTTGGGTTCATTTTTAGACAGTATATATTTTACATATATAAATAGGTATTCATTATATATTATATAAATAGGTATTCACGCCATTAGTTGTAATTGGAATTGATAGACACTATAATATCGCCACTTTGTACGATCCTGGCAAGCTTTATCGACATATACTTACTTAATTAATTATAATCACGCCCATTATTTCCTTTCAGGTAGGCAGCAATCACCACTTAGCAATATCTTACCAAATTTCCCTTGTTTCCCTTACATTCATTATTCTTCACAAACATGATCTTTTATTCTCGATCTCCTATTTAGAAAACGTTCTTTCGGACCCCCGCCTTTATAAAATCGTTTTCTATCGATGTAAAAACGTTTCACGAGGGCGTACTCTACATATTCAGTACATGTTTACACTATTAGTTCTTACCGTGTAGTGCCGGCTTTACCGTGTAGTGCCGGCTTACCGTGTAGTGCCGGCTTAGAATGTCACTACCCCTTTCTACCCACGGGTGTCGTAAGAGGCGACTAAGTGTATTGGGGCTTTTTATTGGATTTTTGGGCGATGCGGTTGGAGACCCATCACCAAAAACCTTTATTTTACGATCTTTTCCCCACTCAACTTTCAAAAGTGGCTGAGGAATTTATAATTCCTTAGCTCTGGTTACCCCTTCTAGGGAATTATAGCCGTGAGTATATGTATGTATGTATGTTCTTATTTGAGTTGATAAAAACTATAAATCGCTACTTTGTACGACTACTGACAAAGCTCTGAAGTTTTAACTACATATGTTTTTCATAAATACTATTTTTTCTTCAGACTACGGTCACTAGCCTATTTCAGCACATTATCTATTTAATCCTATCCAGAGGTTCTCGAATGGGGGCCTGAAAATGCGACGAAACGGTTCCAGTAAAGGATGGTATGGCAGTGTTTGTTTCGCGCTTTGCTTTTCATATGCTGTACTAGCAGTAAATAAAAATAATGGAGATCGAAATAGCTCACTCACATTTAAAAAAAATTAAGAGAAAATGCATTTTTCCGGTACCAGATCCGGTTATTTTAAATACAAAATTATTTACTTATAAAAATAAAATATGTAATAAAATTAAAAAATAGAAACAAGATTAGGCGATGGAGATATCAAAGGTGCAGCAAAACTGCTTTTTTCAAGTGATGTTATTGCCACTGATAATCAAGAAACTATGGAGTCTCTGAGAGCAAAGCATCCTCTTTCAACAAAGACGTTAAGAATGCCTGAACCTCCTGATTTTAGTATGAGTTTACCAGAAGCCACTTCGGCAGAGATTCTAAATGCGACATTTACTTTCAGAAATGGTTCTGCTGGCGGACTCGACGGATTAACTCCTCAACACTTTAAAGATTTGTTGAGTTTCTCCGTCGGGGAAGCTGGTAGGGTACTTTTGGGTGAAATAACGCGTTTGGTTAATCTCTGCCTAAGTGGAAGACACTGGTGTGGGACGCAACTTGCGTCGACACACTAGCGCCGTCCCATTTATCGGGGTCTGCGTCTAGGGCTGGTTCTGCGGCTAATGATGCTGAGGGTCTCAAGAAGCGGAAATACAGTAATATAGGTGAAGACCATATTTTCACTGCTTTCGCTGTTGAGACCCTCGGTCCATAGAGTCCAAGTGCCCGTCGATTTTTCAAGGAAATTTCGGCGCGCTTGGTGGAGACATGTGATGATCCAAGGGCTGGTGTGTATTTTGCCCAACATATTAGTTTGGCTATACAAAGGGGCAATGCCACCAGCCTCCTTGGTACCTTACCACCAAGCGGCAGCGATTTAGAAGATATTTTTTATATAATATAGCATATAATTTTTAATGGATGACAGTGTAGAGGACGACCTCGGAGGACACATTTGGATCAAATAGAAAATGTGCTCAAAAAGGCAGGTGTCCGCAGTATAAAGAATAAAAGAGCATGTATGAAAATATTGATGGATTTAAACGAAGCCAGAGAGGTTTGCCAGGATCGTACAAAGTGGCGATCGATAGTCTCTGCCTACCCCAATGGGAACTAACGGCGTGAGAATATGTATGTATGTATGTATGTATAATTAAGTAATTACAATGTTATTATTTTTTCATAAGTAATTAAAAATATTTCAAATTGAGTACAAATAAAGTAAAATCTAAAACATCCTATTACCCTATTAATATTATAAAAGTGAAAGTTTTGATGTTTGTGTGATTGAGGCGAAAAAGCTCCTTAAGCACATAATGTTTATGAATGAAATTTGGCAGAATGCTAGATAATGACCCAAATTATCTAAAAAGATACTTCAATAAATAAATCCTACAAATAATTACCAATAAAATATTCACGCCTAATGGTACTACGAGTACCGGAAAAAACGCTTAAAGTTTTTTATTAGCAAATTTGACAGAACGAAGTCTGTCGGGTCAACTTATTGTCCATAAATACAATTGACACCAACGATTCATTTTAAAATGACTTTTATTTCAAAGTATTTATTACAATTTGAAATCTTGTGTAGCGTAAGCTCATATAAATGGCGTTGATGCATGACTATCAATTTATCTCCTTTCTGGTGACACGATTGCGGCTTATTGATATATAGCAAGGAACCTTTTTCAGTGTGAATTTGATATTTAATGATTGTGCTTTCGATATTACTAATTTCGGAACCGGGATTCCATATTTCACTAATAATATTGTATAATATCTATATTGTCAGTAATAATATTATTGGCGGCTCCCCCTTGAAAAAAAATCAACTCAAATTCAGTATTCATACATAAACTCACGGCTGTGAAACCCAATAAGGAGAAGCCAGCCAGCTTCAGAATAAAAAATTGTATAGCCTGTATGGTAGGTTAAGTAAATAAAAACATGTAAAATAAAGCTTTTTGGGAATGGGTCTCCAACCGCATCGCCCAAAAATCACTTAAATGACCCAATATCACCTCTTACGACCACTGATCGAGATAAATGAAGTAGTGCTATTTCGATCCGACACTACACAGCTTTCTACTTTACTACTAGTGCAAAAGAGACGGCTGTTTTATACCAAGCGATATCTAGTTAAAAGGTCGCTCGTGCTAGCCCAGCTGAGTATATTATCTTAAAAACTAGTTTTAGCTGACACCAGAACAATAAGTCACAAACATACTTTAGATATTCCAGATCCTAGTTTCAACAAATCGTTTTTAATATATTCTGTTAATTTCAGAAAACAGCTCAATGTTTAGCAAAATTAAACGGAAGCGATGAAAAAGATGAGTTGACTAAATCACAATTCAATAAACTAAAGGAAGAGGCTGAAAAAGCTTTATTTATCGGGGATAAAAATCTTCTCCAGATTTGTAAGTTATCAAATTATTGTTAAGAAACCTATATGACTTAAGTTAACTCAGATATGTGGCACAGATGTGAGACACGGACTGGTTCGAGATCTCTAGGGGTGTTCGACAGGGTGTTGTGGCTTCTCCGGGGCTCTTCAATTTGTCTGGACGACTGTTTGAAAGAACTGCGTTAAAGTGATTATGGACTGAAAAGGAGAGGGTTCATCATACTTGCATCAACAGTAAACAAGTTGCAAGAGATGGTGAACATTGCGTGTAAGTCTTGCGAAAGAAAGGGAATGAGAGTGATTGTGGACAAAACCAAAACAATGGTTTTTTGAGAGAGAGGAAGGTATGACAAAATATGAGATTGTTGTAAATGGTAAGAAAGTGGAACAAGTGAAAGGATTTGTTTATCTCGGGAGTTTGTTTACTAGTGATGGAAAATGTGAGGAAGATATTGAAAGGAGAGTTAAAAAGGGAAACGCGGTGAATGGAGCCATGAACAATTTGATGTTGAGTCAGTCGTTGTCAGAAAAGACTCGAATGGCTGTGCATAATGCTGTTCTCGTTCCACGGTAGTGAATGTTGGGCTTGGCTGAAGAAGCATGAATATATAAATATAAAGGTAGGGGTCCGAAGTGAGAAGAATAAAAGAGCATGTGTGACAAGAATAATGAATGTAAGGGGAGCAAGAGAGGTTTGTCAAGATCGTACGATGTGGCGAAGAAGTGGCGATTGATAGTCTCTGCCTACCCCAATGGGAATAATGGACGTGAGTATAACGTGATACGTTTGTTCCCTTGTATGTGAATTCATGGTGCAAACAAAACGTGAATACTCTGAGAAAAAAATAATTCTGATGCTTTAAGGAACAGCAAAACTGTACTGTACTGAACAGTTGATATCCATAACTGTCTGGATAATACAAACTCTTTGCAAGGATCTTTATCTTATATGTATATAAAATATCCCCCAGTAATTGAAATGTCACATGATTTTTATTTCATACATAAATATAAAAATGTTACTTATTTTAAAATCTAAATTCATGCTCCTCAAAGCACATGTGTGTCCCCATCAAAGGGCTCAAGCCCACCCTCTAAAAGATAAAGTTTGGCACGCTGGCTAAATGCAGGATAGCAGACTAGCGACTACTAGGTACCGTGATAGGAGCCTGAACCGACTAGCATGAACGATATGATAAAGTCTGGCACGCTGGCTAAATGCAGGATAGCAGACTAGCGACTACTAGGTACCGTGATAGTAGCCGGAACCGACTAGCATGTACGATATGATTCAATTAAAACTTGCCAATTAAATATTTGAGCTAAACCGAGAACTAAACCGGATATCGAACCTGAAACCTCTCCTTCCTACAGATTTAAGACCCGATTTTCCCTGACCTCTTTATCATTCAAACATACTGAAATACTTTAGGGTACACTTGCTGGGTATATCTGTAAGTGTTTCCACGAACGTGATTCTCCAAAAGTATTTATTTGTGGCTGTGCAGAGTTCCTATTAAAAGTGGTGTATATGTATGTATGTTTATATTTTCATTTGCAACGGGTCGAAGTGATAGACGTGAAAATATGGACGATCTATCAATAATTTTTATTTTTAATCAGTTTCATCCCCCTTTGTAATCTTGTCTGGCTGAGAGGTTAAACCAATAATTTCTAACATAGTAATTTTTTTTCCAGTAAAACATAAACCATGGAGGCAGGGAGCAAAAATTGGCTCCGTCATTTTAACATGCTACACGTTGTCCGGTGCCGTTTTATTTCTGAAACACGAAGATTTATTGAAAACTGCTGATATAGTAAACGAAAAACTTTTGGACGATATTCTACCTATTCTTATGCTTGCTGTCAGCTTCATTACCATTGCATTGGTAACTGTGGTTGAGGTTAAGGTAAGGATTCGTTTTGTATATTAGTTTTTATAGTGAACATTATGTAATACACTTTTTAAACTCTTGCGGCTTGTAGACATTATACATATTAATCGGGATTAACTAGCGATATCACCGATCAGTATCAGTAGTTATGCCGAAACGTCGGGTAAACATATTACGTAAGTGATTTTAAAATTTCGTTGGGCTATCCCGATTATTATGTATAATGAATACTATGTAGTCAACAAAATATTGATGAGATCAGATTGATGAAAAATTTATTATTCAATATCATCCCCACTGAAGTTTTAAAGATGGCTGAGGAATTTTTAACTCTGAGGCTCTACTTACCCAATTTTGAGATTTATAGCCGTGAGTATATATGTTGCAGGGATATGATAAAAATGGGGATTTGGTCAATTCCCTAAGGGAGTTGATCAAATCACGGAGGATGTTAAAATAACAACACGATTTTACCTTTTCCCTAAACAAATCTAGTGAATTGAACAAATCCCTAAATTGGTTCAGTGGAATGACAAAAATAAGATATACCTTCACAGGGGGGGTGCAGGGGGGCAGAGCCCCCCTGCTTGGGGGGGTCGGGGGCCGAAAGCCCCCTGCAGACAATGAAAAATTAGGTCACATTTAGTTAGGTTAGGTTAGGTTAGATTATGTATAAAACGAGCGAGCGTAGCGCAGCGGAGCGAGCACCTAAATGCCTGAATTGAACAAATCCCTAAAATAAGTAGTATACCCCGCCCCCCGTCCTCTATATGTAGCAAGCTGCAAGCAAGCAAGTATGGCATATAAGCATGCATCAGGCATTTAGGTGCTCGCTCCGCTGCGCTACGCTCGCTCGTTTTATACATAATCTAACCTAACCTAACCTAACTAAGTGTGACCTAATTTTTCTTTGTCTGCAGGGGGCTTTCGCCCCCCGACCCCCCCAAGCAGGGGGGCTCTGCCCCCCTGCACCCCCCCTATGTAGGTATATCTTACCAAATAAATCTTTAAAATACCACTGTAATATTATTTTTGTCATTCCACTAAACCAATTTAGGGATTTGTTCAATTCACTAGATTTGTTTAGGGAAAAGATAAAATCGTGTTGTTATTTTAACATCCTCCGTGATTTGATCAACTCCCTTAGGGAATTGACCAAATCCCCATTTTTATCATATCGCTGCGACATATATATCACATCAACCGTCATTGGTGATTCAACGAAGCTTTTTACCCCCTTTAAGAATTCATTGCTACAAATCCACTGTATTGAATAATGATTTTTGTGCCAATCTAAATGTTATGTATAATCTGTTTCTTAAGAAGATTTAAGACCAAACATAAAAAATGGAAAGAGAAATGAATTACGCTAATACAAGCCAAGAATACGTTTATGATTATTGTTTTTTTTTTGTTTGTTGTCTAAGGAAATAGTTGGGGCCTTTAATTCTTATACTTTTATTGCTTTCTAAGAAATGATTTCAATAATTCGAGTACAAATATTTCCTCATGAAAAAAAAGACCTCATACAGTAACTCCAAAGTTAATCGAGCGGAAAGATAAAAGCTCTTTCAAGTTACCCTTTTGAAGGTTTTGGTGGTAATTGTACTACATTTGCAGAAATTATTTCCTTTTACATATCTCTATTAGAGATTCTCTAAATGTTTGAGTCGTTTGTCCTACGAGTAATGTTACATCATTCGGTACGTTTCTTTGTCAAAGATTGTTGATATTACAATGAACCCATCAGGTTTGCTCGTCGAGTGAATACAGTTTATTGTGCCCTTCTAGTGTTGGAAGTTCCATCGTAATAAGTTTAAATCATCAGCATAGCTAGAACGAGTGACCTTTTACCTAGATATTTCGTGGTACAAAACAGCCATCTGTTTCGCAATAACTTAGAATCGTGTACTGTCATTTTATTCTATCTGGTATGGTGACGATAAAATAGCCCTCGCCTCCTATGACATCTAGCTAGCGCTTTCTTACCCAATTAAAAGGAAATCGATCAAAATGGTCGCCTAGCATCTTCCTCATTCACGTTCATTCAATGTTTGATGTGTTTTTGTTTTTCGATCTAATGTATTTTTGGCACTGCAAAAAAGATTTTTTCTTTTATTACCCTTTTTTCTTTAACTTTAAATGTTGTATTTAGTCATGTGGCAGTTTATTTATTCAATTTACTGTTGGTACTCCGAACAATAGGTGTCACAAATTACGTTCAGAAACTTCCGGCGTATGAATTGGGTTAAGTGTTTGTTTGGTATTTTTTGCATTCGTTTTTTTTTATGAGAACATAAAACATCAGAGTTTTTAATGTGTTAATTCTATGATAGCTTATGATTCAATAACAAATCTTATATCTTTTTCAGTATATAATAGCGACATCTTTTGCAATAATATCGGTATCGTTGGGAATATTCGGTGTTTTCATACAAAGCGATATGATATCTACCGCGTTCTGGCTGCCAGTTGTGTCTTTAGCTTCAATTCACGTGGGATATTATTTGGGACACTTGTTGCCCTATGTGCTCCTGGTACTTCTTTTTAATTTTAAGGTAATTATGTTTATTTTTATTTCCTCATGTCTATCGTATCATTTTTACAAGATACATTCATACATATACTCACGACCATAAATCCCAAAAAGGGATAGCCAGAGCTTTAGAGCTAGAAACTCCTCAGCTACATTTAAAGTAGATAGGGGACAGGATTGTATGAATAAAGTATTGTTGGTGTTGGGTCTCCAACCGCAACTAAGTCGCCTCTTACGACACCCGTGGGTAGAAAGGGGTAGTGACATACTAAGCAGGCACTACCCGGCAACTATCATATCATTTTTACAAGATATTGTAAGTATACCAGGCCACTCAGAAAGTATTGCGAAAAAAGGTTTTAATGTATGAAACACTGGCCGGTTGTAATGTATACTGAAAATATGAGTCTTTATTAATAAAAAAAGGTACGTTCCAATTTTAAAATTTCCCTCTTTATTTTTTACGAGCTATTTTAAATTGTCGTGCCTTACTGAAAAATGAATCTGAGCCGGGAACATTTTCGCGCTATGATTTTTTACGATTTCAAATGTCGCTTAAAACCAGACGAATCAAACGATAGACTTCAAATGGCGTTTATGGATGAAGGGCCTTCCAAGGCAACCGTGTATCGTTGGTATAACGAATTCAAGCGTGGTCGATTAACTTTGCGGGATGAAGAAAGAAGTCGTCGCCCTCTAACGGCTGTTACCGATGAAAACGTGGTGGAAGTGAAAAATTTAATTCATGACAATAGGCGAATAACGTATCTAGAGATTCAACACATTATGCAGATTGGACCGGGAAGCGTTCATGAGATTTTACACGAACATCTTCACGTGAGGAGGATAGTTTCACGCTGGGTGCCACACAACCTCACCGAGGTACAGAAACAGGCCCGGGTGGAATGGTGTCGTGATACGGTTAGTAAATTTGATGCTGGCTCGTCTCGGCGTGTTTACTACATTGTTACAGGTGATAAGTCCTGGATTTATCAATACGATCCAGAAACGAAGCGCCAGTCGACGGTTTGGGTATTTCAAAACGAAGCGACCCCTACCAAAGTGAAGAGATCTAGAAGCAGTGGGAAGATTTTGATCGCAAGTTTTTTCAATATGACTGGCTATTTGGTGTCAATTCCTTTACAAGATCAAAGAAGTATTAACGCAGACTGGTATACTACTAAATGCTTGCCAGTAGTTTTGCCAGTTGTGAGCAACAATCGACCAAACACAGGGCTCCGCGGGCTACTGCTTCACCACGACAACGCGCCCGCTCACACCGCGCTCAAAACGACGGACTTCCTGAACAGCACGCCCGGTCAAACTCTTGGGTCACCCTCCTTACAGCCCTGACCTGGCACCGTGTGACTTCTTTTTATTCCCTGAAATAAAGAATCAACTCAAAGGGATACAATTTTCATCGCCGGAAGATGTGCTGTCAGCGTTTCAGCGGGCTGTAAATGAGGTGTCTGCGGCGGACTGGAAAAAGTGTTTCGAAAACTGGTTTAGACGTATGAAACTTAGTAGCCCAACATTATTTTATGTCTTGTACAGCTTTTACATTATAGTCAATTTTATGGCCTATTGTGGAAACGAAAAAGACAAAAATAAAAAAAAAGTTTTGCAATTTTACTGAAAATTTTAGTGAAATGTAAACATATTAATATGCAACATATACTCTATCAACAGTAAAAACTATATTCCTAAAAGATGTGACCAAAGTTTTAGGAATCAATAAATTCAAATCTTTTTGTTCATGAAAACCTCATGTGGAATCCCCATTATTCCCTGAAATAAAGAATCAACTCAAAGGGATACAATTTTCATCGCCGGAAGATGTGCTGTCAGCGTTTCAGCGGGCTGTAAATGAGGTGTCTGCGGCGGACTGGAAAAAGTGTTTCGAAAACTGGTTTAGACGTATGAAACTTAGTAGCCCAACATTATTTTATGTCTTGTACAGCTTTTACATTATAGTCAATTTTATGGCCTATTGTGGAAACGAAAAAGACAAAAATAAAAAAAAAGTTTTGCAATTTTACTGAAAATTTTAGTGAAATGTAAACATATTAATATGCAACATATACTCTATCAACAGTAAAAACTATATTCCTAAAAGATGTGACCAAAGTTTTAGGAATCAATAAATTCAAATCTTTTTGTTCATGAAAACCTCATGTGGGGATTATTACTAATAAATAAAGAATAAATTAAGGAAAGAAAAATTTCGACACAGGCGGGATTCGAACCCGCGACCTCGGGAATACGCCCCCGTCGCTCTTGCCAATTGTAAAAGAAATGAAGGATAGAAGAGTCAATAAATTCGTCAGCTAATTTAAGAAGTTGATAGGGAACTATTATTTAAAAATATTTTCCAGCCACTTCCTTCCACACCAGCGCTAAGGGTAAACAGGAGATGGTGTAATTATAGTTAAAACCGAATGTATGATGATTTATCAAGGTTTTCAGAGGTGAGAGAAAACATTGTGAGGAAACCTTCATAACTGAGTTTCTTTTTGTCACGTCATAGTGTCTTTGTACAAAGTGGCAAAGAGCTTGTTTCAAGTGAATGCACTGTCCAATCAAATCTTTACAAAAAAGACACGTAATATTTGGATGTGTTGGTACATCCGCCACCCTTTAGAGATTTACGTTAATTTTAAGGATGTAAATAGATATCGAGAGGTTTGCCAGGAACGTGCAAAATGGTAATCAATAGTCTCTGACTACCCAATGTTAACGAATAGCGTAAATATATGTATTAATGTTAAGTTTTAATTTAATTTCAATTTAAGTTGAGGTTGAGCTAAATTAAATAGATATTCATTATTTTTTCAGGTGACAACCAAAGTGATCAGTTTACTATTCACATGCAACGAAGTTTTGAGATGCATACACATCCATACAATCCCATACATACAAGATTTTATTGGACTCCATACTTTAATATATATTTTTGCTGGCATCAATATTTATGGAGCTGTTTTTACTCTTTTCGCTGTACCGGGAATAAAGAAAAAAACATTAAAAGAAATAGAGAAGAAATTAAATATTATACCAATATGGAAGCAGTGAAATAAGTTTTATTTTATGTACTCCCCTAATACGCTTATCTTTTTTATCTATTTTCCTTGTCTGACTTTTGGCAACTACATCTATACAAATACAAGCTGACCCGGTAAACATTGGTTTCCATATAAACTAATTTCTGGAGAATTTCTAGTCTGTAAAATTAAAATAAATTGTTCGGAATGGACAACCCTTGACATGTGACAGTGTATTCGTACAAAACGTGAATGCTCTGAACACTAGGTGATAATAACACGTGATGTTCAGAAGTATTAGTACCTCTGCCAACCCATTCGGGGATATCCGGTAAAACTGTTCGAGTTTTGCGTTTATTGAAAATTTTACACGAAACATTCTTTGAGTGGCATGCAGTGCAATGTAGACTGCATTAAGTTTGTGTTTGTATATCTGCACACAGTAGACAATTATGCTTATGATATGTCATTATTATGATATGATTATCATTCGAGAGTGGTTTATTGTTGAGAGAGGGAAGATAATTTGCAGTGCAACGACGGTAGACAGGTGACCTGAGGTTTATTCTTTTAAGAGGACACAGATGCAAAATATTCATTATAATGTAATTGTTGGTATTGTTTCTCCAACCGCATCGGCCAAAATTCATATTTTGACTAACTACATACATTAATATTGTTAATAATATCTTACTTGATCCTAGGCAACCTATGTTCTAGTGTTGTCTTTCAAAAATCCTTTCAATTGCGTATTACATAAAGCCTACAAAATTGTCGACAGGGGAACAATTCTGTGAAAGTCACGTGGAGTTGCACCCCTGGATCGGTATCACGGAATTTAATAATACGCGGCTTTGTAAGTCGACTTTTGTCACTGGCACTTTTTAAAGCGTACCGTTTGGTTCAAGGCGCGAGATGTTACTGTAATATTTTGATGGAATTAAGTTAATATAAATTACTTAAGCTTTATATTAATTTCACTACCTCACTTTTTCTTTTCTTCTCACGGGTAAAGTTAGAGGTGACTGAGGGTGTGCTTCGGAGGGACGTTAAGCCGTCGGCCCCGGGTACAATCACAGTAGTAGTCGTTAGTCTGCCAACCCGTAAGTGTCCAGCGTGGTGGACTAAGGCTAAATTACCCTATATAGGGTAGGCTCGAGCCCCTTTGATAGGGACATACATGGGCTGAGAGAGAAGGGTACGAAGCTATTTTAAATGGTTTTTGAGATATGCATTGGAGACCCATCACCAACGACACTTTATTTCTACCATCTTGTCCTATCAAATTCCAAATGTGGCTCTGAGGATTTGTGTACTCACATACCAAACATACGTAAATTACCTTAAGTTCTCACAAAACACCACTTCTGTGAGAAATGTATTTAAAATTCATCGCATTTATAAATACAACTTGGACAGTGAACTCACGTGATAGGGGGCAGCCCGTTTTGTACGAATACACGGTTACATGACTAAGTACAACCCAGCCATGTGGGTTTCCTCACGATGTTTTCCATCGCCGTTAACAACCATGATAAATTAACCACACATATGTCTTTCGAAAAGACTAATTGGTGTGGGCCTGACCCAGGATTTGAACGCTCATCGTTTGCACGGTTCGCGATATCACGGTTTATTAAAACGCACATAGATAATAATGTACACAAAATAGCAGTAAAATAAAAAATAATAAACAAACAGTTTTATTTAGTATCGTGCGAGGTTACCAATGGATTTTGGGATGTTAAATGATTGGTGGTTGATGCTACCGAAAACCCATCACGTATTAGTTTCCAAGAGTAGCTGGGGAATAGTTGATTTCTAATATCTGGCTACATCGATGCGGGATTTGAGTCGTGAGTATATGTTTAATATAATATGTATAGGTAGGTTAATATTTACCGACGGAATTAAATTTCTTCATTTTACATCTAGAACCTTTTCATCTGCTTTAACTAGATATATTTTTATTCCTTACCATATCAGAAATCAATAATAATACTGTATTATTGTTTCCAGAATCATGAGTTCTTAATACTATTACGTATTGCAATATTCGAATAAAGAGTTTTACGATCCATTCCCTATTATACTTCCAATAGTGGCTAAGGAATTTTAAATTCTCTGGCTACCACTTTCTAAGGTTTTATGCCGTGAGTATTTATGTAGGTTCTTGTACATATACTTAACTGTAATACATAAGCGCTCAGTAAGTAATTTAGCAACGCAAGCATGAGTTGTATACATAAGATCGAATAGCCATATCCGAAGGGTTTCGTTTTAATAAATGTACATGACACTGAATTTGTTTTTTGAATTATTTGCTCTTTTACTTCGCTACATGGTTCTCTCTTTTTGTATCTATATAGTTACATACATACATACAAATACTCACGGTTTTAAATAAGTTAGCCAGAGATTCAGAGCTAGCAACTCGTCAGCCACATTAACACAACCACAAAATACTAGTTCATTGACAAGAAACAGTTCTGCCCATCTATAATGGAATTTGGGAACAAATATTTTAAATTAAAATAAAAGTTGGTAAATATTAACAATCTTTACATTAATACATCTTCTATACATCCGCATTATATACAAATAAAATACTTTCACCTTCAATCTTTTACCACCTTAATTGGCTAAAGAGGCAGAGGAAATGCAAAATCTCAAATACCCTTATTCAGAGTTAAAGCGGTAATTAAAGTAAGGTAGGTAGCTCCTGTAGAAAAATTAAATCATTGAATTTCTTATATGTTTATTTCAACTGATAAGCTTATAACATGAGCCACAACCCTATGACTGCGTTGTAATCAAAGCGTATTTTTACTTACTATACAACCTCTGCGGAGCTTATCAGTGGTTAACTTTTGTACTCTCCTGGATAATGCCGTGTAGCTTGTAATTATGACAAAGTTTAAAGTACCTCATTTCTGATTTAAAACAATGTAGTTATATATATATATATATATGCTGTGTAGTGTCGGTTTAGAATAGCACTACCCCATTCTTCCGGTGGGTGAACGTAAGAGGCGACTCACGGTATTGGGGCTTTTAAGGGATATTCGGGCTATGCGGTTGGAGACCCATCACCAACAACCTTTATTTTGCCATCTTTTCCCCACTCAACTTTCAAAAAGTAGCTGAGGAATTTCTAGTTCTTTTGCTCTGGCTACCCCTTCTAGGGATTTATAGCCGTGAGTATATGTATGTATGTATGTATAGGTACTTATATACTTATTCCCACGGCTATAAATCACAAACAGGTCAAATAGAGTTACTTTCCCAGCCATTTTGTTAAATGAGTAGAAAAACGTGACGACGACGTGATAGCTCAGTGGGTAGAACACCGGTTAACGTGTAAGCGACTAGTTCAAATCCCGGGTCGGGCCTACACCAATTTGTCTTTTCTAAAGACATATGTGCGGTTAATTTAACATGGTTGTTAACGGTGAGGGAAAACATCGTGAGGAAATCCACATGGCTGAGTTGTACTTAGTCATGTGACAGTGTATTCGTACAAAACGGCGATAGGCCTGCCCCCTATCACGTGAGTACACTGTCAATGCAAAACGTGGGTACTCTGAACACCGGGTGACTAAGTCACGTGATGTTCAGAAGTATTAGTACCTCAGCCAACACCTTTGGGGATATTTGGTGTGAACGTTTATGTTATGTTATGAGTAGAAAAAAAATGGTTAAATAAAGGATGGTTCGTGATGGGTTTCCAAAAAAACTTTCACTTAAAGAACATAACGCTTAGATTTTTATTGTTTACTTTTATAAATGATATAGTCTTTTTAACATTAAATAATGTTAATATTAATTTTACCCTTCCAACAAGGCAAGAGTTATGTGAAATAATAGTGCTCTCTAATCTAGTATGAAATGTACCTCAGCCGTTAAAAAAATACGCTTACGTAAAGTTGCTTTTTAAACGGTTTTATTTATCTCACCCCGTTTGTTTTATTATTTAATTTGTGTGCTTCTCCCTCTATTAATTCGATCGTTGATTTTGAGACACGAAATATTGTAACCTTTACCTGAAAATATGTAAATTCCATGAAATTACCATATCAAATAAACGGGTATTAATAGGGTATTCAGAGCTGAAAAGTTATACGATTTAATTAAAAGGACCATCGTCCCCTTGTCAACCTTAAAACATGGCGAATTAAAAACATTTATTACTTCAAAAGGTATTCAAAGCTATTATTCATTGATATTCAGGTGATTTTCCGAATGAGTTTTCTGCCCAAACCAATACGTATTAGCCGGTAAGTGGCCAATTTATTTAAAATTGATTTATTTATCTATATTGACGCCTATAAATCCAAGTAGCAAGAAGTAGCTTTAGACTTTGTTGTGTTATGTTTGCTTAGAATAGCACTATTTAATTGGTTTTATACATTTTTGGATAATGTTGTGTCGTCGGGCAACGCGACTGGAGAACTATTACCAACGTCCTAGAAGTAACTGAAGAGTTTCTTATTCTAAAACTCTGGCTACCACTTTTTAGGATTAATAGCCGAGAGTATGTTGGGAGTATTTTGCTGTGTAGTGCCGGCTTAAAATAGCACTACCCCATTTCTTCCGGTGGGTGTACGTAAGAGGCGACTAACGGTACTGGGGCTATAAGGGATTTTTAGTCGATGCGGTTGGAGACCCGTCACCAAAAACCTTTATTTTACTATCTTTTCCCCTCTAAACTTTCAAAAGTGGCCTTCTAGGGATACCCCTACCCCTTCTAGGGATTTATAGCCGTGAGTATATGTATGTATATATGATTTTCAATGCACTTGTCATGTTAAATTATGCGTAGTATTCATAGAAGTTATGAGAACGACCACTGGTTCTAGGTAGTTCTAATAGTAGAATAAGTTTCTGATTTAAGTAGACAAAATTCAGCTGCACCTTCAAAGATGCCCTAGAAGATATCCTACACATTATAGCTAGCTTCAATATAAAAAGAACATACATACATAAATCATATTAACCCGCTTTAAATACTAAAAAATAGGATAGACACAGCTATAAAAATTTAATGACTCTTCAGTCACTTGTTTCTTGAAAGTTGAGTGGGAAAAGGATTGTAAAATGAAGATTGTTGGTGATGGGTCATTAGACGGTTCCATACATGAAAAATTACACGTTCTCATGGTTCCTAATTAATTTTATTAGATGACCCAATTTATTTTGTGAAACGATTTATTTTTTTATAATTTATCAAAATCTGAGTGTCGGCCCAGTATATATTTTTCGGCTATAAGAAAAGTTATTTAACTGCAGTAACCTTTTAAGAATTTATGGCCGTGAATTTATGTATCTGTGTATGTAAACAACCATCACACTACGATTTATAACATTTTATCACCTCTAAAATATTGTCCATTTTAGGCAAACACATTTTGTTAATTTGGCTAGACGAAATCAATAATGGTATCGGCTACAATTCGCGCGTATTAATCTACGCTCAGAAATGAATTACACAGAGATTGGTTCGAAAAATGAAGGAGAAAATTGCTTTTAATAAACAAATCGCTTCGAGTTCTAAAGAGAAGAATGATAATCAAATTGAAGACTTTATTTTGATGATATTATATTGACCTCGGTTGCACGGTACTAAAGTTCAATCATTTATTTTAAGTCTTATACCGTGATAGAACGCCGCTTATCGTGCAGACGATAAGGGTTCAAATCCCAGGTCGGACCTACACCAATTTGCCTTTTCTAGAGTGATAAGTGTGGTTACTTTATAATGGTTGTTAACGGTGAGTTAACAGTGTATGTCTACAAAACGGCGATATGCTTGCTCCCTATCTCGTGAGTACACTATCCAAGCAAAACGTGGGTACTCTGAACACTAGGTGACCATGTCACGTGATGTTCAGAAGTATTAGTATCTCTGCCGGCCCCTTTGGGCCGGTTTAGTAATGGTAAAGTCCTCAGTTCACTTTGGGATTTGACATCGATAAAGATGATAAATGAATTAACGACGGTTATATCTTGGTTCATTCCAGTCTCAACGCTCAAAAAGTCATATGACAAAGTACAACTTAGCCATGAGGATTTCCCTCACCTTTATCGACCCTGATAAACTAATCACACATATGACTTTATAAAAGACGAATTGGTGTAGGCCCGACCCAAGATTTGAACCCTTATCGTTGAATTTTCCATAGCTAATCTCTAACTAATCTTTTTAGGAGTTTTGATGGATCAAATAATTCATATAAACAGAGAAAACTATTCTATTTGGTTGCTGCTCAATTTAATTTCAAAATGTAAACTATTTATTAACAATACTTCCATCGGTTTCGTCGGCATTATTGGTTTCCTTTGTGTCTATACTAGTACCTGTTATTGGCTCGATACTTTTCTTTTAGAAGTTATTTTCAGTGAAGGCGTTTTCAATGTACTAATATTCAATATTACTATTAATGTTATAAATAGGAAACCTATGTATTTTCGTGTTAATGGAATGAATACGTTCCGGAAATACTTGATCAGTTTAAATAATTATTTCGTCTGTAGAATCGTATAAATTATCGGAATAACATACATATATTCACGACCATAATTCCCAAAAAGGGGTTACCAGAGCTTCAGAGCCAGGAACTCCTCAGCCACATATGGAAGTTGATAGGGGAAAAGATGTTAGAAATAAAGTATTTTTGCTGATGGGTCTCCAAACAAGTTGCCCAAAAACTAATTAAAAAGCCTTATATACCCTTAGTAACCTCTTACGACACCGGTGGGTAGAAAACGGCTGAGACATTCGACGCCGGCACTACACAGCCTAGAACAACATATAGGATACATATCATATAAACGATTCTTTATACGTGCCTATATAAATCAAAATTTGCTCGCGCATTGAGGATCAGGGACAGTAAAATAATTTCATAGGTTCATTCCATTTTTTCGAAATATTCAGATGATTCACATTCAGTTTTTTTTTTCAGGTTTTTTAATCTAAATCAAAGTTTAATCATGATACCGAAAAGAAGTTATGTTTATTTACTCATAATAAAATAAAATATTTAAAACAATAGTGAGTCCTTTTAACGTATTCCAAATCATACCTCCAGTTAATAAATAAACAGAGAGACTCCAAAAATGATACAATCGGAAAATCAAACTTTTCGAAGTCGTAGTCAAAGCTGGAAGAAAAGCTCTAGAGAGAACGCATCGCATCCCACGCTGACGGGCTAAATTACAAATATGCAAATGTTGCCGCTACGGTCACTTCACCACACAAAGCTCTTTGGCGTGACATGTGCATACATTCTTGTCTAGCATTGCTCGATTTAGACATTTATAGTGGATGTATAATATCAGTTATCAGTTTGATGGATTGACTCGGTTTTTTTTTGTTGTTTAATTATTGTTTATCGTCAATAATAATATACATATGAAATCAAGATGGTAGAAATAAAGTGTCGTTGGTGATGGGTCTCCAACCGCAACGCCCAAAAACCACTTCCAAAAGCATCATACCCTTAGTCGCTACTTGCGACACCCGTGGGTAGAAAGGGGTAGTGATATTCTAAGCCGTGCAGTGACGGGCTAAATTAATAATATGCAAATCATTATGCTACGGTCACTTCACCACACAAAGCCATTTGGCGTGATTCGAGATTAAATTCTTGTCTAGCATTGCTCAATTTGGACGTCTATAGAGGGCTATGCATCAATGATTTATTAGTTTGATGGATTGACTCAGTTTCATACGTAGTCAAATCATAAATAATAATAAATAAATATACGGACACGTTATGCACATATCAAGTTAGCCCCAAACTAAGTAGAACTTGTATTATGGGATGCTATGCTAGCTCAACGATATCTTTAATATTATATAATACATATATAAATAAGATATACTCATCACATAAATGTCGCTCCCAGCGGTGATCGAACCCGCAACCTCCGGACCGAGACGCTAGTCACCTGTCCACTCGGCCTCGGACTTTGTCAATTATTGTTTAGCTTAAACAATACTACAAAAGTGGAAGACACTTCAGTTATTTATACCTAACGTATGTATGTAAAACATAGTTCCAACAGCATCGCAAAACGATTGCTATCAGTATTATTTTATCTGTGCTAATATAATTAATAAATATATATCGCGCTATATAAGAAAAATATGAGACGAAATAATTGATTTTTCACTTCAGGGCCAGATGTTTTAAATAACAGCGATAAAGTATACTTTCAAATTTAATCTTATTAAGTTATTGAAAATTTATCGGAATAGTACATTATAGCACGTAGCTACAATAGCGAAATACCTCAAAAACATACAACCAACAGCCGTATTACAAACAGTAATGTATGCCACGTTTGCATCAAAAAACATCAAAAAATATGTGCGGATGCTAAAGCAATTCAAATCCAATTCCTTTGTTGTTATTGGAAAAATGTACGTTGGCAGAGCGTCGCATAGTTAGAATTTAAATTATATGCATCGAAATTTAAAAAAAATGCTTTTACCCTCACATGCAACAGCCGAATTTAGTTCTAACTTCTTCTACACAATTGGGGAACTATTTTGTAATCACAGATAAGCACAGTGGCTTCACCCCGCTTTACGTATGTGCATATACTCACGGCTGCAAATCCCAAAAAAGGGTAGCCAAAGCTTCTAAATTAGGCATTTCTCAGCCACTTAAAATAAAGAAATAAATTGAATTCTAAGCTAACAATAACTTTGAAATACCCAATACTTTTATACACTCTAACAATACTTAACAAGGTAAGAAATAGCTAAGATTAATCCAAGTCTTAGCCAGCACTACTCACGATATAAAATAAAATAAATTGAATCTTAACCATTTTTGTTAGCTAGAATTGATCCCCAGTCAGTTTCGCGACCAATTTGACGTAACTCCACGAAATCCTATTATCATTTCTAACAGTAACAAGTTAGCAGAACTTTTGAAACATAACAAACAAATACAAACAACTTCTGTAGCACATTTCTCTTGAGGATACCAAAAAACAATTCGTAACATCTCCAAAGACGAGAACAGCGAAATGAACAAAGAAATTGCTCGCACGCACTACAAATGTTCGTTAAACAGCATGAAACGACTTCATTAGTCCAGAATAATGACCTAGGGTGAATAATATTATCGTAGAGTATATTTTCCTTGTAAAGATTGTGTTTTGGGGCACGCGATCAAATCTTTAAATGAGTTGGATACTTGGGCAGGTGTCATTCGGTCAGAAAAAAGGGTAATTATTTTTACCTTTAACGTGCGTAAGTAAATAAATAATCTTTATGACAAAATAAAATTTAATTTAAATCAAATGGAAATTTAATACAACATTGGTGTATAAGGAATTTATTCCTACTTCGGATTTAAATAATGTACTGATCTGAGTGGTGTAAATCAATTGTTTTATTTATGTGAGCTCGGAAATATCCTGCTAAGAGTCAAGCCATTTTATCATTATTTAAAACATGTAATTATTATTATTTAAAGTTTTATCATTGCATTATTAAAAATTTTCCAGGAAAAAATCCGTTTAACTATTTTTACATATTTTATGACCACTTTTAAATATATTTTATTATATGACAAATTTAAAACCGTTCTTTATACTTTACATTTTACACAAATACCATAAAGGATGAATTCACTTTTTGATTAGAATACCAAACTATTCTGGAAATAAAAACAACTAGTTTGTGCTACGATTGATCATGAATTTGGCAAATATGAGTCAAAGCAATCAAAAAGACTTAAAAATCAGGAATAATGCATTTAGTTTGACTCGGAAAATTGGCGAAGAAAATCAGTTTTCAAAACTTTAAAAAGTTAAAATGAACAGGTTTAAAGCTGGAAACTTAAATTTCTGTTAAGTATAAACGTGGTTACGTATTTCTATAGACAGGAGTATAAGAAAGCAAAAAGGAAATTGGAAAAATTCAATATTTTATGCCTGTTTTTTTTTGTGTTCGCGCCATAAAAAATGTCTTTTAATGTTAAAGTTAATAATGTAAGCAAGGAAAACTTAGTAACCAATTTAGAGATAAGCTTTGTAAGGTACTGACTTAATATGGTTATCGAATTTTGTATGACGAATTAGGTTTCCCTGAAATCGCAGTGAAATCGTTTGTTTTTTATTAAACTCTTCTTATTAAATAATGATTATAACTAGTAATGTAAAAAAATATTTTACAGGCGTGCCTACGACATGGAGCAAAGTCACGTGACAACTGCGATAGCACTCATTTCCCACGTGCTCTGCTATGCAAATTCAGCTATCAACCCTCTCATATACAACTTTATGAGCGGTAAGAGATGATATTTTACTATAAGATTTTATTATGCTGTTTTTTCCGCTTCTAACTTTACTACTCATATATACGAGTATACTTACTGAATGATTTCAGTGTCTTCTCGTTCATTTGCACGGTTTAAAGTAGTTATTAATTTAGAATATTGAATTGTTTTTCATTCGAATTTACTCCCCGTGGTGTCCAAATTATTTAGCGTAGTTTAACTTATCTGAACAGTATAAAACTATAAATTCACCCAGTCATAAACACTTATATTGTAAATATCATATATCAAATATTATGATAACAATTTTTTTTTTTTATAAGTCACAAAGATTTTGCAATAATTTATAATGCGAAAACTAAACATTAGCGTGCTGCTAAAAAGTTGATATAAAACTAATATTATTTGGTTGTTTATGATGGCTTTAGGATTCAAAACGTCAATTCATGAAATTCTTGGCTAGTCTTAAGCATGGGTATATATGACGAGAATTCCAATTAGTCTCGTTATTGAAAAATAGTATTATGAGCAGTAAGTAAGAAAATTTATGGGCAGCTTGGTATTAAAATCAGTCACAGAACTCATCCTTACAATATTAAAAGAATAAACGAATATACAGTTTAAATTCTGTACTTCTGTCAATTATTTTTTTCTATAATATTATTAAAATGCAAATATGGTTGACCTATTTTTTCTAAACCCAAACTGACTGTTACTTAAGACATTAAAGGGTCTAGCAGGCTAAGGGAACAAGATTGGCCCCCGAAGCCGATCTTGCTGATTTTTATGGTGGTTTACCAGTTTTAGCCACGGTTACTGAGTGACAAAAATCAGCCCTCGATCTTCTTTTGTTTTAGAGATTTTTGACATTTACCAAATCATCAAGGTATTTGGTATTTTATCGTGATTTGGTTTGGTTGTTCTAGCTTGCGTAGTTTATCTAAAATATAAGTTTAAAAAATACCTTGATGATAAATGTCAAAAATCTCCAAAACAAAAGAAGATCGAAGGCTGATTTTTGTCACATAGTAACCGTGGCTGAAACCGGTGCACCACCATAAAAATCAGCCAGATCGGCTTCGGGGGCCAATCTTGTTCCCTTAGCCTGCTAGACCCTTTGTCACAGAATTTTATTAGTCTATTTGACATTGCTGTTTCAATAACCTTAGAGAATGAAGATAGCATCGCTATCGGTCTATAATGGTGAGGCACATCTGTTTTATTTGTTTTAGGTATAGGTTTTGTTATTGTTTTCTTGAGTAGGTCGGGGAATTTAGCTTCAGCAAATGATTGATTAATCAGCTTAGTAAGCGGTTCAGATAATTCATCTTTACAAAATTTTACGAGAAGTGGGGGGAATTCATCGCTACCAAAACTTACTTTATTTTTTAGTGACTTTATAATATTTCTTACTTCAGAAGAGTTAGTTGGGCTTAGATACATAGAGCTAACATTTCTTGGCATTCATTCATTTCATTAAAAATATCGACTGATTTAAAAACTGCAAAAAGTGTATACTACGCATATGCAAACTCATGGTTAAGCTACGGCATCATTTTGTGGGGAAACAGTACAGACACACATAATTCGAAAAGAAATGCATAAGAATTTTAGTGAATATCAGACAGAGGGAAAGTTGCAGGCCTCATTTTATCAAGCAGGAAATATTAACTTTACCTTCTCTTTATATTCTTGAGATGTGTAAATTTGTTAGAATGCACAGAGATTTATTTCCGCAAGCCAAAGATTTCTATATCCAACCTCGTAACCTGCGCCATCAGAATAGATTAGAATTACCGTCTACAACCCTACACCTAGTCAGTTCGAACACATATCACATGGCAATAAAAATTTACAATAAATTACCATCTCACCTTAAAAATATAGAGTCAGATAATGTTTTTATTAAAAATCTAAAAGGTTACCTCATTACAAATTGTTTTTATAGTACAAGAGAGTTCCTAGACAATAAAGTCCTTATGTAATTAGTTTTAAGATTCCAATTTTATGTTTCAAGTTAAATTTTAAGTTTTGAATTTGCACGATTGAAAAATTCTGACATGTTTTAATATTGTGTTAATTTTTTTTTTTTTTTATAGAGTAATTAGTAGGTTTTAGAAAGTTGTTTTTCAAATTGTAAAATTATTTTAAGGCAGCTGAACTGCTTGCTACCATTGCAGTGCCCTTGCAGGTTACGGCTACTCCTTTTTTGTACCATCTCTGTTGATATACCACATGAAGCAATGAATAAATGATGATGATTATGATTATGATTATGAAAACCATCTGAATTCTACGGAATTAACAATCTGATTTATAAAATATAAATAAAAACTGATGTATTAAATCAATAAAGTTTTAGTTTTTTTTTATTGAAAACCATTAGTCTCTTATGTTTGGTTGCAGGATTACCTGGATTTTCAGGTTAGTGCTTTAAAACGTCTTAATCACCTAAGATTTTAGAAGCACCATTCTATTGTTGTTGTAAAGTGGAGTTAAAGTAAAGTGTGTCCCGTGTTAAACTGAAGGGTCAAGTACGAGCGCTACTTTATCTCGATATCGGTTAGAATGAGACGACAGAGTACGATACTAAGTTAGTGCGAAAGAGATGGCTCTTTTATACCACGCAATATCTAGTTAAAAGGCCGCTCGTACTAACTATATAGGTAGTGTTGCTTCAATTCAATTATCACGCTTACAAAGCTAGTTTATTTGTTCAAATCACATGACTAGGAACAATATCAATGTTATGTCATGTCACTTGATGTAATTAATATTTGTTTTAGTGCAAGGTGTGTGCATTAGTATTTTGCTTGCTTGATGATGTTCGAATATTGGTTGCTTTTTTATTGTGTAGTTAAATTAATTTTGTGAGATATAGTTATAAATCGTCATATCTTGAAAAGAGATCACAATTTGTTGTTTCAGGAGGATATACACCTAAAACCCTTTATGTCGGTTCTGGTGTGCCTCAAGGATCTCCCTTGTCTCCGATTATTTTTTTCTTATACATTAATGACATAACCAAAGCTGTGACGTCGAGTAGAAGCTCTCTATTTGCGGATGATTTAAAAATATATAATAAAGCCAACCCTGAGAATTGTAAACGGCTGCAAATTGATCTAGACAGATTATCAGAATGGTGCAATTGCAATCACTGAACGTAAAAAAGTGTTTCGATATGAAATTCACCAGAAAGAAACTGCCCTTTAAACACAGATATAATATTGGTGGTGTTAAGTTAGTTGAAGTATCTGAAATGCGCGATCTAGGTGTGGTTCTAGACTCAAGATTAACATTTCTCCCACATATTGACACTATTGTGAAAAAATCTGCAAAAATGTTAGGTTTCTTGAAACGTAATAGCCAACATTTTAAAAATGAAACAAAAATTCAACGTTATTTGTCTTTAGTTCGTAGTAATTTGGAATTTGCAAGTCAGATCTAGAATCCCTTCTATGCTACCTCATCTTTACGCATAGAGTCAATACAGAGAGCATTTACTCGGCATTTAGCTCTCCAAGATACAAATATTTCACATCGACAACCATACATATATCACTTTAATTTAGATGAAATTATCAAAGCGCCGCAAAATACTGGACTTAATATTTTTGCTTAAAATTTTAAATGGACTAATTGATGGCTCGTCTATTCTCGAACAAATTCATTATTTTATTCCGTATAACTATCCCAGAACACGTACAGGAAATATTTTTAAAACTAAGCGTTGCAGGACCAATATAGGTATGAATTCACCTCTGACAAGAATATGTAGAGCTTATAATGAGTTGAACTCAAAACATTGTGACCTAGACATTTTCCACGACTCTTTTCCAGTTTTCAAAAAGAAAATTATTAAATATCTATTATTAATATTGATAAATTTTAATTATTTTTTATCCCATTGTTTAATTAGTAATTGTACCAATCAAAAAACTAAATTTATTATTATTAAAAAATATATATCATTTTTGTAATTTAAGTTTGTAAATATTTATATATCTGTTAGATTTAAGTTTAGGACTTAGTTTAAGATTAAGAAAAAAACCAAAACTTGTATGTTATAGTTGTGGTTTAAGAAAAAAAAAACCACAACTTATATGTCATGCCTCAGATGTTTTTTGTTATTATGTGAGTGTTTGTTTTTAAGTTGTATTTAATGTATGCTCTGTTGGCAAACCAAATAAATAAATAAATCGTAGTTGTTTCTACAATAGAAAGGTATTAATTGATTGAAAAGTCACACAAGATGCACAAAACATTTAAATACATAAATATTAGATTTCAATTCTACAAATAGATGCCCTTTGAGATTTGTATTCAAAAGTTTTTTCAAAAAAATATAACTAATAGTTTATTATCTTCTTATTTAAATAATATTTAAATGGTTAAAATAAAAGCTTTTATATATTAATTCAAATTTTTTCACATGATCCTTATCGTCACATTCTACGATATTTTTATGTGATTTTATTTCATTTATAAATTTTTAAGCATTTTATGAATATTTTGGCTATTTTTAGTCAACTAACTGGTCTATTGTTTTTGGTTCAGTTTATCACCCTCGGCACTTTTGTTTCATTCATAAGTAGCTATTAATATATATTTAATCATCAATTTTCAATCACATCACGATATTTTTCATTATTTTATAAATTTGATCTGATATATTTTCGGGTACAATCTTAATAATTTTACTTATTGTCTCAAATATATAATAATTTTCCATTCCTTAAGAATATAAATAGCTTATTTAACTCAAAACCAGTTTAATGCGAATTTTATCCTGCCTCTTGATTTCAACTAACAACAAAGCCATTTAGTTTATTTGAAACAATAAACTTACCTAAACAAACTCAATATTGTTACAGGCAAATTCCGACGAGAATTTCACCGGTCGTACTTCAAGTGTCTATGTTGTTGTTGTAAAAGCAATGAAAGCGAGCTTAATGGGACCTCATTTGCGCCAATTGGCAGTTCAAGATGTAACACAACCAGGACCGTTGTTCGCAGAAATGATTCTTGTGTCAGCTACAGACTCACACACCTCTCACCATCCAACCAGAACATCGCCAACAAAGACTTCGTGAGAAATAACACCTCATTCATCGAGCTGAACGGTAGCAAAAAGAGAAAGAATCGAGAAGAATCTTTGGACGCCACGAAAATGACTCTTATGGCTGAAACAAAAGATTGACAATCGAAAACTCGAAAGCGGGACTTTTTTAATGAACTCAGAATATCTGGAATCGAAACTTATATAGCTAGGAGCACTAACAGTATTGATTGCAAACCTTATTACGATTGTTATAAAGACCATTGTAAGATTGATAAAAGTTTGGACGAGAGACATAGTGATACGTTTGACGAACGAAATGTCAGTGACCACGCAGTTGCTGAATCAAGCGGGTATAATTTTAAGTTTAACCGTAGCTTAAATAGTTGTGAATTAAAAGATAAGAAAAAACAGGTTTATTTTTAATTATTAATTATTCCATAAATTAATTCAGTATTTAAATATTGTCAAGCTTTATGCACAAAAAAGAAAATTTGGAATGATATATATACATTTTTATATCGATCGCTTAAAAGCACTATTTCTAAACTTATTTAAGCTATCTATTAAGTCACTCGCAAATAAATTAATACATTGTACATTTTGACTGTTATTAATTGCATTTTAGTTTCCAATCCTATATCTTAAATTTAAAAACAATATTTTTTTGTCCTTAGAGCAAAAAATAGGGTTTTGTAAATAATTATCTAATTTGTTTAATTATAAGAAAAGTATTAACATAGTCCTTAAAAAATTTATTATGCTTTAAAAATTTAGTTATTATATTATTTTGATTAGAATAAATTGAAAAAGTCAACATAGATTTAAATATCTACCAGAACCACCCCAATATTTTTCAAAACTGTTAAATTTTCATTAACTTTTGTTTGAATGATCATATTTTTATAATATTAAAATACTACCTACATGTTTATTATGGTGTTAATTTTTCTAATTAAAACTTTAACAGAAGCCAAAAATGTACATAAATTCGATGATTAAATAAATGAGTTGGATTTAAATTATATCAAAGTTCGTTTTACTTTAGCTTTATAGTTCCTTTCGTAGCATTTACGACTTAGAATGAAAACCACAGCTTCAAAATGGTGTTGGCTGAAATCCTGAGGTTTGCGAATGTGTCCTTTTAGGTCATATATGTTTAATTTATTTGACAAGGAATAAAGTTTTGGTTTAGAATAAGACTACCCCATTTCCACCGATGGCTTTTTATGGGTATGGGAGTCTTTTCAGTTATTTTGGAGTGGCTGGAGATCCATCGCCAAAACCCTTTATTTTACAATCTTTCCCTCGCTTGACTTCTAAAAGTGGCTGAGTCATTTTTTGTAGTATAGCTCTAAATACCCCTTCTTGTGGTTCTTAGCCATGATAATATGCATATATGATTTGATAACGTTATTAACAGAAATGTGAGGGACAGAATTCTAAAATAGCGCAGTGCTCTATTAATAATGTGATATTGTGTTTGTAGGAGGAAAAGTACGAGCACTACTTTATCGACATGTGACGATCGATAGTCTCTGACTACCTAAATGAGAAATAATGGCGTGATTGCTATGTAGTGTCGGCTTAGAAAAGCACAGCCTCATTTATTCCAGTGGCTTTTCGTAAGAGACGGCTAAGGATACTGAGATGTTATTTTTTGATGATTCGGATGCAGACCCATCAACATTATACTCGTAACCTACATTTAACAATCTTTCCAACTCAATTTATTTTGCAAAAGCTATATTAGCTACACCTGTATGTATTTGGATATGTAACCGACTCTTCTGGACATGACTTTGACCCACTTCTAAATAATTTAATCCTAAATAATAATAGTAATTTTGACCTCTATATAATAAAAGGCTAGTCACCCACCAGGTGTTGCATAAGTCACAAAAACTGCAAACAATCGCACTAAAAATTTAATACATATTAAACACTACTATTATTGTTTGTAAAAGATTGTGTTTTATAGCGATGGCCAAATCAAGATATTCATTCTTTGCAGTGACTTCGCTGTGTTTACTACAACTTCGACTAGATGGCGCTGGTAGTAGAATTTCTACATCGCGGTATGAATTCTTCCATGATCCAGTATATAAACTTTTTTGATAGTTTTTAAAATATCGTTGAAATTTCGTTTACTAAATTCGTTTTATAATTTTAAAACATATTTTTGTAGAGTCTGTTGTTAATTTAGGAGCAGACTTTTATTTATGTTCAATTATGGTTTTGTGTAGTGTGTACTTTTGTTGTTGGTAATGTTGGTATATATATATATATATATATATTTATATTATGTGTATATTTAACAACCTCCGACACCACTGTAGACATGCGCATAACGCTTCAGTGAAAAGAACTTAGTTCATTTAGTTCCTTCACTTCAAAGAACTACTTCGCGAATGTAGTCCAGTAGTCCACTTCGTTCAGCGTCTCATTAGCCTCCTTCAGAGCCGTTGGACTAAATGAACTACAGAACGAATTGGACTAAATGAAGAGATTGAGTTGGAAAGAACTTAACTTGCGGTTCTTGCGTTCTCGTATCTTTCTTATAACATTCGCTAGTTCGCGAATGAAAAAAATGATGCTTTGGATAATGTTTAATTAATGAGTCCCATATTTTGTATTACTTGTATTTAATTTTGCAGAAATATAGTAATTTATCATGAAGTATCAGTAAGAATAAATATCTCGATAGTCCTCCATACTTTTCAGGCTTAGGACTGACAGCCAAAACATTATTAATAATTTCACTATTAAAAAATAAACATTAAAAACTCATTGACGGGTCTCGAAACTCATATTTATGTTTTTGTTGTGTAAACGAATCGTGATTTAGCAGCAAACAAATATAGGTCTTAACACCGTGTGTGGAGAGTTATTTTCCCCTACGCGAGCGCAGCAATGCATAAGTGAGGTGAACTAATAAGGTGTCAGTATTAGATTTGCGATCAAACAAATATAGTCTTTAAGTCCATCACCGAAGATTGTTTTTCGCCTGACGGCGTAGTGAAGTATTAAGTGAAGGAATAAGGTGGACTAATAAGCGAGTGAAGGAAGGAATGGTTTGCATTTTCAACTGAAGGCATTCAAAAGAAGCATTCATTCGCGAACTACACACCTCTACACCACTGACATAATGTCGTTGAGTTTATTTCGGCGGGCTTGTTTGCATACATAAGTTTAACATAATTCTTAAGATTTGCCAGAGCTTTAAAGTAAATAATTTCATAGCCACTTTTGGAAGCCGATAGAGCAAAGCGAAAAGAAATTCTTTGAAAAATCGCTATTCAGATTTATACTGCTCGTTAAATACCGCTTCATTAAGAAAGAAAATCATTTTTACATAACCAAAGAAACACTTTAGGTATATGACGGTTATCTTACAACCGATTGAAGATGCAATATAAAATTCATCTGATGGCAGCTATCTTATCCTATGATGGGCATTCTATTGATATAAACGTGCACATTAAGTTACATACAATAAACCCAACGCTGCGGCAAAGAAGTGTAAAATATAAACTTCATAATTTATTATATTACTTGCCTATCCATCCACGTCCACATGTGTTTGATTTAATAAAATCATTCGTAAGCCTACTTCAACAAAAATACATACATACATGCGTCACGGCCACAGATACTAACTTAACGATATATTTAATATTATATAATACACATGAATAACTTCCAAGACTAAGAAAAAGTCATTCATGCTCATCACATAAATTTTGCGGACCGAACCCGCAACCTCCGGACCGAGAAGATAGTCACCTATCTACTCGGCCACGGCTGTCGTCATAAGACAGATGTAAATAACATCCACGACTAAGAAATGCAATTTATGTCCATCACAACAATGGACATTATAACGCGGCCCTCAGCGAGATTCGAACCCGCAACCGCGACGTTAATCTATTACTAACAGTCACAATCACGTACTTATATCGGTTGTTACTTTAGTCTCAGAGTGAATGCCGCATATTTTTATTACTATAACACACATTATAACATCGTTAAAATTTAGTAACCAACCAAAAGGTATTGGTAATAACCGATGTAAACACAAATTGCCCGCTGAAATTGGCTACTCAATTTTCATAATGAGTACTGCTTCCGTACAATGACTCAGAGCACCGTACAGAGTAATACATTGTAAAAAACAACATAATTAAAACTCGATATTTGCTCATGGCCACGTATTGGACAAAACTCTCGCGGCTAGAAAACGACAAATATCATTATGCTTTTTTTTATGGGGAAACCCTCATGGATCCGACGTCACCCGGCGGGGTGACGAAGGTATGTCAAACTATTACCGACTAAAACCTCACGGTAGCCATCTATGGTACACTGCAAAAAGCAGCCCATTTCGTCCACTCCTCCTTGGGCCACAAGTTCCAAACGCCCACCTCCTTGAGGTTCTCCTTGCGGAGTAGCAGACAGCAATCCGCCGGTCGCAGCCAAAAAAAGCAAAACTGCCAGGGTTATTATTACGAGTTCCCTTGATTTATTAACGAGGTTTTTCCTCACCCAGTCCGCTTACTACTCACTCTGAAAACAGAGGACAGAAGCGGACCCTTGGTACATTGGCTTCACCCCGGGTGACCAGCCCAGGGCTACTGAGCCCCCACACCACGACAAGGCTGCACCGTGTGGGGGGAATATTGTTATCCTAACCTAACCACTGCTCACATCAATAAATTGAAAAAAAAGAATTTTACAATTAACAACACTTTGACCATTATTTGAATGTTTTTGTTCATGAAAACCTCATGTGGGGATTATTACTAATAAATAAAAAATAAATAAAGGAAAGAAAAATTTCGACGCAGGCGGGGATCAAACCCGCGACCTGGAGTATACGCCACCGTAATAAAATCCCCACATGAGGTTTTCATGAACAAAAACATTCAAATTATGTGATAGTTAGGCGTTCTCAACATTTGCATTTTATCTGAAAAGATAGACAAGTGGCCTTCCGAATTTGTAAAAAAAATTCTTTAACCGCTTTTCAATGGTGGTTTAGTAGAAGTTAATAAAAATAAAAGGATGCAAGTAAATTTAAATTTAGTTTAATTTTTATGTTTTAAGATGACCTTCATGTATGTAAAATGTTCCTTTGGTTATGAATAAGGCATATTTTTTTTAAATTCTGAAATAAAGGGTTATTAAACGAGAAGTATTAATCTGAACAGAGGTTAACAAAAGTATTTCTTGCCAGAGATCACCAACGAAGTTTTGTCTTTGCTATCAACTCTCCAATTTCCCCAATGAGGTTCCGGAAGTGGCTGTAGAATTGTTTACTAACAACTGAACCATGTGGGTGGAGACTTTAGAAAAGACAAATTGGTGTTAGCCCTATCCGGGTTTTAAACCCTCAATATCAAATGGATATGAATAAAATAAAACAGCAGTATTGCTTATATTCATCAATCGATAGTTTAGATAGTGCTGACAAGGGTTAATAGTTTCATAATCATAATCATTTGTTTGTTTTAAATTAAATAAAACTGTTTATATAATTGTTCCATACACATTTTGTTCTACCAAGCTTTTAAAATTAGTCAGTATATACATTTTATTAATATAGAAATAATGTTTTAAAGTAATGTAATTAAAATTAAAGTTGAAAGTCCGGTATTTTCAACACAGTATTTACAAGGTCACGATAAATCGCGATAGTATCAGCGTGGTTCAATACAATCACCTAATCTAATTTCCAATATTGATGCTGTCGTGATGGTTGTATCCCTAGTATTCGTAGCATGTCCAGCTATGTACGATGACACTGTCACAATAAAGATTGTTATTCGAGATTATCTATCGATAGACCAACGCAACCCGGTTTGGTTGGTTGGTACATAGCTATATTAGAGAATAATTGGAGTCTGCTCCTAAATTATCAACAGACTCTGCAAAAATAAATCTGTCAAACAGTGTAAATTATTTTGCATATAATATATAACACAAAACAGTATCAAAAAGTTTATATAGTGAATCATGAAAGAAATCATACCGCGATGTAGAAATTTTACTATCAGCGCCATCTATTCGAGGTAGTTGTAAACACAGCAAAGTCAGTGCAATGAATGCCTTGCCTTGACCATCGCAAGAAGACACAATCTTTTACTATTAATAATTAGTAGTGTTGATTATATATTTAAAAATATTATAGTGTGATTGTTTGCGATTTATTTATTTATGGAATACCTGGTTGGTGACGAATGTTTTATGATTCTAGTCTTATCCAGAACAAAAATATTGGGGTTCCAAAATTACCTAAAAATTTGAAGTAATTGATTGTATAACATCCTTTTCATATTATATTTCTACTCTCTTACAATATCTTTTTTATATTTTTGTGTGTAACTTAATGTGCACGTTTATAATTCAATAGGATGTTCATTATAGTATAAGATAACATACATATACTCACGTCATAAGTTCTCATTGGGGTAGGCAGAGACTATCGATCGCCACTTCGTACGATCCTGACAAACCACTCTAGTCCTTCATTTACATCCATCATTTTTTTTCATACATGCTCTTTTATTCTTCATATTCGGACGCCTGCCTTTTTGAGCACACTCTCAATTTGGTCCAAGTGTGCTATGAGATAAAATTTTGTTTGCATCTTCAATCCTAATTGTTAAACTAATTGTCAATAAGCGGTGTTCTACCCACTGAGCTATCGCGGTGTATTTATCGAGAACTATTAATCTGACTAAATAGTGGTTTAGAAAATATTTTTTTGTCGCGGATGTCTTGCAAGGCGACTAAGGGCCATCAGAGATAGCCATCGAAGCTTTATTTTTGTTATCAACTATACAATTGATAAAATATCGTTGTTAATGGGTCTCCAACCCCATCAACAAATTAGCATAAACAAGCTTTTAAAATAGGAAATGATATATACTTTTGGAATGAAATTATGTACACGTATGTAGTTTCCAACGGGGTAGGCAGATACTATCACTTTGTACGATGCTGACAAACTTCTCGATCTTCTCATACCTAGGTATTGTTATTCATACATTCTTTATACTACGAACGCCTTGTTTTTTGAGCACATTCTCTACTTGATCTAATTGTGGGGTGGATCGTCTAGTGTTAGGCAGATCTTCATAAATCAACTTCCAAATGTGGCTGAGAAGTTTCTAGCTCTGAATCTCTAGCTACCCCTTGTAGGGATTTAGGACGTTATAATATGTGTCTGTATGTATGTACTAGTCGATTGTGACTTTGTCATTACCTCTCGAGAATCATTTACTGTCATTAATTTTCTCATACATGCGTACGTATCTTTATTAACATAACATAAACGTTCGCGCCGAATATCCCCGGAGGGGTTGGCAGAGGTACTAATACTTCTGAACATCACGTGACATTGTTGTCTGTTGTTCAGAGTACCCACGTTTTGCTTCGACAGTGTACTCACGTGATTGGGGGCAGGCCTATCGCCGTTTTGAACGAATGCACTGTCACATGACTAAGTACAACTCAGCCATGTGGGGTTCCTTACGATGTATGTTTATTAACAGTCGTATTTATTGATACACACGTTTTTCCAGCACGTTTGCTCATAAAATAGCTAGAGCCATAAAGGTGCCAGGAGGGAGAAACCAACCATACTTTTATCAGCGGCAACCATGATAGCTCTGTGGGAAGAACACTGCTTATTGTGCAGACGACGAGGGTTCAAATCCTTTAGTAAAATCAAATCAAATTAGTAATTTCTGATGTAACTTTCCGAGTTCTAGTTTCAAGTTTCTTTGATACGACTTCTTAAAATTTTGCTACCTACCTTGTCTACCACAAATATAAATTATTTATTAAACTTAGTTTTATTGCATCTACCTCAATGTTATTGACCTAACCATCTAAAAACTGTCTGGAAGAGATCGATTTTAGTGCTAAGACCGCCAATTGTACTACTTTATAAAACAATTTCATTATTTTTTTAAACTCAAACGTTCACGCCGTAATTCCCGAAGGGGTTGGCACAGGTACTAATACTTCTGAACATCACGTGACCAGTTGTTCAGAGTAGGTACCCTTACCACGTTTTGCTTGGACAGTTTACTCGCGTGATAGGGGGCAGATCTATCACAGTTTTGAATATAAAAGAATACACTTTCACATGACTAAGTGTTTAAACATAAAACATTAGTGTTTGGCCTGACCCGACTCAGGATTTGAACTTGTGTCTCCTTTGAAGGAAGCCATGGTGCTCCCACCGGGCTGTCATGGTTGTATACTATAAATTAAAACCACATTATATGGGTTGAAAAAGAAATAAATTTATACCACCTTAGCTTCTGAAATTTTGGTATAAATCTTATTTAACAGCACATTAAAAGTTGTAAAGATAAAAACACAGCTACAAGTACCTCTTTTCGACAAAGGCATAATGATTTAATATCTTACAAAATTGCCGAGAAATCATAAGTAAACATATATTTTCCAGATAATGGTTTCACTTTTGTATACTTTTGTCATAAAACTTGAAATACTCGTTGAATTATAGAACAAAATTCTAATATTATGACCTAATTTGTAAATGGTGAAGAATATTATTTATTTATGATATAAGGTTTTTGAATAAATTAATTTAAATGAGATTTGCTAAGAATATAACAACATGTCTTTCTCCTATGGAATTGGCTCCGTCTGAACATGGACACACCGTCACGTTCATAGATATAAGAGGTTTTGCATAATTATGAATAATGATTGGGTTTATTAATGTTGATTATCTTATGAATTATTCTCGTGTGAAGATATTTTGTGACATCATATTGTATAGTGACGCGAGTCCACCGCTCTGGCCGAGAGCGAGTTGACAGACTAAGAACGACTATAGTAACGGGGACCGATGGACTATCGTGCCCTCCAAAGCAAGGAAATATCTTAATTTTGGAATATTCAGGTGATTCAAGCCTGAAATAGTCGTTCAAATTCGGTTAGAGTAGTTGGCTGGGTGCATAATATATAAAATAAATAGAGACTAGTATTTTTTAACCGACTTCAAAAAAAGGAGGTTCTCAGTGCGATTGTTTGTATGTATGTATGTATGTATAATTGTCCGCGATTATCTCGCGTTTGGCTTAAGCTATTTGGATGCGGTTTTCAGGAAAGTATTACTTTCTGGATGGTTGTTTCTGAATACTGCCACGTGCTCCCCGTATCTTGTTAGAAAACTTCTACCAGTTTGCCCAATATAGACGCTGTTGCATTCAGGACAAACAATTTTGTAAACACCAGATTGTCTGTGTTTATCTAATTTCTCTTTTTGATTACATACATACATACAATGTAATCAAAAAGAGAAATTAGATAAACACAGACAATCTGGTGTTTACAAAATTGTTTGTCCTGAATGCAACAGCGTCTATATTGGGCAAACTGGTAGAAGTTTTCTAACAAGATACGGGGAGCACGTGGCAGCATTCAGAAACGACCATCCAGAAAGGTCTCACTTTGCGAAACATCTATTGGATACTGGACACGTTCTCCCCGATAATCATAATCTGGAGATTTTACATACTTGTAATAAGGGATTAAGATTATGTCTTTTAGAGAAACTTGAAATCTCCAGATATGATAATGATAATTCCGTTGCACTGCTGAATGAACAGCTGGGCTACACCATTTCCCCACTTTTGACAATTTTTTCCAATAATATAGTCACTCGTCATTGATGTTCTTTGGGTGGGGGAGCCTGGCCTATAAATATAACCGCAAAATCGTATGACCGGCACTCGGTGGTCAGCTGCCGAACTGTCTACTAACTGCTCGTCAATGACTCGTGTTGAGTCGAAACGCGTCGCATGTTTGTGGTTGCCTGTGGTTTTCGCTTGCGGGTGTGTGTGTGGTGCATTGTCTGCTTTTCGATTTCTTGTAAGTGGAAGGGCGGACGGTGCACAGTGCATGTTGCATGAAGACTGCAGGTATTATTTAGCGGAATTAAGCGAAGAAATTTATTAATATTAGTATTGCTATGGATTTCCGCAAAGTAACGCCTGATTCAATCCAATCCATCTTTTTTTTCATACATGCTCTTTTATTCTTCATATTCGGACGCCTGGCTTTTTGAGCACACTCTCAATTTGGTCCAATGTGCTATCAGATGAAATTTTGTTTGCATCTTCAATCCTACTTGTTAAACTAATCGTCAATAAGCGGTGTTCTACCCACTGAGCTATCGCAGTGTATTTAACGAGAAGTATTAATCAGACTAAATAGTGGTTTAGAAAATATTTTTTGTCGCGGATGTCTTGCAAGGCGACTAAGGGCCATCAGAGATAGCCAACGATACTATCTGTTTAGATACATGTCAATTGCTGGTCTCGTAAAGATTTCCGAAACAACAGGTCTTCCGCTGCCCATGTGCTTCTCGTCTTTTCAACATGCGCTTAAAATATGATAAATAAATCATTTTCCGCAGCCACATCTTTAAGTACAGGGTTTTAGAACAAACCGACCATATCACATTTCAATTACTTACACACATACATATTTACGGCTATTAATCCAAAAATGGGTTGCTAGAAATACAGAATAGAAAATTCTTAACAAAAAAGTCCAAAGGTGGCTGAGGAACTATTGAATCTATCTTTGTCATCTAAGATATTATTTCTTTAATAGCCTCACTATAGTAAAAAATAGTATTTAAACAATCAAACCATCCGTAAATAGCTTCTATTTTTTCTAACAATGGCAAGAAAATTAATTATAAGACTTTTCCACAATAAAAAGACATTCTGATTAATATGATTTCACAAGTCCATACCAGTTCATTTAGATACTTTCCATTTGCAAACAATAAAAAAAAATGTGCGTAACGTCAGACATTTATTGATAGACTTATAAACTCACTCATGATTGAGAATTTAAAAATCCTTCGTGAAAATATCGTGATATAAGTAAAGATGTTCCTGTGATATTTTAAAAATCAATTTTAAAATCGAAGTTTATTTTGTTTCATTTTTCAGAACGCTTATGTCGCTGTTAAAAATGGTTATTTATCGTTTTTAACTACGGCCTTATAAAATATCAACAAATTAGCATAAACAAGCTTTTAAAATAGGAAATGATATATACTTTTGGAATGCAGTCTTATGTATACGTATGTAGTTTCCAACGGGGTAGGCAGATACTACCACTTTGTACGATGCTGACAAACTTCTCGATGTTCTCATACCTAGGTATTTTTATTTTTATACTACAAACACATTTCTAGCACATTCTCGTCGATCGTCTAGGGTTTGGCAGATCTTCATCTATCAACTTTCAAATGTGGCTGAGAAGTTTCTAGCTCTGAAGCTCTAGCTACCCCTTGTAGGGATTAATGGCGTTAGTATGTGTCTGTATGTAGGTACTAGTCGATTTTTACTTTGTCATTACCTCTCGAGATTACTGTCATTAATTTTCTCATACATGCTCATTTATTCTTTATATATCAAAATAACGAAACGGACGTATTTTTATTAACGTAATATACACATAAACGTTCACGCCAAATATCCCCGAAGGGGTTGGCAGAGGTACTAATACTTCTGAGCATCTTGTGAATTTGTCGCCTGGTGTTCAGAGTATCCACGTTTTGTTACGACAGTGTACTCACGTGTTTGGGGGCAGGCCTATCGCCGTTTTGAACGAATACACTGTCACATGACTAAGTACAACTCAGCCATGTGGGGTTCCTCACGATGTATGTTTATTAACTGTCGTATTTATTGATTTCACATGGTTTTCCAGCACGTTTGCTCATAAAATAGCTAGAGCCATAAAGGTGTCAGGAGGGAAAAACCAACCATACTTTTATCTATGGCAACCGTGATAGCTCTGTGGGAAGAACACTGCTTATTGTGCAGACGACGAGGGTTCAAATCCTTTAGTGAAATTAAATAGTAATTTCTGATGAAACTTACCGAGTTCTAGTTTCAAGCTTCTTTGATATGACGTCTTCAAATTTTGCTAAAATTAGGTCTACCACAGACATCAATTATTTATTGAACCTAGTTTTATTGCATCTACCTGACTGACCTCAATGTTATTGACCAAACCATCTAAAAACTGTCTGAAAGACATCGATTTTATTGCTAAGACCGCCAATTGTACTACTTTATAAAACAATTTCATTATTTTTGTAAACTCAAACGTTCACGCCGTATATTTCCGAAGGGGTTGGCACAGGTACTAATACTTCTGAACATCACGTGACCAGTTGTTCAGAGTAGGTACCTTAACCACGTTTGGCTTGGACTGTTTACTCGCGTGATAAGGGGCAGATCTATCACAGTTTTGTACGAATACACTTTCACATGACTAAGTGTTTAAACATAAAACATTAGTGTTTGGTCTGACCTGACTCAGGATTTGAACTTGTGTCTCCTTTGAAGGAAGCCATGGTTCTCCCACTAGGCTGTCATGGTTGTATACTATAAATTAAAACCACATTATATGTGTTGAAAAAGAAATAAATGTATACCACCTTAACTTCTGAAATTTTAGTATAAATCTTATTTAACAGCACATTAAAAGTTGTAAAGATAAAAGCACAGCTACAAGTTCCTCTTTTCGACAAAGGCATAATGATTTAATATCTTACAAAATTGCCGAGAAATCATAAGTAAACATATATTTTCCAGATAATGGTTTCACTTGTGTATACTTTCGTCATAAAAACTTGAAATACTCGTTGAATTATAGAACAAAATTCTAATATTATGACCTAATTTGTAAATGGTGAAGAATATTATTTATTTATGATATAAGGTTTTTGAATAAATTAATTTAAATGAGATTTGCTAAGAATATAACAACATGTCTTTCTCCTATGGAATTGGCTCCGTCTGAACATGGACACACCGTCACGTTCATAGATATAAGAGGTTTTGCATAATTATGAATAATGATTGGGTTTATTAATGTTGATTATCTTATTAATTATTCTCGTGTAAAGATATTTTTATGACATCATATTGTATAGTGACACGAGCCCACCGCTCTGACCGAGTGCGAGTTGACAGACTAAGAACGACTATAGTAACCGGGACCGATGGACTATCGTGCCCTCCAAAGCAATGAAATATCTTAATTTTAGAATAATCAGGTGATTCAAGCCTGAAATAGTCTTTCAAATTCGGTTAGAGTAGTCGGCTGGGTTCAATATATATAAAATAAACAGAGACTAGTATTTTTGTAGTAAAGTCATGCCTGGATGATTTTATGAATTCAGAGATTATCTTTTGCCTAAATGAAGTATTTGATTATTTTGCCTTTAAAATGTATAGTCTCAATTTGATATATTTATACCAACACAATACATCTTCTTTGGTATATTGAAATGCCTGCTGCCTTAAGTTCCCATTATGAAACTTGTAGCAAACCTCAAGTGAAATTTCAAAGGGAACGAACGAGCTATACATCATTTTTACGATGCTTCTCAGAAATTGGGAGTCTTTTAAGGATTCATTTGTAAACAACGTGATTTATATGATTCTTATTTTAGCTTTTGATTTCACTAAAGTTGAAATATCTTTGAAATTGATGGGTCGACTGCATGCGCAAAAAAATGATACGTTTCACGAGCAATAGCGCATGATGGGCCGTTGCGTTCAATTGAGGTTTGTGGATCCATACCAAAACTCAAACTCAAACGTTCACACCGTATATCCTCGATGGGATGGCAGGGGTACTGATACTTCTGAACATCACGTGACATTTTCAACTGGTGTTCAGTGTACTCACGTTTTGCTTGGACAATGTTCTCAAGTGATAGGGGGCAGGCCTATACCAAAACCTTATACAGTTTAGATTTAGAATTATTTTATTGTGCGTGTTTTGAGGGTGATTTAAAATAAAATCATCTTATGGTTATTATGGTTAATTCATGATTGTTGCCAGCATACAAAACATCGCACGGAAACCATAATGAGGGAGTTGTAGAGAGAACGACAAAATTAAAATTAAAACACAGGGTTAGTTTACATTTAAAACCATACATGAACTCCAAAACAAATGGAGATTAATTTTAATTTTGTTATCCAATAAAACTATTTTTGAGCCGTGTCGAAATTAAACTTAACTATTTACCTTTCTATAAAGCCAGGTAAAAATATTTGAACCATTCAAAACCGCCGTTAAAAACTATTATCGTATCTTTATTACCTCTAAACAAAGACAAAAACTATAAAATTTCTTCATCGTAACTGAAAAAAAGATTTAATCTTCAAGGTCTTTCACGTTCCATACAATAGCCTACAATGTTAAATCTCGCCCACACGTTTCCTCGATAAGACGGCGATTCAGAAAATGCATTAAGAAAAGTATTTCTCTCGACAAATAGGATCTTTTGTTATAAAATGTACGATATAGCTTGGTCAACTCTACCTCAAGAGCAGCAATGATACATCAATTTAGACTTTGGCGGTTCCTGAATGTGTGTGTTTATGGAGCGAGTCTTATACTAATTTCACTGGTCAACAAAAATTTGTAACAAGAAAGGTGCTTACTAATATTGAATTACCTACCTACCCTCATATAAAAACTATATTTACTTTGATTCCATCAGGTCTTGTTTTCGTGTTACAGCCACTATATTATACATACTTTATACCACTATGTACCACTGGGCGAGGCTTGTAATATAAAAGTATCTTGTGAAACTATTAAATCTATCTATTATTTTATCTTGGAAAAGATTCAACATAACGAACACAACTGGAAAGTTTGTGGAGATTTGAAGGTAATTGCCCTAATATTAGGATTACAACTAGAATACACAAAATACTGTTGGTGTGTTTGTGAGCGGGACAACAGAGACCGAAAAAATCATTATGTTAAGAAAGACTGGCCTAAACGGAAATTCCTTACCCCAGGACAAACAAATATAAAAAAATCCCCCTTTAGTGCAGCCGAATAATATATTTACACATAAAACTCTCATGTTTTTTTTTGTTAAAGCTATGATTAAGGCTTGTGATGGTTTTTTATACTTAAAAGAAAAAATCTCTAAACTGAGCGAAACAAAGATTAAATAAGGTGTATTTATTGGTCTTCAAATCAGGCAATAAATGAAAGATGACATATTTTTAAAAATAACTAAGCGATTTGGAAAAATCTGCTTGGGAATCTTTTATGAAAGTGACTCAAAATTTTCTCAGAAGCCACCGATCGAATGACTATGAAAGTATTGTTGAGGAACTTTTGTCTACGTATAAGGTTTTAGGGTGTAATATGCCATTAAAAATACTTAGAATAAATAGACTTCTTTCTTGAAAATCTGGGCGCCGTTAGTGATGAACACGGTGAAAGATTCCACCAAGATATTTCTACTATAGAAAAAAATATATCAAGGCAAGTGCAAGCACGTATGCTGGCGGATTATTGTTGGATATTACAACGAGACGTCCCTGAAGCAAAATATAGAAGAAAATCTTACGGTTATCACGATTTTATTATTGCAATATAGAGGAATATCTTCACTTGGTCAATAAATATTGAAATTATCTAAAATGTTTAAAAATCGAATTACAAAAAAAATATTCGTATTTGGAACATTTTGATTTTATTTCTATTATCCTTATCCTTGTTCGAAACATAACTAGACAAAAGTTTTCATGTTACAAACAAAAACTGTTTTTTTGTTGACCAGTGATTTATATTTTATTTCGTTTTTACACTTATAAACTTTATAACTTACGCCGTTAATTCCCATCAGTGTAGGCAGAGATATTTTATAGGCACCAAAAAACATTCTCAACTAAAACTCAAGCGTTCACGCCGAACATTCCCAAAGGGGTTAGCAGAGGTACTTAACTCGGACTTCTGAATATCGAGTGACATTGTCACCTGGTGTTCAGAGTACTAAAGTTTTGATTGGACAGTGTACTCACGTGATATAAAAAGGCCTACCACCGTTTATTACGAATACACTGTCACAACTCAGGCTTGTGGTTTTCTGCACGATATTTTCCTTCACCATTCCATGTAGTGGGGATTAAGTGGTTTTCGGGCGATGGAGTTGGAAAATCTTCACCGACAATACTCTTCGCGATACTTTGACAGCTATTTTTTTACACAATAATATTTTTGTGATAAATCCGCTATAGTTTGTGGGTAGATCACCGCTTATCATCAGCTGTATACCGATTGGTCTTTCCTAAAGTCATAGTGTGGTTAGTTAATCATGTTTTTTTACGTTGAGGATAAATACAGATATTCACACATAACCATACTACGGCAGTAAATCAAAAGTAGCCAGAGCTTCAGAAATGAAAAATTCTCAGCCATATTTGGAAGTCAAAGGGACAAGATGGTAGAAATGAAGTATCGTTGGAGAGAAGTCTTCAACCAAATCGCCCAAAAAACCACAAATAACTTATTCGTTCGTATTCTACTGAAATTACCATCCCTATTAGAAATTATATTTCAATGTTACATCCTCAAGATTTAGTAAACCATGTAGTCCGATTCAGGATACACTGCATGGTCACACCGTTTCAGAGCGAAAATAACATATTTTCAACTCATTCCGTTCACCAATCGGTCTCTCGTCCTCCAATCTCATTCCTATGTTCGGTTCTTCATTCTTTTTAGGTGTGCTGCATTGGAAACACGTCTCGTCTCCGTAAAATAGAAATTGTTACAATCATATATTTTTTAGCTTTTCAGCTAGAAAATGCCAGTGTATAATGACTGTTCAAGTAAATATATGAATTGACAAGGACCTACCTCCGAAATACTATATATGTAAATTCATTTTTGATAGTTGGCGGCAAAAATGGCGGTGAGTAATATAATCATTTTATGTTCTTAAGCCCCTTAATGAGTTATTATACTTATTATACAGTTTTTTCTTCAATCCACTTTTTTAAGTGATGGTGCGATACTGCGCAGAAAGTGACATAATTCTAATTAACTTTATCAATGACCCACTTTTTAGTCTTATTAAAGTGATAATAAGTAATGTAATATTACCCAGAAGATTGAGGTAATGTATATCTAAAGTGGTTTTACCTACGCGATACAGCGTAGAAAGTGTCATGATCATGAATCATAAAAACAGTAAAGATGTTCAATATTAAAATTTTCTTAAAGAGATAATAAGGAATATTAACCAGAACATTGATTTTCATAATGTATTTTCTTGAACTGGTTTTACAAGATATCCCCCAAAAGGTGACATGATTAATATGTATAACCAACTACTAAAATTTCAAAACGTGATAAGGCGTTATACCAAAAGGTTTTTTTTTTAAAAATACTTTTCTTTTGTACGAGATACCTACTTCCCAGAAAGTAGCTTTATTCATTTCAGCATTATCATCAAGCAGTACATAGTTACTACATGAATATTAAATAATACAATGTGCACCTACCGTACGTTGTCACAATGAATAACATTATACATCGACAACTTTTTAATCTTCTTAAAGAGGTAATACGAGTTGTTATCCAGAAGATCAATTGGCATGCGCTTTCCTAAAGTGGTTGTACGAGATACTTACCAGAAAGTAGCTTTATTCATTTCAGCATTATTGTCATTCAGTACATAGTTACTAAATATATATCAAATAATACGGTGTGCACCTACCGTACGTTATCACAATGAATAACATTAAACATCGACAACTTTTTAATCTTCCTAAAGAGGTAATACGAGTTGTTATCCAGAAGATCAATTTGCATGCGCTTTCCTAAAGTGGTTGTACGAGATACTTCCCAGAAAGTAGCTTTATTCATTCCAGCATAATCGTCATTCAGAACATAGTTACTTCATGTATATCAAATAATACGGTGTGCACCTACCGTACGTTATCATAATGAATAATATTATACATCGACAACTTTTTAATCTTCTTAAAGAGGTAATACGAGTTATTATCCAGAAGATCAATTGGCATGCGCTTTCCTAAAGTGGTTGTACGAGATACTTCCCAGAAAGTAGCTTTATTCATTTCAGCATTATCATCAATCTGTAAATAGTTACTTCATGTATATTAAATAATACGGTGTGCACCGACCGTAAGTTTTTACTATAAAAACGTTGAGTTGTCGGAAAATAATGTGTCATACGAACCAGTACGAATGACATACCCAAGCAAGAACAACCTAAAGGTCGAGACGACCATAGTTCCCATCACTGACGAGTTCTCTGAACATTGGGGTTATATATCCCAGCAGGATTAACATGAAACAGTATGATGGTAAGTAATTCGACAGGTACCTGATAATCTACTCAGTGTATTTCACTTGAGGTGCTGACTTTGCCGTAATAATAGTTTGGAAAAATCACAAACACAATATCAGCTTTGATTGCCTTTTGGCTCTTAGTTACATATCCAATAACCTTGTTATGGATAAATCAACATCATTATTTTGAATAATCACATGGTAATAATGTTTTTCATTATTACTCACATATGAAAATTAAAATAGTTTTCATTATTACCCACATACGAAAAACGAAGGACTATCTTGCTGTCTAATTATGATGCCCACATGGCATTGCAAGACCGCCGCCGCAACTGTCCCCGCTCGCTACGGTTGTGCTTGTGCCTGCCGTGATGAAGACCGTGATGGACATGTCACGTCACTGCCGCCGCCGCCACCGCCGCCGGCCGCCACCTGCTAGACGCTCACAGGTACACTCAGTGTTGTCACAATGCACATAGGTGCTGATGATCCATTCATATCTTTGTAAATTATAACGTCGTGGAAGGGTGTAAGAATTTTTTTTTTTCATAAAATTCATTATGTCAACTAATTTTTGAAATTTTTGAGGGTCACGTACGAGAAACGTTTTATTCATGTGTTGTAAATGAAATATATGTATTATATACAAATATTCATATATGTGTGATTGAGATTGTAGATTAGTTCTTAAACCGAGAAATTCATTCAGAGATCATAAGGGAATCATCTCGAATAACACAATAGATTCAAAGGAATCTTACATTTTGTTTCTTTTAGCAATTGTACGTATGCCTTTACCAAAGGTAAAGAACACGAAAAAATTCAGTTTTCACAAACTTGACAAATTTTATCGTTTTCCTTCTAGACCATTACCTTTACCGTTTATCTTTACGAATGTCTCTGTTGGTATTTAGTAAATACAGGGCTCCAATAGCATAACTGACACAATTGAAACCTCTCCATATATTTTTACATATTTAAATAAAGAATTTTCTAATATAAAAATTATATATAAAAGCAGTTGGTCTTTGGAAGTTTTTACACTAAACTTATATCATTACATTTTATCTAAATCGTCTTTTGCAGAACGTATTTATAACTGCTTATGGATCTGTTATTTTTATGTCTATGGTCTTGTCATGGTCATACGAGGAAAACGAACTGAAGATAGTTCCCTTTTATTGGGTTTGAATCTAGTTGGTTTTAGAAATATTACTATACAAAAGCATATCGCGGGTATGTAGCAGGGTAGGTATGAAATTCCCTTATATTTCTTACGTCAATAATTTACTTTTATTTAATTGGATATTACGATCAAGAGCATGCTATCGTTTTTTGTTTTGTATGTATACATACAATCATATCTCACGCCATTGGTTCCCGTTTGGGTGTGCAGTGACTGTCGATCGCCGCTTTGTGCAACCGAACAATATTTTCGTATAATTAAAGGAAAATACTGATACAGGCCAAGATATGGTTTTCTTTTTAAACACATATTCTGTCAAGGCGAGTCATAAATATACCTATTTACATCACAAGCAAAACATATTGTATAATATTCATACATATGTTATGTTTAATTTTATTACAGAAATATTCTTGATTGCAACATGATCTTCATGCTTATAATATTTTTTCATTCCATTTGTACCTTGAAACTGCAATTCTCAATGTTTCCTTTTTTGAACATTCGACATATATTAAATAAAGGTGTAGAAATACAGACTTTTTTTTTTTTTGGCCTTAACAAATTCAAAGGCTCTCTCTTTTTTTTTACTTATTAAGTCAGAATATATCTTTAAGAAAATCTTATAAACTTTAAAGATATTATAATAATGTCTATTACCTAAAGTTTAACAAAAAGAAAGCATTGTTAATTCTATCTTGTTCTGATTATCTTTTCAGTCGAATTAGTTAAGCAGTTCCTACTAAAATCGTCTATAATATTGTTAGCTATGGTATGGTCATATATATATATATACATGTATATATGGTTGGCAATAGTAAGTACTATTATACCTCTATAGGTATGGTGTATCAAATACAGAGTGCACTCATTAATAAGTTTTATGTCTTAAATTAATCAACCAACAACAGTTTGGCGAATTTTTGTGAAATATAAATGGGTGTTAGTTTTGTACCTAACTTATGAATATTGATTAATATGCATGGAACGCAAATTCAAATCAAACCTTTCCTCTTGGTTTGGACTTATTCCTAAGCATATAAATATAATTGTATTTTAATCTCGGGAGTATAAGTAATTTATAAATATTATTCTTAAAAATAAATTTAAGAAAGCATTCTTATCTTCTTGTATAGATCTCAAGATATAGTTGCTACATGTATTTTAATTCTTCTTTCAAATACTTTGGCTACAAAGATTCATCTTTCTATTTTGAAAGAAATTTTCGTTAATCATTTTACATTTACAATGACATAAACACTTTTTGGCTGCGTACTGATCAGGGATGCCCATTGGTAGTTTAAGAAAGCAAGTAGATAGACTGGCTAGTCGACCTGTTTGGTATAGCTTTATTTTTTATCATCCTATATGTGATAAACAAAATATGTATTTTGACTTTTGGTATCATACTAGTTTTAGTAGTAAATGACAGTTTTTAAATACTTTGAAATTTAATGGGAAATGGACTTTCACCAATACCTTTAATTGTAATAATTTTATTGTTTGCAATAATTTATTTAACCAAATACATGTTATCATTTGCAACCAGAACTCTAAACATCTACATGGTTTACTAAATCTTGAGGATGTAACATTGAAATATAATTTATGGTTAAAAGAACTTACCTAAGTGAATTTCTACCAAAATTATATGAAATGTTACATCCGAAGAGATTTAGTACCCACCCTAACCCAGAGAAAGGTGAACCTATCTAACCCTTCAGTTGCAAATTCACAGCTAAGATACCTCTAAAATAAATGAAGAACCGAACATAGGAATGAGATTGGAGGACGAGAGACCGATTGGTGAACGGAATGAGTTGAAAATACGTTATTTTCGCTCTGAAACGGTGTGACCATGCAGTGTATCCTGAATCGGACTACATGGTTTACTAAATCTCTTCGGATGTAACATTTCATATAATTTTGGTAGAAATTCACTTAGGTAAGTTCTTTTAACCATAAAGTATTTTAAGATGAAAGCCGTTAATATTTGTAAGTGTTTTTTCATATTATTTTATAAGATATCGCACTTTTTCAATAGATCATCAAAATAAGGCTTGCATTAAGTAATAACGGTTCGAATTAAGAAAAACTCCCCTCATTCAATCACCTCGACACGTATTGAGCGAATGAATGGGCCAAATGATTAATTGAACGTATTTAATAGCTCGAGAGTTAGGCTCAAAAAGAAAATCCTTGATCAGTTTTCTTATATTATCTTTTGTTAGTTTTCGGATTGATTTGATTGTATGATATTTGATTGATAGCAAATCAATACATGCCTTGTTATAAAAGTGGGTAGCTAGAGCTACGTTAGCCAAATCTTGATAGAGCTGAAGTTTATATCTAAAAAGTTATGAAATATAGAAAAAGTCGTGCCTAGTCTAAGTCGCTTACTTTGGAACTACCTACATAATTGAAATTTTTGATTTTAATTAATATAAATTTCTTGTCGAGAGAATCTAAAATAGGGGTCTGAAAACTAATATCACGACATTGTACATACATACATATACTCACAGCTGTAAATCCCTAAAAGGGGTAGCCAGAGCTTAAGAATTAGAAATTCCTCAGCCACTTTTGGAATTTGCGTTGGCAAAAGATGGTGAAATAAAAGTTGTAACAAACACTATTTATTGCCACTTGCTTTGATCCTGGTAAAACATTTGATACATTCATAAATTGATTAAATCATATACTATTATAGTTATTATATCATACTCATGGTGTGGCTCTAAATGAGATATGCTGTTTATCTTGATAGAAATATTTAAAAACCTAATATGTTAAAATTTCATTTTTAGGGATGTCAATATTTTGCCAATTTTATATAGAATAGAATAACTCTTTATTGCACATCAAACACAAATTTACAAAAGTAATAATATATATAGTATAAAGATCAAACAGTTTACAGTGAGGTACAATTGGCGGTCTTATCGCTAAAAGCGATCTCTTTCAGACAACCTTTGGAAGGTGAGATCGATAAATTAATTATTTGGGTAGATGCACAAAACAAGGCCAAAAAACATAATAAGATATTTAGCTTACTTAAAAGTAATTTATTTAATTTAAATAACAATATAAATATTAATCATACAAAATAATATAGATATTTAACGAATATGAACACATACATAAATAACTACATACTTTTATACATACAAGCAATACAGATACCTAAGTAAAACATACCCAATAATTCTTTCTATTTTCTTAGTTTCGATGTTCGGTTACCGCTGTAAATAGTGTGTTTTTAGTGCCGGCTGCATACATTAAGATTACTTTTACTATACATTATATTAAATAAATGCTATGATCTCAAGTATAAAAGAATTTAGAATTTAAATTTTTAGTTTAGCTACCAGAAAGGATATTATTTATTTAAATATTAGTAAGATAATATTACATTTCATATTATACAATGTTATCTGAGAGTTAGAGACTTCAATTCCACAGTCAAACCGTGTGAAAAGTTTTATGAAAAAATTATAAATTTAAGGTAATCTAGTTAGAATATAAATAAATTATTGACGACACGAAAATAATACACAACCTGTGAGCGAAAGGGCATGGTTGGCAGATGGCTGGAGGGCTGGCTTTCCCCTATTAACTCTCCAAAAGTGGCTGAGGAATTTTAAATTCCTTAGTTCTGGCTACCCCTTCTACGGATGTATAGCCGTCAGTATGTGAATGTATGTATCCTTTTTATGACGAACTATCTCAGACTTTATCTATACTTATAATAAATCTGTAGAGAGGTCAATTCTGTACATGAAATTTATTTTCAAAATAACCATCAGGTGGTGATTAGGGATCGATACTGATGCCAAAAATGCAATCAGTAAAATTTTTGTCTGTCTGTCTGTCTGTCTGTCGGTTTGTATGTTCCTTATGGAAACAAAAACTACTCGACGGATTTTAACGAAACTTGGTACAATTATTCTTCATACACCTGCGCAGGTTTTTGTATACTTTCCAGCAGAGTAGTAAAGGGGAATTTTGGAAAATTTTGGGAAAACGGGAGAAGTTACTCCATTTTTTAAGCTTCCGTCGCGTGTGCAGCCTCAATGGTTAAACTTACATAGAAATCATGTGTGACGGAACTATTCTTCATAAAATTATCTTAAAAAAAATCCTCAACAGTTTATGTCTATCTTTTACGGTAGACTCACAATAACACGTGTAATTCCTGATAGCTTAGCAGTTCGGAACATTTTTATTATATTTGTTTACTCTTACGTTTGTAAACCTCTCACTCATCCCTAATTTAAAAAGGGTAACATTATTACTTATTCAATAAAAAAAGAATCATAGAAATCGGTAGAATCGGTGACCAAAACCAAATCTTTACTAATTTACATATAACATACTAGATGGCGCCAGTAGTTGCATCCTACATCACGTAAAGAAATGATTTATTTTTTAGGTTGTTTTATTAAAAAATTTGCTATTAAACTACACTGTTTAGGAAGTGCTATAATTTTAATAAATTGAAAACATTGCGCTGATTTTCACAATGCTTGAGCAGTGACTGAAGAAAGAAACCTCAGATATTTAAAAAAACAACGCTACCCGTGCGAAGCTGGGACGATCCACTAGTAAATAATAAATTAAAACGTTTTCCTTTTTTAATTCCATCCTGTAACAATATCTTTTAATTCAAACTAGAACATACATATTTTCATATTAATTTTCTACGCCGTAGAAAACATAGAACGCTTAGGGCCAGCGCTGACTGCCGGCATGGCATGGCATGGCATGGCAAAGGATTTCGGTAAAGATATAGCATTTTTAATCCTATTACCATTGGTATAGAATTCATTTTACTTCATTTTGACACAACGATGCCGACGTTCTGTCCTACCGCGGCCTCCCTCGGCATCGTTGTGTCAAAATGAATTCTATATGCATGGCAATAAGATTAAAAATGCTGTATCTGTACCGAAATCCTTTGCCATGCCATGCCGGCAGTGAGCGCCGGCCCTTATGCGATACAAAGAGGCACTTTACAATCGCAAGCAATTACCCAGCCTTTGCGCAACTTTTAAATACTCGTATATGAGGTAAGTTAGAACATTATTTAAGTTAACTCTTAACTTGATACGAAAACAAAATTAACAACAACTTGCATGTTGGTTTACACTGCAGTATATTGTCTTTAAACATCAGACTTAAGTGCCTGTTAAGTATCACTTTCTTATGAGTTTCAGCTTAGAATTACACTATGCTTTTTATTACTGTGTTAACTTAAACATTTACGGTTATCGTTGTGTAATGTCAGTTTAGAATAGCACTACCCCATTTATTCCCGTGGGTGTTCGGAGGAGGCTTAGGTTATAAACAAAGGCTATAAATCTCGAAACAGGGGTATCCCGAGCTTCAGATAAAGAAATTACTCAGCCACTTTTGGAATTTGAATTGATATAGATTGTAAAATAAATGAAGATGTGGATAATGGATCACTAAAAATAATTCACAATACCCTTAGTTAGTAGCTTCAGCAGATTCTTAATATATGAAGAACGCATTTTATTTGTGGAGATCGTAGCTATCCACCGTATCTTAACATTATCTTTACAGTAAAAGTAGCAACCCTAACATAGTATTGTCATTGCATTCCTTTAGAGTTAAAACAATTTGCAACTGTGCTTGAAACAGAATCTATTTTTAGATTTAACACGGCTGTTAATGGTGAGGGAAAACATCGTTAGGAAACCCACATGGCTAAGTTGAACTTAATCATGTGACAGCGTATTCGTACAAAAATGGGAATAGGCCTGCCCCCTTTCACGTGAGTACACTGTCAAAGCAAAACGTGGATACTCAGAACACTAGCTGACAATTTCACGTGATGTTCAGAAGTATTGGTACGTCTGCCAACGCCTTCGAGGATAAACGGCGTGAGTGTTTGAGTTTGAGACTAGTTTTAGGTTGGTTAGGTACGCATGAAGCTCTGTTAATGATAGCTTTGCCAAAATACCAGGATAACAAAGTATTGTCGAAACATACTTGTACCTTTATTTCCTCCGCCGTAGGTAAGTAATTGCACCAAATAAACTTTGCTATCCTAGTACCACGTACAGTGACTTTCGTAATCTTGAGCCAAGTTCTTAAAGAGAAGCACGTTGAAAACTTGTTAACTTGTCATAGAACAGCTACAGAACTGTTTTGCGAATCTTCTAAACTACAGCTAAGGCACGTTATAAATTCAGTTTGTTGGTACAAGGACGTGATAAAGCTAATGGGCATCGATGGCATAGTTGTATTATAGTTTTATTTGGTGAAAAAATATATACATACATATACTCACAGCTACTAATCCCTAAAAGGGGTAGAGATAGAAACTCCTCAGCCACATTTGGAAGTTGATAGGGGTGAAGATGGTAGAAATAAAGTATCGTTGCTGGTGGGTCTCCAACCTCATCGCCCAAAACCATTAAAACAAGCCCCATACCCTTAGTCGCCTCTTACGGCACCCATAACATAAACGTACACGCCGAATATCCCCGAAGGGGTTGGCAAAGGTACTAATACTTCTGAACATAAAGTGAATTGGTCACCTGGTGTTCAGAGTACCCACGTTTTGCATGGACAGTGTACTCCCGTGATAGGGGGCAAGCCTATCGCCGTTTTGTACGAATATACTGTCACATGACTAAGTACAACTCAGTCATGTGTGTTTCCTCACGATGTTTTCCCCTAACAATCATGATATTAACCACACATATGTCTTTGGAAAAGACAAATTGGTATAGGCCTGACCCGGGATTTGAACACTAGTCGTTTGCACGATAACCGATGTTCTTCCCATTGAGCTATCACGTCGTCACTGACTGAACGAACAAAATAACACTTAAAAAAAACTTGTGGCTTATCAATGTTTTCTTACTACGGATAGATCTAAAAAAATACGCCCATATCGCTTTTGTTTATCCATAATTAAATTGACATGCAAAACTTGTATTATAAACATATTTTCAATGTATTGCTCGCAGCGAGAGAATGGATATCTAAATTGTTTTGTAAAAGCCCGGTCCAACAGATTGAGCAATTAAATTTTACAGAGGCGTATTTGGAATGACACTTTAAACTTAATAATATTTTTTGATTAAAAATATTTTTATGAGTATATACTTAAGAGCACTATTCCCAAGTCACGTTCACGTGGTTGCCGGCGTTGGTTATCCAGCAGCATAGTGTGTTTGCTTTTTATTTTAGAGTCTTTGATCACTCCTTATTTGATATTTTCGTCGATAGCCCTTGTTTTTCGTAGCTGAATGGCTTCATAAACAGTTGTTTGAAAAGTTCTCTGTGATAAAACTCATTTACCCCCTGAGTAATCGTTGAATTTCGAGTCTTTGATGACATTTATAAAATTGAAGTATACGTCATTGAAGACTGTAAGATACAAGTGCATTAGTTTTAATCCTCTTAAATAATTTCTTCAGCAGTGTAAGGAATGCACTTCTGAATCCACCCATCGTGATACCAATATTCCTAACATTTTAACGAGGATGCGTGAAACCGGAAGCCATTTTGAAAGACACCGAAGCGTTTGTGAAATGAATTTATCGGGGCATATTTTTACTCCATGTTTTTTTATTAAAACAATATATTGATGTTGTTAAAACCAGGACACTTCGAGTGCTATTGTACAAAATTTTGATGGAGAGTTTTATAGACATATGTAACTATTATTGTTTTCATACGACAGCTGTTTTAATGGGCTTAATTATAACTTACTCAAACTCTAAAAGTTCACGCAGTATATCCTTCAAGGGGTTGGCAGTGGTACTAATACTTCTGAACATTACGTGACATTGCAACCTGGCGTTCAGAGTAGCCACGTAAGCAGCCATTTTGAAAGACACCGAAGCGTTTGGGAAATGAAGTTATCGGGTCATATTTTTACCCCATGTTTTTTGATGACAACAATATATTGATGTTTTTAGAACCATGTCATGGTGTATTATTGTGCTGAATTTTTATGGAGCGATTTTACTTTATGTACGGTTCCGACACATAGCCTCATTCGCGGAAATGCAGCATCAGCGCCACGTGTCAGCTCCGACTCTTCCGTCGGTAATATTCAGATCACGCCACCTAAACTGTGACCTAGATTGTAAGGTTTAAATATAGGTAGTTACGAGTAAGATAGGCTGTGCAGTAAGATTGTGGTTCTAACATCGAACGCATTCGCGGTTAGGTTAGTTAGGTTTAGAAATTAAAAATGTAAGTTTAAATTAATAAATCAAGTGAAGCGCAGTGTGATTCTAACATCGAACGCAATCGCGCTTAGCTTTGTTAGATTTAGATCTTAGAAATGTAACATTTAATTAATAAATTCAATGAAAGTTAATCTAGTTTTATTTTTGACCCTCCGTATGTGGCCCGAGTATTTAATTGGCGCAGTCGGTAGGATATTCGAGTCAGTGTAAGTGGTAAAAGTAAAATCAGACTTCAAAAATCGTTGCTCTATCTTTCGCCGCAATCACTAGTTCAGCTATTAAGCCTGCATCAAATATTCGAATCTATAGGACACTCATTGGATAGTTCGTGTTTTCGGCTATGGTATCGATCTTCGATATCGCGGCTTGAACTACCCGAGCGGCACAGCAGTGGAGGATATCTATACATTAATAACGGAAAAGGAAGCAGAACATAATGTAAGAAAAAAAAAGAAGATACAATAGAAAATATATTAAATTAGTAGAACATAGAAAAAAATAAATATGAAGAAGCAAAAAGTTTAGACAGCCGGGGCAGTATCTATGTCACTATCATCACTATCTTCATTCTCCGAGTCCACCATGTCCAGGGCACCCAGCCGAACATGGCACCTGTGCATGTGGTCCAAGCCATCCATAGTGTCAAAGATGGGGACCTCGACACTTCCACCTGTCACCCTGTATCCATGCGAGGGCATCAACCCCGCCAGCAAGGACTCTTTATGGTCGAAGCCCATCTCCACGATCCAATGATGTGCATCATACAGTAAGATACCACCGATCCCAAGAACTGGCAAGAAACCTGCCCCATGAGGACAATGGTAAGACTCCATGTTGAAACGGACGCACTCCTCGATTGAAATCGGTTCCATTGTTGGTAACAGTACGACGCACTAGAAGATACTGAATATAAAATGATCGCACGGGAATCAGAACAGGAACATATTTAACGGCATCGCATATCTGCAGGCTCAGCAAAATCATTAGATACTTACTAGTTGCACGTCAATTGCAACTTAATCACAAATAATTAATTACCTAGGCTAAATTGCAACATATCTAATGGCATCGTTCATCTGCACTATCAGCAAAATTTTTCAATTCTCACAGTTGCTCGTCAATTTGCAACTTAATCAGAAATAATTTATTAACCGACTTCAAAAAAAGGAGTGTTCTCAATTCAACCGTCTATTTTTTTTTATATTTTTTCGCCGATTACTTCGCCATTTATGAACCGATTTTGATTATTATTTTTTATTCAAAAGAAGATACTCCCGGATTGGTACCATGATGAGGATATCAGGGTCTGATGATGGGATCCTGGAGTAACTAAGGGGACTGTTTGACGGCCGCCCCTGTTTGTCTTTTTAAAAAAAACTCACAAATACGCCTAAACTATTTATTACCAAAAAATACACTTTTATAAACTACACTTCAAATTAAGAAGAACAATTAATTATTAATAACACCGATCTCTATTATTTAAATATGCTCAATACGAAAAGATGAGCGCTACGCGCGAGGTCCAGAATCTAACTGATGAAAAGAAATGATTAATTAATAATGTAAATTACAATGAGCCAAAACTGCAGCGATGCACTTTAAACATAGGAAAAGTACTGTATGCTAATGTCAGCTTTAATACCATAGAAATAAAGGTTATAACAGCTCCCCCTTTTTGACGAAGCATTATCCCTAAAAGGGTAAGCGAAGTCTATAAACAAAGTGATAGTTAATAACGCTATAAATATTAGAAATCGGTTAACATTATACTACCACATGAAATGAAATAAAACTTATAATAACATGAAAATATAAGTGCTTAAAAATTACTTAAATTTCTATGTGATTTAACACAAAGATTGGGCATCGATTTAGCAGGGTGTTCGATGCTACTATTTAATGACAGATCTGATAATTCGGAAAGTTCAATTGAATTCTTAAACTTAGGTGTTTGATTCTTATGATTGTAACATTGGTTATAAATTTGCACACAACAGCCTGTACTTGAATTAGCGTAATAACATTTAAAGAATTTATACAGGAAATAAAGAAATATAATAACAAGAGTTACATAGGTTGCTGTTGAATAGTAAGAACCATATTTCACAATATGCGATTGTTGTTCGGCATTATTAATATTGTTTTCTAAGTCATTTAATTTATGAGATGCATATCTTAAAGTTTCAAGGTCTATGTTATTTAGTCTTATTGGTGATAACATTGGTAAACTATGATTTAATACATCTTTCTTACAACAGTCGTCGTTTATAATATCGAAATCAATTTGTAACTGACTGCCCATTGAAAATGTGGTAATGCTTGAAGGTATAAGTTGTATAGTGTTAGAATAACCAATACAATTATCTGTAAGTTTTAGTATGCCTGTGCCAGAGACAGTATAATCTTTTAAGTTTTCGTTACATTTTACTGTTAATTTCCTCTTATTGGATTGAACATATATCCATCTATTGTTATTCAGTTTTTGCCAAATATCTATCTCACCATATAATAGTTTGTAATCACATTCGGCTGGTAATTTAAATACAACTTCACTAATTAATTTCGTCTCGCAGGACGGATTGTTTATACATGATAAAATAGAAACTGGTGGACAGATAGAATAAACATTGTTTATAGATTTACAATCTTGCATGTTTTGCAATACAGCATAATTCAACTTGTCGTCTGTTATCGCAATATAATGTGTTGTCGGATGAATCATCGCGAAAGAATGAGGTATGTTTTCGTTATGTGGAGTAGGCAGAGGTATAATCTTATACAGAGAATATTTAACTGGTGTTACTAAAGGAATACTTAGAATAAAAACTAATTTATTTTTATAAACGTATGAGGTTAATTCAGAAACATCAGTTATAATGTGAATATTTTCTATATTTAAGGAAACTGGAAAATTAACTCTTTTATTTAAATAATTACTTACGTTTAATAATTCTTTCAGTAAGCTATTAGGACTTATTATAGAAGGGTGTAAAATATTTAACTTAGAGAATAAAATGCTATTTAAAATGGTATCAAGAAAATTAGAAATACTAAGCAGAGAGCTTTCAATCATGTTACAAAATATATTAACCCTAGAAACTATGAATAATTGATCATCTATTCTACTTATATTACTTATAATATCGTTGAAACGTTCTATTTGCTCGTTTAATATGATTTCGTTCTGATCTAATTTATAAATTGTGTTATTAAATGAATTTAAAGTTGATTTGACTACATGGACATTGTCCTTGAGTAGATTAAATATTTCAGCTTCGTTATGCTGAGAGGATTCGATAGCTGCGTCGTATTTACGCGCATCGTCGGCATCTAATGTTCCGAAAAAGAATTTTAATATTTCGCCACCGAATTCTAGTGATCTTTTCACCTTGTCCGGTTTGCTACTTGAAATAATATGTGATAAAGATTCTAATTTAAGTAAACTTGATTCATATAATACTTTAATGGGACTTAAAATCTCATTGCAATTAAGAATGTCATATGGTAATTTCGAACAAAAGTTTGACGTTTTACTTATCATATTATCTAATCGTAACATGAAAGGATCGAGCTTAATAATATTAACATGTGTTATAACTTTCATATGATCATTATAGAAATAAATGTTCTTTACTGGATCGAAGTAAAGTCCGGGACTATGAACTATAGGAGTTATCTCTGTATCGGAGATAACGTAATACGGCATTAATCTGAAATTAAAATAGTAATAAAATATTTAAATTGAAATTATGTAAAATTATGTAAAGAACTAACCACTAGCGGGTTTAATTAAATTAGTATGGTATCTTATATGTTTACGTCCTACTGCTAAAGTTACATTATGTTTGTTATGCACCTTAATTATTTTATAAGGGCCTTTCCAAATTGGAGATAAGGCTTTTCGTTGTTTATGGTGGTGTTTTAAATACACCATGTCACCTGATTTATAAGTGGTATCTCGAGATCCTACATCGTAGTACCGCTTTGAAGTTTCTTTCTTAGATAATATATTTTCAATTGCCTTTTCTCGGCTGAAACGCATTCTATATTGTAAAGCCCGTATGTATTCGTCATAGGTAGTATTAGTGTTAGTTTCGTACAGGGAATTTGGAATTTGTGGTTTATAACCATATAAAAGTTCGTAGGGCGTAAATTCAGTAGTACAGTGAGGAGTAGTATTGTAGGATAAAATAGCAGTAAATAAATAGGAATGCCAGTCATTCTGGTTATCATTGACAAATGATTTTAAGTATTCTTTGAGAGTGGCATGAGAACGTTCTAGTGCACCATTTGTTTGAGGGTGATAGGGAGTAGTAAAAAGGGATTTAATTTTTAATATTTGCATTAATTGTTTAAATAATTCGGAGGTAAAGCAAGTGCCTAAATCAGTTAGAATAGTTTTAGGAAAACCAAACAGAGACATAAAGTGAACGAGGTTACGAGCAATTTCGTTACTCGTTGAAGTGACCATGGGGTAGGCAGAGGTGAACTTAGTAAGGTCATCTTGTAATGTTAGAATAAATTTAAATTGTTGGAAACCTGCTTCCGGTAATGGACCTACTACATCTAAAGCTAACCTTTCAAACGGTCGAGTAGAAGTGGAAGTTATTTCCATAGGAGCTTTGTTAGATCTTCTTAAAGGTTTATTAACTTGGCATAACTTACAATTTTTAACATAGTTTTCTATGTCGGAGCGCATGCTTTTCCAATAATATGCGGCTTTAATACGATTATACATCCTTTTAGAGCCGGGGTGACCCGCTATGACTGAGTCATGATTTTCTTTCATTATTATAGGGACTTCAGTCGGTGTAGGATATATCATTTGATTTTTATAAATATGAATTTTAATATTAGTATTATGAAATACATTAGATATCATATTATAAATTTTAGTATATGGTATCTTAGAGAAGGGATCTGAAAAGTCTGATAAAGCAAGTTCATTAATATCTGAGTTATCCCTAATTATAGTATCTCTAAGCGTAATTAATAAATTATAAATATCTTTAAATTTAGTTTCATCATAATGATGAACTTTCGTAAATAATAAGTAGTAAGTTATGTTCTTATCGATAATACAGCGTAGTGTGAACGGTTCGCGCTCGGACTGGAACAATTCCGCTGAATTGTCAAATCGGGATAGGAGTTCTTCGCAGTTTGGCAAAGAGTAGTCAAAGTCGACAGAGAAGGGACACGCGATTAACTTATTTTTACTAAGGTGAAGACTTATAGAATGTTCTTCGATAATTGTATTAGGATTTGGCAATGACTTTGTAAATTGAGCTTTAAAGTATTTTTCATAAGAAAGATTTAATAAAGAATTATGCTCTATGGCATTAACTGGGCAACGGGACAATGCGTCCGCGTTTGAATTGAGGCAACCTTGTTTATAAATGATTTCATAATCATATTCCTCCAGCTTGAGGCGCCAACGAATAAGCCTACTGCCGGGGTCTTTAACGTTGAAAAGCCATACTAGGGGCCTGTGATCCGTAACAATTTTAAATTTACGGCCAAAAATATAAGGACGGAATGTCTTAACAGCGAAGATAATAGCTAGGAGTTCTTTCTCTGTAGTTGAGTAATTGCCTTCTGGTTTATTTAAAGTACGGGAAGCATAAGCGATGGGCTTATCTTTACCAACATCACCTTGCGAGAGAATTGCACCAATGGCGTAGTTAGAGGCATCCGTTGTTATAATAAAAGGTTTAGAAAAATCTGGGTACTGAAGTAACGGAGCAGAAATAAGTTTGTTTTTAAGATATTGGAATGCATTTTCTTGGTCATGAGTCCAAATAAAAGAAGCATCTTTCTTTAGCAGAGAAGTAAGTGGTTTAGTAATTTTGGCAAAGTTATCGATGAAACGTCGGTAGTATCCAACAAGACCAAGAAAAGATTTTATTTGTTTACTATTTTGTGGAACTGGAAATTCAGAAACGGCCTTGACTTTTTCGGGATTCGGAGATACACCTTTATCGGTGATAATGTGTCCTAAATAAGCGACTTCACGTCTTAGAAACTCGCATTTGTCTGGTTGTAACTTAAGATTAAATTTACGGAATCTGTCAAATACAAGTTTTAGCTTATTAATATGGGATTCAAGGTCGTGGGAGTATATTATGCAGTCGTCCAGGTATACATAGCAGTGGAGGCCTTGAAGACCAGAAAGAACTGTATTCATAAGTCGTTGGAAGGTTACAGGTGCGTTTTTAAGTCCAAACGGCATCCTGGTGAACTCATAATGACCTGAGACGCTAGAATTGGTGCTTACGGTGAATCCAGTTTTTGGAGCGTCCTTGGGACTCATTTTTAGTTGATGGACTAAGTCAAGCGTGCTAAAATACTTAGAATGACCAAGTTGGTCAAGGATATCAGTGATGAGAGGAAGAGGATAACTTTCGGAAACTGAGATATCGTTTAAATGGCGATAGTCTATAACTATCCTCCACTTCTTAACGCCTGAGGCGTCCATTTTCTTAGGCACCACCCATACTGGTGCGTTCCAGGGTGAATTAGAGGGTTGAATTATACCCTGATCCAACATTTTCTTAATTTGAGTGTCCACTTCCGTTTTGTGGCACTCTGGAAAACGATATGTTTTACCGTGAATGGGAGCAGCATCCCCAGTATTAATAGAATGCTCAATAGCATTAGTAAAAGATAATGGTTCTCCCTCTAAATAAAAAATATCAGTGTATTGAGAACAGCATTCTAAAACAGTTTTTTCCTCTTCGTGATTTAAGTGAGAGCAACGTATTTTTTCTAAGACTTGATTATGTCTGTTGCTCGAATAAGATTTTAATTGATGTATGTTTGCAACTGAATTTTGAGATACTGAGTCGGGATAATTGAAAGGTATAAGATTTAAATAATATTCGTTAACATGAACTTCTGATTCAGTAGTGTTGAGAACTGAGACATTTACTCTTTTGTTAGGCTTAATGGTTACAATGCAATTAGAGACATGGACACCTTCAGAAATAGAATGGTCTAAAACAAGCGCTTCTCTTATATCCATGTATCTATCGAACCATTCTTGAGTTACGGGACACTCTATAATGGTTTCTGAACGCGGAGGTAAAACATAGGAAGACTTACTAAAGCAAAATGGAATAATTATAAGTTTATTCATAACTAATGAATTATTAGAATATTGTATATCTATATTAAAATGTTGTATAAAATCAGTGCCTAAAATACCGTCATAATTAAGATTAATTGAGTCACTAATAGAATGAAAATCAAATTTAAAGTCAGTGTTTTCGTATTCAAAATAAAGTAAAATAGTACCTAACGATTCGCAATAAGAGTCATTATCGTTTAGACCTTGAAGTTTAACTTTAGTAGATGATGAAAAGATTGGTTTGTTTAAACGTGAATGTTTCACTATTGAAACTGTAGAACCTGTATCGATGAGAAAGCAGAGAGGTTCATTATTATAATTCGTTTTTAAGTAAACATGTGGTAAAGAAATTTTGTTATTTAATTTACTTATTTTATAAAGAGAATCAACATTAGAATTATTAATTAATTTATGATCGACCATCTGCGAACTTTGTTCGTTCTGTGGCTTAGTTGATTCTTTGACCGTAGACACAACAACTTCGAGAGCATTGTTATCTTTTTCTGAGAATTGCTCCCGCGCGCAAAAAGTGGGTTTACACTTGTTTGTTTTATGAACTCGTATAGAGCTGTTAGCTTTATGACGAGGGGTAGACAGAGACTTACTATTGTTGTGTTTAACCTGTGCAGGTAAAAAATCAGAGACACAGGGTGAAGATTGAGACATATTATTGTTCAAAACTCGTGCTGTAGAGAAATCAGGGACACGAGGGGTAGACAGAGGTTCAACCTTGGGTAAAACTTGCGCGTTTAAAAATTCAGGGACGCAAGGTGAAGGTTGAGACACACTGTTATTAATAACTCGTGCATTAGAAAAAACAGGGACACGAGGGGTAGACAGAGGCAACATGCTTTTCGTGTCATTTAAAAGAGGCTTTGGCTTCGGCAGACACGTGACCGAAACCGTTTCTAGTTTAAATCTTGAGGGTTTATAGTTACATCCTCCAAAACATTTACATTGCGATTAACGTTAAAACTTTGCGTTGGCTTCTGTTTATTTTTATATTGAAGCTTACGACATTCTTCAATAAGATGCCCACGATTCTTACAATAGGAGCATGTTTTAAAATTATTACTATTATTATTAATGTTTGAATTATAAGGTGTAGTGGCAGGCCTACTAAAATTATTGTTAAATTGTTGAGGTTTGACCTTTCTTTTAAAACAGTCATTGCTGTTGTGACCTTTTTTATGGCAAATATTACAAGAAGGTCTTAAAGAATTAGCCGACAACTTCATCAAATTATATAATTTTTCCTCTTCTGTGGCATGTGTTATTGCCTCAGATAGAGTTTTCGGGTTGCGGCACCTAACAATATGCTGAAAATTATAGTTAATACCTAGTAAAAATGTATTGAGGGCAAGGTCCTCCATAGCTGCCAACCTACCAGGTAATTGAATTTTATCCTCACATGAGAATTGAATGTCTGATTGTAGACGAGTGAGGCAACTTTCAAGGCGCAGCGAGTATTGCATAATATCCTCATTTGGTTGCTGCTTGCAACCTTGTAATTCGACGAGTAAATGCGTCGAATGTTTCTTTTCACCAAAAGTGGCCCTGAGGAATTGTTTAATTTCGGCCCAATTTTCAAAAGTTTTAAGGCAACAAGCCAACTGCGCTTTGCCTTCTAATTGAGACACTATAAACTTAACCATAAAGTTTTGTTGTTCTGGAGTTGCTAGAGATATTGCATTTTCGCAATTCGTGAGGAATGCCGGTAAAGACTCCCGATCTCCTTGGTAAGGCTTAATAAATTTAGTGAGGACACTTAACGTAATTTTTTCCGACATTTTGCTCTTAATTTTTGTATCTACAGTGCAAGGTGAGCCCCAAGTTTCTACCGAAACTATTTTTGACGACTCTGGTTTGGGAGAAAGCATTTAAAATTGAATTATAAGTTTAAAAGATATGCAACTTCAGGCCAACAAAAATTGTAAAACAATTGTAAAAATATAAAATAAAATGTAAAAGTATAACTGTATATAGAAAAATAAAATAATCTCTTCGTGGAACAATGCGCTGGAATGTATAATGTTACTTGAGACTTACAGGAACACGATGCTAGCGAAGTGCAGGTGCATGGTAAATCTGCTGACGCAGGGCGACACTACACGAACTAACAACGATAATTGCAACACTATAACACTTTTAATTTTTAGACTATTACACCTTTAGGTAATAAGGTATGCGCAGAAACACTAATTCTTGAATAAAAGTTGTGAAGAGATGAGCAGATCTGGAACACTCGGCGATTGTGGTGCGGGCTCGTGCACAACGAGACTAACCGTCGACCACGATGACTCGGTGATGAACTCGGTGATGATGATTCGGTGATGATGATCGCGGGCTCACGAGTATTCGTGAGGCTTACCGTCGGACCCGGTGTATTGGAGCTGATGCAGGCCTGTCCGGCGGGAAGGTCTTACTGTCGATCAGAGACAGGTTTGGGGGGTCTTCTTTGATGCTGGCTACAATCCAAAGACGTCTGCAGCATCCCACTTCTGACACCAATTGTTTGACGGCCGCCCCTGTTTGTCTTTTTAAAAAAAACTCACAAATACGCCTAAACTATTTATTACCAAAAAATACACTTTTATAAACTACACTTCAAATTAAGAAGAACAATTAATTATTAATAACACCGATCTCTATTATTTAAATATGCTCAATACGAAAAGATGAGCGCTACGCGCGAGGTCCAGAATCTAACTGATGAAAAGAAATGATTAATTAATAATGTAAATTACAATGAGCCAAAACTGCAGCGATGCACTTTAAACATAGGAAAAGTACTGTATGCTAATGTCAGCTTTAATACCATAGAAATAAAGGTTATAACAGGACCCTCAAACTTTATAGGCAAATGTACCGCGTTTTACATATTTTCTGAATTTATATTGGCATTTGCTTCTGAAAATCATATTGTTATGCTGCTGAGCTGATGATGGAAGGTGTGGGTCCTCAATCACTAGGTATTAGGAAACAGTTCTTTTCACATTCTATATAGCTTATACTATACTTTGTAGCTTTTACGAAGAGAAGTACAGGTTCACTAAACATTTCTTTTGTTATGTTATTGTTACCGAGAAAGTACCATAAGACGAGGATCTGATGATGACATCCCAGGAAATCAAGGGGACTGTCGAAACTCACAATCATGTGACGGTGTATTTGTTCAAAACGCCCCGATAGACCTGCCCTGTATAACGTGAGAACACTGCCTAAGCAAATCGTGGGTACTCTGAACTCGGGTATTACTACCTCTGCTAACCCCTTCAGGGATATTTGGCGCGAACGTTTGAATCTTTCTTGAGATGGAGAATTGAAGACCATCGCCTTTCGAAGGATTTTAAGAACAATGTAAGGTTACATATGGTTGAGCCTATTTAATATCGTACTATAATAGAAATACCGGAAATACGAAGAATAATACAGTAACCGTCGCTTCCTCATCCGAGAGGCATCTTTGCCAGGTCTACCCATCTCTAAAACTCGTAAAATAAAATATTGTTTAACAAAAAGAAAACCGACTTAATAGTGGAAAAACAACCGAAAATAAACAATCTAGTACTAAAAAGTACGAAATAAGTTTTTAAATTGAATATGAGTACTGTGATTAATACCTTAGCAATTTCTTTATTCCACACGCGTCAGTTCAATCTACCTAAATATTACAATTCTCTTAAATTAATTTTTGAGTCGGTCGGTCGGACGGTCAAAAGTATAAAGAATAAAATAGTATTTATGAAAATATTGATGGATGTAAACAAAGCTAGCGACGAAGTGGCGATCGATAGTCTCTGCTTACCCCAATGGGAACTAATAGCTTGAGTATACGTATTAATGTATGTATGATTTGGTATAAAATTATGAATAGTAATTATTATTTAGTATTTATAGATGGGGAACTACACGGTTCGAAAACCATATCTCATCAGTAGTGAGTAACTGCTTCTATCGTGTCAAGGTTTTTTGTAATATGCGCGATTGCCTAAGTGTGGATTTGCGTATCTACCTTTGTGAATCGCTGATATTGTTGAGATTAAACTATTGTGATGTGGTCTATGAGGGTTGCATACTGGCTCGTACACAGTAATTGATACAGCGAGTGCTAAACGCATGTGTCCGTTTTTGTTTTCAAATTCCTCCTCGCTCCCACGTTACCCCGTACTTGGACGATGCAAAGCTGCTAAAAATGCAAGCGCGGAGACGACTACACCTCGCCACATTGTTGTTTGGAGTTGTTAGGCTAGAATCACCGGCTTATTTGTATAAAAAACTGCAATGGTCCAACAGTGGCTATCAGTTCAAAGTCAGGGCAATCTTGCCAATGCACCGATCCGCAGATTTTAGAGGTTCTTTCAGGTTTGCAGCGTCCAAGTGCTGGAACGATCTTCCTCCACCAATCCGGGATGTGTTCGGCGGGAACACCTTTAAGCGTAAGCTGAAGGAGTTTTTGCTGGCAAATCAGTAAAATTTATATTACTTATTAATTTGACATACATTTATTATTGTTTATATTATATTATGAACATAACATAACATAAACGTTCACGCCGAATATCCCCGAAGGGGTTGGCAGAGGTACTAATACTTCTGAACATCACGTGACATAGTCACCTGGCGTTCAGAGTATCCACGTTTTGCATGGACAGTGTACTCACGTGATAGGGGGCAAGCCTATCGCCGAGATATTATGAAATTTATTTATTTATTTATATTATAGAAAAATGAAGCGCGAGTTTTCTCATATATCTAATCTAATATATCAATATATTATTTTGCATAATTTTACCCTCCAGCCAAGATTTATTTTGTTATTTATTATCGGAATATTGTCATATACGGGTATTTTATTGTAATTGTTTGCAAATAATGTTCTATATTTATTTATGTGTATGTGTATTTACTGTCCCTTGTCAAGCTGAAAAGTTCTACATAATAAAGTGTATTAGTGTGATGCCTGTGTTGTCACTCTACAATATGGTACTGACTGAAAATCAGTGTTGGGAGTCAAACGATTCACAACGTGATGCTGAGTCAGTACCAATTCGCTGTTGCAGTGGCGCAAAGGACTTAGAATAAGTATTAATCAGTTTGTTTTTGTTAAGTTGTTTGTTTTCCTCTCTTTTTCGTATTTAATATTGTGTAAGTTTTAAGTTATTTTAATAGTTATTATTTATATTATTACTTTTTGTTTGTATGTTTTTTGTGCCACACATGGCAAATAAACGTCTTTCTTACTTTCTTTCTTTCTTAAATCTTACCTTGAGTATCTTACGAGGTGACTGAAGGCTATCAGGGCTTTGACTGTTTGTTGGGCGATCGATGTGGCTGAAGACCCATTATTAACTATCGTTCATTTTACAATCTTTGCTCTCTTTAATTTCCAAATTCATTGAAAGGTTTTAAATTCTGAAGGTCTACCTTTTTGGGGTTTTTTAGTATATACATATACATATACTCACGGCTATAAATCCATAAAAGGGGTAGCCAGAGTACGTCAACTTTACCACAAATTTTCAGTAATATCAATATTTAGTTCGTGAACATACTGCCCCGGGAGCTTTAAAAGCCGTAATATTACCAGTTGCGCGGCCCCCATGGTTTCAAATAAATTAGGGCCATTTTCTTGAGAGTCGAAGTCACACAATGATTTTATGGCAAAAATCCAGCTCTGTAAAGCTGAACTAAAGAAATAGTGACCATAAATAAGTCATGAAGTGTGGTATCGGTAAAACTCTCTAAAATTGAAACAAAGAAAAGTTTAAAAAGAACAAACCTAACAAAGCTTAGAACAAAATAGCATAGCAATATTTATGTGCAGTTTTATTTAAAATTATAAACCGCAGATCGTAAAATAAAGTGGGCTAAGTAAGATACAAGATGGTAGCGTTTGCTACCTTGTTAGGGTCAGCGGTGGAGTATATATAGAGCAGTTGTTAATATTGTTATTGATCAACCATTTCTTCCCGCAAGCAACGCTTTTTTAGTTTTAGGCTTTTTTATGTGATCTGAGGCTCTAGCTGGGCTCTTTTTTGGAATATTTTTTTGGAAAGGAAACTCATATCGTAAAAGGCGTAAAAGATTTTGCATCTTTACTGTGGTCTTAATCCCTGATATGTTGAAAAATGTTAGCGGTCAAAATTACACGATAGAAAAATCTGACCTTAAGACTATGTATTAATTATTTGTAACGGTTTAAGTAAACAATAATCGGTGTTTGATTGTGGCACATATGTCACATAAAATGGGAATCAATAATAGCTATTTCTTTTGTGAATAAATTGGTCATTTGTAGTAGATGAATAGCGAATTACAACAATTTATTCTCATTTTTCGTTATGCAAACAAAGCCCAATGCACTTATTTTGTATTTAAAATATAAGAAAGAAAAACTCTCAACTTATAAATATAAAGGGTGTTTGCAATATAGTGTCGTCTTAAAATAGCCCTTCCCTATTTCTTAACCCTAGAAAGATAATCATATTTTAAATGGCGTTAAAGATAATCATACGTTCCAGAGACGTATAGTACATAAACTGCTATATAAATAAAAATGTATATTTTTTTCGGGTTTTAGGGTATCAACAATTAAGTTAGTCGTTATTTTATGAAATGAAAAATGAATTTTACTAAAATAGTATTGTATTATCAAACTAGAAAATAAAAACAAACTTCTTGAAGAAATTAACAAAAATAGCTGAAATGTCTTTCACATATATTTTTTTTTACAGTATCAATTTTTAACTACTTTTTTGGTTTTGTTTTTATAGTGTAAATACTAATTAGTCTTTTTACATAACTAAAGCTATCTTTTAATAATACTAGACACATTTCTTACACACATCTTTTTTATGATTTCTTCAAACCGGTTTTTTACATATTATACATTCCATTTAAGTCATTCTTTTTAATTTGGACGGTCAATATGCACAATATCTTTTCTTTTTCACAACAGGCCCTTTTTTAGCTTTTTATCAGTATTTCCAAGATATTTTTAATATATTGGCCATAATGGAATCGCCGTAATTTTTTTACAAAACCGTTCAATTTCTTCCACGATCAACGTTTTTCGACTTACTATTGCGATATTAGCGTTAAATACCTTGAAATAAGTTTAAATAAATGTTAAAATATGTATGTAATATGTATAAAATATATTTTGTTCTACCGAGCTTTTAAAATTAATCATTACAAGAAATAAAGTTTTATAAAGTAATGTAATTAAAATTAATTTTGATAGTCCTGTATTTTCAACACAGTATTTACAAGGTCACGTTAAATCGCGACAATATCAGCGTGGTTCAATACAATCACCTAATCTTATTTCCAATATTGATGCTGTCGTGATGGTTGTATCTCTATTATTCGCAGCATGTCCAGCTATGTACGTTGAAACTGTCACAGTAAAGATTGTTATTCGAGATCAGACATGTGTTGATAAGGAGTGATTTACATACATATATACTCACGCCGTTAATTCCCATTGGGGTAGGCAGAGACTATCGATCGCCACTTCGTACGATCCGGGCAAACCTCTCTTGCTTCGTCTACATCCATCAATCTTTTCATACGTGCTCTTTTATTCCTCATACTTCGGACGCCTGCCTTTTTGAGCACACTTTCAATTTGGTCCAAGTGTGTCTTTCGTGGCCGTCCTCTACTAACATTACCTTCCACATTAGCGCTATAGATACCTTTTACCAATTTCCTATCATCCATCCTCTCGATGTGCCCAAACCATCTCAACATTCCTTTTTCTACCTTACTTACAATATCATCTTTTACATCACACCTTTCACGAATCACATCGTTCCTCACACGATCACATAACCTTACATCACAAACTTTTCTGAGGGACCTCATTTCTACTGCATTCACTCTGCTTTCGTGCTTCTTCTGCCACACCCAACATTCGCTTCCATACATAAGCGTAGGAACAAGAACAGCATCATGCACAGCCATTCGGGCCTTTTCAGACACCGATTGACAGGTCATTAGGCTATTCATTGCTCCATTTACCGCATTACCCTTTTTCACTCTTCTTTCAATATCTTCATCACATTTTCCATCCCTTGTAAACAAACTTCCCAGATATACAAACTCCTTCAGCTGTTCCTCATCCTTACCATCAATCGCAATCACGCATTCTGTCACACCTTCCTGTCCCTCAAAAAACCATCGTTTTGGTCTTATCCACATTCACCCTCATTCCCTTTCTTACAAAAGACTTACATGCAATATTCATCATCTCCTGCAATTCTTCTGCCGATGATGCAAGAAGCACTTGATCGTCAGCATACAAGAGGCATTTAATGATGAATCCACCCATTCTTAGTCCATAATCACTTTCATGCCACTCTGTCAAACAGTCATCCATGAACAAATTGAAGAGCCACGGAGAAGCTACACATCCCTGTCGGACACCCCTAGAGATTTCGAACCAGTCAGTGTTTTCCCCGTTTACTCTTACACATGCACTAGAATCCTCATAGAGTGATACCAATGCACGTATAAGTTGACTCCCCAAACCGAACTTGGATTACACCTCCCATAAACACTTTCTTACCACCCTATCATACGCCTTCTCTAAATCAATGAAGGAGCAAAACACCTTTTGGTTGTTAGCTAAGAACTTTTCGGTGATGCTCCTTAGAGAGAAGATTTGATCCATACATCCCATTCCTTTCCTAAATCCTACTAGCACATCCCATATTTTCTCATCAGTTTCATTCATCACTCTTTCAATCAATACCTTTGCATACAATTTACCGACAATGCTGAGTAGGCTAATGCCGCGGTAGTTTTTAGCCTCCTGGCGTGACCCTTTTCCTTTATACAGGGGCACAATCTCCGCCTTGCACAAATCTTGTGGTACTTTGCCACTCGACCAGCACTTTTGGAAAAGGAAGTACAACCAAGAAGCCACCAACCCTTTACCAGCCCTCAGCATTTTGATAGTTATCCTATCATACCCAGCCGCCTTCCCTATTTTCATACTTTTCATTGCTTTCATTATTTCTTCCATACTGATCTCACTTTCTCTAAAGGCACCCATCGCATCGTTCCAATCAACATTACTGCCGATTGGCGAGAAAAAACGGATGCATCCTCTTTTTCGAAGAGTCCCTCAAAATAGTTCTTCCATACTCGTTTCATGCTACTTTCATCCGTCGCCAATTCACCCTGATCAAAGGTGATTAATCCAATGATATATATCCACAACGAATCAATCTATCTCTCTTATATCAGTGCCCGTCTGAGTAGATCTTTATATCCAACTAGATCATTATTGTCTTTCGTTCGGGAGAGGACACGGTATTTCTCTATTGCTTTGATTAGAAAGATAAAGTATATGACAGACGCGATTCTTGAGAAAAAGGCGTGCATTTATGATGCACAATTATTGTGGGTGTGAGCAATATTGCTGTTTAAGCAATAGCGATTATATTATAATTTTAGCAAATAACATTAACTCATTAATTTCCAAATTAACTATTTTTCTACTACCAACTTTCTAGTTCATAATCAACCAATAAAAATTAACTCGATCTGACATTTATTTTTAACTGTTTTAATCAATCGTACTTCACTAATTATATGTGAACCATTGCTTCCTGATACATTTAAATTAGATCTAAATAGATCAGAAGACATGTTGAGACATATTTCCATGTTTAGATATAAAGATCTCTTTGGATATAAAGATATAAAAGGGCGATATATATCAGTTCGAACAAAAGATCTATTATATCTTAAGGGCGTCCCCCGAAAAAGTAAGAACCATGAAACGGCATTTAGGCTTCCCCCCTGCTTTTTCCTCACCTTTAATGAAACTTGTAAAATGAGCCATCTAGTGGGTGCTAGTGGCAACTCACTAGTAACTTTAATAACCATAAATTAAGCGCCATCTACGGAAATAGTCTCGTACTACGTTGTAGAATTGCGACAGACGTATTGATATTATAAAATAATTATGTCTCGCTTGGATGAATATAATTATTGTAATTAAAATAACTAAAACAAAAACTTTAATTTCACAAAACTATTTTTATGACACCCTCGGAATATAGGAGGGGAAGAAAAGTAGAGAAGAAAAGTCGTGATAGTGGGTAAAAGGGGATTATGTTATTCTTAGCCGACACAACAAAGTGTTCGTGGATGGCAGTAGAAATAACGTAACGTGCTATTATCGCAACGTCCAAAAAACACACTTGAATAAAAAATCGGCGCAAATTACAAAACAGGAGAAAGCATTTAGTAAATACTTCCAGTGTCGCCTCTTACATACACCCACCGGAAGAAATGGGGTAGTGCTATTCTAAGCCGACACTACACAGCAATGATATATAATTCATAATGATAATTCATAAATATATACTCTTGGTTATAGTTTCTTGTTCGAAGGAGACTATAAATAATATTTACAAATACAAAAGACGCATATTTAATAAATATTTATTAAATATGCGTCTTTTGTATTTGTTTATTTACTTAGTTAGAGGTTTGCTTTTTAAGGGATATTTGGGCGATGCGGTTGGAGACCCATCATCAACAACCTTTATTCTACCATCTTTTTCCCACTCAACTTCCAAAAGTGGCTGAGGAATTTTTAATTTTACAGCTCTGGCTACCCCTTTTAGGCATTTATAGCCGTGAGCGTGAGTATATCGACGGTTAAAAGGTACAACACAGAGGGTACAAGCGACAAAAAGGAAATTTTACAGGAGAGCTATTTAAAGTTTTTTATTTCTGAATAATTGGAATAACTTTTTTGATAATTGTTATATCAAAAAAACTTAAACACTCGTTTGTTTAGGAAAAAAATGCGCATTATATTATTTAATTTTATTTGTTGTATTGACGTTATTTGCATGATTTCATGTCGCTTAGATCAATTGATTATTATTTTTGTTCGAAGTAATACGACATGATAGTCCAGTGGGTAAGAACACCCGCCCGAAAAACAGAAGGGCGTGAGTTCCAATCCTGGGACGGGCCTACACCAATTTGTCTTTTCTAAAGTCATATGTGTGGTTAATTTATCATGGTTGCTAACGGTGAGGGAAAACATCGTGAGGAAACCCACATGGCTGAGTTGTACTTAGTCATGTGACAGTGTATTCGTACAAAACGGCGATAGGCCTGCCCCCTATCACGTGAGTACACTGTCTAAGCAAAACGTGGGTACCTTCTCTGGAAACTAGATGGCGCTTGCCATGTGAGTTCAGGAGTATTGGTACCTCTGCCAACCCCTTCGGGGATAAAAAACGGCGTGAACGTTTATGTTTATTATGTTATGTTTATGTAATACGACTTCAATGACGTAAAAAAATATATACCATTTAAGTAAAGAGAAATAAAGTACATTTTTTTTAGAATATATTTTGGAAGTAGGGCATAAGCGACATGGCTTTTAAACTAAAAAAAGAGTAAAACAGCATATCTCGCAGTACTAAATAAATAATTTTGTGAATGTACGACACAACTGACGTTCAGTTTTTAAAGCATATGAGGTAAATTGCTCTAAACAACATCGTTTATTTTCTGTACAGAGGGAAAACGGGAGTAACCTTTGGATTCCTCTATTTGGTAGTGCATTAAACGACATTTTAAATAAAATATAAGTGTCTAACATTATGATTTATTTTATTGACAGTTTATGAATAGGTTCATATACTCACAAAAACAACTAAACCGAGGGTAGGCAGAGCTTAAGAATAACCAAAGGTTAAATAATATTCAAATATAGCATTGTTTCGTTGGTTTCTTAGTATTGGCTACAAATCAATATAGCCCCAGTTTTGTAAGAAAAAAAGATGGGTGACCTATGCTATGCCAGACTCTAATATGAATAAGTAGCGCTAAATATAAAAAAATATTTGTTGGTATGCATTATGAATAATTATGATTGTAGTATTAAAGAAAAACTAAAATAGTTTATATTAAATATAAGACTTGTCATTCAGTATATTCAATCGATAGTCGATGTTTATCCATGGCAACACAGCTTTTTTTACTGACTTAAAAAAAGCAGATCATCAGTTTTCCTGATTGTTGCTTCTCTTTTTACATACATATACTCACGGCTATAAATCCCTAAAAGGGGTATCACTTTTGAAAGGAGAAAGAAAAAACTGTATAAATATGATAGCATATTCTATCAATATTCTTTCTACATATCTATATATACATGTATTTTATCTAACTTCGCGTGTGTGCGTTATATCAACTTCGCGTGTGTGCGTTATATTGACAACTCACTAAAGTTTTAGCTCCGACAATTTATCGAGATAAATAAAGTTATAAGCATATGTCGGGGTTTTCGGTGCGGGAATGGTTGACATTAGCCAAAGAGTAGGTATTGTCTTAAAACAGAATGTAGATATAAATAAGTATCTGTCAATCAGCGATAGTCTAAAAATTGTTCATAAAACCTATCAAGATATTTCCAAATTAAACTTGAGCGTAAAAGGAAAAAGTAGTTTTAATAAACTGAAGTTGGTTTTAGTTTTTAAAATATGAACGAATTATTACAAGGCAAAGAAATAGAACTGCGATCACCAACTTTGCGTGCAACAATAGATTCCTTCAAAAATTTTAAATATGCACCTATTCCAACTGCCGATCAGTGTTGCCAACGAAGGCGATTTTTCGCCATTTAGGCTACTCAGATTGGAAAACGGCGACCAAAAAATCGTAAAGGCGACTGGTCGCCTTTTAGGCTACTCGAAAAAGATTAAGTTTATTTTAATTTATAATCGAATTACAACACAAATAAGCACAAAAAGAAATCTACATAAAAAGATATATGACGATCAAGATAAAAAGATGGTAAACCCCTTCACCCATATTGAACGTTTTATCTCTAAATACCTCTGAGATCATGTTGGCACTACTGTGAAAGTATCACACATGGAGTTGCGAATATTTAGTTTCGAATAAACCGATTATTCGAATCAGTATGTTAATTAGAACTATTTGAATCTGTATTTTTTATCCACTTAACCTTTAAGAGCCTTAGGCACGATCGGATCGGTTTCCGACCGCGAGGAAGTGTGTTGTTCATACCAATACTTGGTTGATATCAACGGCCTTAGTCGGAATAGCATCTGCTCCGATTGAACTGCTGAAGTTCTTTCGCCGACCGTGTAGAACGAATACAAAGATTGGTTGTTCCGACCAAGGACACATGGTTGGTGGTCGGAAACCGATCGTGTGAGGCGTTTTAGGAGTTTTAACAAACCAGGGCAAGAACAGAAATTGGTCGCAGCAGATCAAGCAGCATGTTTAAGATTCTGGCTAATAATTATATGGACACGCCAATTTTAATATATTTTCTTTCTTTAAATTTAAAACACAGTACACTAACAATAAACACGTTTTGATACTACTAATAAATAAAGGAAAGAAAAACTTCGAAACAGGCGGGAATCGAACCTGCGACCTCGGGTATACAATCCCGTCGCTCTGCCAATTGAGCTACCGTGTCAATGGCTGCCAGCGCGAAATTCTTCTATCCTTTGTTTCTTTTACACTTCAAAGTAGTGTTTGCAAAAATTTGTAAAATAAAAAATAATAATATCTGAGATAGGGAAAGCAAGTTCAAGTTTTTCTTTCCTTTATTTATTAGTAATAATCCCCACATGAGTTCATCATTATCGAAAACATTCAAATTACGTTTTGATACTTTTATTTTCTTTAAATAACTTCAGACTCTAGTTTAAACGACTTGTAGGTTTAAGTGTGAAGTACTGATGCTGTTGTGTGTGTTTGTGATTATTTGGAATTGGTAAACCAGTATGTGTACTTGGACATAATAATCGACCCTAAATTCAATTGGGGACCCCACACCGATCATGTCTGTACTAAACTCAGAGCGAAAATGGCAAAATTAAATATTTTGAAATATAAGTTACCGTATGGCACCCTAAGGCTACTGTATATGGCATTAGCAGATTCAACAATTAATTACGGCCTTTCATGTTATGGAAGAACATACAAAACACATCTGAGCAAAAAATATGATTTACAAGCAAGAATTTTAAAACTGATTGTACCTTTAAAAGCTAAACATATTTACAAAGATAAGGAGAAACAAAAGAAATGATAATTTAAGATCTCTGTCATATATGCCGCTGTATTTAAAACCTAAATGTATTAATATGTATGGAGAAAAAGTATGGAGCTACATCATGCCAAATATGCTTAATAATCTACCGAAAACGATTGTAACGAAACAGCAAAATAAAAATAAAATTCAGGTTTTATCTATATTAAAAAATCATTTTTCTAAATGCTGTGATGTGTAAATGAACATGTCTTTCTTCTATTTATTTAATGTATTGTTTTTAGAATATAATTTTAAAAAATTGTTTTTTTTTTATGTAATCGTATGTACAGAAACTTATAATATTATGCATAAGGAAAAAGTGGTTTTATTTTAGTTTTGGGGTTGGGCTACTTTAGGCTACCTCATTTCAAATTGGGCTACTTAGGCTACTCAAGCTTTGAAAATTGGGCGACATAAGGTGTTGACTTGTTGGCAACACTGCTGCCGATGTGGAAAGATCGTTCAGTACGTTGAAATGGATATTTACAGCAAGACGTCGCAGAATAACCGTTCCAAATATAGAAAAAAATATTAATAGTTTATTCAGAACACCGCGACAACTACTAAAACTTCAAAGTTATATAAATATATATTTGTTTTTTTATTATTTAATAGAGTGTATATTATGAGCTGTCGCATAGACACTCGCATATATATGCAAACTGTCGCAGAGAGGTAGGTATTCATTAGGCATAATATGATACTTTTCCAGACTAACCTATCTGTTTATCTCTACTCTTTCTTAAATCATTCCCGCACCGAAAACCCCGATGTATGGTTATAAGTGATACAAACCCTCGGAAAGTACTCTGAAAGGAAAAACATAACCTTGAAGATCATATCCACAGCATTGGTTTAAGTTGAACACTTCATATGAAAGATATATCAGTAAAAGAATACTTAACAATACTCAAAATTTCACTCACACATAGGAGAAATTCGAACGGAAGAAAGGTATTTAGAAATTTACTTTCATTTGAATCTAATAATAAACGAAAAATAACGTACTATTTCTGATTAACAAATAACATAACCAAAACATTGTCAATGTCAAGCAAGCTCAACAGCAACTGTCAACTTCAACGTCAATCAGTTATAAAGGTCAATGCCAAAGTCTGGCAACCAATTGGGACGACAGCGTTCAGTTTTACCTAAACAACAAGCTGGTTGGTTGCGTTCAGTTTCTCTGAAAGCTTAAAGAAACTTTTCGGGTATGAGAATTCTCTTTTAACACGAGATTAGAGTAAACGTGTTTCGGAAAAAACTTGCTTTTAATAATAAAAGGTCAGTACAAGTTACAATTCCCATAAAAATATGCCTCTGAAACGTACACCACCTAAGAAATCTGATGAAAAAGAGTTTTTAACACCGTTAAATGACCACGCGAATGGAAAGCCTGGTAGAATCGTTAATTCGCCTCATCTATATGAATCTGATCCTGAGATACAGTACTCCGAAATACAAGAAGACATGAGTTCTAACAGCAAAACAGAACGAAGATACAAAAAAAGGCGCGCGCTTGAAGATCCGAAAACATCCCCAAATTGCGAAAAACCCAAGATCAACAACAATATTATCGTTGATGAAATGAGAAGCTTATTCAGCACCCAAGAAAAGCGATTTGAGGAGTTACAAATGTCCCTTAACGATCACAAAGACGAGATTCAACAGAGCATTAGCTTCTTATCAGCGAAGTACGATGAAATGATAGCCCAAATAAACAACTTTAAAAAAGAAAAGGCAGAGGATAGAAATAAAATCAAAGAACTAGAGAATAAAATTGAAATGCTAGAGCGGAAGAATAGAAATACAGGGATTGAAATAAAAAATGCTCCACTACTACTATCCGAAGGCAGAGAATATGAAACCAAAGAAGACCTATGCTCTATATTGAAAACTTTGGGAAAATCAATGAACTTGGAAATTATAGACGCCGATATCAAAGATATATTTCGAGTGAAACCAGAAAAAAGTGGACCTCCAAAAACAATAATAGTGGAGCTAAACTCTTTGATTAAAAAGGAAAAAATACTCGAAAACATAAGAAACTTCAACAAAGGAAAAAGCAAAGCTCAGAAACTGCATACAGGGCATTTAGGATTTAAAAATCAGGTAGACCCCGTATACGTCTCGGACAGTCTAACACCGAAAGTGGCAAAACTTTTCTACTTCTCGAGAGAATTTTCAAAAAGAAAAGGATATCCCTGCTGGATGTACAGAGGCAATATATTCATTAAGGTTGACGAGAGAACATTGAAAATAGGATCTGAAGTCGAATTGGAGAAACTCAAAACAGCGTGACTAGTTTACTTTTTATATCTAATTTCATTACTTTTTTACTCTATTATTGTTACATTTTTAAGTTTTTTTTTAATGTTGGTCTATACAATATTAATATTTAGTTGCAAGTATGTCAAAAACATGTCCATTCACAAAACACATTATTTCTACACAAACAAGAATCAAATACAAACTAATATAAAAAACACTAGATGCTTCATTCTTGACACAAACACACAACACAAAACTCTCACATTTTACCCATGGAGACAATACATACTGCGACCTTTAGTTATAAATTTTAAAATTCCCCGAGCACATTAATAATTTTTTGACCACCGAATTAGACAATTCGGACACATGCCAGTGCTATAGAATAACAGACACCTCTGAATGTCCAACCATCTCCACCAGCGGCTCTTCAAAAGGTTCCCTAAACTTAATTAACATGAATATAAGAAGTATAAGCAAAAATCTTGACTATTTTCTTGCATTTGTTGAAAGCTTAAAGATGAATATTGATATAATTGTCTTGACAGAATGCTGGACCAATGATTACTATAAACCCCAATATATTGACAATTATAACATTTACTATACAAAAAAATCTATCAACAAAGCAGATGGTGTAGTTGTGTACGTAAAAGACAATTTAAATGTCACTGCCTCTGAAGAAACTGTAAATGATGGCAACTGTCTGAGCCTTAACCTACAAAATCAATTTAAAATTATATGCACATATAGACCACCCTGTTTCAAAAATCCATCAAAATACTTGGAATCTTTGGATAAAATTCTAAACGACACATCTACTACAAATGTTATATTGACTGGAGACATGAATTTAGACACTTACCCAGATATAAAATCGAATTATGTCAACGACTATCTTTTGCTAATGGCTACACATGGTCTAAGAGAGGGAGTCAGAGTTCCAACAAGACTCACAGCGTGTCTTGATCATTTTATGATCAAAATGATACCGGAATATCAATGGACAACTTTAGTTTTCGACCCAATTTTAGACCACTCTCCCATAGTTTTGACAATCAATATGGCAAACATCTCCAGGACAGTGAAGATAACTGAGAAAAAAGTAATTGACTACAAGCTAGCAACAGAGGATATGCAATCAAAATCATGGGAAGAACTCCATAAAATGACAAATGTTGATGAAGCCACCAAATACCTAGTAGATGCAATAACAGAAAACATAAATAAAAACACAACAATCAGTCGACTGGCAAAAAAGAAACAACCATTAAAACCATGGATTACTCCTGGCGTGATCAAAGCACTAAGGAAAAGAGACAAGCTTTGTAAAAAGTTAAAACGTAACAAAAATGACGAAACTGTCAAAAGTATATATTAAAAATACAGGAACACATGTAATAAAATAATAAAATATTTAAAGAAACAATTTTATAAAAAGAAACTCTACGAAAACCAAAAGAATAAAAAAGAACAATGGAAAACAATTAAAGAATTATGCTATTTGAAGAAGAGAAGGGAAACTACTGACGAACTATTAAAAATCGGTAATTCTCCGTTAGAATCAGCTAATGCCGTCAATACTTTCTTATAGGAAAACAGCTCGCAGGGAATACTCTGAAAAAAGTCTCAGCCACGGATACCTATCTAGCATCCAGAGAACTGGCAAAAAACAAAAAGTATAGTCCAACTCACTCAATGTCTCTACTACCGACAGATCCGGAAGAAATCAAAAGAACCATCTCCTCACTAAAAACTGAGAGTGCCCCTGGTGAAGATAATATACCCTCTAAATACGTAAAAACACTCCAGAATTATTTAGCAGGTCCTATCTCTTATATATGCAACCTAAGTTTCGATACTGGAAAGTTTCCGGAAATACTCAAGTCTGCACTGGTAACCCCGATATATAAAGCAGGCGACAAAGACGCACCGTCGAATTATCGTCCAATTTCAGTATTAAGTACCATAGGGAAGATATTAGAAAAAGAAATGAACAAAAGGCTGGTTAATTATTTGGAGACCAATGCACTGCTCGCTTGCAATCAATATGGATTCCGCAGCAGACGTTCAACACAAGATGCAGTTCTTTCTCTAACATCTGAAATTTGCTCCAAATTGGACGACGGAGAAAAATGCCTTGGTATATTCTTAGATCTACAGAAAGCCTTTGACACGGTATCAGTTCCGATTTTGCTAGCACGACTGGAGAATGCAGGAATCAGAGGTAAAGTGTGGGAATGGTTCAAAGACTATCTTACTAACCGGAAACAGAAGACAAAAGTTGGAGCAACGTTAAGCAATGAAGCTACGTGTAGTTACGGAGTGCCCCAAGGAAGTGCTCTAGGTCCGACGTTATTTTTAGTATACATAAACAATTTATGTAAGTTAAAAATAAGCAATGCTAAATTGATCATGTTTGCTGACGATACAGTTTTATTGTTTAAAGGCAGCACGTGGAAAGCAATCCAATCGCTCGTAGAACTAGGACTTAGTAAAGTAACGGCATGGCTAGAGGACAGTCTCTTATCACTCAACATCAAGAAAACTAAATATATATGCTTTAGCAAAACGAAAGCCTCTGACCCAGGCTCAAAGTTTCAAATAAAGATCCATGAATTCCCTTGCAACCGAATAAATGACGAAAATAAGAAATGTAACTGCGAATACCTGGTCAGAGTCAGTAACATAAGATACTTGGGCGTCGTAATTGACGAAAGACTAAACTGGAGGCCGCACATTATTGATCTAGCTAAGAAAATAAGAAAACTCATATATATTTTCAGAGAACTGAGACAAGCAGCGGACCATAGCACAATAATAATAACGTACAAGGCTATAGGTGAGTGTCTTATTGATTACTGTATATGCGCATGGGGTGGAGCAGCCAAATCACATATGATTGAAGTAGAAAGGGCACAGAGAGCTCTACTTAAAGTGGCAATGCATCTTCCATACAGGCATTCTACAACTATGGTGTACAAAGAGGCAGACGTCCTTAGTGTAAGGAAACTTTTCGTATTGCGAAGCATAGAAAAAATTCATTCGGAAGTGGTAACGCAAATAAATAAATCAAAAAAAAGGAATCCACTAGCTAATGTTCCAAAAGTTAGAAGCGCCTTTGCAAGAAGAAGTTTTAATTTTTTAGCCCCACATATTTATAATAAATTTAACTCATTACATAAGCTGTCAAAATTAAAGACCACCAAACTAAGAAAGGAACTAAATGTAATACTCAAAGAAAAATTCAATTACGAAACCACCGAGTCTCTCCTGGAAATACTGCGATGATAATGAACCATAGGTATTAATTAGTATTGATATGCACACACTCTAGGTTTATCTCTCACACCCACGACCACTTACACTCACAATCACAAGTATTAAATCAAACACACACACACACACACACTAACACACACACACACACACACACACACACACACACACACACACACACACACACACACACACACACACACGCCCACCACACATACTTAAACACACTTGCACCTAAGACCAATTTCACCTTTATTTTATATTCTTTTATTATATTTTGTACAAATAATTTAACCGTTATTTATTTCTTACTTGCTTTGTTTTTCTTAAATTTAATTTGTTATACTCAGACCGTAGACAGACACAAAATGACAAAATTGTTTAGCACTCACGCGGAGGACCTGGTGACCTGTACCACAGGCGAATAACCTACTTCAGGCACCAGCTTTTCACTTTATTGTTGGTTAAAATAATTATGTTTTATTATGTAAACGGTGAAGAGAAAATAAATATTTTTTTACTTTTTTTTTTTTTTTACTTTAAATAAATATCTTTTGATACAGGTTAAACAAATATATATCTTAAATAGCAAAAATATAGGAAGAAAGATTTTTTTTTATTCTGAGCAACAAAGTAAAACCATATAGAAAAATGACATTAAAAAAAAGAAAATTTAAATTAAAGGCAATTTTTTTTTTTAAATCATAAACAATTGGGTAAAAAAATATGAGTTCTGAGTTGAGTAAGTTTACGTATTAGCTTAAATAATAAAAACCATTTCAAACATGTCACAAAACTTGCATTAACCTGGGTAGCAATGAATTGGCGACTGTCTAAGCATTATAGTTGTTAGCTAAAATCCCACAACGCTGATTAAACGTTGAAAGTAAAAGTCTTACAAGTCAGAAGGCTTAGACAAAGTACTTTACTTATAGATTATAGCAACCGGTTGATGCTTGAAATATTGATCATGCCGCGTATAACATATAAAAACTGTGAGGCAAAGGGAAATGGGACCGCTGTAGGGTTAAAATAAAAGGAAGCACATGATTTGATAAAGACAAAGGCTCAGTTCTAAGTTGAACGACGAAGAAGTTCGCATGGCTATTGTATCCTTGGTAACTGGACACAAATAAAAGATTAGATGTCTTATTCACTATTTCTCTTTGTACAGCTACTACGTATAACGATAGGCCTGCCCCCTATCACGTGAATACACTGTCCATGCAAAACGTGGGTACTCTGAACACCAGGTGACAAAGTCACGTGATGTTCAGAAGTATTAGTACCTCTGCCAACACCTTCGGGGATATTCGGCGTGAACGTTTATGTTATGTTATGTATTATGTTACGTATAACATTAATCACTACATTATTTAATATGATGTTACCGATTTTAGTATATTTTTCCGTTTAGCCAGAATACGATCTCGTATTACAAATTTTATGATAGTTCATCATCATCGTCAGCCTATAGACGTCCACTGCTGGACAGACACAAAATACGTCTGTATCAGTACTTTTTCGACGACTGATGAGCCTAAACAATATTGTTTAAAATACAAAGCTTTGTATTAAATTTTATTTACACTATAAATGAAAAGAGTATGTTTTAAAATTGAAGTTGCATAAGTTGTGTAGACTCAATTAACCTTTAGTTTTTAAATTTCAGGAATACGAAAAATATAGTAGTAATGGTAGTATGTATATGGTAGTAGTAGTATGGTATAGTAGTCAACCTATTTTCATGCTTTTTGGTTTTTACTATTTAGTTCCAAATGAGGATGAGGAAAAATTTACATGGCTCTGGCTACCCTTATCAGTATGGTACCCAAAAGTGTAGAAAAGTCGGAGGAAGGCCAACATCTAGTCTTTAAGCAATTTTAAATATTCCAATAGGTTCACGTACTCCAATTGTAAGATACAAAAAATCCGCTTGTTTTTGTAGTTACCTTTTATTTTGTTAAAATATTTTATATTTAGTAATTAGGCTATCAAGACGTTTCTTATTATCCTTTCTCTTATTCCTTTAACTCATTTAGTCATCATTGGAGAGTCATAGTAAGTAATTTCAACTAACTAAATCAGGGACAAACGGCAATACTAACATTTGCATTTATACAGTATGTTTTTAACTATTTTATCTACATGTTATCTCAAAAAAACTGCCATACTTCTGATGTCTTAAAAACCATTTTCTATATCGAAAGACCTTTTTCTCTTCATATTATGTAAATATGAGTCATACTTCCTTATTTCTTTTTAAGTAAAATGTAACGAACTTACTCATTAACGGATGCACAATCGATTTTATTGATTGTAGTCACTGGTGGTGGCAGCAGACTGAATAAACGACCAGCAGTATGGCTACTTCAGTACGATACAGTGATAAAAATTGTCATAAGCGACACCGAATATAATATTGATATCGACAAAGGTGATTGGGTAGAAGTGACAATTTCTGGTCAACTGAGTCGACAGTTATAAGTAACAACCGACAGAGCGAATTAAAATAGGTTTATAGTAATAGGGTATAAGCGACAGATGAATTGTGAACAATCATCGGTTATAAGGTTTAAGCGACTCTGCGGAAGTTGCTAAAAAATGTAATAAGGCAAGGCATATGCGACAACAGTTTAACCAAACTTTAAGGAGAAATAGGATTCAACAAACCTAAAATAAATAGAACGGACAATGTAAACGGACATAAGTGACTTAAAAAAATATATACGTTTGTGGAAAAAGTAGATCCCACCAAAAACATAAAATGTAAAAAAATGCCAAGTCTCTCGATGCAGTCTTTCCATCGTAAAAAGTTTTGAGATCTCATAGAAGCCAAGTCCTATTCTAAATTTTTCGTAGTTATAAATCAACATTTAGTAATTGTATCAATAGTTTTCTTTATATTATAATTATAGTGACTTGGTAAGACCTATCTTGGTGCAAAATTTAAAGTTTCTAAGTCTGCTAGAAGTACCTTAGATTTTTGATGATCTGTCAGTGAATCAGTGAGTCAGTGAGTGACAAAATGGTGTAACTTTGATCGAGCGTAACTCCTAAACTATTAATTCATTTGGCGTGTAATTTCGAACTTAAGCTTGTTCTAATGCCTACTATTATTCACCGAAAACCTAAACTCCTAGCTTTGTCCACGTCGAAGATATAGGGGGGGCGAAACAGCCGCGAACCGCTTCGAGAAAAGATGGTACGGCCGTGCCCGTTTTGCTCGAGACTTGGCAGGGGCACAGCCGTGCCCCCAGATAAGTAACATGAATTCATAAACTGGTAAAAAGTAATATGGCATAACGATCTTTGATTCGAAAATATGCTGTTGTTGCATAAGCACAACCGCCTTTCAGATAAAAATGGCCTAAAATGTGGTCGGTTACATCAAAATGCTATCCTAAAACACAGTTTTTGGTCTAGACGTAAGCGACAAAAAATTCATCGTAGAGCTATAGGAGTAAGCGCATTCGATAGAGCGATTTTTTTTAAGTATGATGGCATTCAAAAGTCATTTTCGGAAAAAGTGTCGCTTATGCCTTATTACCTTTTAACCGTCGATATGTATGTATGTTGTTCAAAAGTTTTTTGTTTAATTGGAAATTTTAGATTTTCTGCACATGTTTATTTCCTTTATTTAATTTTCCGACGTTATTATAAGCTGAATAAATACTTTTAATCTTTGGTTATACTAAACTATGTATTAAAGGGTATTTTTAAAAGAAAAACAAACAACTTACTTCTTTATCTAATTGGAAACACTAGTCGTGTTCTCCAAAGATTTCTCCTTGTCGATATAGTGGGATGAGTATACGCAAAAATAAAAATTATTATTTCATAAATTAGTATAAGCTCATTTGATTGAGTTATTTTTTTCACAGTTGCTTACAAAATGCAAAGTTCAATGAAAAACTAAAAATTTATCTGAAGTGCAAGCACGAGCGCTCTTATATCGACACGATAACGGTTAGAATGAGATGGCAATTTACGATACTAAGTAAGTGCATAAGAGATGGCTGCTTTATCCCGCGCGATAACTAGTTTAAACACCGCTCGTACTAGGCGGGTAGGTACTACTGTTTCGACAGTGTGCTCACGTGATTGAGGACAGGCCTATCGCCGCTTTGAACGAATACACTGTCACATGACTAAGTACAACTCAGCTATATTGGTTTCTTCACGATGTATTTTTATCAACTGTATTGTATTTATTGGTTTCACACGTTTTTCCAGCACGTTTGCTCATAAAAATAGCTAGAGCCATAAAGGTGCCATGAGTGAAAAACCAACCATACTTTTATCAGCGGCAACCATGAGTTTCTTTAAATCCTTTAGTAATGAATTGGTAATTTCCGATGTAACTTACCGAGTTCTACTGTCATGTTTCTTTGATACGACTTCTTAAAATTTTGCTACAATTAGGTCTACCACAAATGTAAATTATTTATTGAACCTAGTTTTATTGCATCTACCTGACTGACCTCAATATTATTGACTTAACTATCTAAAAACTGTCTGGAAGAGATCGATTTTAGTGCTAAGACCGCCAATTGTACTACTTTATAAAACAATTTCATTATTTTTGTAAACTCAAACGTTCACGCCGTATATTCCCAAAGGGGTTGGCACAGGTACTAATACTTCTGAACATCACGTGACCAGTTGTTCAGAGTAAGTACCCTTACCACGTTTTGCTTGGACAGTTTCTCGCGTGATAGGGGGCAGACCTATCACAGTTTTGTACGAATACACTTTCACATGACTAAGTGTTTAAACATAAAACATTAGTGTTTGGCCTGACCCGACTCAGGATTTGAACTTGTGTCTCCTTTGAAGGAAGCCATGGTGCTCCCACCGGGCTGTCATGGTTGTATACTTGTTAAGCCGCACTATCATAACATAGTGCTGCGCCTTTCCCAAAGGGTTGGTTAAGAATATAATTAAAAGGACTGTATTTTATAGGTGGCGACATCTGGTGTAAAAGTATGTACATTAAAACCATCAGAGGCATATTGATATTGATATGTTAAGTTAGATTTACTATTGCTCAACAGATGTCGCTAGTAAATTACGTAATAAAGAATAGTCTCGATCAATGTAAAACAACCGTTAGGAACATTAGAACTTTCTGTTTCTTCCAGAAACATTTGAATTAATAAAGTACCGTTTTAACGGTCGATTGCTATGTATTCTAGAAGCTCCGCTATTGTTATACAGAGGGCACTTGTAACGCCCAATTATTCAAATGAACACAACTAATACAGAATTTGAAGAGATAACAAACTAGTTTCATTACTCCTGGACACGGAACCCCCCAGACAGAGGACGTCGGCGCATTTTCACCTCTACGAGTAATCATTTGGCGCCCAACGTAAAAAGGAAGAAAAGTAAATACCTGAGAGAAAATAGCTGGAATCCTGCTGAGACTACGTCGTTTTTTTTTTTGAGACCGAAAAACCACCGAAGGAGAAGATTGAGAAGCTACCAGGATTGTGAGAGGGCTAAGTATCGGCCTGAAATCGTGAGTTGGTTGTTTTTTCCTATCTTTCCTCATTCCTTTAGGGTTAACTCTGTCTGGGAGGTTATGTTGTATTTGTAATTGAATTCCTCTTTATTTCGTTAAAATCTCGTTTAGATTGCTTATTTTTTATCGCTGTGTTCATTTAAACCGTGTTTATTGTTATTTTATTGTTATACCGTTCCATATATATCGATAGTCTACCCACGAATAACGTGTCTTAGTAGCATAAAAAGAGGAAGGCGTCGTAAACGCCTTTCGGTCAGATATACTAAATATCTATCCACGAATAACGTGTCTTAGTAGCTTAAAAAGAGGAAGGCGTCGTAAACGCTTTTCGGTCAGATATAATTACTCGATATATATACCTATATCGATAGTCTACCCACTAACAACGTGTCTTAGCTTAGGATTTGTGTCCCGAACACTAAAAGAGGGAGGCGTCTTAAACGCCTTTCGGTCAGATATAATTACTCGATATATACCTATATCGATAGTCTACCCACTCACAACGTGTCTTAGTTCAGGATGGGTATCCTAAACACTAAAAGAGGGAGGCGTCGTAAACGCCTTTCGGTCAGATAGAAATACTCGATATCTATTAATCTAAAAACTAATTAAACCGTACCAATAACTAAACAAACCTTTATACCTATTAACCAAATAACACCCATATTAATAACCAATCCATTCCTTTATTTAACCAAACCCATACCCAATTCCAATTCTAACAGTTTCCCAACCGTAACACCAGCTCACGTCTTATTGGGCCGATCACTGACAGCCCTCCCAGACCACGACCTGACTGATGTACCAGAATGTTTTGTCAACTCCACCAGATATACCAGAGCTTCTGGCAGCGGTGGTCCAGCTTTATATCCTGGGAGCATCGTGCTGATCAAGGACAGCAGGACACCCCCGTGTCAGTGCCGCCTGGGGAAGATCGAGCAAGCTCACCTCGGGGCGGATGACGTCGGTCGAGTGGCTACAATTAAAACAGCCAACGGACTTATAAAGCGGGCATTCAACAATATATGTCCGTTACCACTACCATCACAAATGTAAATTTGGGAAGTTGAATGCAGACGTCCAGGGTTCGGGAGATCAGAAAGGGCAATCCAAAGAACGCCACACTATTTGAGCCCTTACACCGAGACCATACTTGAATTAAATTACTGAACTCAATTAGCGGAAACTAGCAGTAAATTATTACCGAAGATTACTAAGTAATACTGAAGTTTAAGAAGCCAAAAAATTACCAGAATATATAACATTAAAGATTTATCCGTTCCAAGCTGATCATTAGACACAACGCCGACGAAGAAATCCCAAGGCCGGAAGTCCAGATGAAGAAAGAAAACATTTAGAATTAGTTAGATATAAGTTATGTTCCGTTTTTAATCAATTTATGTTTACCAATAAATCTTTATTATTCCTGTGTTTTAATTCAAAGTTAGATTAGTAAGTATAGGCTTGTCAGTTAGGTAGGCCAGGGTCATATATATTACTTCACCATACCAAAAATACACTGCCTTTTGTGGGGAACATGTTAAGCCGCACTATCATAACATAGTGCTGCGCCTTTCCCAAAGGGTTGGTTAAGAATATAATTAAAAGGACTGTATTTTATAGGTGGCGACATCTGGTGTAAAAGTATGTACATTAAAACCATCAGAGGCATATTGATATTGATATGTTAAGTTAGATTTACTATTGCTCAACAGATGTCGCTAGTAAATTACGTAATAAAGAATAGTCTCGATCAATGTAAAACAACCGTTAGGAACATTAGAACTTTCTGTTTCTTCCAGAAACATTTGAATTAATAAAGTACCGTTTTAACGGTCGATTGCTATGTATTCTAGAAGCTCCGCTATTGTTATACAGAGGGCACTTGTAACGCCCAATTATTCAAATGAACACAACTAATACAGAATTTGAAGAGATAACAAACTAGTTTCATTATTCCTGGATACTGAACCTCCCGGACCCCTGGACGTCGGCACCTTACCAGCTCTACGAGTAATCAATACTATAAATTAAAACCACATTATATGGGTTGAAAAAGAAATAAATTTATACCACCTTAGCTTCTGAAATTTTGGTATAAATCTTATTTAACAGCACATTAAAAGTTGTAAAGATAAAAGCTCAGCTACAAGTACCTCTTTTCAACAAAGGCATAATGATTTAATATCTTACAAAATTGCCGAGAAATCATAAGTAAACATATATTTTCCAGATAATGGTTTCACTTTTGTATACTTTCGTCATAAAAACTTGAAATACTCGTTGAATTATAGAACAGAATTCTAATATTATGACCTAATTTGTAAATGGTGAAGAATATTATTTATTTATGATATAAGGTTTTTGAATAAATTAATTTAAATGAGATTTGCTAAGAACATAACAACATGTTTTCTCCTATGGGATTGGCTCCTTCTGAATATGGACACACCGTCACGTTCATAGATATACGAGGTTTTGCATATTTTTTAATAATAATTGGGTTTATTAATGTTGATTATCTTATGAATTATTCTCGTGTGAAGAAATTTTTGGGAAATTATATTGTATAATGACACGTGTCCACCGCTCTGGCCAAGTGCGAGTTGACAGACAAAGAACTACTATAGTAACCGGCACTGACGGGTTACCGTGCCCTACAAAGCAAGGAAATATCTTAATTTTGCAATAATCAGGTGCTTCAAGCCTGAAATATTCTTTCAAATTTAGTTAGGGTAGTTGGCTGGGTGCAAATATATAAAATAAACAGAGACTAGTATATTTGTAGTAAAGTCATGCCTGGATGATTTTATGAAAAATTAAACGTTTCACGAGCAATAGCGCACGATAGGCCGTTGCGTTCAATTGAGGTTTGTGGATCCATACCAAGACTGAAACTCTAACGTTCACGCCGTATATCCTCGATGGGATGGCAGAGGTACTAATACTTCTAAACATCACGTGACATTTTCAACAGGGGTTCAGTGTACCCACGTTTTTTAAATCTTTTTGTTCATGAAAACCTCATGTGGGGATTATTACTAATAAATAAAGAATAAATAAAGGAAAGAAAAATTTCGACACGGGCGGGATTCAAACCCGCGACCTCGGGTATACGCCCCCGTCGCTCTTGCCAATTGAGCTACCGTGTCAATGGCTGCCAGCGCGAAATTCTTCTATCCTTTATTTCTTTTACACGTTTTAGTAGTGTTTGCGATTCCTACCTCCGAATTTATTACTAATTCGGAAGGCCACTTGTCTATCTTTTCAGATAGAATGCAAATGTTGAAAACGCTTAACTATCGCATAATTTAAATCTTTTTGTTCATGAAAACCTCATGTGGGGATTATTACTAATAAATAAATTCCTTTCCTTTATTTATTAGTACCCACGTTTTGCTTGGACAATGTACTCACGTGATAGGGGGCAGGCCTATAACAAAACCTTATACACTTTAGAACTATTTTATTGTGCGTGTTTTGAGAGTGGTTTAAAATAAAATCATATTATGGTTATTATGGTTAATTCATCGTTGTTGCCAGCATACAAAACATCGCACGGAAATCATAATGAGGGAGTTGTAGAGAGAAAGACAAAATTAAAATAAAAACACAGGGTTGGTTTACATTTAAAACCATATATGAACACCAAAACGAATGGAAATTCATTTTACTTTTATTATCCAATAAAACTATTTTTGAGCATTGTCAAAATTAAACTTAACTATTTACCTTTCTATAAAGCCAGGTAAAAATATTTGAACCATTCAAAACCGCCATTAAAAACTATTATCTTATCTTTATTACCTCTAAACAAAGACAAAAACTATAAAATTTCTTCTTCGTTACTCAAAAAAATATTTAATCTTCAAGGTCTTTCACGTTCCATACAATAGCCTACAATGTTTAATCTAGCCCGCACGTTTCCTCGATAAGACGGCGATTCAGAAAATGCATTAAGAAAAGTATTTCTCTCGACAAATAGGATCTTTTGTTACTAAATGTAAGATATAGCTTGGTCAACTCTTCCTCAGAAGCAGTAATGATACATCAATTTAGACTTTATCGGTTCCTGAATGTGTGTGTTTATGGAGCGGGTCTAATACTTATTTATATTTTATTTCGTCTTTACACTTATAAACTTTATCAAAATCAAAACAAAATCATTTTTATTTGCATAAATGTGGTACAATGAAGATGCTGCATTATTATAATCTGTCCATCACATTTAACTATATATGCTAGCATGCAAATATTTAGATTAAAAAAAATTGACCATAAATTTATTAGTTACATTTATTTAACTCAAATATTAAATTATTATTATATTATTATTCAGAAAAAAAATCATCAAGTTCGTAAAAACATTTCTCTATCAGCCATTTTTATAACTTACTTATACTTACGCCGATAATTCCCATCAGTGTAGGCAGATATATTTTATAGGCACCAAAAAACATTCTCAACTAAAACTCAAGCGTTCACGCCGTACATTCCCAAAGGGGTCAGCAGAGGTACTTAACTCGGACTTCTGAATATCGAGTGACATTGTCACCTGGTGTTCAGAGTACTAAAGTTTTGATTGGACAGTGTACTCACGTGATATAAAAAGGCCTACCAATGTTTATTACGAATACACTGTCACAACTCAGGCATGTGGTTTTCTGCACGATATTTTCCTTCACCATGCCATGTAGTGGGGATTAAGTGGTTTTTGGGCGATGGAGTTGGAAAATCATCACCGACAATACTCTTCGCGATACTTTGACAGCTATTTTTTTACAAAAGATGTTTTTATAATGTTTTTGTGATAAATCCGCTATAGTTTGTGGGTCAAAAAGGCTGGCGTCCGAAGTATGAAGAATAAAAGAGCATGTATGAAAAGATTGATGGATGTAAACGAAGCTAGAGAGGTTTGTCAGGATCGTACAAAGTGGCGATCGATAGTCTCTGCCTACCCCAATGGGAACAATGGGCGTGAGTATAAGTAAGTAAGTAAGTAAGTTTGTGGGTAGATCACTGCTTACCGTCAGCTGTACACCAACTGGTCTTTCCTAAAGTCATAGTGTGGTTAGTTAATCACGATTTTTTACGTTGAGGATAAATACAGATATACACACATACCTATACTTACGGCAGTAAATCCCATAAAGAGGTAGCCAGAGCTTGAGAAATGGAAACTCCTCAGCCATATTTGGTAGTCAAAGGGACAAGATGGTAGAAATAAAGTATCGTTGGAGAGAAGTCTTCAACCAAATCGCCCAAAAAACCACAAATAACTTATTCGTTCGTATTCTACTGAAATTATCATCCCCATTAGTAAGTATTTTAAAATGAAAGCCTTTAATATTTGTAAGTGTTTTTTTCATATTATTTTATAAGATATCGCACTTTTTCAATAGATCATCAAAATAAGGCTTGCATTAAGAAATAACGGTTCGAATTAAGAAAAACTCCCCTCATTCAATCACCTCGACACGTATTGAGCGAATGAATGGGCCAAATGATTAATTGAACGTATTTAATAGCTCGAGAGTTCGGCTCAAAAAGGAAATCCTTGATCAGTTTTCTTATATTATCTTTTGTTAGTTTTCGGATTGATTTGATTGTATGATATTTGATTGTTAGCAAATCAATACATGCCTTGTTAAAAAAGTGGGTAGCTAGAGCTATATTAACCAAGTTTTGACAGAGCTGAAGTTTATATCTAAAAGGTAAATCTAGAAAAAGTCGTGCCTAGTCTAAGTCGCTTACTTTGGAACTAAATTACCTACATAATTGAAATTTTTGATTTTAATTAATATAAATTTCTTGTCGAGAGAATCTTTTATAGGGGTCTGAAAACTAATATCACGACATTGTACATACATACATATACTCACAGCTATAAATCCCTAAAAGAGGTAGCCAGAGCTTAGGAATTAGAAATTTGTCAGCCACTTTTGGAATTCGCGTGGGCAAAAGATGGTGAAATAAAGGTTGTAACGAAATATTTAAAAACCTAATATCTTAAAGTTTTATTTTTAGGGATGTCAATATTTTGCCAATTTCATATAATAATTACATACACAATAATTCTATTTTCTTAGGTTAGATGTTCGGTTCCCGCTGTAACTAGTGTTTTTAGTGCCGGTTGCATACATTTAGATTACTATTACTATACATTATATTAAATTAATGCTATGATCTCAAGTATAATAGTATTTAGATTTTAAATTTTTAGTTTAGCTACCAGAAAGGATATCACTTATTTAAATATTAGTAAGATAATATTACACTTCATATTGTACAATGTTATCTGAGAGTTAGAGACTTCAATTCCACAGTCAAACCGTGTGAACAGTTTTATGAAAAAATTATAAATTTAAGGTAATCTAGTTAGAATATAAATAAATTATTGACGACACGAAAATAATACACAACCTGTGAGCGAAAGGGCATGGTTGGCAGATGGCTGGAGGGCTGGCTTTCCCCTATTAACTCTCCAAAAGTGGCTGAGGAATTTTAAATTCCTTAGTTCTGGCTACCCCTTCTACGGATGTATAGCCGTCAGTATGTGAATGTATGTATCCTTTTTATGACGAACTATCTCAGACTTTATCTATACTTATAATAAATCTGTAGAGAGGTCAATTCTGTACATGAAATTTATTTTCAAAATAACCATCAGGTGGTGATTAGGGATCGATACTGATGCCAAAAATGCAATCAGTAAAATTTTTGTCTGTCTGTCTGTCGGTTTGTATGTTCCTTATGGAAACAAAAACTACTCGACGGATTTTAACGAAACTTGGTACAATTATTCTTCATACACCTGCGCAAGTTTTTGTATACTTTCCAGCAGAGTAGTAAAGGGGAATTTTGGAAAATTTTGGGAAAACGGGAGAAGTTACTCCATTTTTTAAGCTTCCGTCGCGTGTGCAGCCTCAATGGTTAAACTTACATAGAAATCATGTGTGACGGAACTATTCTTCATAAAATTATCTTAAAAAAAATCCTCAACAGTTTATGTCTATCTTTTACGGTTGACTCACAATAACACGTGTAATTCCTGATAGCTTAGCAGTTCGGAACATTTTTATTATATTTGTTTACTCTTACGTTTGTAAACCTCTCACTCATCCCTAATTTAAAAAGGGTAACATTATTACTTATTCAATAAAAAAAGAATCATAGAAATCGGTAGAATCGGTGACCAAAACCAAATCTTTACTAATTTACATATAACATACTAGATGGCGCCAGTAGTTGCATCCTACATCACGTAAAGAAATGATTTATTTTTTAGGTTGTTTTATTAAAAAATTTGCTATTAAAGTACACTGTTTAGGAAGTGCTATAATTTTAATAAATTGAAAACATTGCGCTGATTTTCACAATGCTTGAGCAGTGACTGAAGAAAGAAACCTCAGATATTTAAAAAAACAACGCTACCCGTGCGAAGCTGGGACGATCCACTAGTAAATAATAAATTAAAACGTTTTCCTTTTTTAATTCCACCCTGTAACAATATCTTTTAATTCAAACTAGAACATACATATTTTCATATTAATTTTCTACGCCGTAGAAAACATAGAACGCTTATGCGATACAAAGAGGCACTTTACAATCGCAAGCAATTACCCAGCCTTTGCGCAACTTTTAAATATACGAGGTAAGTTAGAACATTATTTAAGTTAACTCTTAACTTGATACGAAAACAAAATTAACAACAACTTGCATGTTGGTTTACACTGCAGTATATTGTCTTTAAACATCAGACTTAAGTGCCTGTTAAGTATCACTTTCTTATGAGTTTCAGCTTAGAATTACACTATGCATTTTTATAACGGTGTTAACTTAAACATTTACGGTTATCGTTGTGTAATATCAGTTTAGAATAGCACTACCCCATTTATTCCCGTGGGTGTTCGGAGGAGGCTTAGGTTATAAACAAAGGCTATAAATCTCGAAACAGGGGTATCCCGAGCTTCAGATAAAGAAATTACTCAGCCACTTTTGGAATTTGAATTGATATAGATTGTAAAATAAATGAAGATGTGGATAATGGATCACTAAAAATAATTCACAATACCCTTAGTTAGTAGCTTCAGCAGATTCTTAATATATGAAGAACGCATTTTATTTGTGGAGATCGTAGCTATCCACCGTATCTTAACATTATCTTTACAGTAAAAGTAGCAACCCTAACATAGTATTGTCATTGCATTCCTTTAGAGTTAAAACAATTTGCAACTGTGCTTGAAACAGAATCTATTTTTAGATTTAACACGGCTGTTAATGGTGAGGGAAAACATCGTTAGGAAACCCACATGGCTAAGTTGAACTTAATCATGTGACAGCGTATTCGTACAAAAATGGAAATAGGCCTGCCCCCTTTCACGTGAGTACACTGTCAAAGCAAAACGTGGATACTCAGAACACTAGCTGACAATTTCACGTGATGTTCAGAAGTATTGGTACGTCTGCCAACGCCTTCGAGGATAAACGGCGTGAGTGTTTGAGTTTGAGACTAGTTTTAGGTTGGTTAGGTTCACATGAAGCTCTGTTAATGATAGCTTTGCCAAAATACCAGGATAACAAAGTATTGTCGAAACATACTTGTACCTTTATTTCCTCCGCCGTAGGTAAGTAATTGCACCAAATAAACTTTGCTATCCTAGTACCACGTACAGTGACTTTCGTAATCTTGAGCCAAGTTCTTAAAGAGAAGCACGTTGAAAACTTGTTAACTTGTCATAGAACAGCTACAGAACTGTTTTGCGAATCTTCTAAACTACAGCTAAGGCACGTTATAAATTCAGTTTGTTGGTACAAGGACGTGATAAAGCTAATGGGCATCGATGGCATAGTTGTATTATAGTTTTATTTGGTGAAAAAATATATACATACATATACTCACAGCTACTAATCCCTAAAAGGGGTAGAGATAGAAACTCCTCAGCCACATTTGGAAGTTGATAGGGGTGAAGATGGTAGAAATAAAGTATCGTTGCTGGTGGGTCTCCAACCTCATCGCCCAAAACCATTAAAACAAGCCCCATACCCTTAGTCGCCTCTTACGGCACCCATAACATAAACGTACACGCCGAATATCCCCGAAGGGGTTGCCAAAGGTACTAATACTTCTGAACATAAAGTGAATTGGTCACCTGGTGTTCAGAGTACCCACGTTTTGCATGGACAGTGTACTCCCGTGATAGGGGGCAAGCCTATCGCCGTTTTGTACGAATATACTGTCACATGACTAAGTACAACTCAGTCATGTGTGTTTCCTCACGATGTTTTCCCCTAACAATCATGATATTAACCACACATATGTCTTTGGAAAAGACAAATTGGTATAGGCCTGACCCGGGATTTGAACACTAGTCGTTTGCACGATAACCGATGTTCTTCCCATTGAGCTATCACGTCGTCACTGACTGAACGAACAAAATAACACTTAAAAAAAACTTGTGGCTTATCAATGTTTTCTTACTACGGATAGATCTAAAAAAATACGCCCATATCGCTTTTGTTTATCCATAATTAAATTGACATGCAAAACTTGTATTATAAACATATTTTCAATGTATTGCTCGCAGCGAGAGAATGGATATCTAAATTGTTTTGTAAAAGCCCGGTCCAACAGATTGAGCAATTAAATTTTACAGAGGCGTATTTGGAATGACACTTTAAACTTAATAATATTTTTTGATTAAAAATATTTTTATGAGTATATACTTAAGAGCACTATTCCCAAGTCACGTTCACGTGGTTGCCGGCGTTGGTTATCCAGCAGCATAGTGTGCTTGCTTTTTATTTTAGAGTCTTTGATCACTCCTTATTTGATATTTTCGTCGATAGCCCTTGTTTTTCGTAGCTGAATGGCTTCATAAACAGTTGTTTGAAAAGTTCTCTGTGATAAAACTCATTTACCCCCTGAGTAATCGTTGAATTTCGAGTCTTTGATGACATTTATAAAATTGAAGTATACGTCATTGAAGACTGTAAGATACAAGTGCATTAGTTTTAATCCTCTTAAATAATTTCTTCAGCAGTGTAAGGAATGCACTTCTGAATCCACCCATCGTGATACCAATATTCCTAACATTTTAACGAGGATGCGTGAAACCGGAAGCCATTTTGAAAGACACCGAAGCGTTTGTGAAATGAATTTATCGGGGCATATTTTTACTCCATGTTTTTTTATTAAAACAATATATTGATGTTGTTAAAACCAGGACACTTCGAGTGCTATTGTACAAAATTTTGATGGAGAGTTTTATAGATTTATGTAACTATTATTGTTTTCATACGACAGCTGTTTTAATGGGCTTAGTTATAACTTACTCAAACTCTAAAAGTTCACGCAGTATATCCTTCAAGGGGTTGGCAGTGGTACTAATACTTCTGAACATTACGTGACATTGCAACCTGGCGTTCAGAGTAGCCACGTAAGCAGCCATTTTGAAAGACACCGAAGCGTTTGGGAAATGAAGTTATCGGGTCATATTTTTACCCCATGTTTTTTGATGACAACAATATATTGATGTTTTTAGAACCATGTCATGGTGTATTATTGTGCTGAATTTTTATGGAGCGATTTTACTTTATGTACGGTTCCGACACATAGCCTCATTCGCGGAAATGCAGCATCAGCGCCACGTGTCAGCTCCGACTCTTCCGTCGGTAATATTCAGATCACGCCACCTAAACTGTGACCTAGATTGTAAGGTTTAAATATAGGTAGTTACGAGTAAGATAGGCTGTGCAGTAAGATTGTGGTTCTAACATCGAACGCATTCGCGGTTAGGTTAGTTAGGTTTAGAAATTAAAAATGTAAGTTTAAATTAATAAATCAAGTGAAGCGCAGTGTGATTCTAACATCGAACGCAATCGCGCTTAGCTTTGTTAGATTTAGATCTTAGAAATGTAACATTTAATTAATAAATTCAATGAAAGTTAATCTAGTTTTATTTTTGACCCTCCGTATGTGGCCCGAGTATTTAATTGGCGCAGTCGGTAGGATATTCGAGTCAGTGTAAGTGGTAAAAGTAAAATCAGACTTCAAAAATCGTTGCTCTATCTTTCGCCGCAATCACTAGTTCAGCTATTAAGCCTGCATCAAATATTCGAATCTATAGGACACTCATTGGATAGTTCGTGTTTTCGGCTATGGTATCGATCTTCGATATCGCGGCTTGAACTACCCGAGCGGCACAGCAGTGGAGGATATCTATACATTAATAACGGAAAAGGAAGCAGAACATAATGTAAGAAAAAAAAAGAAGATACAATAGAAAATATATTAAATTAGTAGAACATAGAAAAAAAAAAATATGAAGAAGCAAAAAGTTTAGACAGCCGGGGCAGTATCTATGTCACTATCATCACTATCTTCATTCTCCGAGTCCACCATGTCCAGGGCACCCAGCCGAACATGGCACCTGTGCATGTGGTCCAAGCCATCCATAGTGTCAAAGATGGGGACCTCGACACTTCCACCTGTCACCCTGTATCCATGCGAGGGCATCAACCCCGCCAGCAAGGACTCTTTATGGTCGAAGCCCATCTCCACGATCCAATGATGTGCATCATACAGTAAGATACCACCGATCCCAAGAACTGGCAAGAAACCTGCCCCATGAGGACAATGGTAAGACTCCATGTTGAAACGGACGCACTCCTCGATTGAAATCGGTTCCATTGTTGGTAACAGTACGACGCACTAGAAGATACTGAATATAAAATGATCGCACGGGAATCAGAACAGGAACATATTTAACGGCATCGCATATCTGCAGGCTCAGCAAAATCATTAGATACTTACTAGTTGCACGTCAATTGCAACTTAATCACAAATAATTAATTACCTAGGCTAAATTGCAACATATCTAATGGCATCGTTCATCTGCACTATCAGCAAAATTTTTCAATACTCACAGTTGCTCGTCAATTTGCAACTTAATCAGAAATAATTTATTAACCGACTTCAAAAAAAGGAGTGTTCTCAATTCGACCGTCTATTTTTTTTTATATTTTTTCGCCGATTACTTCGCCATTTATGAACCGATTTTGATTATTATTTTTTATTCAAAAGAAGATACTCCCGGATTGGTACCATGATGAGGATATCAGGGTCTGATGATGGGATCCTGGAGTAACTAAGGGGACCCTCAAATTTTATAGGCAAATGTACCGCGTTTTACATATTTTCTGAATTTATATTGGCATTTGCTTCTGAAAATCATATTGTTATGCTGCTGAGCTGATGATGGAAGGTGTGGCTCCTCAATCACTAGGTATTAGGAAACAGTTCTTTTCACATTCTATATAGCTTATACTATACTTCGTAGCTTTTACGAAGAGAAGTACAGGTTCACTAAACATTTCTTTTGTTATGTTATTGTTACCGAGAAAGTACCATAAGACCAGGATCTGATGATGACATCCCAGGAAATCGAGGGGACTGTCAAAACTCACAATCATGTGACGGTGTATTTGTTCAAAACGCCCCGATAGACCTGCCCTGTATAACGTGAGAACACTGCCTAAGCAAATCGTGGGTACTCTGAACTCGGGTATTACTACCTCTGCTAACCCCTTCAGGGATATTTGGCGCGAACGTTTGAATCTTTCTTGAGATGGAGAATTGAAGACCATCGCCTTTCGAAGGATTTTAAGAACAATGTAAGGTTACATATGGTTGAGCCTATTTAATATCGTACTATAATAGCAATACCGGAAATACGAAGAATAATACAGTAACCGTCGCTTCCTCATCCGAGAGGCATCTTTGCCAGGTCTACCCATCTCTAAAACTCGTAAAATAAAATATTGTTTAACAAAAAGAAAACCGACTTAATAGTGGAAAAACAACCGAAAATAAACAATCTAGTACTAAAAAGTACGAAATAAGTTTTTAAATTGAATATGAGTACTGTGATTAATACCTTAGCAATTTCTTTATTCCACACGCGTCAGTTCAATCTACCTAAATATTACAATTCTCTTAAATTAATTTTTGAGTCGGTCGGTCGGACGGTCAAAAGTATAAAGAATAAAATAGTATTTATGAAAATATTGATGGATGTAAACAAAGCTAGCGACGAAGTGGCGATCGATAGTCTCTGCTTACCCCAATGGGAACTAATAGCTTGAGTATACGTATTAATGTATGTATGATTTGGTATAAAATTATGAATAGTAATTATTATTTAGTATTTATAGATGGGGAACTACACGGTTCGAAAACTATATCTCATCAGTAGTGAGTAACTGCTTCTATCGTGTCAAGGTTTTTTGTAATATGCGCGATTACCTAAGTGTGGATTTGCGTATCTACCTTTGTGAATCGCTGATATTGTTGAGATTAAACTATTGTGATGTGGTCTATGAGGGTTGCATACTGGCTCGTACACAGTAATTGATACAGCGAGTGCTAAACGCATGTGTCCGTTTTTGTTTTCAAATTCCTCCTCGCTCCCACGTTACCCCGTACTTGGACGATGCAAAGCTGCTAAAAATGCAAGCGCGGAGACGACTACACCTCGCCACATTGTTGTTTGGAGTTGTTAGGCTAGAATCACCGGCTTATTTGTATAAAAAACTGCAATGGTCCAACAGTGGCTATCAGTTCAAAGTCAGGGCAATCTTGCCAATGCACCGATCCGCAGATTTTAGAGGTTCTTTCAGGTTTGCAGCGTCCAAGTGCTGGAACGATCTTCCTCCACCAATCCGGGATGTGTTCGGCGGGAACACCTTTAAGCGTAAGCTGAAGGAGTTTTTGCTGGCAAATCAGTAAAATTTATATTACTTATTAATTTGACATACATTTATTATTGTTTATATTATATTATGAACATAACATAACATAAACGTTCACGCCGAATATCCCCGAAGGGGTTGGCAGAGGTACTAATACTTCTGAACATCACGTGACATAGTCACCTGGCGTTCAGAGTATCCACGTTTTGCATGGACAGTGTACTCACGTGATAGGGGGCAAGCCTATCGCCGAGATATTATGAAATTTATTTATTTATTTATATTATAGAAAAATGAAGCGCGAGTTTTCTCATATATCTAATCTAATATATCAATATATTATTTTGCATAATTTTACCCTCCAGCCAAGATTTCTTTTGTTATTTATTATCGGAATATTGTCATATACGGGTATTTTATTGTAATTGTTTGCAAATAATGTTCTATATTTATTTATGTGTATGTGTATGTACTGTCCCTTGTCAAGCTGAAAAGTTCTACATAATAAAGTGTATTAGTGTGATGCCTGTGTTGTCACTCTACAATGGTACTGACTGAAAATCAGTGTTGGGAGTCAAACGATTCACAACGTGATGCTGAGTCAGTACCAATTCGCTGTTGCAGTGGCGCAAAGGACTTAGAATAAGTATTAATCAGTTTGTTTTTGTTAAGTTGTTTGTTTTCCTCTCTTTTTCGTATTTAATATTGTGTAAGTTTTAAGTTATTTTAATAGTTATTATTTATATTATTACTTTTTGTTTGTATGTTTTTTGTGCCACACATGGCAAATAAACGTCTTTCTTACTTTCTTTCTTTCTTAAATCTTACCTTGAGTATCTTACGAGGTGACTGAAGGCTATCAGGGCTTTGACTGTTTGTTGGGCGATCGATGTGGCTGAAGACCCATTATTAACTATCGTTCATTTTACAATCTTTGCTCTCTTTCATTTCCAAATTCATTGAAAGGTTTTAAATTCTGATGGTCTACCTTTTTGGGGTTTTTTAGTATATACATATACATATACTCACGGCTATAAATCCATAAAAGGGGTAGCCAGAGTACGTCAACTTTACCACAAATTTTCAGTAATATCAATATTTAGTTCGTGAACATACTGCCCCGGGAGCTTTAAAAGCCGTAATATTACCAGTTGCGCGGCCCCCATGGTTTCAAATAAATTAGTGCCATTCTCTTGAGAGTCGAAGTCACACAATGATTTTATGGCAAAAATCCAGCTCTGTAAAGCTGAACTAAAGAAATAGTGACCATAAATAAGTCATGAAGTGTGGTATCGGTAAAACTCTCTACAATTGAAACAAAGAAAAGTTTAAAAAGAACAAACCTAACAAAGTTTAGAACAAAATAGCATAGCAATATTTATGTGCAGTTTTATTTAAAATTATAAACCGCAGATCGTAAAATAAAGTGGGCTAAGTAAGATACAAGATGGTAGCGTTTGCTACCTTGTTAGGGTCAGCGGTGGAGTATATATAGAGCAGTTGTTAATATTGTTATTAATCAACCATTTCTTCCCGCAAGCAACGCTTTTTTAGTTTTAGGCTTTTTTATGTGATCTGAGGCTCTAGCTGGGCTCTTTTTTGGAATATTTTTTTGGAAAGGAAACTCATATCGTAAAAGGCGTAAAAGATTTTGCATCTTTACTGTGGTCTTAACCCACTTGTTACTACCGTCGTTTTAAAACAACAGCATGAATAATAAAATCTACATCGAAATGTGGGTAGTTTTAATGAAATTTTATAATGTGATTGCTTTCCTCAGTGCAGCATCTAACCGAGGAAAAATACAGTTTACATCAAGATATTACGTGTTTTTTTGTATAAATATTTATAAAAAACGAAAAATAATCATGTCTTTTCAAGGGTAAGTACAATATCATTTGAATAGAATATTGGCCTGAAGTTACATTTAACTTGTTGTTATAACGTAGTTTTATCTATGCAGGAAAATAATGTGCCTTACAATTAACATTTTGGTACCTTTTTTGTCGAGAAAAGTAGGTGTTGTTTATAAACGACGATAGTAAAATGAACTACCTTACCTACTTATGCAGTGAGGATGAGGACGGTGCATAGAAATACATTCTTCCTACTTGAAATCTTTTGTGTTACCTACGCTTTTATTGTTTTTTCTGTGTTTTTGAAGTAGGTATTTCTTATTATATATTATATAGGCCTGGCCCCTATCACGTGAGTACACTGTCCATGCAAAACGTAGGTACTCTGAACACCAGGTGACAAAGTCACGTGATGTTCAGAAGTATTAGTACCTCTGCCAACCCCTTCGGGGATATTCGGCGTGAACGTTTATGTTATGTTATTATGTTATGTATTTCTTATTATTACAGATTCTGTTTCCACTCTTTGAGGCTTCATGAAATCGTTGAAGAATTGGAGAAGGACGATGACGTTCCTTTGCCCGATTCCATCGTAATACTTCCTCCAGATAATTGTAACGGTAATGTGACCGATGAAGATTACGGAGACGAAGAATATGATAACATTCAAAATCTACCAGGCTCCCAGCTTCGAGCACCCTGTGCAATACAACTTGATAACGGCGGCGATGATTCCAATAGTGATGACGAAGACGACATTCCGATATCGCAGTTGGCAAAGCGTCAACGTGTGGATGATGCGCCCACCGCCTCTTCTACGGACGCTCAAGATACCTTACCAATACCTACGCAAGGTAAGAGTGGTGGCATCATGCGAGTACAAAAAAATAATGCGTATTCCTGGATCGCAAGAGACATCAAGCCAGATTTTTCTTCCTGGCGTCCCCAAATGACTGCAAAGTTACGTCAAAAGCCGTTATATTATTTCGAATGTCTTCTCAGCAGTGAGATCATAGATATGTTAGTTGATTTTACTAATTTGTACGCCGCTCAGAAGAATAAGCCTGGTAACATAACATCAAATGAAATGCGATGTTTCATTGGTATCTTGCTGTACAGTGGTTATGTTCATGTACCCAGGCGTTTCATGTATTGGGAAGATTCTGCTGATTGCGGCATGAAGATAATATATAAAGCAATGCCGACGGATCGTTTTACGTACATAATGAGTCACTTGCATTGTTGTGATAACTCAAATCTAGACACGAAAGATAAGTTTGCAAAACTAAGAACTGCGTTGTGGATATTGTCACAAACATGCCAATTTTTTTTGCGTAAAATGTAACGTCACGTTGCACCCCAGAGATTGTTTTGCAGCCTATTATAAGCAATGTTAAAAGCGTACCTACATATATATGCATTATTCAATAAAAGAAGTACTTATTTTGAAATATATTTTGTTTCAATCAACTCACCATGAACCCTTGCAACAGTAGTACATATTACTACCGTAGTTTTAAAACAACACCATTTTCCGGCTTTCCCAGAAAATTCTGTTTTTTTTTAGTATTTTTTTCTTAATCGTAGGCCATTTAACTGCCCCCAAACCAAAAATCAACTTATAAACTTAACTTTTTTTGTTTCCGTAACAAGTGGGTTAATCCCTGATATGTTGAAAAATGTTAGCGGTCAAAATTACACGATAGAAAAATCTGACCTTAAGACTATGTATTAATTATTTGTAACGGTTTAAGTAAACAATAATCGGTGTTTGATTGTGGCACATATGTCACATAAAATGGGAATCAATAATAGCTATTTCTTTTGTGAATAAATTGGTCATTTGTAGTAGATGAATAGCGAATTACAACAATTTATTCTCATTTTTCGTTATGCAAACAAAACCCAATGCACTTATTTTGTATTTAAATTATAAGAAAGAAAAACTCTCAACTTATAAATATAAAGGGTGTTTGCAATATAGTGTCGTCTTAAAATAGCCCTTCCCTATTTCTTAACCCTAGAAAGATAATCATATTTTAAATGGCGTTAAAGATAATCATACGTTCCAGAGACGTATAGTACATAAACTGCTATATAAATAAAAATGTATATTTTTTTCGGGTTTTAGGGTATCAACAATTAAGTTAGTCGTTATTTTATGAAATGAAAAATGAATTTTACTAAAATAGTATTGTATTATCAAACTAGAAAATAAAAACAAACTTCTTGAAGAAATTAACAAAAATAGCTGAAATGTCTTTCACATATATTTTTTTTACAGTATCAATTTTTAACTACTTTTTTGGTTTTGTTTTTATAGTGTAAATACTAATTAGCCTTTTTACATAACTAAAGCTATCTTTTAATAATACTAGACACATTTCTTACACACATCTTTTTTATGATTTCTTCAAACCGGTTTTTTACATATTATACATTCCATTTAAGTCATTCTTTTTAATTTGGACGGTCAATATGCACAATATCTTTTCTTTTTCACAACAGGCCCTTTTTTAGCTTTTTATCAGTATTTCCAAGATATTTTTAATATATTGGCCATAATGGAATCGCCGTAATTTTTTTACAAAACCGTTCAATTTCTTCCACGATCAACCTTTTTCGACTTACTATTGCGATATTAGCGTTAAATACCTTGAAATAAGTTTAAATAAATGTTAAAATATGTATGTAATATGTATAAAATATATTTTGTTCTACCGAGCTTTTAAAATTAATCATTACAAGAAATAATGTTTTATAAAGTAATGTAATTAAAATTAATTTTGATAGTCCTGTATTTTCAACACAGTATTTACAAGGTCACGTTAAATCGCAATAATATCAGCGTGGTTCAATACAATCACCTAATCTTATTTTCAATATTGATGCTGTCGTGATGGTTGTATCTCTATTATTCGCAGCATGTCCAGCTATGTACGTTGAAACTGTCACAGTAAAGATTGTTATTCGAGATCAGACATGTTTTGATAAGGAGTGATTTACATACATATATACTCACGCCGTTAATTCCCATTGGGGTAGGCAGAGACTATCGATCGCCACTTCGTACGATCCGGGCAAACCTCTCTTGCTTCGTCTACATCCATCAATCTTTTCATACATGCTCTTTTATTCCTCATACTTCGGACGCCTGCCTTTTTGAGCACACTTACAATTTGGTCCAAGTGTGTCTTTCGTGGCCGTCCTCTACTAACATTACCTTCCACATTAGCGCTATAGATACCTTTTACCAATTTCCTATCATCCATCCTCTCGATGTGCCTAAACCATCTCAACATTCCTTTTTCTACCTTACTTACAATATCATCTTTTACATCACACCTTTCACGAATCACATCGTTCCTCACACGATCACATAACCTTACATTACAAACTTTTCTGAGGGACCTCATTTCTACTGCATTCACTCTGCTTTCGTGCTTCTTCTGCCACACCCAACATTCGCTTCCATACATAAGCGTAGGAACAAGAACAGCATCATGCACAGCCATTCGGGCCTTTTCAGACAACGATTGACAGGTCATTAGGCTATTCATTGCTCCATTTACCGCATTACCCTTTTTCACTCTTCTTTCAATATCTTCATCACATTTTCCATCCCTTGTAAACAAACTTCCCAGTTATACAAACTCCTTCAGCTGTTCCTCATCCTTACCATCAATCGCAATCACGCATTCTGTCACACCTTCCTGTCCCTCAAAAAACCATCGTTTTGGTCTTATCCACATTCAACCTCATTCCCTTTCTTACAAAAGACTTACATGCAATATTCATCATCTCCTGCAATTCTTCTGCCGATGATGCAAGAAGCACTTGATCGTCAGCATACAAGAGGCATTTAATGATGAATCCACCCATTCTTAGTCCATAATCACTTTCATGCCACTCTGTCAAACAGTCATCCATGAACAAATTGAAGAGCCACGGAGAAGCTACACATCCCTGTCGGACACCCCTAGAGATTTTGAACCAGTCAGTGTTTTCCCCGTTTACTCTTACACATGCACTAGAATCCTCATAGAGTGATACCAATGCACGTATAAGTTGACTCCCCAAACCGAACTTGGATTACACTTCCCATAAACACTTTCTTACCACCCTATCATACGCCTTCTCTAAATCAATGAAGGAGCAAAACACCTTTTGGTTGTTAGCTAAGAACTTTTCGGTGATGCTCCTTAGAGAGAAGATTTGATCCATACATCCCATTCCTTTCCTAAATCCTACTAGCACATCCCATATTTTCTCATCAGTTTCATTCATCACTCTTTCAATCAATACCTTTGCATACAATTTACCGACAATGCTGAGTAGGCTAATGCCGCGGTAGTTTTTAGCCTCCTGGCGTGACCCTTTTCCTTTATACAGGGGCACAATCTCCGCCTTGCACCAATCTTGTGGTACTTTGCCACTCGACCAGCACTTTTGGAAAAGAAAGTACAACCAAGAAGCCACCAACCCTTTACCAGCCCTCAGCATTTTGATAGTTATCCTATCATACCCAGCCGCCTTCCCTATTTTCATACTTTTCATTGCTTTCATTATTTCTTCCATACTGATCTCACTTTCTCTAAAGGCACCCATCGCATCGTTCCAATCAACATTACTGCCGATTGGCGAGAAAAAACGGATGCATCCTCTTTTTCGAAGAGTCCCTCAAAATAGTTCTTCCATACTCGTTTCATGCTACTTTCATCCGTCGCCAATTCACCCTGATCAAAGGTGATTAATCCAATGATATATATCCACAACGAATCAATCTATCTCTCTTATATCAGTGCCCGTCCGAGTAGATCTTTATATCCAACTTGATCATTATTGTCTTTCGTTCGGGAGAGATCGTGCCGCTTTGTTGGATGTCGTGCAGAGCTATAAGGACACGGTATTTCTCTATTGCTTTGATTAGAAAGATAAAGTATATGACAGACGCGATTCTTGAGAAAAAGGCGTGCATTTATGATGCACAATTATTGTGGGTGTGAGCAATATTGCTGTTTAAGCAATAGCGATTATATTATAATTTTAGCAAATAACATTAACTCATTAATTTCCAAATTAACTATTTTTCTACTACCAACTTTCTAGTTCATAATCAACCAATAAAAATTAACTCGATCTGACATTTATTTTTAACTGTTTTAATCAATCGTACTTCACTAATTATATGTGAACCATTGCTTTCTGATACATTTAAATTAGATCAAAATAGATCAGAAGACATGTTGAGACATATTTCCATGTTTAGATATAAAGATCTCTTTGGATATAAAGATATAAAAGGGCGATATATATCAGTTCGAACAAAAGATCTATTATATCTTAAGGGCGTCCCCCGAAAAAGTAAGAACCATGAAACGGCATTTAGGCTTCCCCCCTGCTTTTTCCTCACCTTTAATGAAACTTGTAAAATGAGCCATCTAGTGGGTGCTAGTGGCAACTCACTAGTAACTTTAATAACCATAAATTAAGCGCCATCTACGGAAATAGTCTCGTACTACGTTGTAGAATTGCGACAGAAGTATTAATAATAATAATAATAATAATTCTTTATTCAGATAACTAGGATCCATTGTGTTAGTAGACATATTAAAATACAGTGGGTTAGTAAGTACTTACAAATAATTATAACTTAACACTAATATTTAGCATAAACCTATTTATTTATTTAGGCTGACATGTTTGACTACCCAATGTTTATACATTGGGCAGTCAAACCGGTCAACTATTGTACCAAGGATGGTGTTGGCGCTCTCGCGTGTCCTGCGGTAAATTGAGGCAATTCTTTTACGCATTATACCATAAAAGTCGTCTGTATGCGCTTCGGCGAACATCGTTGACGCACTGCAGTATCGCGGCAGCCCCAACAACATCCGGAATACATTATTATATTGCACGCGCAGTGCATTGTAGGTCTTCTGCGTATAGCTAACCCACAGGCTGCAGGTGTAGAAAGCTTGACAATAAATTTGAACACCTAGCAAACCTGCGGGCCAACATGTTGCCTCTGACCGCCATCGCCCTGCGCTCGCGCTCAATATCGAGATCATCTTTTTGGTCCTCAGATACAATATGACCCAAGTATTTAAATTTTGCCACTCTTTTGAGGTCCTTCCCATTTAATCTTATTGGTGGTACATTTTTAGGAGTTTTGTTACCAGCCGCAAAAACCATTAACTCACTTTTCTTGGTATTGTATCTGAGTCCATGTCTCTCAGCATAGCTTTCACAAACACCTATCATCTGCCTGAGCGCACTGACCGAGGGGCCCAGCAACACCATATCATCGGCGTAGCTTATGTTATTTGTGCGGATACCACCTATGGAGCAACCAACATGCATGCTACTCAATCCCTCGATCAGTTCGTTCATATAGATGTTAAAAAGAGTCGGAGAAGACAGTCCCCCCTGCCGAACGCCACATTTAAGTTTGTAGGTATCTGATAAGACTGATCCCCACCTTACATTATTTGTCTGACTCAAATACCAGTATTTAAGGATACCAGACACTTCTGCAGGCACACCCATCCTGTCAACTTTCTCCCACAGCACATCGTAAGAAACAAGATCGAAAGCTTTCGAAAGGTCCACGCGTAAATAGGTGTTTGCCTATCTGTGTAATACCTAACAACGTGCTTTAAACAAAGAATAGCGCTCTCAGTGGAAAGTTTGGGTCGGAAACCAAACTGGGCATCATGTGGCTGGGTATGCCTACACAGGTGTCTGTTCAACAAACTGTCAAGTACCTTGGCTAATATGGTCGCTAATGATATTGGCCTATAGTTGTTTTTATCCGCAATATCACCGGTTCCATTCTTTACTATAGGTACCACTATAGTTTTCGTAAGATCACTAGGGAGGTAACCGTGACCTAGACATAATGTATAAAACATAGACAATACCCTAGGCAGATGGACACCAGCGAATTGCAGATGCTCAATGCTGAGGCTGTCGTGTCCAGGTGATTTACCGCGCGTCATTTGACGGATTACCGACTCGATTTGCTTAGATGAGAACCGTACCGTAAGTTCGCCGTGGCATACGCCAGCCTCAGCATCGCGCACCGGACTCGCTGCCGTCACTGGTGGAACTAGTACGGGGCCAATTTTAAAATGGTCTTTAAAAAGATTTGCTACCTCGTCATGGTCACTTTTCCCATCAACTTGGTTGAACAAACTAGGTTTAATATTTAAGCGCTTCGTAGATTGCCAGAATTTATTGAAGTTTTTATTTGAGCGATGTTCAGCTAAGATATCCATTTTTATTTGCTCTTGATTATTTTGACACCACTTGACTCTAGACTTAAATATTTTTCTACTCGTACACATATTATCATAGACTTGCCCACTACTGGGTTTGCCGATTGCGATCCACATATTTAATTTATGTTTAGCATCTATGTGAGACTGATACACATGCTTATTCCAGCCAACAAGCTCTTTACCCTTCCTGCCGTTATTGGTACTACAGTAGGTGGCCACAGCTGCTTCTTGTAAGATTCCTACAATGTCACTGTACATTTTGTCTAACATATTCCTATGATCAATATTATTACAAAATTTATCAGCACACCTTTGAAAAGATTCAGGAAAATCAATATACCTAAGCCTATTATTAGTTAGCATAGAGTATCTACTAATATTTTGTGGTTGTCTTTCCCCCCACTTAACTTTATTACATTGTGTACCACACTGAATAGTTTTAGATCTCAGCATATTTAGGTTACATATAATTTCTAGTGGGATATGGTCCGACCAATATACATTATTGTATTGCACCTTAATGTCACATATTGTTAGCCAAGCCGATTGAGTCACAACACAATGATCTAGCCATCTTCTGCTCCCGTGAGCTTCGCTAACGAAAGTGTACATACCGGAGTTGATACCTAGCCAATCAATATCCGCACACTGCCAATTACTCTCTGCGCAAAAGTCTAAAAGTTCTGTACAAAAGGACTCACCAGGATGAGCATTAAAGTCTCCGAGGATGTACACGGACTCCACTTGATTATTTTCAATGATCGCACTTATTTCACTCAAACAGCTCGTAAATTCAGGTAGATTGTCATACGAGTCTGTTGGTAAATATGCACTAACGAACATCACTTCACTATTACGCACAGTCGCTCTGATAGCCGTAAGCCGCACACTACTGCACTCCACTATTGATACCGACTGGAACGCATCCTTGCGCCACAGGATACCAACACCTCCATAGGGCCGTCCACGCAGAATGCCTGCCGATGTATCCACCGCAGATGTTCCCGTGTAGCCGAAGTCCTTATCAATGGTCCCAAGAAAAGATAAATCGTGTGGTAGTAACCAGTGCTAATAAGTGGTATTGATATTATAAAATAATTATGTCTCGCTTGGATGAATATAATTATTGTAATTAAAATAACTAAAACAAAAACTTTAATTTCACAAAACTATTTTTTATGACACCCTCGGAACATAGGAGGGGAATATGTAGAGAAGAAAAGTCGTGATAGTGGGTAAAAGGGGATTATGTTATTCTTAGCCGACACAACAAAGTGTTCGTGGATGGCAGTAGAAATAACGTAACGTGCTATTATCGCAACGTCCAAAAAACACACTTGAATAAAAAATCGGCGCAAATTACAAAACAGGAGAAAGCATTTAGTAAATACTTCCAGTGTCGCCTCTTACATACACCCACCGGAAGAAATGGGGTAGTGCTATTCTAAGCCGACACTACACAGCAATGATATATAATTCATAATGATAATTCATAAATATATACTCTTGGTTATAGTTTCTTGTTCGAAGGAGACTATAAATAATATTTACAAATACAAAAGACGCATATTTAATAAATATTTATTAAATATGCGTCTTTTGTATTTGTTTATTTACTTAGTTAGAGATTTGCTTTTTAAGGGATTTTTGGGCGATGCGGTTGGACACCCATCATCAACAACCTTTATTCTACCATCTTTTTCCCACTCAACTTCCAAAAGTGGCTGAGGAATTTTTAATTTTACAGCTCTGGCTACCCCTTTTAGGCATTTATAGCCGTGAGTATATCGACGGTTAAAAGGTAGTAGGGTACAAGCGACAAAAAGGAAATTTTACAGGAGAGCTATTTAAAGTTTTTTATTTCTGAATAATTGGAATAACTTTTTTGATAATTGTTATATCAAAAAAACTTAAACACTCGTTTGTTTAGGAAAAAAATGCGCATTATATTATTTAATTTTATTTGTTGTTTTGACGTTATTAACATGATTTAATGTCGCTCAGATCAATTGACTATTTTTTTTGTTCAAAGTAATACGACTTAAATGACGTAAAAAAATATATACCATTTAAGTAAAGAGAAATAAAGTACATTTTTTTTAGAATATATTTTGGAAGTAGAGCATAAGCGAAATGGCTTTTAAACTAAAATAAGAGTAAAACAGCATATCTCGCAGTACTAAATAAATAATTTTGTGAATGTACGACACAACTGACGTTCAGTTTTTAAAGCATATGAGGTAAATTGCTCTAAACAACATCGTTTATTTTCTGTACAGAGGGAAAACGGGAATAACCTTTGGATTCCTCTATTTGGTAGTGCATTAAACGACATTTTAAATAAAATATAAGTGTCTAACATTATGATTTATTTTATTGACAGTTTATGAATAGGTTCATATACTCACAAAAACAACTAAACCGAGGGTAGGCAGAGCTTAAGAATAACCAAAGGTTAAATAATATTCAAAGGCATGTATTTAACGCGGCGACAAATTGATATCATTCCGGGTCGTAAAAAAACTGAAAATGGATAGTAAATAATCTACTTTGGCGACTAATTAGAGGTAGCATCTTAACTAGAAAGCGGCGGCTTTTTAATGAGTTTTGAGGTTTTATTTAAATTTTATCTGGCAGTGATTTTCTTTTGTGGCAATTGAATTTCTTCTAAGGCGACAAATTATTGGCGGGTAAAAAAGTTAAAATAGGCTTTCATAAATTCTAAAATGGGGTCTGAAATAAATACAAACAAGATCTTAAAAAAAAACTTTTGGCTACAATTGTTGGGATCTAAATTAACCAAATTGTGACATGCTATAAAACTTTTCTTGGTCTATTTTATTAACCTTTCCTCTTTTAAATGAACCTACCTACTTTGAGTAACAGCGTGTCGACGTCACCCCGCTTCGTGGGGTGCCTATTTCCGCTCTAAGGGACACAAGCTAACCCTAACCTAACCTAGCACAAATATAATTGTGTTGATTAATTGTTTTTTAATGCGATGCCCCCCATGTGGTTGGCTTCGCCCCCCGTCCCCCCTCTGTTTTCCTTGTCTAACTTAATTGCATCTGCCCAATAGTCTGGGTGAAGCAACTTTTGACCTAACCTAATTTATTTTATTTTTATTAATTTTTACTTCAATACACAAAATATGTAATTTGCTTAATATTATAGTCACAAAAACTTGCCGCTTGCTATTGGCAAGAAACGCGCTAAACCCCCCGCTCCGCAGCCTCCACACTGCTCAGACACACGAGCGTATTTGCCGCCTTTTCGAGAATTTACGAATCTGCAAAAAATAATATAATATCCAAAAAATATATTATAATACCCATTTTCAGTTTTAAAGCTACCTGAAAATCGCTGCCAGATGTGTATATTTATTATGAAATCCAATAGTTGCCAGTGCAGAATGTATGATATCCCCTCGGAAATATTAGTCGCCACATTAGGTTTTATAATACCTTAACCAGTTTTACACTGATCCCGCTTGATATATTTGATAACTTTCAGTAGCAGCCGTTTTTTTAGTTTTTTGATCCTAGCATTTTGTTGCTTGTATAGTTTAATAGTTGTTAAAATATTTAGCTGTGTAGTGTCGGCTTAGAATAGCACTACCCCATTTCTTCCGGTGGGTGTACGTAAGAGGCGACTAACGGTATTGGGGCTTTTTAAGGGATTTTTGGGCGATGCGGTTGGAGACCCATCACCAACAACCTTTATTCTACTATCTTTTCCCCACTCAACTTCCAAAAGTGGCTGAGAAATTTCTAATTTCTCAGCTCTGGTTACCCCTTTTAGGGATTTATAGCCGTGAGTATATGTATGTATGTATGTATGTAAAATATTTAATCACTGCAAAGTTAGTTTTTTTGTGACTTAATAGAAAGTTGCCTAAAAAGGATTTCAGTTGCCGTGTTAAATATTTGCCATATTCAAATATAGCATTGTTTCGTTGGTTTCTTAGTATTGGCTACAAATCAATATAGCCCCAGTTTTGTAAGAAAAAAAGATGGGTGACCTATGCTATGCCAGACTCTAATATGAATAAGTAGCGCTAAATATAAAAAAATATTTGTTGGTATGCATTATGAATAATTATGATTGTAGTATTAAAGAAAAATTAAAATAGTTTATATTAAATATAAGACTTGTCATTCAGTATAGTCAATCGATAGTCGATGTTTATCCATGGCAACACAGCTTTTTTTACTGACTTAAAAAAAAGCAGATCATCAGTTTTCCTGATTTTTGCTTCTCTTTTTACATACATATACTCACGGCTATAAATCCCTAAAAGGGGTATCACTTTTGAAAGGAGAAAGAAAAAACTGTATAAATATGATAGCATATTCTATCAATATTCTTTCTACATATCTATATATACATGTATTTTATCTAAATAAATATCTTTTGATACAGGTTCAACAAATATATATCTTAAATAGCAAAAATATAGGAAGAAAGATTTTTTTTTATTCTGAGCTACAAAGTAAAACCATATAGAAAAATGACATTAAAAAAAGAAAATTTAAATTAAGGGCGTCCCCGGAAAAATAGGTTGATATTGATTGTTTGGAAATTCTATAAAGTCTGATTTGATGATATTGATATGACATGAATAAAATATATGTTGGTGATTAGTTCATGGTGTTAAATTTTAATGTTTAACATTTTAATAATTTGTTGAAAAATATGATGAAAAAAATTGAATTGGAACATGCTTTGTTTTCATAAAAACCGTATAGGCTCCACTGGCATAACATACATGTGAACTCATTATGTGTCTATATACGCGTAGCTTTAAGATCTGTAACTTTGATGTTTAACTTTTCATTTAAACATTATAGTTATTCAATAAAACTAAATGAACTACATTTATCATGCGCGCGCGTTTTTTCCGTCCCAGTCACTCTCAGTAAATTTGACGTAAGAGTGAGCGCAATAGCTGCAAAATGCGGGGAGGCCCTTAAAGGCAATTTTTTTTTTAAATCATAAACAATTGGGTAAAAAAATATGAGTTCTGAGTTGAGTAAGTTTACGTATTAGCTTAAATAATAAAAACCATTTCAAACATGTCACAAAACTTGCATTAACCTGGGTAGCAATGAATTGGCGACTGTCTTAGCATTATAGTTGTTAGCTAAAATCCCACAACGCTGATTAAACGTTGAAAGTAAAAGTCTTACAAGTCAGAAGGCTTAGACAAAGTACTTTACTTATAGATTATAGCAACCGGTTGATGCTTGAAATATTGATCATGCCGCGTATAACATATAAAAACTGTGAGGCAAAGGGAAATGGGACCGCTGTAGGGTTAAAATAAAAGGAAGCACATGATGTGATAAAGACAAAGGCTCAGTTCTAAGTTGAACGACGAAGAAGTTCGCATGGCTATTGTATCCTTGGTAACTGGACACAAATTAAAGATTAGATGTCTTATTCACTATTTCTCTTTGTACAGCTACTACGTATAACGATAGGCCTGCCCCCTATCACGTGAATACACTGTCCATGCAAAACGTGGGTACTCTGAACACCAGGTGACAAAGTCACGTGATGTTCAGAAGTATTAGTACCTCTACCAACCCCTTCGGGGATATTCGGCGTGAACGTTTATGTTATGGTATGTATTATGTTACGTATAACATTAATCACTACATTATTTAATATGATGTTCCCGATTTTAGTATATTTTTCCGTTTAGCCAGAATACGATCTCGTATTACAAATTTTATGATAGTTCATCATCATCGTCAGCCTATAGACGTCCACTGCTGGACAGACACAAAATACGTCTGTATCAGTACTTTTTCGACGACTGAAGAGCCTAAACAATATTGTTTAAAATACAAAGCTTTATATTAAATTTTATTTACACAACAAATGAAAAGAGTATGTTTTAAAATTGAAGTTGCATAAGTTGTGTAGACTCAATTAACCTTTAGTTTTTAAATTTCAGGAATACGAAAAATATAGTAGTAATGGTAGTATGTATATGGTTGTAGTAGTATGGTATAGTAGTCAACCTATTTTCATGCTTTTTGGTTTTTACTATTTAGTTCCAAATGAGGATGAGGAAAAATTTACATGGCTCTGGCTACCCTTATCAGTATGGTACCCAAAAGTGTAGAAAAGTCGGAGGAAGGCCAACATCTAGTCTTTAAGCAATTTTAAATATTCCAATAGGTTCACGTACTCCAATTGTAAGATACAAAAAATCCGCTTGTTTTTGTAGTTACCTTTTATTTTGTTAAAATATTTTATATTTAGTAATTAGGCTATCAAGACGTTTCTTATTATCCTTTCTCTTATTCCTTTAACTCATTTAGTCATCATTGGAGAGTCATAGTAAGTAATTTCAACTAACTAAATCAGGGACAAACGGCAATACTAACATTTGCATTTATACAGTATGTTTTTAACTATTTTATCTACATGTTATCTCAAAAAAACTGCCATACTTCTGATGTCTTAAAAACCATTTTCTATATCGAAAGACCTTTTTCTCTTCATATTATGTAAATATGAGTCTTACTTCCTTATTTCTTTTTAAGTAAAATGTAACGAACTTACTCATTAACGGATGCACAATCGATTTTATTGATTGTAGTCACTGGTGGTGGCAGCAGACTGAATAAACGACCAGCAGTATGGCGACTTCAGTACGATACAGTGATAAAAATTGTCATAAGCGACACCGAATATAATATTGATATCGACAAAGGTGATTGGGTAGAAGTGACAATTTCTGGTCAACTGAGTCGACAGTTATAAGTAACAACCGACAGAGCGAATTAAAATAGGTTTATAGTAATGGGGTATAAGCGACAGATGAATTGTGAACAATCATCGGTTATAAGGTTTAAGCGACTCTGCGGAAGTTGCTAAAAATGTAATAAGGCAAGGCATATGCGACAACAGTTTAACCAAACTTTAAGGAGAAATAGGATTCAACCAACCTAAAAAAAATAGAACGGATAATGTAAACGGACATAAGTGATTTAAAAAAATATATACGTTTGTGGAAAAAAAAATGAGTAACATGAATTCATAAACTGGTAAAAAGTAATATGGCATAACGATCTTTGATTCGAAAATATGCTGTTTTTGCATAAGCACAACCGCCTTTCAGATAAAAATGGCCTAAAATGTGGTCGGTTACATCAAAATGCTATCCTAAAACACAGTTTTTGTTCTAGACGTAAGCGACAAAAAGAGCGCATTCGATAGAGCGAGTTTTTTTAAGTATGATGGCATTCAAAAGTCATTTTCGGAAAAAGTGTCGCTTATGCCTTATTACCTTTTAACCGTCGATATGTATGTATGTTGTTCAAAAGTTTTTTGTTTAATTGGAAATTTTCGATTTTCTGCACATGTTTATTTCCTTTATTTAATTTTCCGACGTTATTATAAGCTGAAAAAATACTTTTAATCTTTGGTTATACTAAACTATGTATTAAAGGGTATTTTTAAAAGAAAAACAAACAACTTACTTCTTTATCTAATTGGAAACACTAGTCGTTTTCTCCAAAGATTTCTCCTTGTCGATATAGTGGGATGAGTATACGCAAAAATAAAAATTATTATTTCATAAATTAGTATAAGCTCATTTGATTGAGTTATTTTTTTCACAGTTGCTTACAAAATGCAAAGTTCAATGAAAGACTAAAAATTTATCTGAAGGGCAAGCACGAGCGCTCTTATATCGACACGATAACGGTTAGAATGAGATGGCAATTTACGATACTAAGTAAGTGCATAAGAGATGGCTGCTTTATCCCGCGCGATAACTAGTTTAAACACCGCTCGTACTAGGCGGGCTGGTCTATTTTACTTACTCTATCAATTCACCTTGACGAGATGGCTGAGTGGTTGCGACTTTATTTGATACTACTCATCCCCTCGCAAAGCTATACATTTTCGAATTATAAACTAGAATTATTAGCACATTAATAAAAGAAAATGAATCAAGATAATTTATTCGAAGAACGGTTTGAATGCACATATTTAATATATTCTTTTTCAGTTAAAAAAAGTAGAAATATTACTAACAAGAGATGTAAAAACATCACATAAATTTAAAGCAAAAAGATAATAATTGTTTCAGCTAGATTTACGGAACATTAGAGTAAAACGAGCGTATTCACAGAAAATAATATTTCTTTATTTATTGCTGTGTAGTGTCGGCTTAGCACACTAATATAGCACTACTATAGCACACAATAACACTACCCCATTTCTTCCGGTGGGTGTACGTAAGAGGCGACTAACGGTATTGGGGCTTTTAAGGGATTTTTGGGCGATGTGGTTGGAGACCCATCACCAACAACCTTTATTTCACTATCTTTTCCCGACGCAACTTCCAAGAGTGGCTGAGGAACTTCAAGTTCCTTAGCTCTGGCTACCCCTTCTAGGGATTTATAGCCGTGAGTATATGTATGTATAATATTTCGCAGTATTTTTAATAATGCATTTATCATCATTACCGAAAGAAAATAAAGACAAAATTATTTTACGTGTTAAGACATAAACAAAAGATCATATGCCGGGCCGAAGATTTGAACTCACGCCCTTACCAATAGCGCATGGCACTGCATGCGTTGTACAATTTCGTTTTTAATAAAGAGGGTGAAATTAACGATAACATTACGATTGTAAACAAACTTATAATGTAGGGCCAAAACAAGCGACTATGTTGCTCACAACCAAAATAAATTATCAAAAAAGCGCGGGAAGCGGCAAGCAGCTATTACAGAAAAATCCGACACAAGCTCTGCGCACGAAAGTTAACAGCCATCTGCCGCCCGTTCTCCGCGCAGCAGGGACCCGCTGAACATTGAAATTGAAATTTAGGAAAAATGCTTTGTAACTCCATAATTAGGATAAAAGACTAGAAAATGATATAATAAATGATATAGATTACTCAGTTGTCTACGCAAATGTAAGGTAATCTAAACATACATGCGGTATTCTGATTAGTCGATTATTATAAAAACAAAATATGAACCGTCATTTTTGAAGAAAGATATTGAACTTGAACATAGAGTGTGATTGCTCTATGGTGCGGTTTTATTGAGTTTGAAAACTACCAAAATCAGTGAACTTTTCGAGGGAGGCGCTTAATTACTAAAAGGATCTAGATTGACCATGTCTATTCGAGATCATCTATTGATAGACCAACCCAACGCAACCCGGTATGGTACATACATAACTATGTTAGAGAATCATTGGAGTCTGCTCCTAAATTAACAACAGACTCTGCAAAAATTACAATAAAACAAAGTCGAACAAGTAAATCTGTGATGGGAAACAGTATCAAAAAGTTTATATAGTGGATCATGAAAGAAATCATACCGCGATGTAGATTTGACTATCAGCGCCATCTATTCGAGGTAGTAGTAAACACAGCAAAGTCAGTGCAATGAATGCTTTGACTTGGCCATCGCAAGAAGACACAATCTTTTACAATTAATAATTAGTAGTGTTTGATATATATTTATCGATCGCCACTTCATACGACCCTGACAAACTACTCTAGTCCTTCGTTTACATCCATCATTCTTTTCATACATGCTCTTTTATTCTTCATATTCGGACGCCTGCCTTTTTGAGCACACTCTCAATTTGGTCCAATGTGCTATCAGATGAAATTTTGTTTGCATCTTCAATCCTAATTGTTAAACTAATCGTCAATAAGCGGTGTTCTACCCACTGAGCTATCGCAGTGTATTTAACGAGAAGTATTAATCAGACTAAATAGTGGTTTAGAAAATATTTTTTGTCGCGGATGTCTTGCAAGGCGACTAAGGGCCATCAGAGACAGCCAACGAAGCTTTATTTTTGTTGTCAACTATACAACTAATAAAATATCGTTGTTACTGGATCTCCAACCCCATCAACAAATTAGCATAAACAAGCTTTTAAAATAGGAAATGATAAATACTTTTGGAATGCAGTCTTATGTATACGTATGTAGTTTCCAACGGGGTAGGCAGATACTATCACTTCGTACGATGCTGGCAAACTCCTCGATCTTCTCATACCTAGGTATTGTTATTCATACATTCTTTATACTACAAACGCCTTGTTTTTTTGAACAAATTCTCTACTTGATCCAATTGTGGGGGGTGGATCGTCTAGTGTTAGGCAGATTTTTAGAATTCTACTTTCAAATGTGGCAGAGAAGTTTCTTGCTCTGAAGCTCTAGCTACCCCTTTTTGGGATTTAGGACGTTATAATATGTGTCTGTATGTATGTACTAGTCGATTGTGACTTTGTCATTACCTCTCGAGAATCATTTACTGTCATTAATTTTCTCATACATGCGTACGTATCTTTATTAACATAACATAAACGTTCGCGCCGAATATCCCCGAAGGGGTTGGCAGAGGTACTAATACTTCTGAACATCACGTGACATTGTTGTCTGTTGTTCAGAGTACCCACGTTTTGCTTCGACAGTGTACTCACGTGATTGGGGGCAGGCCTATCGCCGTTTTGAACGAATGCACTGTCACATGACTAAGTACAACTCAGCCATGTGGGGTTCCTTACGATGTATGTTTATTAACAGTCGTATTTATTGATACACACGTTTTTCCAGCACGTTTGCTCATAAAATAGCTAGAGCCATAAAGGTGCCAGGAGGGAGAAACCAACCATACTTTTATCAGCGGCAACCATGATAGCTCTGTGGGAAGAACACTGCTTATTGTGCAGACGACGAGGGTTCAAATCCTTTAGTAAAATCAAATCAAATTAGTAATTTCTGATGTAACTTTCCGAGTTCTAGTTTCAAGTTTCTTTGATACGACTTCTTAAAATTTTGCTACCTACCTTGTCTACCACAAATATAAATTATTTATTAAACTTAGTTTTATTGCATCTACCTCAATGTTATTGACCTAACCATCTAAAAACTGTCTGGAAGAGATCGATTTTAGTGCTAAGACCGCCAATTGTACTTCTTTATAAAACAATTTCATTATTTTTTTAAACTCAAACGTTCACGGCGTATATTCCCGAAGGGGTTGGCACAGGTACTAATACTTCTGAACATCACGTGACCAGTTGTTCACAGTAGGTACCCTAACCACGTTTTGCTTGGACATTTTACTCGCGTGATAGGGGACAGACCTATCACAGTTTTGTACGAATACACTTTCACATGACTAAGTGTTTAAACATAAAACATTAGTGTTTGGCCTGACCCGACTCAGGATTTGAACTTGTGTCTCCTTTGAAGGAAGCCATGGTGCTCCCACCGGGCTGTCATGGTTGTATACTATAAATTAAAACCACATTATATGGGTTGAAAAAGAAATAAATTTATACCACCTTAGCTTCTGAAATTTTGGTATAAATCTTATTTAACAGCACATTAAAAGTTGTAAAGATAAAAACACAGCTACAAGTACCTCTTTTCGACAAAGGCATAATGATTTAATATCTTACAAAATTGCCGAGAAATCATAAGTAAACATATATTTTCCAGATAATGGTTTCACTTGTGTATACTTTCGTCATAAAAACTTGAAATACTCGTTGAATTATAGAACAAAATTCTAATATTATGACCTAATTTGTAAATGGTGAAGAATATTATTTATTTATGATATAAGGTTTTTGAATAAATTAATTTAAATGAGATTTGCTAAGAATATAACAACATGTCTTTCTCCTATGGAATTGGCTCCGTCTGAACATGGACACACCGTCACGTTCATAGATATAAGAGGTTTTGCATAATTATGAATAATGATTGGGTTTATTAATGTTGATTATCTTATGAATTATTCTCGTGTAAAGATATTTTTATGACATCATATTGTATAGTGACACGAGCCCACCGCTCTGACCGAGTGCGAGTTGACAGACTAAGAACGACTATAGTAACCGGGACCGATGGACTATCGTGCCCTCCAAAGCAATGAAATATCTTAATTTTAGAATAATCAGGTGATTCAAGCCTGAAATAGTCTTTCAAATTCGGTTAGAGTAGTTGGCTGGGTGCAAAATATATAAAATAAACAGAGACTGGTATTTTTGTAGTAAAGTCATGCCTGGATGATTTTATGAATTCAGAGATTATCTTTTGCCTAAATGAAGTATTTGATTATTTTGCCTTTAAAATGTATAGTCTCAATTTGATATATTTACACCAACACAATACATCTTCTTTGGTATATTGAAATGCCTGCTGCCTTAAGTACCCATTATGAAACTTGTAGCAAAACCTCAAGTGAAATTTCAAAGGGAACAAACGAGCTATACATCATTTTTACGATGCTTCTCAGAAATTTAGATTCTTTTAAGGATTCATTTGTAAACAACGTGATTTATATGATTCTTATTTTAGCTTTCTCTCAAGTTGAAACAACTTTGAAATTGATTGGTCGACTGCATGCGCAAAAAAAAATACGTTTCACGAGCAATAGCGCATGATAGGCCGTTGCGTGCAATTCAGGTTTGTCGATCCATACCAAAACTGAAACTCAAACGGTCACACCGTGTGTTACGTCCGAACGGCTTGGCAGAGGTAGTAATACTTCTGAACATCACGTGACATTTGCGACTGGTGTTCAGTGTACCCACGTTTTGCTTGGGCAATGTACTCACGCGGTAGGAGGCAGGCCTATACCAAAACCTTATACACTTTAGAATTATTTTATTGTTCGTGTTTTGAGAGTGATTTAAAATAAAATCATCTTATGGTTATTATGGTTAATTCATCATTGTTGCCAGCATACAAAACATCGCAAGGAATTCATAATGAGGGAGTTGTAGAGAGAGACAAAATTAAAATTAATACAAAGGATTAGTTTACATTTAAAACCATACATGAACTCCAAAACAAATGGAGATTCATTTTAATTTTGTTATCCAATAAAACTATTTTTGAGCCGTGTCGAAATTAAACTTAACTATTTACCTTTCTATAAAGCCAGGTAAAAATATTTGAACCATTCAAAACCGCCGTTAAAAACTATTATCGTATCTTTATTACCTCTAAACAAAGACAAAAACTATAAAATTTCTTCATCGTAACTGAAAAAAAGATTTAATCTTCAAGGTCTTTCACGTTCCATACAATAGCCTACAATGTTTAATCTCGCCCACACGTTTCCTCGATAAGACGGCGATTCAGAAAATGCATTAAGAAAAGTATTTCTCTCGACAAATAGGATCTTTTGTTATAAAATGTACGATATAGCTTGGTCAACTCTACCTCAAGAGCAGCAATGATACATCAATTTAGACTTTGGCGGTTCCTGAATGTGTGTTCTTATGGAGCGAGTCTTATACTTATTTATATTTTATTTCGTCTTTACACTTATAAACTTTATAACTTACTTATATTTACGCCGTTATTTCCCATCAGTGTAGGTAGAGATATTTTATAGGCACCAAAAAACATTCTCAAATCAAACTCAAGCGTTCACGCCGTACATTCCCAAAGGGGTTAGCAGAGGTACTTAACTCGGACTTCTGAATATCGAGTGACATTGTCACTTGGTGTTCAAAGTACTAAAGTTTTGATTGGACAGTGTACTCACGTGATATAAAAAGGCCTACCACCGTTTATTACGAATACACTGTCACAACTCAGGCATGTGGTTTTCTGCACGATATTTTCCTTCACCATGCCATGTAGTGTGGATTAAGTGGTTTTTGGGCGATGGAGTTGGAAAATCATCACCGACAATACTCTTCGCGATACTTTGACAGCTATTTTTTTTACAAAAGATGTTTTTATAATGTTTTTGTGATGAATCCGCTATAGTTTGTGGGTAGATCACTGCTTACCGTCAGCTGTACACCAATTGGTCTTTCCTAAAGTCATAGTGTGGTTAGTTAATCACGATTTTTTACGTTGAGGATAAATACAGATATACACACATACCTATACTTACGGCAGTAAATCCCATAAAGGGGTAGCCAGAGCTTGAGAAATGGAAACTCCTCAGCCATATTTGGAAGTCAAAGGGACAAGATGGTAGAAATGAAGTATCGTTGGAGAGAAGTCTTCAACCAAATCGCCCAAAAAACCACAAATAACTTATTCGTTCGTATTCTTCTGAAATTATCATCCCCGTTAGTAAGTATTTTAAAATGAAAGCCTTTAATATTTGTAAGTGTTTTTTTCATATTATTTTATAAGATATCGCACTTTTTCAATAGATCATCAAAATAAGGCTTGCATTAAGTAATAACGGTTCGAATTAAGAAAAACTCCCCTCATTCAATCACCTCGACACGTATTGAGCGAATGAATGGGCCAAATGATTAATTGAACGTATTTAATAGCTCGAGAGTTCGGCTCAAAAAGAAAATCCTTGATCAGTTTTCTTATATTATCTTTTGTTAGTTTTCGGATTGATTTGATTGTATGATATTTGATTGACAGCAAATCAATACATGCCTTGTTAAAAAAGTGGGTAGCTAGAGCTATGTTGGCCAAGTTTTGACAGAGCTGAAGTTTATATCTAAAAAGTTATGAAATCTATAAAAAGTCGTGTCTAGTCTAAGGTCCTTATAGTTGGTGTAGGTGAGTGTGTGCCATAAATGCGAATTTTAGCTATCGCTTACTTTGGAACTAAATTACCTACATGATTGAAATTTTTGATTTTAATTAATATAAATTTCTGCGTCCTGATCTTATCCAGAGGTTGTAAAATGGGGGTCTGAAAACTGATATCACGACATTGTAACATTGCCACTTTCTTCGATACTGGTGAAACATTTGATAGATACATAAATTGATTAAATGATTTACTATATATTTATTATATTATACTCATGGTGTAGCTCTTAGAGAGATATGCTGTCTATCTTGATAGAAAAATTTAAAAACCTAAAAAAAAATCTAAAATTTTATTCTTAGGGATGTCAATATTCTGCCAATTTCATAGCACATAATAATTATATTTTCTTGGGTTGGATGTTCGGTTCCCGCTGTGGACAGTGATTTTTGCTAGTACCAGCTGCATGCATTTGGAATACTATTGCTATACATTATGTTAAGTTCATTCTATGATCTCAAGTATAATAGTATTTAGAATTTAAATTATTAGTTTAGCTACCGCAAAGGATATTGTTAATTTAAACATTAGTAAAATAATACTATACTTCATATTACATATTGTTACTTTTAGAGTTAGAGATTTGAATTCCACAGTCAAACCGTGTGAACAGTTTTATGGAACAATGTTAAATTTATGGCAATCTTGTAAGAATATAAATAAATTAATGACGACACGAAAAAACTAAAAAACTTGCGAGCGAAAGGGCATGATAGGCAGATGGCTGGCAGGCGTAAGTACAATTTACAATTGCATCCTTTTTCACTGAACTCACTTTATTTCTACCATACTTCCCGTATGTATGTATGTATCCTTTTTATAACGAACAATCTCAGACTTCATCTATACTAAAATAAGACTGTACCGAGGTCAAAACTGTACATTGAAAAAAATAATATTAATATAAAATCATGTTTTATTTTCGGTACTGAAGCCAAATTTGCGCTTTTTGAAAAGAATGTCTGTCTGTCTGTCTGTCTTTCTATCTGTATGTCCGGTCATCACGTTAATTCTACCAGACAGATCTTGCTCAAATTTGGTATGAATGTAGCTTATACACCTGGCCAACATATAGGATATCATTTATCCCGGATTTGGCAAGGGTTCCTGCAGGAACATAAAAAAATAATTATATATGGCTCCCCATATTTACACGATTAAGTTTTTCCTCAAACGACTTTATCAGACTCTTCATTAATAGTCTTTTTGGAAAAAATAAGGGTTTCATCTATTTTCATCAAAATAAATGTCCAGTTAATTGTGTTCAATGACTACTAGATATATAGCTTATCAAAAATTTGTAGTCAACACTAACGTCTTCGTTGCGTAGCGGTATACCGTTTGGTTAATACTAATCGAACGGAAGACCCAGGTTCGAATCTCAGGGATCACAATCTTTTCGCGATTTTTTTTGCTTTTGGGTTAGCTTAGAATAATAGGCGTCTCTTTCACAATCAATTATGCGAATATGTATGAATAAAGATAATTGAAAGTATATAGTATGAGTTTTACATGAGTTTTTATAGTATGTATTTGGTAGGAGAATATGTTTAGAACTATATTTTTTTTAACTATTTTTAAACTAATATTCCTATAGATATATTATGCTATACTTTGGTATAAATTAATATTCCGTTTAAGCCTCAGAATGCAAATTTAGTAAAAAATAGCACATATCTCAATTTTAATTTAGGACCGCCCTCTATGACTTATTGGCTGCAATCTCTCACACATCACCGACGGTCAGTGTAGGGGGCAGCACCGAGCCACCACCGCAGCGCCAAACTGCTATCCATCCGTTCATACTAAAGATATTCTCATTTTTGAATATAGAAACTTGGTACAAAATGGTTTGTTTCATGATTCTTATGAACAATTAAAAATGTTTTTTGGAACTCACCCCTAAGGGATTGAATTATAGTATACTGATTTTTGACATTTCTGTATCATGAAACTTGATGCGATTGACTGATATACCTACCATTAAAAGGAATGTATGAAATTCATCTATCGATCATTCATGACAACCGTGCTACCGAGCAACCGTGATAGCCCAGTGGGTGGAATACTTGGTTATCGTGCAAACGACTAGTGTTCAAATCCCGGGTCCGGCCTACACCAATTTGTCTTTTCTAAAGACATATGTGTGGTTAATTTATCATGGTTGTTAACGGTGAGGGAAAACATCGTGAGGAAACCCACATGGCTGAGTTGTACTTAGTCATGTGACAGTGTATTCGTACAAAACGGCGATAGGCCTGCCCCCTATCACGTGAGTACACTGTCCATGCAAAACGTGGGTACTCTGAACACCAGGTGACAAAGTCACGTGATGTTCAGAAGTATTAGTACCTCTGCCAACCCCTTCGGGGATATTCGGCGTGAACGTTTATGCTTTATGCTTATCATTCATGAGTGAACGTAGCCACAGCTTCAGAGATAGTAATGCTTTATCCACTTTTGGAAGTTGAATGGGGAAAAGGTAGTCAAATGGGTCTCCAACTGCATCGCCCAATAATCACTTAAAAAGCTTCAATATTCTTTATATCTATTACAACGCCCACGGGAATATAAATAAAAAAACAGAAATTAAGGTAGTGTTTTGGTATTTTGGAAGTAAACCGGATTAAAAAAAAATGTAGTCCACGCGGACGTAGTCGCGGGCAAAAAGCTAGTAAATAATAAATTACCAAGTTATTCTTTCTAATTCTATCCTGTAACAAACTCTATTAACTCAAATTAGACGCTACGTATTTTCATATTAATTTTCTACGCCGTAGAACGCATTTCACGAGACAAAGAGGCTCTTTAAAATCGCAAGCAATTACCCAGCCTTTGTGCAACTTTTAAATATATGAGGTAAGTTAGGACATTATTTAAGTTAACTCTTAACTTAATACGAAACAAAATTAACAACAACTTAACCTGCAGACGCTTGCGTTGAGAATGCATGTTGGTTTACACTGCAGTATATTGACTTTAACCAACAGACTAAAGTGCCTGTTAAGTATTACTTTCTTATAAATGGCTTTCTTGTAGTTTCAGTTTCAGATGCAGATGCATGATTCCTGCTCATTGGTAGATACACCGCTTAAATTGCAAAAGACGCGGGTTTGAATCCTGAGTCAAGCTTCCACCAATTTGTATTTTCTTAAGTCATGACATGAGTACACTGTCCAACCAATGAAAGAGTCCATGATTATCATGCAAGAAGAGATCGAGGAACGCGCACGGCTGAGTCATTCAAATGAAATAGAAATATCGGGAATTCCCGAATTAGCTGGTGACAACACCTATCATATCGTGCTTTCGGCCGCAACGAAACTCGGAATGCAACTGGAGGAACGGGACATAGTGCACGCGCATCGAGTGGGTCGTCGACAGCTGGGCTCTCCCGCCGCCGCGCACCCCCGCCCGCGACCCATTGTCGTCCGGCTAGCGCGCCGCTCACTGCGAGATCAGTTTTTGAAGAACACCCGCATTCGACGAGGAACGACTACGGCTGACCTAGGACTACCCGCACATGAACCACGAGTATTTCATATCAACGAACGTCTAACAAAAATGAATCGACAGCTGTTTGTAAAAGCAAGAGAAGTAGGCCGAGCGCAGGGTTGGAGATATATATGGACGAAAGACGGGCGTGTTTTCGCTAGGAAAGAAACATCCACACCTGTAATCTCATTTCGTAAATTTAAAGATATTGATAATGTGTTTTTTCCTACTTCGGCAGAGGTACCGAAACTTTAATTGCAAATTCTTATCTGTAAATCTTTGCAAGTGTTTTTATCAATGTTTGTGTATGCGATTTCAGTATATATATTTTTGTTGGTTTTTTAATATAAGCTTAATGTTTACTTATGGTCGGGTAGAGAGGTTTTCAACTGAGTACAGAAGTTTTTCTCCTAATTTGACTATGTTATATATATTTACGTTTCGACTGCGAATTAACTATTCTATAACTACACTTACAGTTCAAATTCTAGTATTGAGTATCAAGCACGAGCTAAACATGGTATGTTTTACATGCAAATTGCGTTGCTACAATGCGACTACTAAAACTGGTTTGATGCAATTGAATATTCTGACTCCACATATAGTAGTGTTTTATATAATTCTTTTAATATATGTAGTATAAAATGAACAAATCTAAACTAATTAAATTTGGATTATTTAATGCAGGTTCCCTTGGAACGAAACAAGACGAATTAATTTCAATTATCGAAAGGCAGAACGTAGATTTCTTGGCCATAAATGAGACATGGTTGAGAGCAGGTGAGGATGAGCGTGCCCCAGTCGTGCCGGGATACAGGCTACGCCACATACCCCGCTCGGCTAGCTCAGGACGTACCCGCGGTGGAGGAGTGGGTTTTTATATAAAAAAGGGCCTCAACACTCGTATAATTAATCATCCTGTCTCAACTGTAGAACAAATGTGGCTATTTTCAAAGATAAACACGCTTTCTGTTGTTATTGGGACCGCTTACCGGCCGCCATGGCAACATGTTGAAACTTTTCTTGATGGATTAACCGAGACCTTAATATCATTTCAAAAATATGATAAGGTTATATTATTAGGGGACTTTAACATCGACATTCTTAAGCCTAACGATAATAAGACACTTTACCTAAAGGATTTTTGTATTACAACCAACTTATGTCAGTTAATTAACGAACCTACACACTTTACCGATAATAGCAAATCCGCTATCGACCTTGTATTAACCGACCTGTCAGTACGCTCTGTATCTGTTAACTCAATACCAGCCCTAGGACGTCACGCTTTTATTAACATAGAATGCAATTTAAAAAAACCAAAACCCATTCCCCATTACATTACATATAGACCTCTTAATGATATTATCCCCGAGCTATTTTCAAATGATCTGTACAGTACTGACTTAAAGAAACTTCACGGTGTAGCAAATATTAATGATATAACAACAACATTAACTGCTTACATCACAACTATTTTTGATTTACATGCCCCAGCAAAAACATATTTCGTAAAGGAGCAAAATTACCCTTACATTACGGATAATCTCAAATTTCAAATGGAACTAAGAGATAAAGCTTATTCCCGTTACAGAAACACTAATAATTCAGTTCACAAAACCTACTACAAAGATTTAAAGCATTTAGTCAATACAAGTATGTTTTTTGAAAAAAAAGCCTTCTTTCAAAAGACTATTAACGAAAATATTAAGAATACCAAATTGCTTTGGAAAAACCTCAAATCGTCCATTTTACGTAAACATAACGACTCAACTCTTCCTGGACACTTTGACGACGCGAATGACATTAATAAACATTTTTTAGACATACCTGGTAACAATATTGTTGATATTTCATACTTGACATACTTCGAACACCATAAACACGGTACATCTACTTTTCATTTGGACACAATTGGCCTAGACCTCGCTTTTATAACATACCCTTTTTATATTATAAATCGATAAAGAACATCATACTTAAAAACTTTGCCCATGGAATGCCTATCTAAAATATTGTATTTTTCAAAAAAAAATGATAATTAAAAATTATCGTACCTAGTTCAAACTGAGAATGTATAGAACTAGATTCTTTGCTTCAGTGAAAATAAGAAATAAAAAAAAACATTTGATCTATGGTGTAAACAAAAACATAACCTCTTTCGGTATTTTCCAGTTCAATCGCTCGCTTACCGGTTTATTTACATGATATTATTTTTCAACGACGATCAATACAACTGGAAAATACCGAAAGAAGTTATATTTTTGTTTACAGAGCGAAAAGCATAGATCAAATATTTTTTTTTATTTCTTATTTTCACTGAAGCAAAGATTCTCATTCTATACATTCTCAGTTTGAACTAGGTACGACAATTTTTAATTATTATATTTTTTTGAAAATTACAATATTTTAGATAGGCATTCCATGGGCAAAGTTGTTTAGTTTGATGTCCTTTATCGATTTATAATATAAAAAGGGTATGTTATAAAAGCGAGGTCTAGGCCAATTACACCCGACCAAGTTTCGCAAATGATTAAAAAGCTAAAGTCAAATGCACAGGGTTATGATTGCGTTTCTCTCTCTATGATCCTCATGACACTTCCCATTACTTTAGAGACTATAACCTTTCTTATCAACAAGTCTATAGAAACATCTACCTTCCCTGACTTATGGAAAAAGGCAGTGGTGACACCAATACCGAAAGTCAACCACCCAACTGAGCTTAGGGACCTAAGACCTATAAGTTTATTGTGCTGCTTATCGAAAATATTAGAAAAGGCTGTAAGCGAGCAAATGACTAAATACCTTGAAGATAATCATATTCTACCTGTTCTTCAATCAGGTTTTCGCAAACAACATAGCACGACGACAGCTCTTCTAGATGTGATAGACAATATACTCGAAGCGCAAGATAATGGCAATGCATCTATCTTGACACTACTAGACTGTACCCGAGCTTTTGAGTGTATGAATCACTCCCTAGTTCTCTCCAAACTAGCATACTATGGGTTCGACCTGCCTACCATTAAATGGTTTGATAGTTACCTCAGCTCTCGCTCCCAAATTGTTAAATTAAAGGGCAAATATGGTCACACTATCTATTCGGAAGAACAAGTGGTAGCGAGAGGTGCCCCACAGGGTTCTATTATCGCGCCATTATTGTTTATATTATACACAGCTGATTTGCCTAATTGTATAAAACACTGCAAATATCACCTTTTTGCCGATAACCTGCAAATATATTTGCCAATTTCCCCAAGCCAAAAAGAAAAATCGGTTGAATGGATGAACAAAGATCTTGAAAGTATAAATGTTTGGTGTCAAAGAAACTGTCTCGTAGTTAATCCCTCTAAATCGAAATTTATGATCATTGGTAGCAAAATACAGAGAGAAAAAGTCACAGCAAACCCATTTTCAATTAAAATAGGTGATTCTGAAATACAGAGAGTTGAGAAAGCTCGTAGTTTGGGACTTATAATAGATAGCGATCTCAAATTCGAAAGCCACGTATTAGAAGTAGTAAGGAACTGCTTCTACAAACTTAAAATAATCTACAACATTCGACAATACATTAATGTTGACTTACGAATTAGTTTGTGCGAATCCTTAGTACTAAGTAAATTAAATTATGGCGATATTGTTTACGGTCCATGCATATCAGCTCGCTCTAAACGGCTCATCCAGCGGGTGCAGAATGCATGCGTACGATATTGTTTTGACGTAGCCCCCAGATCACATATTTCCCCCACTTTGAATAAATTAAAAATGCTAAACTTAACATCCAGAAGGCATCTGCACTTAGCCACTCTCTTATTTGGTGTCGTCAAAGAAGGAAACCCATCTTACCTTTATAATAAACTTGTTTGGTCTAGATCAGTGTCCAAATATGAAACAAGGGCATCCTCCACTCTTCTGTTAACCTCTCTGCATCGGACGACTGCATTTCGTGGTAGTTTCCGATTTGCCGCAAGTAAATGCTGGAACGATCTACCCCCACCACTAAAGTTCATACAAACTAAACGAACATTTCAGACCCGAATGAAAGAGTACCTCATAAATTTACAAGCAAATCCTCACTAAATATCAAACTTGGCTTTCATTGAGATACTAACCATTGATATTTATAAGTTTTACTTATCACTTTTTTTCTTACATTGTATTTTGTTTTTTTGTTTATATATTCTTTATAAATTACTATCGGAAAAATTATATCGAAACTGTTTCTATATATTTATACGCAACCTTTGTTTTAAATTAGTGCCTTATCCCTCACTTCTCAGCCCGACCATAGTAGATAGCCTCATTATATAGTGTTGTAAATTAATGAATATTGTTTCAAAATTGCAAGCGTTCATTGTTGTTTTTACTTTTATTTATGTTATAATGTTTTCTTTTTCCTCATCAAATATGTGTCTTATGAGCTTTAGTAAAATAGCTGTAGTATTAAATGTGTCAATAGTGCAATTTTAAATACCTATATTTAAGTTAAACAGGGCTTTGACTGAAAATCAGTGTATGATGAGTATATACTCTGTCATGCGAATGCTGAGTCAAGGCCTTTTTGGTAATGTTTTTTTTTTCTTTTTTTGTATATATATATTTGTCATCGTCTTGTGTTAATTACCAAATAAACATTATTTCTTTCTTTCTTTCTTTCTTTCAAGCAAAACGTGGATACTCTGAACTCTAGGTGACAATGTCATGTGATGTTCCGAAGTATAAGTACTTCTGCCAACCCCTTCGAGGATGGACGGCGTGAACGTTTGAGTTTAATTTAAGTGGTTTTTGGGCGATGCCGTTGGAGACCCATCACCAATGATACTCTGTTTCTACATCTTGTCCGCTATCAACTTCCAACTGTGGCTAAGGAGTTTCTACCTCTAAAGCTCTGGCTACCCCCTTTTGGGACTTAAAGCCGTCAGTATGTATATGTACGTTTGAGTTAAGATTTAGACTATTTTTAGATTCACATAAAAATCCGTTAATAATAGCTTTGCTTAAATAACAGGATACCAAAGTATAGTCGAAACTAACTTGTATCTTTATTTCCTCCGCCGTAGGTACGAGTAAGTAATTGCACCAAATAAACTTTGCTATCCTAGTATCACGTACTGTGACTTCCGTAATCTTGAGCCAAGTTCTTAAAGAGAAGCACATAAGTTGAAAACTTGGTAACTTGTCGTAGAACAGCTACAGAACTGTTTTGCGAATCTTCTAAACTACAGCTAAGGCACGTTATAAATTCAGTTTGTTGGTACAAGGACGTGATAAAGCTAATTAGCATCGATGGCTCAGTGGTATTGTAGTTGTGTTTGGTGTAAAAAATATACATATATTTACCTTAATACAACTTTTAATACATATTTTATTTACATGCAATTTAATATATATTTTATAATACGTATTTTTAGTCAAATAGTCAGAACCATGTATAGTAAGAGCTTAAAATATAAGACAAACCAGCCACTCTTACTCCGTTGGTTAAGCGACCCGAAGTGGGTCTTAGCCTTAGACACAGAAGGTGCCACTGATCTTTGTCCTGTACAATCTCTTTCCAGTTGCCTGCCTGAAGTTCGCGCATGTCCTTTCCGAATTCGTCCCTCCATCGATATTAAACATATAGGATTGCTTTAAACTACTTATATTCAGTACGTTTTGCTGTATATTTGAAGAGTACTACTCTTTCTGCTATTTCTTAAAATATATAAATGTGAATTGTGAAGTTCGTTGAGGTTAAAACATTAAAATTTCTTCCCGTGTAAAAAAAATCATTAAAAATTAAAATTAAAATGTTGTTGCTAATCAGTTACGATACGACAATTTTTAAAAAAAAAAACAATATTACTTGAATATCGCTTTTGTTTCTCATAATAAAATTGACATGCAAAACTTAGATTGTAAACATATTTTCAATCTATTGCTCGCAGCGAGAGAATAGATATCTAAATTGTTTTGTAAAAGCTCGGTCCGACAGATTGAGCAATTAAATTTGACAGAGGCGTATTCAGAATCGCACTTTAAACTTAATTATATTTTTTGATTATAAATATTTTTATAAATATATTGACATCTCTTTTACTCCTCAGCAATGCCTCATTTAACCCTCTGCGACTGACGCGGTAGTCCAACAGACACCGACAATTTTAAACTTTGAGCGCCGCCGTTACGTGTACCTTACCGTAGCGGGTCCGCGCGGGGTTCTGTGTGCGGCGGGCGGTCGCAGTGAGTGCGAGTGTGTGTTGCTGTAGGAAGGTGTCCACGAGACTACTACGTCAGCGTTCAGGTAAGTGTCTACTATACTACCACCTCAGCTAAATGGTAATATCTCCATAGTGTCTCCTAAACAACCACCTCAGCTAATAAGTTTAAATCTGAATAAATAATAATATAATATTAAATTTATCTATAAAATTATACTACAATTAGAATATTTTTACTTTTAGCCGATTTAAATCTTTTTGTTCATGAAAACCTCATGTTAGCCGATTTTCAAATTCTTTCCCTAATAGAATTATATACCTACTTACATATCAATACTGATATTTTTTTAGATGGATGGCCCTAGGAATAACCACACACCAAGGACTTCTGTTCGTAAGAGAACATCTAGTGGAACTTTTATAAGTCACGAAGAGCGAGTATCGAGGTGGCTGGAAGAGGAAACTGAGGATGACTTCAGCGGTATTGATGACGAAGTCGAAGATCCAAGTTTGCTTGTTGAAGATAGCTTTGTATTGTATCAAAGTTGTAATGACAGTGATAGCAAAATGTGGAGAGGAACTTTTTTATTAAATAAATAAATAAAAATAAAAATCATTTATTTCAGGCTAGTAGCCCATATTTAGCCATTACATACAACACAAAATGAAAACTACAAAATACAAATAAATTAAAATTATAAAAACATGTCAATTAAAGAGTATGTCCCAAAGAATAAAATCAAAATAATAAAAATCAATATAAAAGAAAATTCATCAAAAAAAAGTTATAATCAATAAAATAAATAAAATTCAAAATAAAATAAAATTAAAATTAATTAAAATTTATAATTACTTTACAAACTATAGTACGAGAGGTGATGCGCTGGCATGTAACTGCATCCACCTCCTCATCATCGGCGAGTCCCAGCGCTCGGACAATGCTCTCAGGATTCCATTAGTGCTAGCCTGCAGGCGCCTCAATAACGAGGCGCTCCGTTTCCTCACTATAGCGTAGAAGTCATCAATATGAACTTCCGCAAACATGGCGGAAGCGCTACAGTAACGCGGCAGTTTTAATAGAATCCTGAGCGCATCGTTGTACTGCACGCGTAGTGCGCTGTACGTCCGCTGCGTGAAGTTCGTCCACAGGCCAGGTTATTGCATATGGCCAGAGATTTTGTGCTGAATCATATGATAAAGCCAGTATACAATGAAAGATTACCAAGGGAGCTCCGAATGACTATCACTAGAGTTCTAGGCAAGGATACCCCCCTCCACCACCAGTTGTTCTGTCTGTTTCACCAAGTGGTAAAAAAATATTTTCTATTTGTCCAACAAAAATAAAAAGGCAAATTAAATACCGTTGCTGTAATTGTCCGAAGCCAATTTGCCTTCAGTGCTCCAAGCCGTTGTGTGATAATTGTCAAACAAAGCTGTGATTTTGAAAGTCTCTAGTTTTTAAACTTAACCAACCAATATATCTCATATTTTGTAGACTGATTAATATAATTGTTAACTTTTGAAATGTTTAATGTTAAGTTAAAAAAAACGTTGATTTTGTAATTTTTCTATGACATTATGTGTAAGAAGAAATTTATAGACTTATTGGTATTAAGTAAATAAACGCTTTCTAATTATGAAAGTACTTACTGTTTTTTTTATTTCAAGTAAGTTTTATATATGAAATAGGCTAAAAATCTAATAAATATCAAAAATTTAATTGCATACTTAATTTCAACGTGTATATTTGTCGTTGAAATGGTGTCTCGTGGACTACCACATCAGTTGAATAGTAAAAGTTAAGCCACGTCAGCCGCAGAGGGTTAACTACTAAGTGTAAGTGATTGTCACTTTTCCCAAGTCCCGTTCAGGTGGTTGCCGGCGCCGGTTATAGCAGCAGCAAGTGTGTTTGCTTTTTATTTTAGAGTCTTTGAACATTCCCTAATTGGTATTTTCGTTGATAGCACACGTTTTCCGTAGCAGAATGGCTTCATAAACAGTTGTTCGAAAAGTTCTCTGTGGTAAAACTTATTCACCCCCCTGACTAATCGTTGAATTTCGAGTCTTCATCTAGGAAATTGAAGTATACGTCATTGAAGACTGTAAGATACAAGTGCATTAGTTTTAATCCTCGTCAATAATTTCTTCAGCAGTGTAAGTAATGCACTTCTGAATCCACCCATCGTGATACCAATAATCCTGAAATTTTAAAGAGGATGAGTAAATCCGGCAGCCATTTTGAAAGACATCGAAGCGTTTATGAAATGAAGATATCGGAGCATATTTTTGCTCCATGTTTTTTGATAAAAACAGTACCTATATTGAAGTTGTTAAAACCATGACACTTCGAGTGCTATTGTGCAAAATTTTGACGGAGAGTTTTAAAGACATTTATAACTATTATTTTTTTTATACGACAGCCGTTTTAATGGGCTTAATTATAACTAACTCAAACTCTAAAAGTTCACGCAGCATATCCCTAAAGGGGTTGGCAGTGGTACTAATACTTCTGAACATCACGTGACATTGCAACCTGGCGTTCAGAGTACCCACGCAATAACCATAAATTAATCACACATATGACTTTAGAAAAGAAAAATTGGTGTATGCCCTACACGGGATTTGAACCCTCGATGATCTACTGTAGAGCGGTGTTCTACCCACTGAGCTATCATGATTGCATGATAGTTTCATTCTTCTTTATAATTATTTTCAGCAGTAAATAATGCACTTCTGAATCTGACATTTTAACGAGGATGCGTAAAACCGGCAGCCATTTTGAAAGACACCGAAGCGTTTGGGAAATGAAGTTATCGGGGCATATTCTTACCCATGTTTTTTGATGACATTATCCCAATACCAATACCCATGTTATTGTGCTGAATTTTTATGCTTTATATTTAATATATATAATCTATACTTATAATAAATCTGTAGAGAGGTCAATTCTGTACATGAAATATATTTTGAAAATAACCATCAGGTGGTGATTAGGGATCGATACTGATGCCAAAAATGCAATCAGTAAAATTTTTGTCTGTCTGTCTGTCTGTCTGTCTGTCGGTTTGTATGTTCCTTATGGAACCCTTATGGTGACTGTGATAGCCCACTGGGTGACCGTGATAGCCCAGTGGGTGACCGTGATAGCCCAGTGGGTAGAACACTCGGTTATCGTGCAAACGACTAGTGTTCAAATCCTGGGTCGGGCCTACACCAATTTGTCTTTTCTAAAGACATATGTGTGGTTAATTTATCATGGTTGTTAACGGTGAGGGAAAACATCGTGAGGAAACCCACATGGCTGAGTTGTACTTAGTCATGTGACAGTGTATTCGTACAAAACGGCGATAGGCCTGCCCCCTATCACGTGAGTACACTGTCCATGCAAAACGTGGGTACTCTGAACACCAGGTGACAAAGTCACATGATGTTCAGAAGTATTAGTACCTCTGCCAACCCCTTCGGGGATATACGGCGTGAACGTTTATGTTATGTTATGGAAACAAAAACTACTCGACAGATTTTAACGAAACTTGGTACAATTATTCTTCATACACCTGCGCAGGTTTTTGTATACTTTCCAGCAGAGTAGTAAAGGGGAAATTTGGGAAATTTGGGGAAAACGGGAGAAGTTACTCCATTTTTTAAGCTTCCGTCGCGTGTGCAGCCTCAATGGTTAAACTTAAATAGAAATCATGTGTGACGGAAATATTCTTCATAAAATTATCTTAAAAAAAATCCGCAGCAGTTTAAGTCTATCTTTAACGGTTGACTCACAATAACACGTGTAATTCCTGATAGCTTAGCAGTTCGGATCATTCTGATTATATTTGTTTACTCTTACGTTAGTAAACCTCTCACTCATCCCAAATTTAAAAAAGGTAACATTATTACCTATTCAATAAAAAAAGAATCATAGAAATCGGTAGACAAAGACATCGCGCCCGTGATCAAAAACAAATCTTTACTAATTTACATATAACATACTAGATGGCGCCAGTAGTTGCATCCTACATCACGTAATGATTTATTTTTTTGATTGTTATAAATACTTCATAGCGTTTTATTCCAAAATTTGCTATTAAACGGAAATACTGAACCGTTCATCAAAGCGCATTTAAAATCACCAAACTACACTGTTTAGGGAGTGCTATAAATTTAATAAATTGAAAACATTGCGCTGAATTTCACAATGCTTGAGCAGTGACTGAAGAAAGAAACCTCAGATATTTAAAAAAACAACGCTACCCGTGCGAAGCTGGGACGATCCACTAGTATATACATATATTAAAAATCGCTTAGCTTAGTTAGGTTTAGGTCTTGGAAATGTAACATTTAATTAATAATTTCAATATAAGTTAATTTAGTTTCCTTTTTCACCCTCCGTCTGTGGCCCGAGTATTTAATTCGTGAAGCTTCTGAATATATATTAAATATTTATTTTTATAGCAACGATTTGGTAACGGACGACCACGGAGAACACACTTGGAGCAAATCGAGAGTATGCTCAAAAAGGCAGGCGTCCAAAGTATGAAGAATAAATAGAATTTATGAAAATATTGATGGATGTAATCAAAACTAGAGACGAAGTGGCGATCGATAGTCTCTGCCTACCTCAATAGGAACTAATAGCTTGAGTATACGTATGTATGTAGGTAGAATTGGGTATTGAATTATGAATAGTAATTATTATTTAGTATTCATACTCATACGAATATTTTTTAATATGCTACTACGTATGGTACCTTGAAATCTTACTCTCTCTTTTATTGGTGCTTAACTTGTAAATTGTAGTTTTGTTAATACGTAAATAATACGCTATGTTGTGACGAATAAGAATATCATCAACCCAAATCTTATCGTGAGTATCTTACGAGGTGACTGAATTCTATCACGGCTTTGAGTGTTTGTTGGGCGATGTGGCTGAAGACCCATTATTAACTATCGTTCATTTTACAATCTTTTCTCTCTTTTGTTTCCAAACTCGTTGAAAGGTTTTCAATTCTGAAGGTCCACCTTTTTAGGGTTTTTTAGCATACACATATACATATACTCACGTCTATAAATCCCTAAAAGGTGTAGCCAGAGCTAAGAAATTAGAAATTCTCAGCCACTTTTGGAAGTTGAGTGGGGAAAAGATGATAGAATGAAGGTTGTTTGGTCTCCAACCGCATCGCCCGAAAATCCCTTCTAAAGCCCCAAGTCCGTTATTCGCCTCTTACGTACACCCACCGGAAGAAATGGGGTAGAGCTATTCTAAGCCGACACTACACATCTACGTCAACTTTACCACAAACTTTCAGTAATATCATTGTTTAGTTCGTAAACATACTGCCCCGGGAGCTTTAAAAGCCGTAATATTACCAGTTGCACGGCCCCCATCCCCATGGTTTCAAATAAATAAGGGCCATTTTCTTAAGAGCCGAAGTCACACAGTGATTTTATGGCAAAAATCCAGCTCTGTCAAGCTGAACAAAAGAAATAGTGACCATAAATAAGTCAAGAAGTGTGGTATCGCTTAACTCTCCTCTACAATTAAAACAAAGAAAAGTTTAAAAAGAACAAAGCTAACAAAGTTTAGAACAAAATATTTATGTGCAGTTTTATTTAAAATTATATACCGCAGATCGTAAAACAAAGTGGGCTAAGTATGATACGAGATGGTGGCGTTTGCTACCTTGTTAGGGGTCTGCGGTGGAGTATATATAGAGCAGTTATTAATATTATTATTGATCAACCATTTCTTGCCGCAAGCAAAGCTTTTTTAGTTTCAGGCTTTTTTATGCGATCTGAGGCTCTAGCTGGGCTCTTTTTTGGAATATTTTTTTTGGAAAGGAATCCTCAAATTCATAATGTAAAAGGCGTAAAAGATTTTGCATCTTTACTGTGGTCTTCATCCCTGAAATGTTGAAAAATGTTAGTGGTCAAAATTACACGATAGAAAAATCTGACCTTAAGACTATGTATTAATTATTTGTAACGGTTTAAGTAAACAATAACCGGTGTTTGATTGTGGCACATATGTCACATAAAATGGGAATCAATAATAGCTATTTCTTTTGTGAATAAATTGCTCATTTGTAATAGAGGAATAGCGAATTACAACAATTCATACTTGTTTTTAGTTATACAAACAAAGCCCAATGCACTTACATTGTATTTAAAATATAAGAAAGAAAAACTTTCAACTTATAAATATAAAGAGTGTTTGCTATATAGTGTCTTAGAATAGCCCTTCCCCATTTCTTAAGGTGGGTGTACTTAAAGGCGACTAACGGTATCGGGGCTTTTAAGAGATTTTTGGGTGATGAGGTTGAAGACCCATCACCAACAACCTTTATTTTACCATAATTTCGCCACTCAATTTTCCAAAAGTGGCTGAGGCATTTCTAAATCCTTAGCTCTGGCTACCCCTTCTAGGGATTTACAGTCGTGAGTATATTTATATATTTAAGTATGTAAGTATAAAGAGAACTTTACAATTCCTGTAAATTTACACGCAGCTCTACATAAATATCAAACTTCTATAAAAATATTTTTAGAGCAGCAAAGAGCGTTAACAACGCAGCATGAGCTAAAATACTGTTATCTTACTCGGTTAATTTATATACGTATTCGTTTAAACAGACGCTTGTATTCCTTAAACAAGAATTTAACATCGTATCTTCTTCTTTACTTCTGTAAAATAAATTCTTATGACGGCAGTAGCCTAAATTTTAAGCGCCTAGGTAAATCGGAAAAAGTTTCAGTTCTTTTGTATCTAAATCTTTGTACCTAATTATGAGTCTCGATGAACTCTGGGAATTACATACATACATATACATAGACTCACGGCTATAAATCCCAAGAAGAAGTAGCCAGAGCTTTGGATTAAGAAATTCTTCAGCCACTTATGGGGATCGGATTGTAAAACACATGTATTTGGTGATGGGTCTCAAACCGGAACGCCAAAAATCACTTAAAAAGCCCCAATACCCTAAAACCCGTCTCTTACGAACACTTACCGGAACAAATTGGTGGAACAAACACTTTTGTGAGCCGACACTACACAGCTAAATTCATCAAATCCAAATGAATTTTATCTTAGTAATCATTATTTGTTCTCGTTACTAAATACAATTTTTGGTGATCTCCACAGGGGGCACCAGGTTGATTAGACTACTATGACTAAGACCGCACTCTCGCATAACGTGTCACTTTTTTGTGAATGGAACCGATAAAAGAAGTGCATTTATGTAACTCTCGGTTCAGTTTAAAAATATTGTTCAATACCTAAACAACCAAGTAGTCTCGGGTTTGAAGGCACTACTGTTTTGATGAGTACGAAGTTTGAGGGAATACTTTGTAGAGTTTGGAAATAATAACTTTTCCCAGCTTCAAACATTTGAGGTTTCAGACTTTTGAAATATGATTATTCTAAACTTCCTTACAAACGGGAAATTTCTCAAAAGACAGAATGAAACTTTTTGGCCACTTAGTATTTTTACTTAAAGACTCATACGTTCACGCCGTACATCGAGTCAGCGCCAATCAATTCATAAGACTTACACGAAAAAAACACCGTTTTTAAATTTCTGTTTATTTTCTAGTAATAAATAACACTGGGCCAATTTAGCGACAGTAAAATCTCAGCACTATAACAGAAAAGCTTGTGAAGCTAATGGTATAAAATCAAATTTTACTATTAAGTTTAAACCAAATTAGGGTCACTCTCGGTCTCGACTCTTCGGAAACGCGATGAACTCAATATATTTCTCCTCGTGTAGTCATTTCCTTTTATATTGAGATTAAAAATATTGATATTGTTGATGTACTTCATGAAATCATCACTTTGTTTTTACATAACATAACATAACATAAACGTTCACGCCGTTTATCCCCGAAGGGGTTGGCAGAGGTACCAATACTTCTGAACTCACATGGCAGCGCCATCTAGTGTCCAGAGAAGGTACTCACGTAATAGGGGGCAGGCTTATTTGTTTTTACCTATTTACTTATTTGCTGAAAATAAGTGCGCAGTACATACATATTCTCACGGCATTAAATTCCTGAAAGGGGTTGCCAGATATTCAGTTTTTGATGCTGTGTGGCGACCTGTTCGTAAAATAAATCTTCTTGGTGATGGGACTCTACTCCAACCAAATCGCCGAAACATCACTTAAAAATCCCCAATACCCTAAGTTGCCTCTTACGTACACCCGTAGGTCGGAATGGGGTAGTGCTATTCTAAGTCAACACTTTACAGCAGCAGTGTGCAGTGTGCGTGAACATCAGCTTTTCCTTAGGCAGGAAATAACATAACATAGCATAAACGTTCACGCCGAATATCCCCGAAGGGGTTGGCAGAGGTACTATTACTTCTGAACATCACGTGACTTTGTCACCTGGTGTTCAGAGTACCCACGTTTTGCATGGACAGAGTACTCACGTGATAGGGGGCAGGCCTATCGCCGTTTTGTACGAATACACTGTCACATGACTAAGTACAACTCAGCCATGTGGGTTTCCTCACGATGTTTTCCCTCACCGTTAACAACCTTGATAAATTAACCACACATATGTCTTTAGAAAAGACAAATTGGTGTAGGCCCGACCCAGGATTTGAACACTAGTCGTTTGCACGATAACCGAGTGTTCTACCCACTGGGCTATCACGGTTGTAGGCAGGAAATGTATGACAAATATGATTTTTTTATCTTTTTTACAATATTGTCTTAAAAATCGCGCCTTTCATAAATCGCATAATTTCTCACACGATCACACAACCTTACATTACAAACTTTTCTGAGGGACCTCATCTCTCTGCAATCAATCTGTTCTCATGCTTCTTCTGCCACATCCAGCATTCAGTGCCATACATATGTATTACTGCCAAATGCAACTACTTAATGAATTATTTGGAGATATATGAAAGTATCTTTGAAAAATGTTGATTTACGCTAAAGCCGGATAGTACAGAGTCCAGTATTATTCTATTAGCATCGCCTCCTGGCTTCGCTAGTTTACTAGAAATGAGATTTACCTGCTTACGATTAATGCTCTGAATTTTATAACGCAAAATACCTATCGCTATTTCAACATGCTTCTATTAGCTTTGGTTGTATGAATCTATTTTTGTAATCGACTTAATTTTGACCAGCTTTAAACGGATAGATTTTTATCAAACTTTGTTAACACATCTCATACATACCTACCTATACACATACTCAAGGCCCTAAATCCCTAGAAGGGGTAACCAGACCTAAATAAACAGAAATTTGTCAGCCACTTTTGTAAGTTGAGTCGGATAAAGGTGGTAGAATAAACCGCCTCTAACCTACACACACGAGAAGAAATGGGGTAGTGCTATTCTAAGACGACACTACACAGCTATATGTTATAAGTCTACGTATACAGCAACCATATCGAATTAATGAAAATTGAGAAAAAAACATCAATATCAGTCAAACGGTTTAGGAGAAGTTCATTGTCGGAAGGAAATGTAACGGGTAAAGGGTAAATGGAGATTCAGTCCCAAAATAATGAGATGAGGTAATCCTTAATAGTAATAGTAGTAGTAGGATACTTAATAGTAAAGGTCGTATGAGGTAAATTATTTGGTTAATAAATTGATCAGTTACATTAATATACAAACATACATACATATACTCTCGGAGAAATATCCCTTACATGAATAAGAAATTCCTCAGCCACTTTTGGAGCTTTTATGGGCAGAAGATTGTAGAATAAAGTTTATTGATGATTTGAAGTAGATCCTACTTTTACCAATATTTACATAGGCTTTACTTTCTAACTCAATTACTGGCAATACATACATAAATACATTCAATAGAAATCGTTCACATAGTTTAAATTTAATGTATGATAAACTCCTCAAAGCACACTTTTTGGGAATACATTTCATTTATTTTTTGGTCTATATTTATAAACAAAGCTAGAGAGGTTTGCCAAGATCGTAAAAAGTGGCGATCGATAGTTTCTACCTATCCCAATGGGAAATAATGGTGTGAGTATGTATGTATATTATAATAAGGCCACACAGATACCTTACTTAGATATCATCCCAGACGTTATACGTAGCAATCTATTAATAAAGATGATTTCGCTCAAAATAATTAACTTTACAAGTTTTTAAACTTTATATAAGCTCAGGCTCCTATAAATCGCACATTTCGTATCAAAGGGTTTCACGAATGTAATTAAAATATATTCAGCACTTATCAGCTACAGTGTACGTCTTAAGCTGACAGATTGAATACCTTAAAAAACTTTTCCTTTCATGTAAATTCTGAAAGCTTTTGTGTTGTTTACGCGGTTGGAATCTACTTTTAACTTGTTCTAACGTATTTACACAGAGATTGGAGGAGAGTGGTTGTTTGTATGTTTTATTTAAATAACTTGTATAATGTGTTAAGGTGCATAAAAAATAATTTTTGACAAACTTTTCTTATGGTTATGAAAACGTAACACAAATCGATGTAATCCAGCTCCATACACTTATAAGAGGTACATACTAAGTGCAAAGATCTAGGAGGTTTACACAAGCATCATTCTGTAAACGGTTATCGATTACTATCGATCTATATATTTGTTTAATTTAAATACATACAAACAAAGATAATAAAAGTTTATTCGGCGTTTCTTATTAAATGGTCACATATTATTTAATAAAGCATTGAGAGACAACCGTGATAGCTCAATAAATAAGAACTTATGTCCGACATGCAGACCACAGAGTACATTAATGCAGACAGGCGTCGGTCGATTCAAATCGCGGGTCAAGCCTACACCTTTTCTATGTTTTTTTGTTCTTTTGTTTATCATGATTTTTAACGGTGCGAAAATCGTGAGGACATCAATATGGCTGCGTATACTTAGTCATTTGTCAGTGTATTCGATCATAACGGCGGGCGATAGGCTTCCCCCAATACTAAAACTTATGAAATATTATATTTTAAACTGCACTAAATATGTAGTAATTAAAAACAACCGTGATAGCCCAGTGGGTAGAACACTCGGTTGTCGTGCAAACGACTAGTGTTCAAATCCTGGGTGGGGCCTACACCAATTTGTCTTTTCTAAAGACATATGTGTGGTTAATTTATCATGGTTGTTAACGGTGAGGGAAAACATCGTGAGGAAACCCACATGGCTGAGTTGTACTTAGTCATGTGACAGTGTATTCGTACAAAACGGCGATAGGCCTGCCCCCCATCACGTGAGTACACTGTCCATGCAAAACGTGGGTACTCTGAACACCAGGTGACAAAGTCACGTGATGTTCAGAAGTATAAGTACCTCTGCCAACCCCTTCGGGGATATTCGGCGTGAACGTGTATGTATGTATGTATGTAATTAGGAAGACCACATTACCAATGTATATGAGATACATAACTCTGGACCCACATTTATAACCTTTATACTATAATTAAGGTTCACAACCCCAAAAAGAAGTAGTCAGAAGTCTAGTATTAGAGATTCTCAATTCACTTTTGGGAGTTGTGTTGGGAATAATTTAAAAACAGGTTTTTTAGTGTTCGGTGGAGCCCCATGACCCATGGCCGGAGTGCCACATATCCCATAAGTTCCAAAATCTTGAGTCACCTCGTATGACACCCACGGAAAGAAATGGGTTGGTGCTATTCCAAGCAGGCACAATATAGCTGGCTACAACAAATAAATTGTTATAGTTAAAATATTGTAGCGTTTTGTTTATATTTTTGAATTGCGCGGAGCTACAAACGACCTATTTATGTCACAAACAATTCAAAAACATAATTCTTCTATTCAAATATCATTCAACATTGAAAATTACACACGATTACTCGAAGATTCTGGAACCATGTTCCCGTTTAAATCAATATAACACGGTTTCATATGACGCATTTCCTTTAGTTTCTATCCAATAATCTTTTTGCTCTCGTGTAAATGGCCCGAGCGAAGTATTAAAGTGTCGAGAGCATATGTCGTCATTTATCATTAAATGAGACCTAGCTCAGTCGTTATGTGATGTAAGCGCTTGTGGATAGACTTTCTTTATGATGAGAAAGGGAATGATGGCAGTTTTTATTAAAATTGCTTAACACGTTTATGCCGTACATCTCCGAATAAATGGCAGAGGTACTAGTATTTTTAAAAGTCACGTGACATTGTCACCTGCTGTTCAAAGTACACTATGTTTAGCTTATCCGTGATAGTTCAGTTCAGAACAGCTCTTATCTTGCAGACGATAAGGGTGCAAATCTCGGTTGGGGCCCACACTAATTTGTCTTTTCTCAAGACGTATGTGTGGTTAATTTATCATGGTTGTTAAATGTGAGGGAAAAGATCGTGAGGAACAATGTATTCGTACAAAACGGCGGTAGGCCTGCTCCCTATCACGTGAGTACACTGTCCAAGCAAAACCTGGGTACCTACTCTGGACACTAGGTGGCGCTGTCACATGATGTTCAAAAGTATTGGTATATTTACTAACCCTTTCGGCGATATTCGACGTGAACGTTTGAGTTTGAGTACTCAAAGTCCATATCTGTCAAACAATCCTTACATTCCCTTTATGATCTTCAATTCTTCTTTAAAACCTTGCAATGTGTGTCCAAGGACATACAGTAATAACAACTGGAAGTGTTTCTATCAATCAATTGCTCGAAATAAACGTAGCTCGGAACACAAGCATCATTCTGTAAACGGTTATCGATTACTATCGATCTATATATTTGTTTAATTTAAATACATACAAACAAAGATAATAAAAGTTTATTCGGCGTTTCTTATTAAATGGTCACATATTATTTAATAAAGCATTAAGAGACAACCGTGATAGCTCAATAAATAAGAACTTATGTCCGACATGCAGACAGGCGTCGGTCGATTCAAATCGCGGGTCAAGCCTACACCTTTTCTATGTTTTTTTGTTCTTTTGTTTATCATGATTTTTAACGGTGCGAAAATCGTGAGGACATCAATATGGCTGCGTATACTTAGTCATTTGTCAGTGTATTCGATCATAACGGCGGGCGATAGGCTTCCCCCAATACTAAAACTTATGAAATATTATATTTTAAACTGCACTAAATATGTAGTAATTAAAAACAACCGTGATAGCCCAGTGGGTAGAACACTCGGTTGTCGTGCAAACGACTAGTGTTCAAATCCTGGGTGGGGCCTACACCAATTTGTCTTTTCTAAAGACATATGTGTGGTTAATTTATCATGGTTGTTAACGGTGAGGGAAAACATCGTGAGGAAACCCACATGGCTGAGTTGTACTTAGTCATGTGACAGTGTATTCGTACAAAACGGCGATAGGCCTGCCCCCTATCACGTGAGTACACTGTCCATGCAAAACGTGGGTACTCTGAACACCAGGTGACAAAGTCACGTGATGTTCAGAAGTATTAGTACCTCTGCCTACCCCTTCGGGGATATTCGGCGTGAACGTGTATGTATGTATGTATGTAATTAGGAAGACCACATTACCAATGTATATGAGATACATAACTCTGGACCCACATTTATAACCTTTATACTATAATTAAGGTTCACAACCCCAAAAAGAAGTAGTCAGAAGTCTAGTATTAGAGATTCTCAATTCACTTTTGGGAGTTGTGTTGGGAATAATTTAAAAACAGGTTTTTTAGTGTTCGGTGGAGCCCCATGACCCATGGCCGGAGTGCCACATATCCCATAAGTTCCAAAATCTTGAGTCACCTCGTATGACACCCACGGAAAGAAATGGGTTGGTGCTATTCCAAGCAGGCACAATATAGCTGGCTACAACAAATAAATTGTTATAGTTAAAATATTGTAGCGTTTTGTTTATATTTTTGAATTGCGCGGAGCTACAAACGACCTATTTATGTCACAAACAATTCAAAAACATAATTCTTCTATTCAAATATCATTCAACATTGAAAATTACACACGATTACTCGAAGATTCTGGAACCATGTTCCCGTTTAAATCAATATAACACGGTTTCATATGACGCATTTCCTTTAGTTTCTATCCAATAATCTTTTTGCTCTCGTGTAAATGGCCCGAGCGAAGTATTAAAGTGTCGAGAGCATATGTCGTCATTTATCATTAAATGAGACCTAGCTCAGTCGTTATGTGATGTAAGCGCTTGTGGATAGACTTTCTTTATGATGAGAAAGGGAATGATGGCAGTTTTTATTAAAATTGCTTAACACGTTTATGCCGTACATCTCCGAATAAATGGCAGAGGTACTAGTATTTTTAAAAGTCACGTGACATTGTCACCTGCTGTTCAAAGTACACTATGTTTAGCTTATCCGTGATAGTTCAGTTCAGAACAGCTCTTATCTTGCAGACGATAAGGGTGCAAATCTCGGTTGGGGCCCACACTAATTTGTCTTTTCTCAAGACGTATGTGTGGTTAATTTATCATGGTTGTTAAATGTGAGGGAAAAGATCGTGAGGAACAATGTATTCGTACAAAACGGCGGTAGGCCTGCTCCCTATCACGTGAGTACACTGTCCAAGCAAAACCTGGGTACCTACTCTGGACACTAGGTGGCGCTGTCACATGATGTTCAAAAGTATTGGTATATTTACTAACCCTTTCGGCGATATTCGACGTGAACGTTTGAGTTTGAGTACTCAAAGTCCATATCTGTCAAACAATCCTTACATTCCCTTTATGATCTTCAATTCTTCTTTAAAACCTTGCAATGTGTGTCCAAGGACATACAGTAATAACAACTGGAAGTGTTTCTATCAATCAATTGCTCGAAATAAACGTAGCTCGGAACACAACTCGAGCCAGTAATTTAATCATTAACAGTCTACTTGCCGAGTGTCACGTCTGCAGATAATTCTGTTGACTGAACTTTATTGTTTTAAAGCAAATATGAGGATTTAATATAACCATTCATGTTTTATGTAAATTTTCATTCAGTTGCCTGTGATGAAGTGTGTTATTCTTGACTTTTTTAAATAGCTTTTCTTATATTATTGCGGAAATTAGTAAAACTTTTTTTGCTTTTAGTTTAAATGAGTTGTTGAATAAAATGGTCAGCGATTTTTCGGTGTTATTTTTAAGCGGGTTTTAGTTATAGGTTACAAAATGGTGTTTACAATTTCAAGATCTGTAGATTTAGTTGAAAATGGAAATGCAATCAAAAAATGCGGTGTTTTGAGACCATTTTTTGTCAGTTTGATTGGTATGTATCGCATTGTATAAAATATGATTTTTAGTCTTATTAATACTGTTTATATTATTCTTTTTTCTTTATTTTACAATACTTTTCAACGTTTTTCTAGTAAGACCGAAGGGTGGGGTGGCAAAGGTAGTAACACTTCTAAATATCATGTGACATTATTGTCACCTGGTGTTCAAAGTAGCCATAAATCGGACAATAGTTTAGGACAATATATTTATATAATATTTGTATAATTAGTTATATTATACAAATATAATATATTCATATTTGTTTAAAATAGGTTACTTTCATATTAAAGCTTTTGACACCTTGTTTGTTTAGAATCGGCTAAGTAGTTTAGGCGCTGCAATAAAAAATATCTACCCATATACATACATAGACTGCCAATATGACTAACCTTTCTTTTCTTATAATAAAGGAGGGTTGAATGTGTCTCCACTCCAGCCCCATTGCCAGAAAAATCGCGAAAACCTTAAAACGACCACACATGTGGAAAGATATAGGTTAGTGCTATTCTCTGCCGACCCTACACAGCTTATGCACAAATCATCCGACACAAATGTTAGTGACATGTTGTAGGATATTGCAAAACTAGGCAACTTTGAAAACTGTCGAAACTTAGTCATTTCTTGCCGCCATCTCTCAGTGTTGCAGTAAAGTCTGAAACTATAACAGCTACCAAATGACAATGTTTCACCTAAATTGAATTTAGTTCTGCACAAGTTGAAATTATTGACAGTAAGATTACTTACAGTTTGAGTTTGTCCTGTATTTGGTTCGTTGAAATACTGAAAATTTTCTGCGTAGACTTTGGATAAAATTATATTGTGTGTGGCGTTTCTTTAGAAAAACACTACCACATCTAATTCACTTCTTTTCATGCGATGTGGAAATGGAATGATGGGTTTTATAAGTGGATGGTTTGCGTATTAAAACATTCTTTATTATTTTAGCTGGGTTTTTTAAAATTCTTAGGCACTCACTGGAAGTGGAGTTTCTCTGATGGGCAAATCTCTACATAACTCAAAACCGATATCTTAACGGTTTTTTGACTATAGGAATAGAAATAATAAATAGAATAAGTGCCTTTTCTGAATACTAGTGGGCCGTTCCGACTTTAAACGGGTTTTAAGGATAATTTAAACGCCATCTACAAATGAAAATCTTGTTGCAATCGGTCAAGCCATTTCAGATATTACACGGCTGCGAACTGCTTGGTCTAATAAATTTGAAAGAGTTAGCTCATAAGTACGTATACATAATGGGTTGTGGTATGGGAAACTTCCTTTACGGCAAATTTTATTGATGAATAATGCATAATATATTTACTGATGTATGCATGTAAATACATCCACCACAATCATACAAGGTTTACCTATGATGAATTGTAATAATAAATGCTATGCACATAATATTTTTGCTGAACATACATATTCTCACGGTTGTATTTGGCCCAAAGGGGTCTGGCTACCCCTAGACCCTGGCTTCAGACTTATTATTGGCCAAAATGTAGTAGTACAGAAAAGTATAGATCAGCTAAGATGCTTAACTCATAATTTTCATCGTCATCAGCCAAAAGACATCCAATGCTGAACATAAGCCTCCCCTAAGAGACTTACTTAGGTTGTGCTATGAATAGTCAGACCGCGGCAGCGTGCTTAGGGATTAAACCGATGAGTCTTCTTCAACACCACGCTTGGAAGCGGTTAGGCGATCGTAGAATCGTATGATGTTCTTAGTGTTATCCTCCTGCCGATACACTAGTAATGCCACCGTCGGTCTTTTACGACTTCCGTGGAAAAGCAAAGGAGTATTGATATTCTGGGCCGCCATCACCTGGCTTATCTATACGAGTATATGCATCAGTCTTCAGAATTTTTTATCCTTTTAGTACTTTTGGTATTGTTGGTCCTTCGTTGCTTTGCAAGGACTATGGCCATATTGTCACACATACTAAGTAGATGTCATCTATTATTTTGCTTTCCGTTTAAACTATGTTAACTTGGTTTTTTATTTTATTAAATAGTGAAAGAATGTATGCCTGATCTAACCATCTCTTGAAAATTTATTTTAAATGATAGTTATAAGGCTAATAACTGTTTAAGACTTCTCTATATTTGGTTATGTAGCCCCTGATTTAGCCCCTGAAGTGATTTGTGCCTCAATGTAAATGCACTGAGCCAGCAAAACGTGTGTAGTCTGAACTCTGCGTGACTTAAATATCACGTGATACCTCTTGGGCATTTACTGTGTGAAAATTCTTTTAATTGTTACAGTATGTATGCCGTTCCTGACAAGAAGCATACAAGGTTATTATATAAAAATGTTACCGGAACAAAACCTGATATCTCATAGAGATATACCATGGAGTGATGTAGCCTATAGCTTTGCTACAACAATTATGCCTTCTTTAATTTGTTGGATGACATCAAAACACGGCAAAAAGACTATGTCAATCTTACTGTCGGTTATACAAATTGTAAGTATTTTATCTTGAGACTCAATTATGAAAGCTTTTACTTTTTTAACTAATAATTTATTTGAGGTTTGTCAGGATCGTGCGAAGTGGCGATCAATAGTCTCTGCCTACCCCAATGGGAACTAATGGCGTGAGTATATGTATGTAATTTATTTGAACGTAACATGAGTGAGAATAATGAACGAGCTGGGTTCCAAAAGGTGTGGTTACCGTTAAAGTACATAAAATACTTAGAAAATGCATTGACTAGTTGAAGTTATTAAAGATGATTATTTATCAACTTGGGCTATTACTGATGTGTAATGTAGCTAGTAATGATTTCCAGGATATTATAGAGTAGACATTAATTTTCTCTGTCTACCCGTGAACGAATGGCGTGAGTATGTACCTATGAAGGTACATAATGTGCAGATAAACGTATTTAAAAAAAATATCGGTAACAGATAATGAATAAATCAAATGCACTTATTTATAAGAAACATAGCGATTAACTCAACTGAATTTCTTCGTCGTAAATCCTCGAAGGTGTGGCAGAAGTACTAATACTTCTGAAAATTACGTGACATGTTTGTCGCCTAGAGTTCAGGGAATGGGCTTGCCGCCATTTTGTACAAAAATACTGTCACGTGACAATGTAAAACTCGGCCACGTGCGTTTCCTCACGAAATATTTCCGGATTAATTAACCACACATAAGACTCAAGAAAAGACATTATTTCTAGCACAATATTAGTTATATATTTTAATCGTATTGAAACCTATACAATAAATCGACCCCACAAAATTATCTATGGACTTTTATATTAAATCCATAATATTTTTTCCATTTCAGTTACCGTGTATTTGCTTTTTCTTCAATGCTACACAAACTCAAGTTATCTTAGCCAATGTTTTCTACGGAACAACCACAGCCATAGCATTTATTGTCCTACCAATATACGTAAAGGAAATGAACGAACATACATACAAAATATCGATCATATCAGTATTTATAATGATTGAAGCGATTGCAACAAACTTGCTACAGTTTTCAGTAAAGAGTCATGAAGACACGTGGTTGTATGTAATGCTCGTGTTAATTTTACTGCAACTCATTGGGTTTTTGAGTTTGCAGGAGACTCCATGTTTTTACGTAAATATAAATGATTATGAGGTAAGTTGTAAATATAAATTGATGAGCATCGATTGCTTGAACTAAAATGTCACGTTTTGCAAATGAGAGCACGATAGGTCGGTGCAGCACTACTAAAACTGAAAAAGCAAGCAGCTAAAATCTCTAAATATTTAAATTACTTTCATGATTTATGACAGAAAGCAAACTCCAAAATTACTGAAATTAAGACAAAAAAAACTTTACATTACATTTTGAGCAACTAGTTCTTCAAAAACCGGATGCGTTATTTAACTTCATCTTTACATCTATACTTTACTTACATCTGATACCCTCTTATCTCATACAAATGTCATGCCAGTCTACCTCAGGAGAATTAGAACAGCAATGAATCATGTAGTACCAGCGTGCCATAGAATCTTTGACGATGCATATATATTTAGCCTATTTTTTATTTACGCTATCTAGAGTTGGCTTAGAAAAGCACTAAACAGTTCCTTCTAGTGATATCGTAAAAGGCAACTGTGGATATTTAGGCTTTTAAGTGGTTTGTAGGCGATGCGGTTTGATACACGTCCCTAAAAACATTTCTTTTTTTTCATTTCACACTCAAATTTCAGAAGAGACTTGAGTGTATTATATATCTTTTATCGGATTAATAGCCGTGGTTTATTGGGGTTTATAACAATTTTAGAAGTTAATTGGCAAAAATATTGTAAAATAGAAATAATTACTTATGTATCTTCGGCCACATCGCCCAGCAAACTCAAGATTAACTACTTACAAACCATACAAACTTTTAAATAAAATAAAATTTCTGTATTCAGGGTAGTTTAATACAAACATGATCAATGGGAAACTACCGACCGATGCAGCCAGTAAACCTGTAGTGTTTGTATACCTCTTTGGAGTGGACTAAACATACGCGGTAGCGATGTGTACACACACTTATACTAGATGTTTCAATTGAAAATTCATTTGGGTTCATTTTTAGACAGAATATATTTAACATATATAAATAGGTAAAATATTCACGCTATTAGTTGTAATTGGAATTGATAGAAACTATAATATCGCCACTTTGTACGATCCTGGCAAGCTTCATCGACATATACTTACTTAATTAATTATAATCACGCCCATTATTCCCATTGGGGTAGGCAGAGACTATCGATTGCCACTTAGTACGATCTTACCAAATCTCTCTTGCTTCCCTTACATTCATTATTCTTCACAACCATGATCTTTTATTCTCCTAACTTCGGACCCCCACCTTTATAACATCGTTTTCTATCTGGTCTAACAACATTTCACGAGGGCGTCCTCTACATATACAGTACATGTTTACACTATTAGTTCTTATTTGAGTTGATAGAAACTATAAATCGCTACTTTGTACGACTACTGGCAAAGCTCTGAAGTTTTAACTACATATGTTTTTCATACATACTATTTATTCTTCAGACTACGGTCACTAGCCTTTTTCAGCACATTATCTATTTAATCTAAAACATCCTATTACCCTATTAATATTATAAATGTGAAAGTTTTGATGTTTGTGTGTTTGAGGCGAAAAAGCTCCTTAAGTACATAATGTATATGAATGAAATTTGGCAGAATGCTAGATAATGACCCGAATTATCAAAAAGGATACTTAAATAAATAAAAAAAATAAAAATAAAAATTAAGCCTGATTGTACTAAGAGTACCGGAAAAAACGCCTTATGCTTTGTTATTAGCAAATTTGACAGAACGGAGTCTGTCGGGTCAGCTAGTTGTCCATAAATACAATTGACACCAACGATTCATTTTAAAGTGGCTTTTATTTCACAGTATTTATTACAATTCGAAGTCTTGTATAGCGTAAGCTCATATAATTGGCGCTGATGCATGACTATCAATTTATCTCCTATCTGGTGACACGATTGCAGCATACTGATATATAGCAAGGAACCTATTTCAGTGTGGATATGATATTTAATGATTGTGCTTTCGATAGTTCTAATTTCGGAACTGGGATTTCATAATTCACTAATAATATTGTATAATATCTATATTGTCAGTGATAATATTATTTGCTGTGTAGTGTCGGCTTAGAATAGCACTACCCCATTTGTTCCGGCGGGTGTACGTAAGAGGCGACTAACGGTATTGGGGCTTTTGAAGGGATTTTTGGGTGATGCGGTTGGAGGAGACCCATCACCAACAACCTTTATTTTACCAACTTTTCCCCACGCACCTTCCAAAAGTGGCTGAAGAATTTCTAATCCCTTAGTTCTGGCTACCCCTTCTAGGGATTTATAGCCGTGAGTATATGTATGTATGTATGTAATATTATTGACGGCTCCCCCTTGAAAAAAAATCAACTCAGTTTTCCAGAGAAGCCAGTCAGCTTCAATATAAGAAATACCGCAGCCTGTATGGTAGGTCAAGTATAGAAAAATATGTAAAATAAAGCTTGTTGGGAATGGGTCTCCAACCGCATCGCCCAAAATCACTTAAATGCCCCAATATCCTTGATCATTTTTTACGACCACCGATGGGAAGAAATGATGTAGTGCTATTTCGATCCGACACTACACAGCTTTCTACTTTACTACTAAGTGCGAAAGAGACGGCTGTTTTATACCACGCAATATCTAGTTAAAAGGTCGCTCGTGCTAGTCCTGCTGAGTATATAATCTAAAGACTAGTTTTAGCTGACACCAAAACAATAAGTCACAAACATACTTTAGATATTCCAAATACTGGTTTCAACAAAACGTTTTTAGTATATTCTGTTTATTTCAGAAAACAGCTCAATGTTTAGCAAAATTAAACGGAAGCGATGAAAAAGATGAATTAACTAAATCACAATTGAATAAACTAAGGGAAGAGGCTGAAAAAGCTTTATTTATCGGGGATAAAAATCTTCGCCAGATTTGTAAGTTATCAAATTATTGTTAAGAATGGCTTAATTTTACTCAGGTAAGGCACAGATGTGAGACTCGGACACGGTTGTGTGGCTTCTCCGTGGCTCTTCAATTTGTTCATGGACGACTGTTTGAAAGAACTGCGCGAAAGTGATTATGGACTGAAAATGAGAGGGTTCATCATACTTGCATCAACAGTAAACGAGTTGCAGGAGATGGTGAACATTGCGTGTAAGCCTTCCAAAAGTAAGGGAATGAGAGTGAATGTGGACAAAACCAAAACAATGGTTTTTTGAGAGAGAGGAAGGTATGACAGAATATGAGATTGTTATAAGTGGTAAGAAAGTGGAACAAGTGAAAGGATTTGTATATCTCGGGAGTTTGTTTACTAGGGATGGAAAATGTAAGGAAGATATTGAAAGGAGAGTCAAAAAGGGAAATGCGGTGAATGGAGCCACGAACGGTCTGATGTCGAGTCAGTCGTTGTCAAAAAAGGCTCGAATGGCTGTGCGTAATGCTGTTCTGGTTCCCACGCTAATGTATGGTAGTGAATGTTGGGCTTGGCTGAAGTAGCATGAATGTATAGTTAATGCAATGGAAATGAGATCACTCAGAAGTATATGTAATGTAAGGTTGTGTAATAGAGTGAGAAATAGTGTGATCCGTGACCGAGTAGGTTTGAAAGATGACGTAGTATGCAAAATAGAAAAGGAATGGTGAGGTGGTTTGGGCACATAGAAAGGATGGATGAAAATAAAGTAGTGAAAGAGATATAAAGAGCCAATGTGGATGGAATTGTTAGTAGAGAACGGCCTCGCAAAACGTTTCTAGATCAGATAGAAAACGTTCTTTCAGACCCCCGCCTTTATAAAATCGTTTTCTATCTGGTCTAAAAACGTTTCACGAGGGCGTCCTCCACATATACAGTACATGTTTACACTATTAGTTCTTATTTGAGTTGATAGAAACTATAAATCGCTACTTTGTTGTTGAGATGGTTTGGGCACATAGAGAGGATGGATGATAGAAAATTGGTAAAAGGTATATAGTCCGGTCAATTTAGGCCTAAAATAAGGAGGAAGGTTACATAAATTCATAAGAAGCTGAAAATTGGCACAATTGTTCAAAACATGATTATAAATGAAACCTCAAAAGTCCCCATCGTTCCGAGGTGTGCTAAAAAATTTACACGAGGTCAAAGGTCAAAAAAAGGAGTTATTTGCGTTTTTAAGCGAAACAGTGAGTTTTTTCGCAAAATCATCTCAGTACAAATTTGTACATCAGAAAATTCTCTACAAAAAAGATATCAATATATTTTTTCCTAAAAGCCACCATTTTGAAGATATAACGCGTTGAAAAGTTCGATCATTGGTAATCTTCATACTTTGCACATGTACGCCACCTATGAACATCACTTATAAGGTGTTATAACTTAAATTTATTTGCTATTGGTGATTGTAACTTGTTTCTATACAACCACTTGCTTAGATAAGTTGCGATACGCAACTTTTGTTAAAAATACGCGTAATAAAAAGCAAGTACAACTAGCTTCTTAACCTCCAACCTCAGTAGCTGCTCAACAACATTTATTTCGGGTATATTACCAAGTTCAAGTGTGGCTTGGTAACCAGCTGGACCCTAAAGACTGGGGTTGGGAGTTGGTCGACAATACATTAGAGCCAGTTCTAACTTTACTTCCACCAGCACCTGAGAAACTTCTCAACTCAATATTTTGCAACTGTAAAAAAGGTTGTAATGCTAAATGTGGATGCAGAAGTTGGACTGTTTTGTTCCCTGGCATGCACAAACTGCCAAGGCCGATCGTGCTCTAATGTTGAGTCAGCTAATCTAGAAGACTCATATGATACCAATGAGGAATCGCTAGTGGGACAGTTGATCTGTGAAATAGAAGAAAAAGAACAAGAAGAAGAACAGGAAGAAGAACAAGAAGAAGACGAAGAACAAGAAACAGTAATCCTGGAAAATTACGAATCAGACGAGGAATATTAATCATTTCATTTTCAATTACACCGCCAATATTTTAACCAACCGATATGTACAATAATATTTTACAATAGTTTTAAAACAAATAAAATCACTGCAGACCCGTGGAATAGGCCTACAGGGGATACCACGTTAAAATAAAACACGCTAAGTACACTACCTCATAGGTGGCGCGGAAACGTGTGCAAAGTATGAAGATTACCAATGATCGAACTTTTCAACGCGTTATATCTTCAAAATGGTGGCTCTTAGGAAAAAAATTATAGGTATATTTTTTGTAGAGAATTTTTTGATCTACAATTTCGTACTGGAGTGATTTTGCGAAATAACTCACCGTTTCGCTTAAAATCGCAAAAAACTCATTTTTTTGACCTTTGACCACGTGTAAAATTTTTGGCACACCTCGGAACGATGGGGACTTTTGAGGTTTCATTTATAATCATGTTTTGAACAATTGTGCCAATTTTCAGCTTCTTATGAATTTATGTAACCTTGAATGTATAAATTGACCGGATTAATATTAGTAGAGGACGACCACAGAGAACACATTTTGACCAAATTGAGAGTGTGCTCAAAAAGGCTGGCGTCCGTAGTATGAAGAATAAAAGAGCATGTATGAGAAGAATAATGAATTTAAGGGAAGCAAGAGAGGTTCGTTAAGATCGTAGTGGTGGCGATCGATAGTCTCTGCCTACCCGAATGGGAATAATGGGCGTGAGTATCAGTAAGTAAGTAAGTATTTGTGGCAGTATTTTTATTATACAATATTTGGTGATATGTTTTTTCCCTTATATATGAGTTCATGGTGCAAACAAAACGTGAATACTCTGAGAAAAAATGAATTCTGATGCTTTTAGGAACAGTAAAACTGTACTTTACTGTACAGTATTGTTATCCGTAACTGTCTGGATAATACAAACTCTTTGCAAGGATCTTTATCTTATATGTATATAAAATCCCCCAGTTATTGAAGTGTCACATGATTTTTATTCCATACATAAATATAAAAAATGTTACTTATTTTAAAATCTGAATTCATGCTCCTCAAAGCACATGTGTCCCCCCATCAAGGGGCTCAAGCCCACCCTCTAAAAGATAAAGTTTGGCACGCTGGCTAAATGCAGGATAGCAGACTAGCGACTACTAGGTACCGTGATAGGAGCCTGAACCGACTAGCATGAACGATATGATAAAGTCTGGCACGCTGGCTAAATGCAGGATAGCAGACTAGCGACTACTAGGTACCGTGATAGTAGCCGGAACCGACTAGCATGTACGATATGATTCAATTAAAACTTGCCAATTAAATATTTGAGCTAAACCGAGAACTAAACCGGATATCGAACCTGAAACCTCTCCTTCCTACAGATTTAAGACCCGATTTTCCCTGACCTCTTTATCATTCAAACATACTGAAATACTTTAGGGTACACTTGCTAGTATATCTGTAAGTGTTTCCACGAACGTGATTCTCCAAAAGTATTTATTTGTGGCTGTGCAGAGTTCCTATTAAAAGTGGTGTATATGTATGTATGTTTATATTTTCATTTGCAACGGGTCGAAGTGATAGACGTGAAAATATGGACGATCTATCAATAATTTTTATTTTTAATCAGTTTCATCCCCCTTTGTAATCTTGTCTGGCTGAGAGGTTAAACCAATAATTTCTAACATAGTAATTTTTTTCCAGTAAAACATAAACCATGGAGGCAGGGAGCAAAAATTGGCTCCGTCATTTTAACATGCTACACGTTGTCCGGTGCCGTTTTATTTCTGAAACACGAAGATTTATTGAAAACTGCTGATATAGTAAACGAAAAACTTTTGGACGATATTCTACCTATTCTTATGCTTGCTGTCAGCTTCATTACCATTGCATTGGTAACTGTGGTTGAGGTTAAGGTAAGGATTCGTTTTGTATATTAGTTTTTATAGTGAACATTATGTAATACACTTTTTAAACTCTTGCGGCTTGTAGACATTATACATATTAATCGGGATTAACTAGCGATATCACCGGTCAGCATCAGTAGTTATGCCGAAACGTCGGGCAAACATATTACGTAAGTGATTTTAAAATATCGTTGGGCTATCCCGATTATTATGTATAATGAATACTATGTAGTCAACAAAATATTGATGAGCGATGCCCATCAATAACAAATATTTATTATTCAATATCATCCCCACTGAAGTTTTAAAGATGGCTGAGGAATTTTTAACTCTGAGGCTCTACTCACCCAATTTTGAGATTTATAGCCGTGAGTATATATATCACATCAACCGTCATTGGTGATTCAACCAAGCTTTTTACCCCCTTTAAGAATTCATTGCTACAAATCCACTGTATTGAATAATGATTTTTGTGCCAATCTAAATGTTATGTATAATCTGTTTCTTAAGAAGATTTAAGACCAAACATAAAAAATGGAAAGAGAAATGAATTACGCTAATACAAGCCAAGAATACGTTTATGATTATTGTTTTTTTTTTTGTTTGTTGTCTAAGGAAATAGTTGGGGCCTTTAATTCTTATACTTTTATTGCTTTCTAAGAAATGATTTCAATAATTCGAGTACAAATATTTCCTCATGAAAAAAAAGACCTCATACAGTAACTCCAAAGTTAATCGAGCGGAAAGATAAAAGCTCTTTCAAGTTACCCTTTTGAAGGTTTTGGTGGTAATTGTACTACATTTGCAGAAATTATTTCCTTTTACATATCTCTAAATGTTTGAGTCGTTTGTCCTAATGTTACATCATTCGGTACGTTTCTTTGTCAAAGATTGTTGATATTACAATGAACCCATCAGGTTTGCTCGTCGAGTGAATACAGTTTATTGTGCCCTTCTAGTGTTGGAAGTTCCATCGTAATAAGTTTAATAAGTTAAATCATCAGCATAGCTAGAACGAGTGACCTTTTACCTAGATATCTCGTGGTACAAAACAGACATCTGTTTCGCAATAACTTAGAATCGTGTACTGTCATTTCATTCTATCTGGTATGGTGACGATAAAATAGCCCTCGCCTCCTATGACATCTAGCTAGCGCTTTCTTACCCAATTAAAAGGAAATCGATCAAAATGGTCGCCTAGCATCTTCCTCATTCACGTTCATTCAATGTTTGATGTGTTTTTGTTTTTCGATCTAATGTATTTTTGGCACTGCAAAAAAGATTTTTTCTTTTATTACCCTTTTTTCTTTAACTTTAAATGTTGTATTTAGTCATGTGGCAGTTTATTTATTCAATTTACTGTTGGTACTCCGAACAATAGGTGTCACAAATTACGTTCAGAAACTTCCGGCGTATGAATTGGGTTAAGTGTTTGTTTGGTATTTTTTGCATTCGTTTTTTTTTATGAGAACATAAAACATCAGAGTTTTTAATGTGTTAATTCTATGATAGCTTATGATTCAATAACAAATCTTCTATGTTTTTCAGTATATAATAGCGACATCTTTTGCAATATTATCGGTATCGTTGGGAATATTCGGTGTTTTCATACAAAGCGATATGATATCTACCGCGTTCTGGCTGCCAGTTGTGTCTTTGGCTTCAATACATGTTGGATATTATTTGGGACACTTGTTGCCCTATGTTCTCCTGGTACTTGTTTTTAATTTTAAGGTAATTATGTTTATTTTTATTTCCTCATGTCTATCATATCGTTTTTACAAGATACACACATACATATACTCACGGCCATAAATCCCAAAAAGGGATAGCCAGAGCTTTAGAGCTAGAAACTCCTCAGCTACATTTAAAAGTAGATGGGGACAGGATTGTATGAATAAAGTATTGTTGGTGTTGGGTCTCCAACCGCAACTTAGTCGCCTCTTACGACACCCGTGGGTAGACAGGGGTAGTGACGTACTAAGCCGGCACTACCCGGAAACTAACATATCTTTTTTACAAGATACATACATACATACATACATATACTCACGGCTATAAATCCCTAAAAGGGGTAGCCAGAGCTGAGAAATTATAAATTCCTCAGCCACTTTTGGAAGTTGAGTGGGGAAAAGATGGTAGAATAAAGGTTGTTGGTGACGGGTCTCCAACCGCAGCGCCCAAAAATCCCTTAAAAAACCCCAAATCCGTTAGTCGCCTCTTACGTACACCCACCAGAAGAAATAGGGTAGTGCTATTCCAAGCCGACATTACACAGCTACAAGATATTGTAAGCATTTGTCTCTTTGAATAACGAGGCTGATTTATGGAATAAAAGTGGGTCAATGGTAATGTAATATAATGTTAAGCCGCAACGAAATAGCCACTAATCACTGAAGTAGCCTAACATTATTTTATGTACATACATACATACATACATATTCTCACGCCGTTAGTTCCCATTGGGGTAGGCAGAGACTATCGATCGCCACTTTGTACGATCCTGGCAAACCTCTCTGGCTTCGTTTACATCCATCAATCTTTTCATACATGCTCTTTTATTCTTCATACTGCGGACACCTGCCTTTTTGAGCACATGTTCTATTTGATCCAAATGTGTCCTCCGAGGTCGTCCTCTACTAACATTACCTTCCACATTGGCTCTATATATCTCTTTCACCAATTTACTGTCATCCATCCTCTCTATTTGCCCAAACCATCTCAACATTCCTTTTTCTATCTTTCTTACAATATCATCTTTTACACCACACCTTTCACGAATCACATCATTCCTCACACGATCACATAACCTTACATTACACACTTTTCTGAGGGATCTCATTTCTACTGCACTTCACTCTACTTTCATGCTTCTTCTGCCACACCCAACATTCACTGCCATACATAAGCGTAGGAACGAGGACAGCATCATGCACAGCCATTCGGGCCTTTGCAGACACCGACTGACTAGACATTAGACTATCCAGTGCTCCATTTACCGCATTACCCTTTTTCACTCTTCTCTCGATATCTTCATCACACTTTCCATCCCTAGTAAACAAACTTCCCAAATATACAAACTCTTTCACTTGTTCCACTTTCTTACCATTAATCTCAATCACGCATTCGGTCATATTCACCTCTCTCTCAAAAACCATAGTTTTTGTTTTATCCACATTCACCCTCATTCCCTTTTTCTCAAAAGACGCACATGCAATATTCATCATCTCTTGCAGCTCTTCCACCGATGATGCAAGTAGCACTTGATCGTCGGCATATAAGAGGCATTTAATGATGAATCCACCCATTCTCAATCCATAATCACTTTCACGCAACTCTGTTAAACAGTCATCCATGAACAAATTGAAGAGCCACGGGGAAGCTACACAACCCTGTCGGACACCCCGAGAGATCCCGAACCAGTCAGTATTTTCCCCGTTTACTCTCACACATGCACTGGAATCCTCATAGAGTGATACCAGTGCACGTATAAGTCGACTCCCCAAACCGAACTTGGATAACACCTCCCATAAACACTTTCTTACCACCCTATCATACGCCTTCTCTAAATCAATGAAGGAGCAATACACCTTTCGGTTCTTAGCTAAGAACTTTTCGGTGATGCTCCTTAAAGAGAAGATTTGGTCCATACATCCCATTCCCTTTCTAAATCCTGCTTGCACATCCCAAATTTTATCTTCCGTTTCATTCATCACTCTTTCAATCAAAACCTTTGCATACAATTTACCGACAATGCTGAGTAGGCTAATTCCACGGTAGTTTCTAGCCTCCTGGTGTGACCCCTTTCCTTTATATAAAGGCACAATTACCGCTTTGCACCAGTCTTGTGGCACTTTGCCACTCGACCAGCATTTTTGGAAAAGGAAGTACAACCAGGAAGCCACCACCCCTTTACCAGCCCTCAGCATTTCAGTGTTTATCCTGTCATACCCTGCCGCTTTCCCTAGTTTCATACTTTTCATTGCTTTCATTATTTCTTCCATACTGATCTCACTGTCACTAAAGTCACCCATAACGTCGTTCCAATCAACATTACTGCCGATTGGCGAAGAAATGGATGTATCCTCTTTTTCAAAGAGTCCCTCAAAATAGTTCTTCCATACTCGTCTTATGCTACTTTCATCCGTCGCCAATTCACCCTGTTCATCTCTCACAACATTCACTCTCGTGTTTTGGGAAACTCCCTTTTCTTTCCGGATATATTTCCAGAACAACTTTTGGTTATTCCGGAAATTATCGGAGAGTTTCCTCTCACACCATTCTATCAGATCACGCTTTTTCTTTTCTATTTTCTTCTTAACCTCATTCTTAACTCTCTTATATTCATCTTCACTATTCTTCACTACATCATCTGTTACTCTCGCATACATTCGTTTACTAGCTTTAATCGCTAGTTAATCTAACCAAGCTTTCTTCTTATCTCCAACTGCCTCTTTCACATCTTTATCCCACCAACTTGTTGGTGGTCTATTTGCTCTTTTACTCAATCCACATACTTCCGTCGCACATTCAACCATTGACGATTTGAGCACATCCCATACTTCTTCTATTTCCAATTCATCCTTCATCTCCACGCAACTTAGCCTGTCGTCCAATTTCTTCATATATTCATCTCTAATATTTTCATCCTCTTCCAATTTCTCCACTTTTATTCTCGCAAAATCCGTTGTTGACACTTTAGGCCTGTGACGCCAACGCGTGCACAGACCCCTAAATCGTGATATAACGAGAAAGTGATTTTATGTCTTGTTCAGCATTTACATTATAGTAAATTTTATGGCCTATTGTGGAAACGATAAAAACAAATATAACAAAAAGTTTTGCAATTTAACGGAAAATTTTAGTAAAATATAAAAACTATATTCCTGAAAGATGTGACAAAAGTTTTAGGAATCAATAAATTCGTCAGCTAATTTAAGAAGTTGATAGGGAACTATTCTTTAAAAATATTTTCCAGCCACTTCCTTCCACACCAGTGCTAAGGGTAAACAGGAGATTGTGTATTTATAGTTAAAACCAAATGTATGATGATTTATCAAGGTTTTCAGAGGTGAGAGAAAACATTGTGAGGAAACCTACATAACTGAGTTTCTTTTCGTCACGTCATAGTGTCCTTGTACAAAGTGGCCAAGGGCTTGTTTCAAGTGAATGCACTGTCCAATTAAATCTTTACAAAAAAGTTGGTACATTCGCCAACCTTTAGAGATTTACGTTAATTTTAAGAATGTAAATAGATATCGAGAGGTTTGCCAGGAACGTGCAAAATGGTAATTAATAGTCTTTGACCTGCCAATGTTGACGAATAGCGTAAATATATGTATTTATGTTAAGTTTTAATTTAATTTACAATTTATTTATTTAAGCTGAGGTTGATCTAAATTGAATAGTTATTTTTAATGTTTCAGGTGACAACCAAAGTGATCAGTTTACTATTCACATGCAACGAAGTTTTGAGATGCATACACATCCATACATTTCCATACATACAAGATTTTATTGGACTTCATACTTTTATATATATTTTTGCTGGCATCAATATGTATGGAGCTGTTTTTACTCTTTTCGCTGTCCCGGGAATAAAGAAAAAAACATTAAAGGAAATAGAGAAGAAATTAAATATTATACCAATATGGAAGCAGTGAAATAAGTTTTATTTTATGTACTACACTGATAAGCTTTTCCTTTCTATCCATTTTCCTTGTCTGACTTTTGGCAACCACATCTATACAAATACAAGCTGACCCGGTAAACATTGGTTTCCATATAATAAACTTATTTCTGGAGAATTTCTAGTCTGTAAAATTAAAATAAATTGTTCGGAATGGACAACCCTTGACATGTGACAGTGTATTCGTACAAAACGTGAGTGTTCTGAACACCAGGTGAAAATGTCACGTGATGTTCAGAAGTATTAGTATCTACATACATACATACATACATATTCTCACGCCGTTAGTTCCCATTGGGGTAGGCAGAGACTATCGATCGCCACTTTGTACGATCCTGGCAAACCTCTCTGGCTTCGTTTACATCCATCAATCTTTTCATACATGCTCTTTTATTCTTCATACTGCGGACACCTGCCTTTTTGAGCACATGTTCTATTTGATCCAAATGTGTCCTCCGAGGTCGTCCTCTACTAACATTACCTTCCACATTGGCTCTATATATCTCTTTCACCAATTTACTGTCATCCATCCTCTCTATGTGCCCAAACCATCTCAACATTCCTTTTTCTATCTTTCTTACAATATCATCTTTTACACCACACCTTTCACGAATCACATCATTCCTCACACGATCACATAACCTTACATTACACACTTTTCTGAGGGATCTCATTTCTACTGCATTCACTCTACTTTCATGCTTCTTCTGCCACACCCAACATTCACTGCCATACATAAGCGTAGGAACGAGGACAGCATCATGCACAGCCATTCGGGCCTTTGCAGACACCGACTGACTAGACATTAGACTATCCAGTGCTCCATTTACCGCATTACCCTTTTTCACTCTTCTCTCGATATCTTCATCACACTTTCCATCCCTAGTAAACAAACTTCCCAAATATACAAACTCTTTCACTTGTTCCACTTTCTTACCATTAATCTCAATCACGCATTCGGTCATATTCACCTCTCTCTCAAAAACCATAGTTTTTGTTTTATCCACATTCACCCTCATTCCCTTTTTCTCAAAAGACGCACATGCAATATTCATCATCTCTTGCAGCTCTTCCACCGATGATGCAAGTAGCACTTGATCGTCGGCATATAAGAGGCATTTAATGATGAGTCCACCCATTCTCAATCCATAATCACTTTCACGCAACTCTGTTAAACAGTCATCCATGAACAAATTGAAGAGCCACGGGGAAGCTACACAACCCTGTCGGACACCCCGAGAGATCCCGAACCAGTCAGTATTTTCCCCGTTTACTCTCACACATGCACTGGAATCCTCATAGAGTGATACCAGTGCACGTATAAGTCGACTCCCCAACCCGAACTTGGATAACACCTCCCATAAACACTTTCTTACCACCCTATCATACGCCTTCTCTAAATCAATGAAGGAGCAATACACCTTTCGGTTCTTAGCTAAGAACTTTTCGGTGATGCTCCTTAAAGAGAAGATTTGGTCCATACATCCCATTCCCTTTCTAAATCCTGCTTGCACATCCCAAATTTTATCTTCCGTTTCATTCATCACTCTTTCAATCAAAACCTTTGCATACAATTTACCGACAATGCTGAGTAGGCTAATTCCACGGTAGTTTCTAGCCTCCTGGTGTGACCCCTTTCCTTTATATAAAGGCACAATTACCGCTTTGCACCAGTCTTGTGGCACTTTGCCACTCGACCAGCATTTTTGGAAAAGGAAGTACAACCAGGAAGCCACCACCCCTTTACCAGCCCTCAGCATTTCAGTGTTTATCCTGTCATACCCTGCCGCTTTCCCTAGTTTCATACTTTTCATTGCTTTCATTATTTCTTCCATACTGATCTCACTGTCACTAAAGTCACCCATAACGTCGTTCCAATCAACATTACTGCCGATTGGCGAAGAAATGGATGTATCCTCTTTTTCAAAGAGTCCCTCAAAATAGTTCTTCCATACTCGTCTTATGCTACTTTCATCCGTCGCCAATTCACCCTGTTCATCTCTCACAACATTCACTCTCGTGTTTTGGGAAACTCCCTTTTCTTTCCGGATATATTTCCAGAACAACTTTTGGTTATTCCGGAAATTATCGGAGAGTTTCCTCTCACACCATTCTATCAGATCACGCTTTTTCTTTTCTATTTTCTTCTTAACCTCATTCTTAACTCTCTTATATTCATCTTCACTATTCTTCACTACATCATCTGTTACTCTCGCATCCATTCGTTTACTAGCTTTAATCGCTAGTAAATCTAACCAAGCTTTCTTCTTATCTCCAACTGCCTCTTTCACATCTTTATCCCACCAACTTGTTGGTGGTCTATTTGTTCTTTTACTCAATCCACATACTTCCGTCGCACATTCAACCATTGACGATTTGAGCACATCCCATACTTCTTCTATTTCCAATTCATCCTTCATCTCCACGCAACTTAGCCTGTCGTCCAATTTCTTCATATATTCATCTCTAATATTTTCATCCTCTTCCAATTTCTCCACTTTTATTCTCGCAAAATCCGTTGTTGACACTTTAGGCCTGTGACGCCAACGCGTGCACAGACCCCTAAATCGTGATATAACGAGAAAGTGATCTGTGCCAACGTTAATGCCCCTATGGACTCTGGTGTCAACAACCTTTGCTCTTAGCCTTTCATCCACTACCACAAAATCTATCATACTTCTCTCGCTTCCCCTCTGTCTAGTATACATATGGATATCTTTGTGTTCAAACAACGTGTTCGTAACACAAAGATTCCTCTCCAAACATACATCAATCACTTTCTCACCATTCTCGTTCACTCTTTTATCACCAAACTTTCCTAAAACTCTTTCACAACCGTTGCGTGACACACCAACCCAACCATTAAAATCTCCTAACATAACAATTTTCTCATTTTCATCACACCCATTCGCAACATCGTCTAACAGATTCCAAAACTCCTCCCTCTCGGATAGTGATCTAGACATGTCCGGAGCATACACGCAAATTATGCGCATCCGGACAAGCCCTAACTTCACCTTTATCCATAGGAGCCTTGGACTCACACACGCATAATCTTTCATGCACTTAGCCATCCTTTCAGATATCAGAAGTCCCACGCCTTGGCAAGCTCTGTCACTCTCGGCAACTCCTGACCAGATAGCTGTAAATGGGCCAAGTTGTGAAACCTCTTTTCCCTTGCGCTTCGTTTCATTTACACAAAGAAAATCTAGTTTTCTTTCTTCCATAATCAAACATACTTCATCTAATTTTTCATGCATCCCTCCACACACATTCATCGTACTAAAGCGGGTCTCTTTAGCCCACTTTTCGCCCCGTGAGGAACCACGGCGTGATGAGTGGCGAGCCACATCGCCGCCACCGCGTTTAATTGTTTGTAAACACATTTGGTTCCCACGGAAAGCAAGGGAAATATACTGTCCGCCTAGCCAGAGCCCCGCTTGACTAGGTAAGGTTATTTAGTACCCGGAGTTCACCAGGCTCCGGGACGGCGGCACGCTAACGACCAGGCTCACCCCTGGCCACGCATCCCTCGGCACGGCAGACCTTGGATTGGTGTGGGGGCTAAGATGAAAAAGCCCTTTTCCCTTAGTCGACTTCTACGACACCCACGGGAAGAGATGGGGTAGTGCTATTCTATGCCGACACTACACAGACATATTAGTATCTCTGCCAACCCATTCGGGGATATAATAATAATAATAATAAATCATTTATTTTCAGACAACAAGGTCCATATAATATTAGTAAACTTAGTCTATGTTAGTATTTTACAACTTGGTAGGCAGAGGCTTTGAGATCTGATGCGCAGCCCTGAAGCGCCGGAACACTATTCCCTCAGGCCAAAAATTCTCTCCTAGCAGAATCTTCTCGTGGACTGCGGGAACCTGGAGCCAGTAGGATTTGAAGTTAGTATGCCTACTGGGCTCCAGACGTGAGATGTTGAGCACGGTAATGGGACCGAGGCTCGTCTGCTCAATGTGACGCAAGAGTCCGCAAATGTCCGGTATGACTGTTTGAGTTTTGGGTTTATTGAAAATTCTATACGAAATATTCTTTGAGTGGCATGCAGTGCAAAGTAGACTGCATAAAGTTTGTGTTTGTATATCTGCACACAGTAGACAATTATGCTTATGATATGTCATTATTATGATATGATTATCATTCGAGAGTGGTTTATTGTTGAGAGAGGGAAGATAATTTGCAGTGCAACGACGGTAGGCAGGTAACCTGAGGTTTATTATTTTAAGAGGCCACAGATGCAAAATATTTATTATAATATAATATAATGTAATTGTTGGTATTGGGTCTCCAACCGCATCGGCCAAAATTCATATGTTAACTAACTACATACATTAATATTGTAAATGATATCTTACTTGATCCTAGGCAACCTATGTTCTAGTGTTTTCTTTCATAAATGCTTTCAATTGCGTATTACATAAAGCCTACAAAATTGTCGACAGGGGAACAATTCTGTGAAAGTCACGTGGAATTGCACCCCTGGATCGGTATCACGGAATTTAATAATACGCGGCTTTGTAAGTCGACTTTTGTCACTGGCACTTTTTAAAGCGTACCGTTTGGTTCAAGGCGCGAGATGTTACTGTAATATTTTGATGGAATTAAGTTAATATAAATTACTTAAGCTTTATATTAATTTCACTACCTCACTTTTTCTTTTCTTCTCACGGGTAAAGTTAGAGGTGACTGAGGGTGTGCTTCGGAGGGACGTTAAGCCGTCGGTCCCGGGTACAATCACAGTAGTAGTCGTTAGTCTGCCAACCCGTAAGTGTCCAGCGTGGTGGACTAAGGCTAAATTACCCTATATAGGGTAGGCTCGAGCCCCTTTGATAGGGACATACATGGGCTGAGAGAGAAGGGTACGAAGCTATTTTAAATGGTTTTTGAGATATGCATTGGAGACCCATCACCAACGACACTTTATTTCTACCATCTTGTCCTATCAAATTCCAAATGTGGCTCTGAGGAGTTGTGTACTCACATACCAAACATACGTAAATTACCTTAAGTTCTCACAAACAGCATTTTTATGAGAAATGTATTCACAATTCATCGCATTTATAAATACAACCAAGATAATTTTTGAGTGAAATTTTGCTAATGTATTTTATTGAATCACTTTGCGCCTTCCCACAATCGTTTTCCTAACCCGCCCCCGACGTCGTCGATTGTGTTATTTTTTTAGCAAATATTTTAGATATTTATAAGCTGAAACTAAAACATGATACAAACTGAAAACGAATGCACAAAACACATAAATAAACACACTACTACACCTAAAATTATTGTATGGGCTGTAACATATTATGAGTTATTGATGCTAATCTTCGTAGCGAACCCATCGCTAACAATCCTTAATTTTATTACCTTATCTCTGATAAATTACCAAAAGTGGCTGGACAATTATAAATTCAGACATATAAATTACGTCATTATTTCCCATTGGGGTAGGTCCAATCTTTTCATACATGCTCTTTTATTCATCTTACTTCGGACGCCTGTCTTTTTGAGCACACTCTATTTAGTCAATATTATATCGATATATTTTAAATTCCCAATATCAGAGTACCCTTTTCAGAATTATAACCATCAGATCAAGTAGGTAGGTTCTATACCAACATATTAAATGAGTTTTGAAAGGGCTGACGAGCGAAAATCAGATGGGAAAACTAACGTGTTGACCTTCAATTTGCATATTTACAACTTGCCAAAGTTTGGTGAATTTATTCCCCTGGCTGATAGAAAACCTTTTGGAACTAGGTTTGTTTGGAAATATAATTAACACTGCAAAGCTAAGTGATGAGCGCGGTTTTAACTTTAATTAACATTCTGTCTAGTTTGCTGGTTGGCAGGATCCTCTGTTGCCGGTGATAACTAAACCTAAGATGAATAAAAGCAAATAGTATATATAAACTAAGTTCTTTATTGTGGCCGCATGCCGTAAGCAATTTCAACATACACTATACACTTGCGAGAAGACAAGTTTTAAAACAAACTCAACTCAACACAAACGTTTACTCCATTTATCCCTAAAGGGTTTGGCAGAGGTAGTTATACTTTTGAACATCAGATGACATTTTCATCTGCTTTTCCGAAAACCCACGTTTTGCTTGGACAGTGAACTCACGTGATAGGGGGCAGCCCGTTTTGTACGAATACACGGTTACATGACTAAGTACAACCCAGCCATGTGGGTTTCCTCACGATGTTTTCCATCGCCGTTAACAACCATGATAAATTAACCACACATATGTCTTTCGAAAAGACTAATTGGTGTGGGCCCGACCCAGGATTTGAACTCTCATCGTCGGCACGGTTCACGGTATCACGGTTTATTAAAACACACATAGATAATACACAAAATATCAGTAAAATAAAAAAGAATAAACAAACAGTTTTATTTAGTATCGTGCGAGGTTACCAATGGATTTTGGGATGTTAAATGATTCGTGGTTGATGATACCAAAAACCTATCACGTATTAGTTTCCAAGAGTAGCTGAGGAATAGTTGATTTGTAATATCTGGCTACATCGATGCGGGATTTGAGTCGTGAGTATATGTATAATATAATATGTATTGGTAGGTTAATGCCGTGTAGTGCTGGCTTAGAATGTCGCTACCCCTTTCTACCCACGGGTGTCGTAAGAGGCGACTAAGGGTATTGGGGCTTTTTATTGGATTTTTGGGCGATGCGGTTGGAGACCCATCACCAAAAACCTTTATTTTTACCATCTTTTCCCCACTCAACTTCCAAAAGTGGCTGAGGAATTTATAATTCCTTAGCTCTGGTTACCCCTTCTAGGGAAATATAGCCGTGAGTATATGTATGTATGTATGTATGTGGTAGGTTAATATTTACCGACGGAATCAAATTTTCATCTGCTTTAACTAGATGTATTTTTATTCCTTACCATATCAGCAATCAATAATAATACTGTATTATTGTTTCCAGAATCATGAGTTTTTAATACTATTACGTATTGCAATATTCGAATAAAGGGTTTTACGATCCATTCCCTACTCTACTTCCAATAGTGGCTAAGGAATTTCAAATTCTCTGGCTACCACTTTCTAAGGTTTTATGCCGTGAGTATTTATGTAGGTTCTTGTACATATACCTAACTGTAATACATAAGCGCTCAGTAAGTAATTTAGCACAGCAAGCATGAGTTGTATACATAAAATCGAATAGCCATATCCGAAGGGTTTCGTTTTAATGAATGTACATGATACTGAATTAGTTTTTTGAATTATTTGCTCTTTTACTTCACTGCATGGTTTTCTCTTTTTGTATATATATAGTTACATACATACATACAAATACTCACGGTTTTAAATAAGCTAGCCAGAGTTTCAGAGCTAGCAACTCGTCAGCCACATTAACACAGCCACAAAATACTAGTTTATTGACAAGAAACAGTTCTTCTCATCTATAATGGAATTTGGGAACAAATATTTTAAATTAAAATAAAAGTTGGTAAATATTAACGATCTTTACATTAATACATCTTATATACATCCGCATTATATACAAATAAAATACTTTCACCTTCAATCTTTTACCATCTTAATTAGCTAAAGGGGCAGAGGAAATGCAAAATCTCAAATACCCTTATTCAGAGTTGAAGCGGTAATAGGCTTGTGTCCATTAAGAATGAATATAATGGATAGGGGTTTATAATGATTAATTATATTATGGAGAATATAACAAACAATTTTAATTATTAAAAACGTTACAGATTAATAATATTTTTTAAAAATTAATTTCGTAAAATGCAACCTTTAGTCACGTGACAGTGAACACCAACAGAAAGCGTTACGTCACGCCGTGCGAAAATCCAATCGTGTCTTTGACGTTGCGAGTATCACTACCGGCAGGCTGATTACGTATCTCAGTCGCACAATTATTGAGGCGAAAATTTAGTCAATATCGCTGCCAAAACGACATTTCGTATTACGCAACACATAACCAAACACTGACCACGCAGTCGATCTTGTGCGCCACCTACAGAACGACTGGGAAAATAAAAGTGCATCGCTTCCGATACAAAACAACAGCGTTGGTATTACCTAACACAGCGGCACGATAATTGGAGCAACTATTGAGTCAATTTAGCTGTCAAAATAGCGACAGGTATTTTGGTGTCGCATCAGTGTGCAAATTAGTTGCTTTAGACTTATTTATTAAAAATATCAATCAAAGTTAACATAATTCGTATTGTAGAAGCAAGTTATTATGTTAGGACACGTTTTTTTGGTCTTAAACAATGTTCCTGTTATGAATTTATAAAATATGGTGCTAATCAGTGTAAATATTTTGTGTATATATATTCGACAATAACTGATGATTGGATGAACGAAGAAGGCAACTTCATATCGAAGCAAATGTTGATCATCTTTCGGGCGATCGATTTTCATGTCAAAATATAGGCTGACGAAACAAATCTTTGCTGCGTTGTGCAGCGAGTTATCCCCAGTCCCAGTCAGCACTAAGATCTACTCGAATTCCTGTGGAATATGAGGTAATTGTGACATATAACGTTATTAAATATACCAGTGAAGTGAATATGCTTTGATGAGTATAATCATATATTATATTTTTTTCAGATCATAACAGCACTGTCATTCTTCGCCTAAGATTCATACCAAAACCCTGTAGGGATGAGTTGTGTTCATGGTCTGAGCCAATCAAGTGTATCAAATATTGTGAGGAATGACGGCCTTAAACAAACCTAACATCCTGCATAACATAAATGCATTTTCTTCACACAATGAAAGGCAATCAATAATGATTGGGTAAGTATTGTGTAGTTAAGTTACCAACCAAAAAATTGATGAATTAAAGTAAGTGGATAGGTTATAGACTCACTGATATTGAATTTCGTGATGTTCCAGATTTTACAATAAATACAATTTAACTGGGTGTATGGCATGTGTTGATGGCACACATGCTGCACTTATCCAGCTCACTGACCATGAGGAGATATTTTTTAATAGGAAACACTATATTTCATTTGTATACAAAGGGATATCGAAGACAATTTTAAGAAGAGACCAACTTCCAAATTTTTGTAAAACACAAAATAATTTCATGAATAGCTCACAATGTCTCTGTTTTATGTTAAAAATCTGCCATAATAACTACTATTTCATAATTAACTTTTCTATGATATTTACACCTACTACTACTATTAATTTAATAGGTCTGTTACAGTGACCTCAACAATTGAAATGTTGATGAAATAACTTATTTTGAGGCTTACTCTGCATAAAATACAGCTTTGATAGGAGCTCAGATTTAGGGATAAAAATGTGTCCACCACAAAATGAGGCCTACTAAAAATGAAACCTTGTATTTTCTTTGTAATACAGTATGTATTTCCTCTACAGGTGATTCTGGATACCCTCTAAGACCATGGCTATTGACCCCAATTGTCAATGCTGTTTCTAAGAGTCCTGAAGAAGAATACTCTGAGGTTCACTTCAGTAATCGAAATGAATGAAAGCTCACTGACTTTGTTTACTGGCACACAGGGTGGATCATCATATGGTGGCTAAAATGGTTAATGCTTGCACTGTTTTCTACAATATCTTCAGTGTATTTGTCTACTAGTATCAGAATTACCCAGAGAAGATGTAGATTTAGATAAAAACAATTAAATTATTTCCCCAGTTGGTAAAGATGCTGTTGCTGGTGTTCTACATATTTATTATTATGAGGTCGCCAGCAGCAGTTCCAAAATGTTCTATATTATGTAAAGGCTTTTTAAAACTATTGTTAATCATCTTTTTGTTTATATTGTCTGCTTACTGGTAAAATGTAGTAAATGCATTTTTTACAAAAAAATAGTTAATAATGCATTTATATGTAATTTTTGACGCTCTTTCTACTGGAAAAACGCAATAAATGATAGGACTGTTAATTACAGGTCATTTCTCAATTACAGGACAAATATGATAAGTGCACACCCATGCTAAAAATAATATTTTTTTTCTACAATATTTATAAGAAAATGGCCTCTAAAATGCTACCGCAAATAAGAACGTTAAAGTTCCAATAATTTATTAAATAAATTTCTGCAAAATCTTATTTAGATGTTAGTAAAAAAAATACTTAAACTTTGAAAACCCTATATCTCCGTTTAACAAAATATGTATTTACTACATTTTACCAGTAAGCAGACGGTTGTATTTTTACTTAAGTTGATATCTTGTATGTTATTTTGTGATTCAGTTTAAAATCATTGAACATTTATTATTTACATTTAGTGATACTCTAGTTTTCATGTTAATGTAAAAAATAATATTTTGGTTGTCCTGTTTCTAAGTAGATGTAAACTTTGAACCACTTTATAGCTTTAGGAAAAAAAGAGTTATAAAATAATATTATTCTTTAATTAAATATTTTATATAACACTCTGAAAAATTATGTATTTATTATTATTAGTTTGAATTTTGATTTAGACTCAAAAATAATATATTTGTATTTCTTTATTTCCTTATACTTACTACTACTCCTCTTCTGCTTTCTTACTTGTACTAACTACTACCCTCAATAGGCAAACAATGATTTGCACTTGGCAAATTTTAATTAAAAATGCAGATTGAATGCATATTAATCCACATCTATTGCTCCAATCCATTGAGGATTGCTAATGAAATATTTAGGATTTCTTGTTTAAATGAGGGACTAGTTGGTAAACATTGTGATTCTATATTAGTTTATATTTGAAGGATTCTTCTAAGAAAAAGATAAACATTAGCTATGTCCTACTGGCAAGTATTGATTGTATGTGAATTTCATGATATCAGAAAAATATGAACACTGAATATTTTGTTATTTTTGACAAATAAAACAGATATTTTACTTAACAAGTGTTTTTATTTTTTTTAATATTCTTATTTCTCTATTATTTATTTATATTCTCTTGGATATTATTTGCTTGAGTCTTAGTTGCCTTCACTTGTGCAAACTTGCATTTTTGAACTTTAGCTTTGGCAGTTATAAATGCCACACATGCCAACCTTCCCTCCGCCTTCACTTGATGGTTCTTGAGCTCCACAACCCACTCATTTCGCAGTGCTGGTTATGGTCCTGTAGCAATGAGGAATGTTACTGATTGATAAATAAATATTTGTACACACATATTCACATCAAATCATTCCTCAATCAGTTTAATGGAGCTTTTTTGCATAGCAAAGCTACAAAGCTAGACTAAAGAAAGATAAATAAAGTAATATGGGTTAAAAGTTGTTTTATGTTATGTGTAGTTGCCAATACTCAATGTTTTACTTAAATTTGTTTGGTCTTTATTTAAATAATCTACTTGGTTCTCCTTGCCTTCTCAAGTCTACAACCTGTTTGTGGCCTCTTAAAAGGGCTCTGAGTGACTGTTGAAAGAATAAAAATACTTTCTTATATGAAAAACTTTCATAAAGGAAATGTGGTCAATCAATTCTTTAAACACCAAAACTTACTTTCTTATGGAGATGGAGGCAGTAGAGTTAAATAACTGCTTGTCAAAGCATTGCATTGCAGTGGATGTTCTCTTAGGAACTTTAGAAGCGTCTCTAATTGTGCGTTTGACTCTCTGTCTGCTGTCCATACCTATAACGAATAAAATTTAAACTCAAAATACTATTAGCTAATGCGTCTCATTTCGAAATAATACTAACATTATGTTTATTGTACTCAAAACTTTCTACGTAAAAACTAGAACTAAAATGCTGTATATTCAATAAATTTAGCAACATTTTTTGTGATACGAAAGGAGTAAAGTATTTGAAAGTGTAAACTTACCTCAGTTTTAACTGGATAATTATAGATCACTAACTAGAAATACTGTAACTTCGAGATTTTCTTTATACAAATAAATACTCAACGTAACTCAAATACAAAACAAAACAAAGACCTTTTTTTCTTTTGTTTAGGCAGTGTGGATGTGGACACACTTTTATTTCTATTTTCACATATTGTGACCCTCGTAGAAATTTTATTTAGTGAATTCGTTTCTTTTTAATAATAAGTAGATCTCATTATGTCATATATCGTTAATTTAATAGAAATCAAATTGATTTACGAATAAAATGTGCATAATAAAGCTGATAAAATAGTAAGTATGAACAATTATACTAAAAATGTATCCTTAAATCAAGGGAAAACATTTACAAGTCCTCAAGTGGTATCACTCTTCGTAGTTCCACTGTTTGATAATTGTCGGCTGAGGACGCTAGTGTCAATACAGTCAAAGCGCATTCAGCGATTCAAGAGCCGCAGCGACCAGTGTGCTTCCGTAATATCAACATTTATTGCGATCGCGTCGCTGCGGAGCGGCTAAGGTGTCGCGCCTGCTGTTGTATCGCAAGTTGCCGAAAGATGCGTAATCAGCCTGCGGTTCTTGATAAAATTTTGGTTTTTAACAACTAATATCAAGTTGATACAGTTTTTGCTGATTACACTGGTCAACAAAAAAACAGTTTTTGTTTGTAACATGAAAACTTTTGTCTAGTTATGTTTCGAACAAGGATAAGGATAATAGAAATAAAATCAAAATGTTCCAAATACGAATATTTTTTTTGTAATTCGATTTTTAAACACTTTAGATAATTTCAATATTTATTGACCAAGTGAAGATATTCCTCTATATTGCAATAATAAAATCGTGATAACCGTAAGATTTTCTTCTATATTTTGCTTCAGGGACGTCTCGTTGTAATATCCAACAATAATCCGCCAGCATACGTGCTTGCACTTGCCTTGATATATTTTTTTCTATAGTAGAAATATCTTGGTGAAATCTTTCACCGTGTTAATCACTAACGGCGCCCAGATTTTCAAGAAAGAAGTCTAAATGTAAATGTAGAATATGTATTTTTAATGGCATATTACACCCTAAAACCTTATACGTAGACAAAAGTTCCTCAACAATACTTTCATAGTCATTCGATCGGTGGCTTCTGAGAAAATTTTGAGTCACTTTCATAAAATATTCCCAAGCAGATTTTTCCAAATCGCTTAGTTATTTTTAAAAATATGTCATCTTTCATTTATTGCCTGATTTGAAGACCAATAAATACACCTTATTTAATCTTTGTTTCGCTCAGTTTAGAGATTTTTTCTTTTAAGTATAAAAAACCATCACAAGCCTTAATCATAGCTTTAACAAAAAAAATCATGAGAGTTTTATGTGTAAATATATTATTCGGCTGCACTAAAGGGGGATTTTTTTATATTTGTTTGTCCCAGTAAGGAATTTCCGTTTAGGCCAGTCTTTCTTAACATAATGATTTTTTCGGTCTCTGTTGTCCCGCTCACAAACACACCAACAGTATTTTGTGTATTCTAGTTGTAATCCTAATATTAGGGCAATTACCTTCAAATCTCCACAAACTTTCCAGTTGTGTTCGTTATGTTGAATCTTTTCCAAGATAAAATAATAGATAGATTTAATAGTTTCACAAGATACTTTTATATTACAAGCCTCGCCCAGTGGTACATAGTGGTATAAAGTATGTATAATATAGTGGCTGTAACACGAAAACAAGACCTGATGGAATCAAAGTAAATATAGTTTTTATATGAGGGTAGGTAGGTAATTCAATATTAGTAAGCACCTTTCTTGTTACAAATTTTTGTTGACCAGTGTTATAATTTGAAAGAATTAACCATGGAATCGGGATTCAGCAAAGCAGACAGTAATAATTTGGACAGAATCGATGCCGTTATGCTTGGAAATTTTTTCGCGTCGAACAGTGACTTTTGCTCATCTGAATTTCACAATGTTAAAACTTGTAAGTATAAAATATTTATTATAAGCATAAATGCTATGTGACATTTCAGTTCGGTACACAAGGATTTAATGTTTTGACGTATATTTTGCAAGAAAATTGATACAACACTTGGAGTACAACTTTCTTTCGATTCATTCAGACACTCTTCTATTATCATCTTTCTTTGTTTTTTTAGAATGTATAGCCGTTCTGTACTGCTGCATGTTCGTTTTCTTCTGTCTTCTTGACATCCAAATTTACTTGGCATACAACCTGGTTTCATGCGCACTTGTGATACTGTTCCCTTCATAATAATATGGTACTCCATGTAATTTATCATATCATTTGGCAACTAGAATAATAAAATGAGTATGTTTGTAACATTAATTAGAAAACTAAAATAAAACGTTCACTTCTAAAAGTGAAACAACTTAACCTGAACTCATGTATTTACATACATACATACATACATATACTCACGCCATTAATTCCCATTGGGGTAGGCAGAGACTATCGATCGCCACTTCGTACGATCCTGACAAACCTCTCTAGCTTCGTTTACATCCATCAATCTTTTCATACATGCTCTTTTATTCTTCATACTTCGGACGCCAGCCTTTTTGAGCACACTCTCAATTTGGTCCAAGTGTGTTCTCCGTGGTCGTCCTCTACTAACATTACCATCCACACTAGCTCTATAGATCCCTTTTACCAATTTTCTATCATCCATCCTCTCTATGTGCCCAAACCATCTCAACATTCCTTTTTCTATCTTTCTTACAATATCATCTTTCACACCACACTTTTCACGAATAACGCTATTTCTCACTCGGTAACACAATCTAACATTACAAATTTTTCTGAGGGACCTCATCTCTACTGCATTCACTCTGCTCTCATGCTTCTTCTGCCACACCCAACATTCGCTTCCATACATAAGCGTAGGAACAAGAACAGCATCATGCACAGCCATTCGGGCCTTTTCAGACACCGATTGACTGATCATTAGGCTATTCATTGCTCCATTTACCGCATTACCCTTTTTCACTCTTCTTTCAATGTCTTCATCACATTTTCCATCCCTTGTAAACAAACTTCCCAGATATACAAACTCCTTCACCTGTTCCACATCCTTACCATCAATCGCAATCACGCATTCTGTCACATCTTCCTGTCTCTCAAAAACCATCGTTTTGGTCTTATCCACATTCACCCTCATTCCCTTTCTTACAAAAGACTCACATGCAATATTCATCATCTCTTGCAACTCTTCTGCCGATGATGCAAGTAGCACTTGATCGTCAGCATACAAGAGGCATTTAATGATGAATCCACCCATCCTTAGTCCATAATCACTTTCACGCAACTCTGTCAAACAGTCATCCATGAACAAATTGAAGAGCCACGGAGAAGCTACACATCCCTGTCGGACACCCCTAGAGATTCCGAACCAGTCAGTGTTTTCCCCGTTTACTCTTACACATGCACTAGAATCCTCATAGAGTGATACCAATGCACGTATAAGTTGACTCCCCAAACCGAACTTGGATAACACCTCCCATAAACACTTTCTTACCACCCTATCATACGCCTTCTCTAAATCAATGAAGGAGCAATACACCTTTTGGTTCTTAGCTAAGAATTTTTCAGTGATGCTCCTTAGAGAGAAGATTTGATCCATACATCCCATTCCTTTCCTAAATCCCGCTTGCACATCCCATATTTTCTCATCAGTTTCATTTATCACTCTTTCAATCAGTACCTTAGCATACAATATACCAACAATGCTGAGTAAGCTGATGCCGCGGTAGTTTTTAGCCTCTTGGTGTGACCCCTTTACTTTATATAGAGGCACAATCACCGCCTTGCACCAGTCTCGAGGAACTTTGCCACTCGACCAGCATTTTTGGAAAAGGAAGTACAACCAAGAAGCCACCAACCCTTTACCAGCCCTCAGCATTTCGATAGTAATCCTATCATACCCTGCCGCCTTCCCTACTTTCATACTTTTCATTGCTTTCATTATTTCTTCCATACTTATCTCACTGTCACTGAAATCACCCATCTCTTCGTTCCAATCAACATTACTGTCGATTGGCGAAGAAATGGATGCATCCTCTTTTTCAAACAGTCCCTTAAAATAATTCTTCCATACCCGTTTCATGCTACTTTCATCCGTCGCCAATTCACCCTGTTCATCTCTTATTACACTCACTCTCGTGAGTATTCATGTATTTATTATTTAGAAAATAGGGATTCTACAATTTGCCGTGTAGTGCCGGCTTAGAATGTCGCTACCCCTTTCTACCCACGGGTGTCGTAAGAGGCGACTAAGGGTATTGGGGCTTTTTATTGGATTTTTGGGCAATGCGGTTGGAGACCCATCACCAAAAACCTTTATTTTTACCATCTTTGCCCCACTCAACTTCCAAAAGTGGCTGAGGAATTTATAATTCCTTAGCTCTGGTTACCCCTTCTAGGGAAATATAGCCGTGAGTATATGTATGTATGGATTCTACAAAACACATCTAGTTTGCTCGAATAAAGTAATAGATTGAATTGTGTGAAATACATACATCAAAATGATCTTCACAAAAATACATTCTTGAACCTGTTGATAAAGTATGAGCATCATCTCTTGCAAGTTTTAACCACTTTTTCCGTATTTTTCCATTGTTTGGAACATATATAAATAACTTGATTGGCGTTTTTATAGTCGTGCTATCACAATGGGGCACCACACAGTACTTATAATATGAGAAATTCATTTTTAAACGATAAAAACTAGCTATAACGTACGAAGACACGATCGCTCTTTGGTTTGTTTCGCACGGCGTGACGTCATTCAAGACGCCATGACAGTCTTGTGCGTTTTGGAACCAAATTGAAATTAGTTTTTTAAAACGCTAAATTTATAATGAAAACGCTCGATAAAAAATAATTAAGCATTTTTTTTCGATAAAATGCCTAATAAGCTAAATTATTAAGCAGTTATTGAAATTTAGTAAACTAGCCTATTAAGGTATGGTAGGTAGCTCCTGTAGAAAAATTAAATCATTGAATTTCTAATATGTTTATTTTAATTGATAAGCTTATAACATGAGCCACAACCCTATGGCTGCGTTGTAATCAAAGCGTATTGTTACTTACTATACAACCTCTGCGGAGCTTATGAGGGGTTAACTTTTGTACTCTCCTTGATAATGCCGTGTAGCTTGTAATTATGACAAAGTTTAAAGTACCTCATTTCTGATTTAAAACAATGTACTTATATACTTATATTGTGTCGGTTTAGAATGGCACTACCTTCTGGTGGGTAAACGTAAGAGGCGACTAACGGTATTGGGGCTTTTAAGGGTGTTAAAGCACTTGGATCCAAGTGCTTTAACGGGCTCAAAACATAAACAATCCAGAGTCGCGTCAGTCACGTCAAGCGCCATCAGAAAGGAGACAAACAGCTTAGCCTATATATACGCCGCCTCAGGCACTATTCTTTCCTTTTTACTTTTCACAAATTGAAGAATCCCAAGAAGACGATTAGATTGTTCAGAGTCATTTTATTCATAATTCATACTGTATAGAGTCCATATAACTTAAAATATATTATATATAATTGTAAATAGTACATCTAACAGTAAAGCATAGTAGAACAAGTTGCCGTGTTATTTCTTCTACTCCACAATCTTCAAGGCCCTTACAACGTGGGTCAACTTTGTGATCGAGCAGCAGGCGCACAACAGCCTGCTATCCTTCATTTGGCGCCCGAACAGAAACTTCAGCCTACGCAGCAGAGGCACCACGACGAAGAACGAGAGAAAAGGAGGACCACGCCACGCCACGCCAAGCCGCCGGTGAAGAAGCCAGGTCCAAGGGTTGGACACAGCAGCCATCCCACCTGCCAGCATCTTACCGAGGAGAGTATCGTGAGCCAATCATTCCTTTCTTTTCCTCACCTTAAAACCCCTCACCACGGGCAAATTAGTCAAGATAATCAATAGATAATCAATTTACATCCATTAATATCTCAGCAATCCCTTTGTATTTTACATCAATCTTATCATAAATCTATTTAATTACCTAGAAAGCACATTACTTCCCATTTATTTCTTAAAAATTTTGAGGTTAGAATAGATTCTCAACGGCATGGTCCACATGATGAAATTAAAGTTGAACTGATTGCACAAGGCAATCACCACTCAGCTATTTCTGAACCACAGCCGCTGGTTTCTGTGATCCAGTGTATGACATAGGCCTCCCATGTGCTACAGAGTTAGCGCATAACATTTACAAAGATAATTGCAACTTAACCTTACAGCAATTCATCTAACAGGCTCCAACGCCTCACCAAGTGGAATCAGCGCACTCTATTAAGGACATCCAGGTTATGTTTCATACCACATGTCAACTTAAATAGTTTCTTAATCATATCAATATCAGAATTTCAGCCTTGTCTTGCATTAATTACTTAGTTTTCAATATTTTAACTTCACTTTGGCATTTTAGTGTTTTTGTAAAACTAGTGAGCAACATAACTAATTTTACAAAACCACATGCTCTTCACTTAGGTTAATCAACCATATATTTTCTACAGCCATCAAGTGCACATGTGAATCATTGACTCACTTTGCTTATATACATTCACTCAATTAAGTAAAGGCAGCAGTTAAGGTACTCATACCTCACATGTGCCGGCAACTCTAGCAGCATATCAATCAACTCTTCACTTAATTCAATTAATTTCAATAAACAAACTTAATATTGGTTAGTTTCATGCCAGTTTCCGCTCTACCAAACGATTCAGGGATATATACTTACTACTGTTTCAAACAATTTCAGTGAACGTGAACTTCACCGAGGAACGCAGGCCTGCATCATTCAGCTGCTGCCTGTTGTCTCCAGCGGCGTCACCTTCACAAGGAGCGTAAACCGGTTTACAATTTACTTTAATTTTACATTCTTGCCACACCCTTTACTATAACAATTAACTCCAGAAATTTATCTATATACAGAACCTTTCACTTAACTAGTTACTTATTAATTATGATTATTAATTTAAAAATCAATATGACTGACAGTGAATTATCAGTAAAAACAAACACTGCTCATACCAGTCGAAGCTCAAGCCCTGCCAAAATGGCAAGCGATGAATATACTGTGCTTAAGTATAAACGCAGTTCCATCAAAGGGCAAATAACCCACTTTAAAAAATATTTATTAAATTTATTATGAATCCCATCCATTGACATCAAGGGATGAACAAATGTTATCATTAAAGCTAGATAAGTTTTTGGAGTTAAACTCTCAATTTGAACACCTGCAATCACAAATGGAAGCTCTTAATTTTAGTAACTTAGATTATGAATTAGATGAAAGAGAACTCATATCAAATGAATTCTGTTCTTGTATTGTGAAGGCTCGAAATCTGCTCGGTGTCAACAAACCTGCAGACCAATTCCAAGATGCCACTGAAGGGTCAAAGGCCTCCCATCCATGCCACTGTAATGGTCAAGGCACAATGGGGTTTAGGCTACCTGAAATCACTATACCTAAGTTTGATGGTTCATACTTCAAATGGCTTGAATTCAGAGATACATTTGAATCATTAATTCACAATAATAATCATATTAAACCCATTCATAAATTTCATTACCTCTGCTCATACCTACAAGGTGAAGCAGCCAGGGTTATAGCAAATCTTGAGGTATCTGATTTCAATTATGTAGAAGCATGGAATATATTATGTGAAAGGTATAACAATACAAAACAATTAGTTAATAATCATCTTAGTGCACTTTTTAATCTCAAGGTTATGCAGAGTGAATCAGACAAGTCTCTTAGGTTTTTAAGTGATCACATCACCAAGAATGTTAGGGCTTTACAGACTTTAGGTCAACCAGTTCAACACTGGGATTCTATTTTAATTTATTTAGCTTCCTCAAAGTTTGATTTAAATACTAATATCAAATGGGAAGAATACAAAGGCAATCTTCATTCAGAGTTGCCAACCTTTAATGACTTAAAAGAATTTTTAAAGATAAGAGCTGACATTTTAGAGACATTACCTCAAAGTAAGGTAAGGGTTAACACATCACAAGGTTCAAACAACAGTCATAATAATAATAATAATAGTCATGATTTAAAACACTATCATAGTAACAATCATATTAAACAAACAATAAATCCACCTCAAGCCTTTATTGTTTCCACTTCAGGTAAGGTAAGTGATGAGGCTAGCAATCCTCAATTGCCCTCACGTTTACCCAATGCCACTCTAGCATCAACAGTTACAACTAATACTAATTTCAAGTGCCCCCTTTGCAAGGGTAAACATTTACTGTTCCGATGCTTACGTTTCAGAAAGCTCACATTGGCTGACAGACGGAGTAGGGTCACTGGGCTTAAGGTTTGCACAAATTGCCTTCGGTCTGACCATATGGTTGCCAAGTGTCCCTATGGAGACTGTCGTAAGTGTGGTGGACGCCATCACACTCTGCTACACAGCTCTCCCCTTCTTCAAAATGATGTTGCTCCATCATCACATCCTGTCCCTTCAATGCCTCAGTCGCTTTCGCTCAGTCCTCCAGTTTCCCCTTCAGGGATCATTCGCTCCACCGCCATGATTGACATCATCAATCCCCAAAATGGTAAGGTGGAGACAGTCAGATGCTTGCTAGATAGCGGCTCTGACTACTCTTTTCTTTCCGCTGACTTAAGGAATCGCCTTAAGTTAGCTTCCACACCCTCAATACACAACAGTGTTGCAGGCGTTGGGAACACCTTTCTTAACCTGAGACCACATCAGTGCTCAGCGTTAATTCGTGCCCGCACTGGCACATACTCACATCTTCACACCTTTTTGGTGTTGCCTTCCATAGCAAAAAGGCATTCTAATGAAGCCATTGATGTTTCAAATATCACTCTTCCCTCAGCTATCACATTAGCTGATCCTCAATTCAATCAACCACTAAAGGTTGACATTATGATTGGAGGCGATCTATTCTGGGATCTACTTGGCTCCGAAAGGCTCACCTTAGGTCCAGGCCTACCCATGCTGCATCATTCACAGCTAGGCTGGATTATAGCTGGCAAGATTTCCCATTCATTACCACAAAATTCACAAACTTGTAATTTTGTTAGTAGCAGTTCTTTTACCAAGTTAACTAGAACTCATAGACCAAAAACTAGACGTTTCTGTCCTCTCAGCCCACTCAAGGCAGCAGATTACCGTCTTGGTGATACTTACACCTTACCAAAACCAATTGGTTATTAATAACCTAAGTTGAATGAATTCATACACAACAAACATTCAACAATTGTTTATGGTTTACTTTTAATTTACATTTATATACAAATATTTTACTTTATACAATACTTATACACTTTACATCATCCTACACATGGATCAATCATTATTTGCTATTTTATTATGTCTTTCCTTCTAGATACAGTAAACAGCTGACTACCTAAAGGTCATTGACATCGAGGTAGTTGACCTTACAAGTTCATCGACTTTGAACTTTAGCATATATATATATATTTTTTTTTTTTTTTTGGATTCATTTATCAGATGTATTTGAATCAGTGCGATGATCAATCACCATGATTATCATCATCATCAACGGTGGTCATCATCATAATTTCTTTATGCTTTTATTTTCGCCAGGGGAAAACCCACGGAAATATTTTGTGACAATGAGCGAAATTTCGTTGCCGCAGCTAAGGAAATAAATTCATTTTTTAACGACAATAAAGACTCATTTGTGCAGTTTGCTAATGTTCAAAATATTAACTTTAAATTTTGCCCGGTTTACGCCCCTAATTTCAACGGAAGCGCGGAAGCTGGCATTAAGCTTGCTAAGTTTCACATTAAACGCATCATGGGTAACACCCACCTCACATTCGAGGAATTATCTTCTCTTTTTGCCCAGGTTGAGGCTATCCTCAACAGTAGACCCATCGCTCCCCTTTCCTCCTCCCCAAATGATTTGGCAGTTCTCACACCGGGACACTTTCTCCTCGGCAGGTCACTCACGGCTCTTCCATCACCGGATCTGGCAGACTTACCGACGAAGAGATTGGATCGCTTTCAACTGTTGGAGCAGCTACGGCAAACATTTTGGAGGAGATGGCACAGGGAATATTTATCAGAGCTACAACAGCGAACTCAATGGCGAGTAAGATGTAGAGACTTGCGCATGGGTGATCTTGTCCTAATAAGCGAAGATAACTCTCCACCTCTGTTATGGCGAAGAGGGCGAGTCACTAAACTATATCCAGGAGCAGATGGTGTCCCGAGAGTGGCCGATATCAAGACCATGCAATCGACAGTAAGGCGAGCCATAAATCGCTTGTGCCTACTTGTAGAAGAAGATTGAAGACTCGTCTTCAATGGCCCCCCAGTATGTTAAAGCACTTGGATCCAAGTGCTTTAACGGGCTCAAAACATAAACAATCCAGAGTCGCGTCAGTCACGTCAAGCGCCATCAGAAAGGAGACAAACAGCTTAGCCTATATATACGCCGCCTCAGGCACTATTCTTTCCTTTTTACTTTTCACAAATTGAAGAATCCCAAGAAGACGATTAGATTGTTCAGAGTCATTTTATTCATAATTCATACTGTATAGAGTCCATATAACTTAAAATATATTATATATAATTGTAAATAGTACATCTAACAGTAAAGCATAGTAGAACAAGTTGCCGTGTTATTTCTTCTACTCCACAATCTTCAAGGCCCTTACAACGTGGGTCAACTTTGTGATCGAGCAGCAGGCGCACAACAGCCTGCTATCCTTCAAAGGGATTTTTGGGCTATGCGGTTGAAGACCCATCACCAACAACCTTTATTTTGCCATCTTTTCCCCACTCAACTTTCCAAAAGTAGCTGAAGAATTTCTAGTTCTTTTGCTCTGGCTACCCCTTCAGGGATTTATAGCCGTGAGTATATGTATGTATGTATGTATGTATAGGTACTTATATACGTATTCCCACGGCTATAAATCACAAACAGGTCAAATAGAGTTACTTTCCCAGCCATTTTGTTAAATGAGTAGAAAAACGTGACGACGACGTGATAGCTCAGTGGGTAGAACACCGGTTAGCGTGTAAGCGACTAGTTCAAATCCCGGGTCGGGCCTACACTAATTTGTCTTTTCTAAAGACATATGTGTGGTTAATTTATCATGGTTGTTAACGGTGAGGGAAAACATCGTGAGGAAATCCACATGGCTGAGTTGTACTTAGTCATGTGACAGTGTATTCGTACAAAACGGCGATAGGCCTGCCCCCTATCACGTGAGTACACTGTCAATGCAAAACGTGGGTACTCTGAACACCGGGTGACTAAGTCACGTGATGTTCAGAAGTATTAGTACCTCAGCCAACACCTTTGGGGATATTTGGTGTGAACGTTTATGTTATGTTATGAGTAGAAAAAAAATGGTTAAATAAAGGATGGTTCGTGATGGGTTTCCAAAAAAACTTTCACTTAAAGAACATAACGCTTAGATTTTTATTGTTTACTTTTATAAATGATATAGTCTTTTTAACATTAAATAATGTTAATATTAATTTTACCCTTCCAACAAGGCAAGAGTTATGTGAGATAATAGTACACTCTAATCTAGTATGAAATGTACCTCTGCCGTTAAAAAATACGCTTACGTAAAGTTGCTTTTTTCATTTGTGTGCTTCTCCCTCTATTAATTCGATCGTTGATTTTGAGACACGAAATATTGTATCCTTCATACCTGATAATATGTAAATTCCATGAAATTACCATATTAAATAAACGGGTATTAATAGGGTATTCAGAGCTGCAAAGTTATACGATTTAATTAAAAGGACTATCGTCCCCTTGTCAAGCTTAAAACATGGCGATTTAAAAACATTTATTACTTCGAAAGGTATTCAAAGCGGTTATTCATTGGAATTCAGGCGATTTTCTGAATGAGTTTTCTGCCTAAACCAATACGTATTAGCCGGTAAGTGGCCAATTTATTTAAAATTGATTTTGGTAGGTGTGAAATGTTTAATGAAAGGTTATTAGCCCAAATAATTGGAAAGTACCTATTTATCTATATTGACGCCTATCAATCCAAGTAGCAAGAAGTAGCTTTAGACTTTGTTGTGTTATGTTTGCTTAGAATAGCACTATTTAATTGCTTTTATACATTTTTGGATAATGTTGTGTCGTTGGGCAACGCGACTGGAGAACTATTACCAACGTCCTAGAAGTAACTGAAGAGTTTCTTATTCTTAAACTCTGGCTACCACTTTTTAGGATTAATAGCCGTGATTGTATTGGGAGTATTTTGCTGTGTAGTGCCGGCTTAGAATAGCACTACCCCATTTCTTTCCGTGGGTGTACGTAAGAGGCGACTAACGGTATTGGGGCTATAAGGGATTTTTAGGCGATGTGGTTGGAGACCCATCACCAAAAACCTTTATTTTACCATCTTTTCCCCACTAAACTTTCCAAAAGTGGCTAAGGAATTTCTAATTCCTTAGCTCTGGCTACCCCTTCTAGGGATTTATAGCCGTGAGTATATGTATGTATGTATCTCAGGATAATGAGTTCTTAACTTTGGGGGCAAAGAGGGAAAACATTAGATATATAGTAATGGGTACAACCAACCGTTATAGCTCAGTGAGTAGTCGTGCAGACGATGAGGGTTCAAATCCCGGGTCGGGCCTACACCCGTTTATCTTTTCCAAAGACACATGTGTGGGAAATTTATCATGGTGATTAACGGTGAGGGAAAACATGGTGAGGAAACCCACATGACCGAGTTGTACTTAGTCATCTGATAAGCCTGCCGGCTATCACGTGAGTACTCTGTCCCAGCAAAACGTGGGTACTCTGAACACCAGGTTACAATGTCACGTGATGTTCAGAAGTTTCAGTACCTGTGCCAATTTTCTCTGTGCTTTTGAGTTTGGGTATAAACCACATCGCTAAAATTACTTAAAATACCATGTACTTTTAGTTACTATATATAACCCCGAAACACTCAGTTAGTGCTATTTTAAGGAAATACTTCTCTACATCTGAACATTGACTGCCAAACATATCTTATTACTTCGCTGTACATATATATTAATATGGTTTCGTATCTGTCTTTGGTGTTATTTCATGCTATTTAGTTGTATTGAAAGTAGTCTGTTTGGTACAAACGTACACACATAAAGACAATCACGGCTAAAAATATTAAAAAGGGGAAGCTTGAGAATTAGAAATTCCTCAGCTATTTTCTGAAGTTGAATAATTAAAGGTTTATATAAACAAGGTTGTTGGTTATGGGTCTGCAACTGTATCGCTAAATATAACTTAATTGCCCCAAATACCCCCGCGGGAGCAATAGGCTAATGCTATTTTAAGCCGAAACTACACAGCTACTATAAATGAATTGATATTATTATTATTGAATATTACAATATATAAAATTTCAGATAAAGTGTACAATTTGTTTTGGTGCGTATATATTTCATCAGTTTATTGCCTCGTTGATACCGAAACAAATATTCCATAGGACCATTATAAATCACTTTCTTTATCCTGTGTCGAGACGAAGTACATTTATTACGTTTTATGAAAAAAATGTAGCAATATTTTTCTGATTCTTTTATTTTTTATTATTCTAGTAGTGGCAGGCAACTTACAATGTAAAAATTAGTCATCGACATATCGTTCAAGCCTTATATTCTTAAAAGGGAGGCAGAGGTACATAACTATTCTGAACATTACTTGTCATTTTGTCATATATTGGAGGAATATCGACTTTTGACTTGTAGTGCTGGCTTAGAAAGTCACTACCCCTTTCTACCCACGGGTGTCGTAAGAGGCAACTAAAGATATGGGGTGTTTTATTTGGAAGTTGACAAGGGGCAAGATGGTAGAAATAAAGTATCGTTGGTATTGGGCTTTCAGCCACATCGCCCTACAACTTCTTAAAAAGTAGCCCTACCTTAATCGCCTCTTACGCCACTCGCAGGATGAAATGGGAATGTTATTCTAAAGGTGCTCCCACACCGGAAGCATACGCGTGCAATGTAACGTTACAGAATTGAGCATCACATAAGTGAAGAAGAAGAACCGAGCATTACAATGTACCTTGTAATGATTATATGAATGATTTTATAATTACACGCAAATGCTTGACAGTCTCGGAGGTATTATTGTAATGTAATAATCAAAGTCGAATATTCAATGTTACGGTACACGTGAATGCTCCCGGTCAGGTAGCACCTTGTGCCAAGACTGCACAGCTGCCAAAAAATATCAAAAATTCCAATAACGCAATACTCGTAACTATGCTAAAATGATTGGTTTATTTATTAAAGTGATCTCTTAATTCTTACAATTTTCGATAGCGTTCTTTTAAACCGTCTTTATTTGTCAATTTTCATATCTAAATTGATAATTTGGTTTCTATTTCCAGTTCAGCTATCCTTTGAAGTTTTGATAATATTGAGAAACCATGTGATTTTCAATGCACTTGTCATGTTAAATTATGCATAGTATTTATAGAAGTTATGAGAACGAGCACTGGTAGTTCTAATAGAAGTAAGTTTCTGATTTAAGTAGAGAAAGTTCAGCTGCACCATCAAAGATGCCTTCAACCTGAATGTTAACCGTAATATCCTACACATGATAGCTAGCTTTAATTTTTAAAGAACATACATACATGCATCATACTAACCCGTTTTAAATAATAAAAGAAAGGATAGACATAGCTTTAAAAATATAAAAACTCTTCAGTCACTTGATTCTTGAAAGTTGAGTGGCAAAAGGACTGTAAAATAAAGATTGTTGGTGATGGGTCATTAGACGGTTCCATGCATGAAAAATTACACGTTCTCTGATAGTTCTTAATTAATTTTATTAGATGACCCAATTTATTTTGTGAAACGATTTATTTTTTTATAATTTATCAAAATCTGAGTGTCGGGCCAGTATGGGTATATTTTTCGGCAATAGGAAAAGTTATTTAACTAAAGTTACCTTTTAAGCATTTATGGCCGTGAATTTATGTATGTATGTAAGCAACCATCACACTACGATTTATAACATGTTATCACCTCTAAAGTATTGACCATTTTTGGCAAATACATTTTTGTAAATTTGGCTAGAAATCAATAATAATATCGGCTACAATTCGCGCGTATTAATCTACGCTCAGAAACAAATTACACAGAGATTGGTTCGAAAAATGAAGGAGAAAATTGCTTTTAATAAACAAATCGCTTCGAGTTCTGAAGATTAGAATGATAATCCAATTGAAGTCTTTATTTTGATGATATTATATTGACCTCGGTTGCACGGTACTAAAGTTCAATCAATTATTTTAAATCTTATACCGTGACAGAACACCGCTTATCGTGCAGACGATAAGGGTTCAAATCCCAGGTCGGACTTACACCAATTTGCCTTTTCTAGAGTGATATGTGTGGTTACTTTATAATGGTTGTTAACGGTGAGTTAACAGTGTATGTCTACAAAACGGCAATATGCTTGCTCCCTATCTCGTGAGTTAACTGTCCAAGCAAAACTTGGTTACTCTGAACACTAGGTGACCATGTCACGTGATATTTCGAAGTTTTAGTACCTCTGCCGACCCCTTTGGGGATATACGGCGTAAACGTTTAGTAATGAGAAAGTCCTCAGTTCACTTTGGAATTTGACATCGGTAAAGATGATAAATGAAATAACTACGGTTATATCTTGGTTCATTCTAGTCTCAACGCTCAAAAAGTCATATGACAAAGTACAACTTAGCCATGAGGATTTCCCTCACCTTTAACGACCTTGATAAACTAATAGAGTAGAATAGAATAGAAAACTCTTCATTGCATATCAAATATGGAGAAATGTTTACAAATACAAAGAATGAATTAACAAAAGTACAATTGGCGGTCTAATCACTAAAAGCGATTTCTTCCAGACAACCTTTGAATGGAGAGGTCAATAAAGAGTCATGTGAGATAGATGTACAACAACATGGTGAAACTGATAACTATGCGTTAATCTACACAAACAATACAACAATCCAGTCATAGTTAAATCTAGTTATAAAATAATAAACTATTAACAAACACATAAATACATATGATACAATAAATTAAAAATTATCTATACTTATAATAAATCTGTAGAGAGGTCAATTCTGTACATGAAATATATTTTCAAAATAACCATCAGGTGGTGATTAGGGATCGATACTGATGCCAAAAATGCAATCAGTAAAATTTTTGTCTGTCTGTCTGTCTGTCTGTCTGTCTGTCTGTCTGTCGGTTTGTATGTTCCTTATGGAAACAAAAACTACTCGACGGATTTTAACGAAACTTGGTACAATTATTTTCCATACTCCTGGGCAGGTTTTAGTATACTTTTCAACAGAGTAGTGAAGGGGTATTTTGGGAAATTTTGGGAAAACGGGAGAAGTTACTCCATTTTTTAAGCTTCCGTCGCGTGTGCAGCCTTAATGGTTAAACTTACATAGAAGTCATGTATCACGGAAATATTCTTCATAAAATTATCTAAAAAAAATCCTCAACAGTTTATGTCTATCTTTTACGGTTGACTCACACGTGTAATTCCTGATAGCTTAGCAGTTCGGAACATTCTGATTGTATTTGTTTACTCTTAAGTTTGTAAACCTCTCACTCATCTCTAATTTAAAAAAGTAACATTATTACCTGTTCAATAAAAAAGAATCATAGAAATCGGTAGAGAAAAACCGAAATTATACATAAAATAAGCCATCGCGCCCGTGACCAAAACCGAATCGTTACTAATTTACATATAACATACTAGATGGCGCCAGTAGTTGCATCCTACAACAGGTAATGATTTATTTTTTAGATTGTTATAAATACTTCATACCGTTTTATTCCAAAATTTGATATTAAACGGAAATACTGAACCGTTCATAAAAGCGCATTCAAAATCACCAAACTACACTGTTTAGGGAGTGCTATAAATTTAATAAATTGAAAACATATATCTATAGAGCTAATGTGGAAGGTAATGTTAGTAGAGGACGGCCACGAAAGACACACTTGGACCAAATTAAAAGTGTGCTCAAAAAGGCAGGCGTCCGAAGTATGAAGAATAAAAGAGCATGTATGAAAAGATTGATGGATGTAGATGAAGCAAGAGAGGTTTGCCAGGATCGTACGAAGTGGCGATCGATAGTCTCTGCCTACCCCAATGGGAATTAACGGCGTGAGTATATGTATGTATGTATGTAAATTGAAAACATTGCGCTGAATTTCACAATGCTTGAGCAGTGACTAAAGAAAGAAACCTCAGATATTTAAAAAACAACGCTACCCGTGCGAAGCTGGGACGATCCACTAGTAATAAATATAAATATTATGACTAATCACACATGTGACTTTACAAAAGACGAATTGGTGTAGGCCCAACCCGAGATTTGAACCCTCATCGTTTAATTTTCCATAACTAATCTCTAGCTAATCCTTTCAGGAGTTTCGATGGATCCAATGATTCATATAAACAGAGAAAACTATTCTATTTGGTTGCTGCTCAATTTAATTTCAAACTATAAACTATTTACTAACAATACTTCCATCGATTACGCCGACATTATTGGTTTCCTTTGTGTCTATACTGGTACCTGTTATTGGCTCGATACTTTCCTGTTAGAAGTTATTATCAGTGAAGGCGTTTTCAATACACTAATATTCAATATTACTATTAATGTTATAAATAGGAAACCTATATATTTTCGTGTTAATAGAATGAATACGTTCCGGAAATACTTGATCAGTTTAAATAATTATTTCGTCTATAGAATCGTATAAATTATCGGAATAACATACATATATACACGAACATAAATCCCAAAAAGGGGTAACCAGAGCTTCAGAGCCAGTAACTCTTCAGCTACATTTGGAAGTTGATAGGGGAAAAATGATAGAAATAAAGTATTTTTGGTGATGGGTCTCCAACCAAGTCGCCCAAAAACTAATTAAAAAGCCTTATATACCTCTCTTACGACACCGGTGGGTAGAAAGAGGCTGAGGCATTCGACGCCGGCACTACACAGCCTAAAATAACATAGGATACATATCATATAACCGATTCTTTAAAAGTGCCTATTTAAATCAAAATTTGCTCGCGTATCGAGGATCAGGGACAGTAAAATAATTTCATAGGTTCATCCCATTTTTTCAAAAAAATCAGATGATTCACTGAATGATAATTCACTGATGAAGCACTCTTAATTTCAGATAAAATTAAGAGTGCTTCAAAGGTTTTTTTTTCAGGTTTTTTAATCTAAATCAGAGTTAAATTATGATACCGAAAAGAAGTTATAATAATAATACCGGTATCTGGGCATGTCACAAACCATCGGTGTGAAGGTGGCAGACGTGAAACAGGGTGTTTGCGAGGAGTTTTATGAACGACTGAAAAGTGTGCTTAATAGCTACTTATCAGGCGTTAATAAAATCCGAGCCATTAACTCCTGGGTCATGCCTGTACTGATGTACACGTTTGGCGTGCTCAGATGGACTCAGTCCGAACTAGACGCTCTGGACAGACGAGTCCGCACGACGATGACCTCTCATCGAATGCATCATCCGAGGTCGTCGGTTATGAGATTGTATATCCCGCGGAAGTGTGGTGGTCGAGGCCTCTTTAGTGCCAAAACCATGCACAACCGCGAGGTATGCAACCTCAGAGACTATTTTTTGACGATGACGGATGATAGTATTCGGGGAGAGGTGGTCGCTAGTGATAAAGGACTGACTCCTTTATCGTTGGCCTCACAGGATTGGCGAACCCCGGAGGTACTTAGCACCTCTGATCGGGAGTCCGTATGGAAAGAGAAGGAGCTGCACGGGAGGTTTTACAAGGTACTTCACGAACCTTTCGTGGACCGTAAAGCCTCCCTGCATTGGCTGCGTTTCGGGGACCTCTTTGGGGAAACCGAAGGTTTTGTCTGTGCAATACAGGACCAGGTTATCAAGACGCGGAACTATCGGAAATACATCCTAAAGGACGGTACCACAGACATCTGTCGAGCATGTGGCCGTCCCGGAGAGTCACTTAGGCATGTTATTTCCGGTTGTTCGGCTCTTGCTAACACTGAGTACTTGCACAGACACAACCAAGCAGCCAAAATCCTAAATCAGGAGCTCGCTCTGAAATACGGACTCTTGCAACAGAGGCTGCCGTATTACAAGTATCTGCTGGAGCCAATCTTAGAAAACGACCGAGCCAAAATCTATTGGGACCGATCCGTTATCACGGACAGGACTATTCTAGCGAATAAGCCTGATATCGTGGTATGGGATCGGTCGCAGTCGAGGGTATTTCTAGTGGATGTCACTATCCCTCATGACGAGGGTCTCGTGAAAGCCGACACCGAGAAGCGTCGGAAATATCTCGATCTGGCTCACGAGATCACCGACATGTGGGGTGTGACTTCGACAGAAATAATCCCAATTGTTTTGTCCGCGAACGGGTTAATTCCAACCAGCCTCGCGACCAACTTGAGGCGGTTGGATTTCTGTGGCGTGTCGGTTCCAGCACAAATGCAGAAAGCGGTGCTGCTCGATACGGCTCGGATCGTCCGTCGGTTCTTGAACCTGACTCCCTGACCCCGACCGACTGTTCTTTTGTCGGGGAGTACCGCCTCTCCCATTTAAAATTTATATTTTCTTTTTCGGCCATGGGAGAGGCGAGGAACTAAAAGTACTGCCAAAATAATAATAATGACTCCCTTATCGTTGGCCTCACAGGATTGGCGAACCCCGGAGGTACTTAGCACCTCTGATCGGGAGTCCGTATGGAAAGAGAAGGAGCTGCATGGGAGGTTTAACAAGGTACTTCACGAACCTTTCGTGGACCGTAAAGCCTCCCTGCATTGGCTGCGTTTCGGGGACCTCTTTGGGGAAACCGAAGGTTTTGTCTGTGCAATACAAGACCAGGTTATCAAGACGCGGAACTATCGGAAATACATCCTAAAGGACGGTACCACAGACATCTGTCGAGCATGTCGCCGTCCCGGAGAGTCACTTAGGCATGTTATTTCCGGTTGTTCGGCTCTTGCTAACACTGAGTACTTGCACAGACACAACCAAGCAGCCAAAATCCTGCATCAGGAGCTCGCTCTGAAATACGGACTCTTGCAACAGAGGCTGCCGTATTACAAGTATCTGCCGGAGCCAATCCTAGAAAACGACCGTGCCAAAATCTATTGGGACCGATCCGTTATCACGGACAGGACTATTCTAGCGAATAAGCCTGATATCGTGGTATGGGATCGGTCGCAGTCGAGGGTATTTCTAGTGGATGTCACTATCCCTCATGACGAGGGTCTCGTGAAATCCGAAACCGAGAAGCGTCGGAAATATCTCGATCTGGCTCACGAGATCACCGACATGTGGGGTGTGACTTCGACAGAAATAATCCCAATTGTTTTGTCCGCGAACGGGTTAATTCCAACCAGCCTCGCGACCAACTTGAGGCGGTTGGATTCCTGTGGCGTGTCGGTTCCAGCACAAATGCAGAAAGCGGTGCTGCTCGATACGGCTAGGATCGTCCGTCGGTTCTTGAACCTGACTCCCTGACCCCGACCGACTGTGCTCTTGTCGGGGAATACCGCCTCTCCCATTTCAAATTCTAATTTTCTGTTTCGGCCATGGGAGAGGCGAGGAACTAAAAGTCATACCCAAAATAATAATAATAATAAAACTCTTTATTGCACATTACAAAATAAAAACAACAATTACAAAAAAAGATCGGTATAAAAGCCAAAGTACAACTGGCGGTCTTATCACTAAGAGCGATCTCTTCCAGACAACCCATTAATGGAAAGATTTGCTGGATTAAAAACATGTTCGGTAGATGTCCAATAAATTAAACTGATTTGCTTAAAAACTAAAATTATTCATCAAACTATTATCTATCTATTTTAAGTATTACTAAATATTTATTAAGTTCTAATACACTTACAGATACAGATAGTATTCCATAAAATAAATAATAGTCAATAAATACAATACATATGCAATATACATAAAGATTTTTAAATAAAATACATATAGTACATATACAGTTATGTTTAATTACTCAAAATAAAATAAAATATTTAAAACAATAGTGAGTCTTTTTAACGTATTCCAAATCACACCTCCAGTTAATAAATATACAGAGAGACTCAAAAAAATAATACAATCGGAAAATCCAACTTTTCGAAGTCGTAGTCAAATCTGGAAGAAAAACTCTAGAGAGAACGTATCGCATCCCCACGCTGACGACGGGCTAAATTACAAATATGCAAATCTTGCCGCTAAGGTCACTTCACCACACAAAGCTCTTTGGCGTGTCATGTGCATACATTCTTGTCTAGCATTGCTCGATTTAGACGTTTATAGTGGGCTATACATCAATGAGCTATCAGTTTAATGGATTGACTCAGTTTCTTGTGTAGATGAATTATTGTTCATCGTTAATAATAATATTTCAGTGAGTCATACCTAAGGTATGTATGTCATACAGGGGTCCTATTGCATTGAAAAATTATCGCTTTTTTATTCAAACAATAATATTATATTCGCTCTTTCTAAAAAAAAAATATTTAGACACAATTACAAGCTATGATTAACAGCGATACAACGCGTTTTAATTCTAATATATCATTTTCATATTTATATTTATTAAAAATTCATCGAAACGACGTACTGTGGTAGTCCTAATTTTCTTTCCAATAGTGTGATATGCCAATAGAGAAATACCTCAAAAACATACAAACAACAGCCGTATTTAAGCTTCTAAATTAGGCATTTCTCAGCCACTTTAAATAAACAAATAAATTGAATTCTAAGCTAACAATAACTTTGAAATACCTATATACTTTTAGACACTCTAATAATACCTAATAAGGTAAGAAATAGCTAAGATTAGTCCAATTCTTAGCCAGCACTAATATAAAATAAGATAAACCAAATAAATTGAAACTCAACCATTTTGTTAGCTAGAATTGAAATCACCTAACATTTTAGAGGCACCATTCTATTGTTGTTGTAAAGTGGAGTTAAAGTAAAGTGTTTCCCGTGTTAAACTGAAGGGTCAAGTACGAGCGCTACTTTATCTCGATATTGGTGAGAATGAGATGACAGTGTACGATACTAAGTTAGTGCGAAAGAGATGGCTCTTTTATACCACGCGATATCTAGTTAAAAAGCCGCTCGTACTAACTATATAGGTAGTGTTGCTTCAATTCAATTATCACGCTTACAAAGCTAGTTTATTTGTTCAAATCACAAGACTAGGAACAATATCAATGTTATGTCATGTCACTTGATGTAATTAATATTTGTTTTAGTGCAAGGTGTGTTTTGCTTGCTTGATGATGTTCGAATATTGGTTGCTTTTTTATTGTGTAGATAAATTCGATTTTGTGAGATATAGTTATAAATCGTCATGTCTTGAAAAGAGATCAGAATTTGTTGTTTCAGGAGGATATACATCTAAAACCTTTTATGTCGGTTCTGGTGTGCCTCAAGGATCTCACTTGTCTCCGATTATTTTTTTCTTATACATTAATGACATCGCTGTCGCGCAAAGCTGTGAGGTCGAGTAAATGCTCTCTATTTGCGGATGTTTTAAAAATCTATACTTATAATAAATCTGTAGAGAGGTCAATTCTGTACATGAAATATATTTACAAAATAACTATCAGGTGATGATTAGGGATCGATACTGATGCCAAAAATGCAATCAGTAAAATTTTTGTCTGTCTGTCTGTCTGTCTGTCTGTCTGTCTGTCTGTCTGTCGGTTTGTATGTTCCTTATGGAAACAAAAACTACTCGACGGATTCTAACGAAAGTTGGTACAATCATTCTTCATACTCCCGCGCAAGTTTTTGTATACTTTCCAGAAGAGTAGTAAAGGGGAATTTTGGGAAATTTTGGGAAAACGGGAGAAGTTACTTCATTTTTTAAGCTTCCGTCGCGTGTGCAGCCTTAATGGTTAAACTTACATAGACATCATGTATGACGGAAAAATTCTGCATAAAATTATCTAAAAAAAAATTCCCAACAGTTTATGTCTATCTTTTACGGTTGACTCACAATAACACGTGTAATTCCTGATAGCTTAGCAGTTCGGAACATTCTGATTATATTTGTTAACTCTTACGTTTGTAAACCTCTCACTTATCCCTAATTTAAAAAAGGTAACATTACTACCTATTCAATAAAAAAAGAATCATAGAAATCGGTAGACAAACACCGAAATTATACATAAAATAAGCCATCGCACCCGTGACCAAAACCAAATCTTTATTAATTTATATATAACATATTAGGTGGCGCGATTTATTTTTCAGATTGTTATATATATTTCATAGCGTTTTATTCTAAAATTTGCTATTTAATGGAAATACTGAACCGTTCATTAAAGCGCATTCAAAATCACCAAACTACACTGTTTAGGGAGTGCTATAAATTAAATAAATTGAAAACATTGCGCTGAATTTCACAATGCTTAAGCAGGGACTGAAGAAAGAAACCTCAGATATTTAAAAAAACAACGCTACCCGTGCGAAGCTGGGACGATCTACTAGTATATAATAAAGCCAACCCTGAGAATTGTAAACGGCTGCAAATTGACCTAGACCGATTATCAGAATGGTGCAATTGCAATCAGTTATCACTGAACGTAAAAAAGTGTTTCGATATGAAATTCACCAGAATGAAGCTGCCCTTTAAATACAGATATAATATTGGTGGTGTTAAGTTAGTTGAAGTATCTGAAATGTGCGATCTAGGTGTGTTTCTAGACTCAAGATTAACATTTCTCCCCCATATTCACACTATTGTGAAACAATCTGCAAAAGTGCAAGTTAGGTTTCTTGAAACGTAATAGCCAACATTTTAAAAACTTTATTTTTCTTTAGTTCGTAGTAATTTGGAATTTGCAAGTCAGATCTAGAATCCCTTCTATGCTACCTCATCTTTACGCATAAAGTCAATACAGAGAGCATTTACTCGGCATTTAGCTCTCCAAAATACAAATATTTCACATCGACAACCATACATACAACGTTTATATCACTTAAATTTAGATGAATTATCAAAGCGCCGCAAAATACTGGACTTAATATTTTTGCTTAAAATTTTAAATGGACTAATTGATGGCTCGTCTATTCTCGAACAAATTCATTATTTAATTCCGTATAACTATCCCAGAACACGTACAGGAAATATTTTTAAAACTAAGCGTTGCAGGACCAATATAGGTATGAATTCACCTCTGACAAGAATATGTAGAGCTTATAATGAGTTGAACTCAAAACATTGTGACCTAGACATTTTCCACGACTCTTTTCCAGTTTTCAAAAAGAAAATTATTAAATATCTATTATTAATATTGTTAAATTTTAATTATTTTTTATCCCATTGTTTAATTAGTAATTGTACCAATCAAAAAACTAAATTTATTATTATTAAAAAAAATATATCATTTTTGTAATTTAAGTTTGTAAATATTTATATATCTGTTAGATTTAAGTTTAGGACTTAGTTTAAGATTAAGAAAAAAACCACAACTTGTATGTTATAGTTGTGGTTTAAGAAAAAAAAACCACAACTTATATGTCATGCCTCAGATGTTTTTTGTTATTATGTGAGTGTTTGTTTTTAAGTTGTATTTAATGTATGCTCTGTTGGCAAACCAAATAAATAAATAAATCGTAGTTGTTTCTACAATAGAAAGGTATTAATTGATTGAAAAGTCACACAAGATGCACAAAACATTTAAATACATAAATATTAGATTTCAATTTTACAAATAGATGCTCTTTGAGATTTGTATTCAAAAGTTTTTTCAAAAAAATATAACTAATAGTTTATTATCTTCTTATTTAAATAATATTTAAATGGTTAAAATAAAAGCTTTTATATATTAATTCAAATTTTTTCACATGATCCTTATCGTCACATTCTACGATATTTTTATGTGATTTTATTTCATTTATAAATTTTTAAGCATTTTATGAATATTTTGGCTATTTTTAGTCAACTAACTGGTCTATTGTTTTTGGTTCAGTTTATCACCCTCGGCACTTTTGTTTCATTCATAAGTAGCTATTAATATATATTTAATCATCAATTTTCAATCACATCACGATATTTTTCATTATTTTATAAATTTGATCTGATATATTTTCGGGTACAATCTTAATAATTTTACTTATTGTCTCAAATATATAATAATTTTCCATTCCTTAAGAATATAAATAGCTTATTTAACTCAAAACCAGTTTAATGCGAATTTTATCCTGCCTCTTGATTTCAACTAACAACAAAGCCATTTAGTTTATTTGAAACAATAAACTTACCTAAACAAACTCAATATTGTTACAGGCAAATTCCGACGAGAATTTCACCGGTCGTACTTCAAGTGTCTATGTTGTTGTTGTAAAAGCAATGAAAGCGAGCTTAATGGGACCTCATTTGCGCCAATTGGCAGTTCAAGATGTAACACAACCAGGACCGTTGTTCGCAGAAATGATTCTTGTGTCAGCTACAGACTCACACGCCTCTCACCATCCAACCAGAACATCGCCAACAAAGACTTCGTGAGAAATAACACCTCATTCATCGAGCTGAACGGTAGCAAAAAGGGAAAGAATCGAGAAGAATCTTCGGACGCCACGAAAATGACTCTTATGGCTGAAACAAAAGATTGACAATCGAAAACTCGAAAGCGGGACTTTTTTAATGAACTCATAATATCTGGAATCGAAACTTATATAGCTAGGAGCACTAACAGTATTGATTGCAAACCTTATTACGATTGTTATAAAGACCATTGTAAGATTGATAAAAGTTTGGACGAGAGACATAGTGATACGTTTGACGAACGAAATGTCAGTGACCACGCAGTTGCTGAATCAAGCGGGTATAATTTTAAGTTTAACCGTAGCTTAAATAGTTGTGAATTAAAAGATAAGAAAAAACAGGTTTATTTTTAATTATTAATTATTCCATAAATTAATTCAGTATTTAAATATTGTCAAGCTTTGTGCACAAAAAAGAAAATTTGGAATGATATATATACATTTTTATATCGATCGCTTAAAAGCACTATTTCTAAACTTATTTAAGCTATCTATTAAGTCACTCGCAAATAAATTAATACATTGTACATTTTGACTGTTATTAATTGCATTTTAGTTTCCAATCCTATATCTTAAATTTAAAAACAATATTTTTTTGTCCTTAGAGCAAAAAATAGGGTTTTGTAAATAATTATCTAATTTGTTTAATTATAAGAAAAGTAATTAACATAGTCCTTAAAAAAATTATTATGCTTTAAAAATTTAGTTATTATATTATTTTGATTAGAATAAATTGAAAAAGTCAACAAATATTTAAATATCTACCAGAACCACCCCAATATTTTTCAAAACTGTTAAATTTTCATTAACTTTTGTTTGAATGATCATATTTTTATAATATTAAAATACTTCCTACATGTTTATTATGGTGTTAATTTTTCTAATTAAAACTTTAACAGAAGCCAAAAATGTACATAAATTCGATGATTAAATAAATGAGTTGGATTTAAATTATATCAAAGTTCGTTTTACTTTAGCTTTATAGTTCCTTTCGTAGCATTTACGACTTAGAATGAAAACCACAGCTTCAAAATGGTGTTGGCTGAAATCCTGAGGTTTGCGAACACTAATGTGTCCTTTTAGGTCATATATGTTTAATTTATTTGACAAGGAATAAAGTTTTGGTTTAGAATAAGACTACCCCATTTCCACCGATGGCTTTTTATGGGTATGGGAGTCTTTTCAGTTATTTTGGAGTGGCTGGAGATCCATCGCCAAAACCCTTTATTTTACAATCTTTCCCTCGCTTGACTTCTAAAAGTGGCTGAGTCATTTTTTGTAGTATAGCTCTAAATACCCCTTCTTGTGGTTCTTAGCCATGAGAATATGCATATATGATTTGATAACGTTATTAACAGAAATGTGAGGGACAGAATTCTAAAATAGCGCAGTGCTCTATTAATAATGTGATATTGTGTTTGTAGGAGGAAAAGTACGAGCACTACTTTATCGACATGTGACGATCGATAGTCTCTGACTACCTAAATGAGAAATAATGGCGTGATTGCTATGTAGTGTCGGCTTATAAAAGCACAGCCTCATTCATTCCAGTGGCTTTTCGTAAGAGACGGCTAAGGATACTGAGATGTTATTTTTTGATGATTCGGATGCAGACCCATCAACATTATACTCGTAACCTACATTTAACAATCTTTCCAACTCAATTTATTTTGCAAAAGCTATATTAGCTACACCTGTATGTATTTGGATATGTAACCGACTCTTCTGGACATGACTTTGACCCACTTCTAAATAATTTAATCCTAAATAATAATAGTAATTTTGACCTCTATATAATAAAAGGCTAGTCACCCACCAGGTGTTGCATAAGTCACAAAAACTGCAAACAATCGCACTAAAAATTACTAATAAATAAAGAATAAATAAAGAAAAGAAAACCACATGAGGTTTTCATGAACAAAAAGATTTAAATCGCACTAAAAATTTAATACATATTAAACACTACTATTATTGTTTGTAAAAGATTGTGTTTTATAGCGATGGCCAAATCAAGATATTCATTCTTTCCACTGACTTCGCTGTGTTTACTACAACTTCGACTAGATGGCGCTGGTAGTAGAATTTCTACATCGCGGTATGAATTCTTCCATGATCCAGTATATAAACTTTTTTGATAGTTTTTAAAATATCGTTGAAATTTCGTTTACTAAATTCGTTTTATAATTTTAAAACATATTTTTGTAGAGTCTGTTGTTAATTTAGGAGCAGACTTTTATTTATGTTCAATTATGGTGTTGTGTAGTGTGTACTTTTGTTGTTGGTAATGTTGGTATATATATATATATATATATATATATATATATATATTTATATTATGTGTATATTTAACAACCTCCGACACCACTCCACTGACATAATGTCGTTGAGTTTATTTCGGCGGGCTTGTTTGCATACATAAGTTTAACATAATTCTTAAGATTTGCCAGAGCTTTAAAGTAAATAATTTCATAGCCACTTTTGGAAGCCGATAGAGCAAAGCGAAAAGAAATTCTTTGAAAAATCGCTATTCAGATTTATACTGCTCGTTAAATACCGCTTCATTAAGAAATAAAATCATTTTTACATAACCAAAGAAACACTTTAGGTATATGACGGTTATCTTACAACCGATTGAAGATGCAATATAAAATTCATCTGATGGCAGCTATCTTATCCTATGATGGGCATTCTATTGAATTATAAACGTGCACATTAAGTTACATACAATAAACCCAACGCTGCGGCAAAGAAGTGTAAAATATAAACTTCATAATTTATTATATTACTTGCCTATCCATCCACGTCCACATGTGTTTGATTTAATAAAATCATTCGTAAGCCTACTTCAACAAAAATACATACATACATGCGTCACGGCCACAGATACTAACTTAACGATATATTATTTAATATTATATAATACACATGAATAACTTCCAAGACTAAGAAAAAGTCATTCATGCTCATCACATAAATTTTGCGGACCGAACCCGCAACCTCCGGACCGAGAAGATAGTCACCTATCTACTCGGCCACGGCTGTCGTCATAAGACAGATGTAAATAACATCCACGACAAAGAAATGCAATTTATGTCCATCACAACAATGGACATTATAACGCGGCCCTCAGCGAGATTCGAACCCGCAACCGCGACGTTAATCTATTACTAACAGTCATAATCACGTACTTATATCGGTTGTTACTTTAGTCTCAGAGTGAATGCCGCATATTGTTATTACCATAACACACATTATAACATCTTTAAAATTTAGTAACCAACCAAAAGGTATTGGTAATAACCGATGTAAACACAAATTACTCGCTGAAATTAGCTACTCAATTTTCGTAATGTGTACTGCTTCCGTACAATGACTCAGAGCACCGTACAGAGTATTACATTGTAAATAACAACATAATTAAAACTCGATATTTGCTCATGGCCACGTATTGGACAAAACTCTACGCTGCTAGAAAACGACAAATATCATTATACTTTTTTTTGTGGGGAAATCCTCATGACTCCGTCGTCACACGGCGGGGTGACGAAGGTATGTCAGACTATTACCGACAAAAACCTCACGGTAGCCATCTATGGTACACATGTGTGGAGTCCCTGGCGACTTTACCATAGGCAACATCCACAGACTCCACGCACCTGCTGCAAAAAGCAGCCCATTTCGTCCACTCCTCCTTGTGCTTCCTCAGCACCGCAGGCGTTTGGGCCACAAGTTCCAAACGCCCACCTCCTTGAGATTCTCCTTGCGGAGTAGCAGACAGCGATCCGCCGGTCGCAGCCAAAATAAGCAAAACTGCCAGGGTTACAAGTTCCCTTGATTTATTAACGAGGTTTTTCCTCACCCAGTCCGCTTACTACTCACTCTGAAAACAGAGGACAGAAGCGTACCCTTGGTACATTGGCTTCACCCCGGGTGACCAGCCCAGGGCTACTGAGCCCCCACGCCACGACAAGGCTGCACCGTGTGGGGGAAATATTGTTATCCTAACCTAACCACTGCTCACATCAATAAATTGAAAAAAAAAGAATTTTACAATTAACAACACTTTGACCATTATTTGAATGTTTTTGTTCATGAAAACCTCATGTGGGGATTATTACTAATAAATAAAAAATAAATAAAGGAAAGAAAATTTTCGACACAGGCGGGGATCAAACCCGCGACCTCGAGTATACGCCACCGTAATAAAATCCCCACATGAGGTTTTCATGAACAAAAACATTCAAATTATGTGATAGTTAGGCGTTCTCAACATTTGCATTTTATCTGAAAAGATAGACAAGTGGCCTTCCGAATTTGTAAAAAAAATACTTTAACCACTTTTTAATGGTGGTTTAGTAGAAGTTAATAAAAATAAAGGGATGCAAGTATATTTAAATTTAGTTTTTTATTGTTTAATTTTTATGTTTTAAGATGACCTTCATGTATGTAAAATGTTCCTTTGGTTATGATATGAATAAGGCATATTTTTTTTTAATTCTGAAATAAAGGGTTATTAAACGAGAAGTATTAATGTGAACAGAGGTTTACAAAAGTATTTCTTGCCAGAGATCACCAACGAAGTTTTGTCTTTGCTATTGTTACGTACCGGGTTCTTAATTTGATAAATACCAGTCACACTTTCGTGCAATAAGGTGTAATTATATTTATTGACCAATAACGCACTTTACACAACACAACAAACACTATCGATAATTAACTATCGATACTCGCACTAATTAACAACACTAATTTACTCCGTTATAGTAACACTGTCCACACCGTTAAGCTTATTTCCGTAATCCGTATATCACTGCACTGTCGTATTTAATTTCTTCGCTCTAGTATTTCGCTTGTTCTCGCTTTAGTTCTTCGCACTCGAATAACTCCGTAGCACGCGTCGCTCTTTATATATGCCAAATCTCAAATACGCGAATATTACAGAAAGTTCTAGTACCACATTCTCGAAAAGTCGATATTCGAGAAACATCTAGTAATTCCTTTACTTATTAGAATACTAGTAACGCCATCTGTTATCTAGTAGTGGCAAATCCTATCTCCTACTTGCGAACAGATGTCGTAACATTACCCCCTCCTTACATTAATACTCGTCCCGAGTATTATTGCTTCCATGGTACTTCGCAAGTCGATCGATGTGAACTATTTTCCAAGCCCCTCTAGGTTGGCGTTGAATTCTGTACGTTACATCGTTTATTCTAGTGACCACCTTGTACGGTCCTTCCCACCTATTTTGTAACTTAGGGGACTTCCCTTTCTGGCGAGTTGGATTGTGTAACCAGACGAGCATACCCTCTTCGAAACGCGGCGTGTTAGCTTTACGGTCATATCTGGTTTTCATCTTTTCACTAGCATGTAAACCATTTTCACGCACTAGGGAATGTACATCTTGCATTCTTTCCCTCAAATCGCTTACATATTCAGTTACACTCTGCGGCTCATCTGGTGACCCTCCTGTCAACAAATCTACAGGCAATCGTAGCTCTCTTCCGAAATTGACGAAAGCAGGTGTTTCCTTCGTGCTTTCGTGAACAGCTGACCGGTAAGACAGTAAAAATAATGGAATGTGTTTGTCCCAGTCCTTCTGATGTTTTTCAACCATCTTCGCCAACTGTCTCTCCAGTGTTTGGTTGAACCTCTCCACCATTCCATCTGACTGAGGATGTTATGGCGTCGTCCTGGTTTTATGCATTCCAAGCAGTTTGCACACCTCTTGAAATACTTGTGACTCAAAATTTCTTCCCTGGTCAGAGTGTATCTCCAGGGGCACGCCAAATCGACAGATCACTTCCTCAACCAGTTTTGTAGCCACAGTTATTGCTTCTTGATTGGGTATGGCAAACACTTCAGGCCACTTAGTGAAGTAATCCATCACCACCATGAAATATTTATTTCCGGACTCTGATTGTGGAAACGGTCCAGCCACATCAACGGCAATCCTCTCCCAGGGAGCTCCCACATTGTACAACCGTAATCCCCCTCTACTCCGGGTCTGCGGACCTTTCACCGCGGCACACGTTGTACATTTCCGGCACCAGTCCTGTACGTCGTCCCTACAATGAAGCCAGTAAAACTTCGCACAAACCTTCTGCAACGTACGATTTACCCCAAGATGCCCGCCCGAAACACCGTCATGTGTTTCCCGCAGTACATCTTTAACCTTGGCTCTGGGCACGACCAATTGTAGGTGCTCTTCTTTACCGTTGGGTTTCTCCCACCTCCGGTACAGTAGACCATTGATCAGAACCAGGCTGTTCCATTGCGCCCAGTAAGCTTTCGTACTCACTCCTGTGGACGCTACTTCACTCCAAGCCGGTTGATCGTGTTTTTCCTTCTTCCATTTCATGATGGGTCTGAGGTTCTCATCTTCTTCTTGGGCCTTCTGCATAGCTTCTGTTTCCCATCCATCCAATGGACAAATTCGAGTCACTTTCACGACCTCCTCCTTCGACTCTTGCTTCCTACAATGTTTACAGTCTTCCGGACACGGTCTACGTGAAAGCGCGTCTGCATTGCCATGAGATTTACCACTACGGTGCTCGATAGAAAAGTCATACTCTTGTAGCTGTTCGATCCATCGAGCTACCTGTCCTTCCGGGTTTTTGAACTGGAGAAGCCATTTCAGTGCAGCATGATCAGTTCGAAGCTTGAACGGTCTCCCAATCAAATACTTGTAAAAATGCTGTAAGGTCTTCACTACAGCTAGAAGTTCCTTTCTCGTGACGCAGTAGTTTCTTTCCGCTTTAGATAGAGACTTGCTGAAATATCCGATCACAACTTCCTTGTCACCTTGGATCTGTGATAACACTCCACCAATAGCCATATTACTAGCATCGCTGTCAACGATGTACTGTCCCTCTGGCTGTGGATATCCAAGGATAGGTGTCTCGCAAAGCCTCTTCTTCAGCTCATTGAAAGATAACTCGCATTCATCATCCCAAGAGAAGGTTTTCTTATCTTCAGTCAACCGATGCAATGGTTTGGCGATCTCAGAAAACCCTTTTACAAAACGTCGATAGTACGAGCAAAGGCCGAGAAAAGCTCGCACGTCTGTTTTGTCCTTTGGCGTCGGCCATTTCTGCACAGCTTCCACCTTTTCCGGATCCGTCTGAATTCCTTCTCGGCTGATTACGTGTCCTAAATAGTTCACTGAAGTTCTAAACAGCCGGCACTTCTTCGGATTCAGTTTCAGGTTTGCTCCACGAATTTTCTGAAAGACTTGTTCCAGGTTCTTGAGATGGTCTTGGAAGCTTTTGCCTATTATGACCACGTCGTCGAGGTACACCAGGCAAGCCTCGCCAACCAATCCCGCCAACGCACACTCCATAAGCCTTTCAAAAGTAGCTGGCGCGTTGCAGAGACCGAAAGGCATGACGTTAAACTGCCACAAACCCTTTCCAGTTGAAAACGCAGTCTTCTCTTTATCAGTCGGATGTATTTCCACCTGCCAGTAGCCTGACTTGCAGTCCAGGGTTGAAAACTACTTCATGCCACTCAAAGTATCCAGAGTGTCATCTATTCTTGGCAAAGGATAGCTGTCCTTCTTTGTCACGTTGTTCAGTTGCCTGTAGTCAACACAAAACCGTGTGCTTCCATCTTTCTTCTTAACAAGAACCACTGGAGAACACCACGGACTGGAGGACGGACTAATGACCTTCTTCTTTTTCATGTCTTCGAGCAATTCTTCAACTTCTTTCTCCTTAGCGATTGGGATTCTCCTTGCTCTCTGTCTAATAGGTCTTTCGTCCCCTGTATCAATTCTGTGTTGCACTAAAGATGTTCTGCCTAAGTCCCCTTCTGCATTTGAGAAGATGTCAGCATATTTCACCAGCAACTGTTTAACCTTGATCCTCTCCAAGTAAGATAAGTCATCCTGGATCTCACTTAACAAGTCAGTTACAGTTGAATTATCGACTTTCACTTTGACTTTCCCATTTGGAGAATGACAGCTCCTCATCCAGACTACTTCTTCACACTGACCAACTACTTCACCCCGCTTAAGCTGTACATCTTCTTGGTCAAGGTTGACTACCTTCACTATTGCCGTCTTGTTGCTTGTAACCAAAGTTCTTGCTGTCAGAAATTTCCTTGGCCCGTTCTTCCCTGTCTCTTCAATCAACACACAACGATGCCTCTTCTTCTCGCTGTCTACAGGTAACATCACCGGAACCAACTTCTGAGAACGCGCAGGAATATTGATGGTTTTCAAGCATGTCACTTCACCGACGGGACCACCCAGTATAAAGATTTCTTCCTGGCCACACTTGAAAATTCCTCTCGTTATGTCAATCCGGCAGTTATATTTCTTCATAAAGTCCAGTCCTAGTATGCATTCATCCATTATCTCAGCCACAATGACTTGATGAGTATACGACGTCTCGCCAACCATCATCCTGACTGAGAGTTCACCAAGGACAGGTATTCGCTGGCCAGAGGCGGAGAGTAGCCGACACTTAGTATCTCTGCTATACTTGATATTCGCTGCTTTCACCAGTGCCGGATTGATCACCGTTCTAGACGCTCCAGTATCAAGGGTCATCTTACAGTCTTGATCATTGACACAGCCCAATATCACCAAACTGTTCCCGTTACAGGCTTGTGAGATGGTCATTGTCGGGGCTTTCTCCTCTCTAGCCAGCACCTGCCCCCCGGTCCTGGCTAATGCTCGTTTCCCTGGACGTTTGCGGCAGAAGCCTCTGCCTGCCTCTTTTCTTCCTTCCTCAGCGGGCAACTTAATCTCAAATGGCCCCTTTTCCCGCAGCCATAACAAATCGGTCCAGTACTCCTTCCGACGGGTGCTTTAATGACCTTGACGTCCTCATTTGCTTCCGCAATCTCACGAAGTCGATGAGTTTGGCGCGTATCCTGGCGGCAAGCTTCAACTTCTAGAGCGTTCGCCAAGGCATCCTTGAGAGACGTGTGGTGTTGAAGTCTCACCGCTGTTCTCACTTCGATATCTCTGATGCCGTCGACGAATGCTTGCACCAGGTTCATTTCCACCGTCTTCGGATCTACACTGGGATAGGCCTTGCGGACGAGCTTCTCGATTTCAAGGGCCCACTGCTGAAGTCCCTCTCCAGAACGCTGGACCCTATCACGCAGCTGAGCGCGGAACACGTGCTCCAGGTGTCGCTCTCCATAGCGAGACTCCAACGCATCCAGCAGGTCCTTGAAACCACCACTCGGAGTCGGCAGCGCCTCTATTACTGACAGTGCTTGACCTCGGAGCGCCACCGTCAGTGCAGTCAAACACTGTTCATCAGTCCAACCATTGGCAGCCGCAACAGTCTGGAACTGATGTCTATACGCCGACCAGGATGTTGTTCCGTCGTAGGAAGGAACCTTCACACGAGGACCATGGACAGCTACTACATTCTCACCGGAGACAACCTTGACCGGTCGTGATTCAAGCTGCAGAACCCTTTTCTCCATTCCGCGGAAGTCGGTCTTCATGTCATCGATATCTTTCTCAATAGTGGTTACCTGCTCCTTCATCTGCTCTACGTCTTTTTCCACAGTAACCACCCGACCACTGACTTCATTGACCGCAGTGAGAACTTGTGAGAACTTAGTTTGCTGTTCCTCGCGCAACTCACGAACTTCTTGTTTCACAACACCCTGTACCTCCGAATGTATGTTTTTTTTAACATCCTGTACCTCCGAATGTATGTTTTTCACAACATCCTGTATGCTTTGTTGTGCTTCACGCATGCTTTGAAACATTTCAACTATCATCGTCAAGTCAGTATTAGTTGCGGCCGCCGGCGCCGTTGATGTAGACGGCGCGTTAGTCACCGCGGACGTCTCCTCTGGAATGTCACTCCGAGGGTTCGTGACCGATGAACTCATTTCCGACAGCTGTTCACCCTCTGCGGCTTTCTGAGCGCGTGTCTTCACACCCTCTCTTCCGTCTTCCTTCGGCATAACTGGCATCTTCAAATCCACTTCTGTCACCAATTGTTACGTACCGGGTTCTTAATTTGATAAATACCAGTCACACTTTCGTGCAATAAGGTGTAATTATATTTATTGACCAATAACGCACTTTACACAACACAACAAACACTATCGATAATTAACTATCGATACTCGCACTAATTAACAACACTAATTTACTCCGTTATAGTAACACTGTCCACACCGTTAAGCTTATTTCCGTAATCCGTATATCACTGCACTGTCGTATTTAATTTCTTCGCTCTAGTATTTCGCTTGTTCTCGCTTTAGTTCTTCGCACTCGAATAACTCCGTAGCACGCGTCGCTCTTTATATATGCCAAATCTCAAATACGCGAATATTACAGAAAGTTCTAGTACCACATTCTCGAAAAGTCGATATTCGAGAAACATCTAGTAATTCCTTTACTTATTAGAATACTAGTAACGCCATCTGTTATCTAGTAGTGGCAAATCCTATCTCCTACTTGCGAACAGATGTCGTAACACTATCAACTCTCCAATTTCCCCAAGAAAGTGGCTGTAGAGTTGTTTACTAACAACTGAACCATGTGGGTGGAGACTTTAGAAACGACAATTTGGTGTTAGCCCTATCCGGGTTTTGAACCCTCAGTAGCAAACGGCTATGAATAAAATAAAACAGCAGTATTGCTTATATTTATCAATCGATAGTTTAGATAGTGCTGACAAGGGTTAATAGTTTCATAATCATTTGTTTGTTTTAAATTAAATAAAAATATTTATATAATTGTTCCATACACATTTTGTTCTACCAAGCTTTTAAAATTAGTCATTACATACATTTTATTAATATAGAAATAATGATTTAAAGTAATGTAATAAAAATAAATGTTGATAGTCCTGTATTTTTAACACAGTATTTACAAGGTCACGTTAAATCGCGATAATTAAAGCGTGGTTCCATACAGAACCTAATCTAATTTCCAATTTCGATGCTGTCGTGATGCATGTATCTGTAATATTCGCGGCATGTCCAACTATGTACGTTGAAACTGTCATAGTAAAGATTGTTATTCGTGATCATCTACCGATAGACCAACGCAACCGGATTTAGTACATAACTATATTAGAATCTAATTAGAGACTGCTCCTACATTAACAACAGTCTCTGCAAAAATTTAAATTGTTTACTAGGGTTATTTAATTTCACAAAGTTCTATAGTATCAAAAAGTTTATATAGTAGATCATGAAAGAAATCATACCGCGATGTAGAATATTTTACTATCAGCGCCATCTAGTCGAGGCAGTAGTAATTACAGCAAAGTCAGTGCAATGAATGCCTTGACTTGGCTATCGCAAGAAGACACAATCTTTTACAAACAATAATCAGTATAGAGTAAGATCCCAGAGCGATAAGACATAACTTATTTTCTAAAAGATGAAACTTTAAGTTCTCAGTCGTGTCTCATGTACTCTGTATACCTGCGTGTTTGTGAAGTTTGCCCAGTGACACCTGGGCGGGTACCAGGTGCGAAAGGTGACTAAAATAAGAGTTACTTTACTTAAATTTAGATGGCTGATTTTTAGATATATTTTAAAGAATATCATTCTCAAATAGTATCGCAAGTATCAGACACTTTTCTTGGGCCAAAACTTTTGTCAGACGCTTTAAAGCTCCACCAAAAATAAATGAACTTTACTTATTTTTTAATGTCTGATTTTTTAATATGTTATCAAGATAACTATAACAAAATTATATTTAGTCAGTCAGACAAATTGGAATGACCAAAAATCCACTAAACACAAAAATTATTCGGCCGTGAGTACGAACGCGAGAGCACTATGCTCATGTGTTTCAGAGCGAAGAATTTAAATATTCCAAAAAGTACTTACTGCTTTCGATAAAATATTTGCCGTGTAGTGTCGGCTTAGAATATTACTACCCCGTTTCTACCGATAGGTGTACGTAAGAGGCGAATAACGGGCTTTTAAGATATTTTTGGGCGATGCGGTTGGAGACCCAACAACCTTTATTTTTACCATCTTTTCCCCACTCACATTTCCAAAAGTTAGCTGAGGAATTTCTAATTCCTTATCTCTGGCTACCCCTTCTAGAGATTTACAGCCGTGAGTATATGTATGTATGTATGTATAAAATATTTCTGCATCTCTTTTCAAATAAAATGAATCCCACCAAAAACATTAAATGTAAAAAAATGCCAAGTCTCTCGATGCAGTCTTTCCATCGTAAAAAGTTTTGAGATCTCATAGAAGCCAAGTCCTATTCAAAATATTTCGTAGTTATAAATCAACATTTAGTAATTGTATCAATAGTTTTCTTTATATTATAATTATAGTGACTTGGCAATGAGCACAAGAAGAAACAAATAAAACGGCATATTTGGAGGAGTTTAAAGTTACACACACCGCATGCGTAAACATTAATATCACAAAATTAATTTTCTGTTGGTTTATCCGTGTCGTCCCAACCGAATTTCGGCAACGGCAGTCAGTCTTAGTGCACTCTCGATTCATTTACTTTCATAAAGCGATGGCCCGTAAGGTATTCTTAATTATTGTATTGGAGAATGTAGTCGGTAGTGACCATCATGATTCACACATAACAAATAATCTGATCACTGGTCTCGTCAGTAACATTTGCACATAATTCCAGGCAGCAAGCAGCTTTTAATTTGTGCTCATTGCCAAGTCACTATAATTATAATATAAAGAAAACTATTGATACAATTACTAAATGTTGATTTATAACTACGAAATATTTTGAATAGGACTTGGCTTCTATGAGATCTCAAAACTTTTTACGATGGAAAGACTGCATCGAGAGACTTGGCATTTTTTTACATTTAATGTTTTTGGTGGGATCTCATTTATTTTTTGTAAGTGTATTTCTTTCTTTTACTTTTAGGTGACCTCACAATTTCTTGGACGTCAGCTACTGCTTTGCTTAGAACCCATTCTCTGTCTCTATCTCTTTTGTAGAGATGCAATGGAACTGGCATAACGGAAGCAGAAACGGAAACAGATGTCAAAAGTAAATCTTAACGGAAGCGGAAACAGAAGCGGAAACGGAAGCGTTATTACTATGCAAAAAAAGAACAATTTTATATCTTTTTCTTTACTGAATTTATACTTCAGTAGTCAAGGAAAGTACGCGGAAAGGAGTCGGCAATTATCGGTAGCACGCGCGCCTGGACGCATGACGCTCGTGTACAATTGTACATTCGTCCTCGCGCGGCCCCCGCAACCACCCGCGCCGTGCCGCCAAGCGTCTACTGCACCGCTCCTGCCGAGTCCTGCCTCATCGCTCTCTCTGCGCTTTCGTTAAGAGTTCTGTTATAAAGTTTGCGGAACCAGAAGCAGAAACAGAAGTAAGAAAACATGCGGAACTTCTGCAGTTGCGGAAGCGGAAGCAGAGTTCTGTTGCAACACTACTCTTTTGTTTCTTCTCTGAGGCTTCGTTACTTCTAAGGTAGACAAGTCTGGGCGATATATACTTCGGAGTCGATTATATTCAGATATTGCTGTCTCCTGAGCTTTGATACTACTAAAATTCCCTTATCGTTTGACGACTGAAAACTCCCATACATGCTGTATGACAACTAATGAAATAAACACGACCCATCTCCAGGAATAGAGATGACTCTGTGTGGACAAAGGTCGCCATTTATGTACAATATTTCACGTTCTATTACACTATATTTACAATTACTTCTATAACAATAGGGCTTAAACTTATATATATATATGCAAACTAAATAGAACTAAACTAACTAACAAATAACTAACTAAATAAATATATATCTACTAACTTACAAACTATAACTAAACTAAACTAAATAACACGTAAAGTTCTCCGAATATCAATTATCACTACAATATTTTTTTGTTTCGAAATGGGTTTTCATTGACAGATGTATCAAATGAATATTATCGAATTATTTTGAAGTACTACTTACACTGCGCTTTGTAACGAAACCATAGCGCGATTCAGACAGGTACAACGCCATCTATCGAGCGCTCATACAATATTTATCGCAATACAATGGAGTTTTAGCTTTATTAATTTAATGAACTTTATGTATTAATTTGTATTAATGATAGTCTATGTATTACATTTATATTATTCTTTTCTATTCTATGTATGTATTCATCCAATTGAATAGGTACTTGAACAACGAACAAAGTTAACAATGCAGTCAAAATCCATACATAATGTTCTTGCCAAACCGCAAATATAAAATTGTTTTCTATGGCATATATTTTTTTAATGTTTTTATAATTTTTCCTTTATATGTGGCTAATGACCTATCTTGGTGCAAAATTTGAAGTTTCTAAGTCTGCTAGAAGTACCTTAGATTTTTGATGATCTGTCAGTGAGTCAGTGAGTGACAAAATGGTGTAACTTTGATCGACCGTAACTCCTAAACTATTAATTCATTTGGCGTGTAATTTCGAACTTAAGCTTGTTCTAATGCCTACTATTATTCACCGAAAACCTAAACTCCTAGCTTTGTCCACGTCGAAGATATAGGGGGGGCGAAACAGCCGCGAACCGCTTCGAGAAAAGATGGTACGGCCGTGCCCGTTTTGCTCGAGACTTGGCAGGGGCACTGCCGTGCCCCCAGATTTCAACATCAAGGTAATAATTATTAAAATTAAAATAATTTATTGCATAATATTCGGTAAATTTATTTTACAAATTAATTTTAGTAAAAAAGAAAATAAATACAGTTAGTAAGTTAAAGTATTTGATTGTCCTTAATCATCGTTATCATCATCAAAATAATCATTAGAATTTCCATCATTGAGCCAGTCAAATTGTCCATTCGAGTCATCATTCTCATCGTTATCATTTATATTGTTGTCGTTGCTGTCAGCTTCTTCTGAAATAAAACAAATAAAAGAATTACAAAACATAAAACTACAAATATAAATAAAAAATGAATTGTAAAGTTAAAGTACAGTACCTGGATCTTGAAGTGCTTCACTGACGTCTCCTGGTAATTGGTCACCATCAAACCAATGAAAGTGATACTGGTTCTCTTCTAACGTCCAGCCATTATTTTCAGGGGTGAAGATGGTTGGTTGTTTTTCATTTGCATTATTCCATATGCTAGCAATGTAATTAGCTCGGAGATATTGTTGAAATAATTTAGTTTTGCATGGTGGTAAATTGCTAACATCAATTTTTTTTAAACTTTTTGGATTAAATTCTTCGTTAACATCAGAAACGGTATAATAATTCAAAAACAGCTGAAAACCGGGTTACTATGGACGTCTCACTCGCTCTGAAACGCATGCATAATGCTCTCGTGTTCGTACTCACGGCCGAATAATTTAGTGGATTTTTGGTCATTCCAATTTGTCTGACTGACTAAATATAATTTTGTTATAGTTATCTTGATAACATTAAAAAATCAGACATTAAAAAATAAGTAAAGTTCATTCATTTTTGGTGGAGCTTTAAAGCGTCTGACAAAAGTTTTGGCCCAAGAAAAGTGTCTGATACTTGCGATACTATTTGAGAATGATATTCTTTAAAATATATCTAAAAATCAGCCATCTAAATTTAAGTAAAGTAACTCTTATTTTTAGTCACCTTTCGCACCTGGTACCTGCCCAGGTGTCACTGTGCAAACTTCACAAACACGCAGGTATACAGAGTACATGAGACACTACTGAGAACTTAAAGTTTCATCTTTTAGAAAATAAGTTATGTCTTATCGCTCTGGGATCTTGGACTAGTAGTGTTTAAGATATATTTAAAAATATTTTAGTGTGATTGTTTGCGATTTATTTATTTATGCAATACCTGGTTGGTGACTAAAGTTTTATGATTCTAGTCTTATCCAGAACAAAAATATACGGGTTCTAAAGTTACCTAAAAATTTGAAGTAATTGATTGTATAACATCCTTTTCATATTATATTTCTACTCTCTTACAATACCTTTTTTATATTTTTGTGTGTAACTTAAAATGCACGTTTATAATTCAATAGGATATTAATTATAGTATACGATAACATACATATACTCACGTCATAAGTTCTCATTGGGGTAGGCAGAGACTATCGATCGCCACTTCGTACGATCCTGACAAACCACTCTAGTCCTTCATTTACATCCATCTTTTTTTTCATACATGCTCTTTTATTCTTCATATTCGGACGCCTGGCTTTTTGAGCACACTCTCAATTTGGTCCAATGTGCTATCAGATGAAATTTTGTTTGCATCTTCAATCCTACTTGTTAAACTAATCGTCAATAAGCGGTGTTCTACCCACTGAGCTATCGCAGTGTATTTAACGAGAAGTATTACTCAGACTAAATAGTTGTTTAGAAAATATTTTTTTGTCACGGATGTCTTGCAAGGCAACTAAGGGCCATCAGAGATAGCCAACGATACTATCTGTATAAATACATGTCAATTGCTGGTCTCGTAAAGATTTCCGAAACAACAGGTCTTCCGCTGCCCATGTGCTTCTCGTCTTTTCAACATGCGCTTAAAATCTGATAAATAAATCATTTTCCGCAGCCACATCTTTAAGTACAGGGTTTTAGAACAAACCGACCATATCACATTTCAATTACTTACACACATACATATTTACGGCTATTAATCCAAAAATGGGTTGCTAGAAATACAGAATAGAAAATTCTTAACAAAAAAGTCCAAAGGTGGCTGAGGAACTATTGAATCTATCTTTGTCATCTAAGATATTATTTCTTTAATAGCCTCACTATAGTAAAAAATAGTATTTAAACAATCAAACCATCCGTAAATAGCTTCTATTTTTTCTAGCAATGGCAAGAAAATTAATTATAAGACTTTTCCACAATAAAAAGACATTCTGATTAATATGATTTCACAAGTCCATACCAGTTCATTTAGATACTTTCCATTTGCAAACAATAAAAAAAAATGTGCGTAACGTCAGACATTTATTGATAGACTTATAAACTCACTCATGATTGAGAATTTAAAAATCCTTCGTGAAAATATCGTGATATAAGTAAAGATGTTCCTGTGATATTTTAAAAATCAATTTTAAAATCGAAGTTTATTTTGTTTCATTTTTCAGAACGCTTATGTCGCTGTTAAAAATGGTTATTTATCGTTTTTAACTACGGCCTTATAAAAAATCAACAAATTAGCATAAACAAGCTTTTAAAATAGGAAATGATATATACTTTTGGAATGCAGTCTTATGTATACGTATGTAGTTTCCAACGGGGTAGGCAGATACTACCACTTTGTACGATGCTGACAAACTTCTCGGTCTTCTCATACCTAGGTATTTTTATTTTTATACTACAAACATATTTTTTAGCACATTCTCTACTTGATTTAAATGTGGGGGGTGGATCGTCTAGGGTTTGGCAGATCTTCATCTATCAACTTTCAAATGTGGCTGAGAAGTTTCTAGCTCTGAAGCTCTAGCTACCCCTTGTTGGGATTTATGACGTTAGTATGTGTCTGTATGTATGTATTGTCGATTGTGACTTTGTCATTACCTCTCGAGATTCATTTACTGTCATAAATTTTCTCAAACACGCCTGCTCTCATTTATTCTTTATATATCAAAATAACGCAACAGACGTATTTTTATCAACATAACATAAACGTTCACGCCAAATATCCCCAAAGGGATTGGCAGAGGTACTAATACTTCTGAGCTTCTTGTTAATTTGTCGCCTAGTGTTCAGAGTACCCACGTTTTGTTTCGACAGTGTGCTCACGTGATTGAGGACAGGCCTATCGCCGCTTTGAACGAATACACTGTCACATGACTAAGTACAACTCAGCTATATTGGTTTCTTCACGATGTATTTTTATCAACTGTATTGTATTTATTGGTTTCGCACGTTTTTCCAGCACGTTTGCTCATAAAAATAGCTAGAGCCATAAAGGTGCCATGAGTGAAAAACCAACCATACTTTTATCAGCGGCAACCATGAGTTTCTTTAAATCCTTTAGTAATGAATTGGTAATTTCCGATGTAACTTACCGAGTTCTAGTGTCATGTTTCTTTGATACGACTTCTTAAAATTTTGCTACAATTAGGTCTACCACAAATGTAAAGTATTCACGCCGTATATTCCCAAAGGGGTTGGCACAAGTACTAATACTTCTGAACATCACGTGACCAGTTGTTCAGAGTAAGTACCCTTACCACGTTTTGCTTGGACAGTTTCTCGCGTGATAGGGGGCAGACCTATCACAGTTTTGTACGAATACACTTTCACATGACTAAGTGTTTAAACATAAAACATTAGTGTTTGGCCTGACCCGACTCAGGTTTGATCTTGTGTCTCCTTTGAAGGAAGCCATGGTGCTCCCACCGGGCTGTCATGGTTGTATACTATAAATTAAAACCACATTATATGGGTTGAAAAAGAAATAAATTTATACCACCTTAGCTTCTGAAATTTTGGTATAAATCTTATTTAACAGCACATTAAAAGTTGTAAAGATAAAAGCTCAGCTACAAGTACCTCTTTTCGACAAAGGCATAATGATTTAATATCTTACAAAATTGCCGAGAAATCATAATTAAACATATATTTTCCAGATAATGGTTTCGCTTTTGTATACTTGTTGAATTATAGAACAGAATTCTAATATTATGACCTAATTTGTAAATGGTGAAGAATATTATTTATTTGTGATATAAGGTTTTTGAATAAATTAATTTAAATGAGATTTGCTAACAACATAACAACATGTCTTTCTCCTATGTGATTGGCTCCTTCTGAATATGGACACACCGTCACGTTTCAGGTATAAGAGTTATTGCATATTTTTGATTATTAATTACTAGCTTTTTGCCCGCGACTTCGTCCGCGTGGACTTCATTTTTTGCATCCGGTTTACATTCAAAATACCGAAACACTATCTCACCTTCTGTTTTTTATATTTATATGCCCGCGGGCGTTGGAAAGGATATAAAGGACATTGAGGCTTTTCAAGTGATTGTTGGGCGATGCAGTTGGTGACCCATCACTAATTACCTTTATTTAACTACCTTTTCCCTAGTCTATTTCCAAAAATGGATGAAGAATTACTATCTCTGAAGCAATGGCTACCCAATTATGGAATTTATGGCCGTTAGTACATACTCATGAATGATTGATAGATGAATTTCATAAATTCGATCGTACCAAGTTTTATGTTTCTAGATACAAAAATGTCAAAAATCTCTATATTAACTTTCATTTGCTATATCAACCTCTTAGGGGTTGAGTTCCAAAATATATTTTTTTAATTTTTCATAAGAATCATGAACCAAACCATTTTGTACCAAGTTTCTATGTTCAAAATGAGAATATCTTAGTGAGTACAAATACGAATAGTAGTTTGGCAATTCGGCGGCGGCGGCCCGGTGCTGCCGCCACTGACCGTTGGTGATAGCGGGAGAGCTTGCAGCATTTGCTCGGGAATATGGGGATGGTTAGTGGTGGATCTCCATACAAAATAATCGCTGAAGTAAAGGGATAGCGCTTGCTATTATAATATATAATATGCAAATAACAATGTTTTTTCCAAGTGTACTCCAGCAACCCTTAGAGTTTGGCCTTGTGCTCTATTAATGGTCATTGCAAATGAAACCCTTATAGGAAATTGAAGTCTTTTAACCCTAGAAAGATAATCATATTTTGATGTGCGGGAAAGATAATCTTACGCCTCTGGAGCGCACGATATAGTGACCCCCCTAGTGGTCGTAAATGATTTGCTTATTATAATTATTTCTTTTAATCGTCACTTCCATACTTTATTGAAGAAATAAAAGGCAAAAATTTTTTTTTTTTTATTATTCTAGAAAAAATACTAAAAACTCTAAACCTCTTAGAAAATTAACAAAAAAAATCAGACTTCTTTTTAAGTACGCTATAATTTTTTTTAATCGTTTATAACAATCACAAAACTTTTGTTTTTTTTATAGGAACATAACTACTTATAAAAATAAAAGACTTTGGTACAATATTTACCACATTATATGCAGTAGATGCAGATATCTTTTTTGTGCTCTCCACAGACACACTTCTTGCACTCAGCGCAAGTCATTTTTGACATCCGCTTTTTTGTGGAGGTGCATATGTCACAATATCGCATTTTCTTGGGCACTGGTTCATTTTGGACATCCTCAGGAACTTTTTCAGTAGAAATTCGCAATGCACTCTGTATAGCGGTCCGGGCTGAACGTTTCAGGGTCGGTTTGCCCAATCGACTTCTCATCCAGGGTTCTGTGAGTTGACTACTCAACATTTTCATATATTGCCTACGGTTCAAGGGCTTCTCGTTCTTGACTGACTTATTATTATTATAAAAATATAACTAAAAACAACATAAAATTACAAAATAGACAATAAATCGTACATCACATAAAGTGTTAAAAGTTACACAAAAGATAATCTTGCGCTTCGCGAGCGCATCGGCCTCTAAAAACAGCGAAACTAAAGTACTTACCGACTCCGCACTTCCGTCCCGCTGTCCAACTCGGTGGCGTATGAGATTACAAGAAAGAATGGGTTCGGGCGCGCGACCGTTGTAAAGAGACGACGATATTTAGATTTAGCGTGCGCCTCAGAGGCGCAGATTATCTTTCTAGAGTTAAATTGTAATGGGAGGTCTTTTGGAATAATCGGAATCCGAGGTATGAGTACACTTTCACCCTTGGCTGCACCAGTTAAAGTAGTGGCTGTAATAATGTTTCGCCCAGTAATGGCACGCAGCCAGGTACCATTACACAGTCTAGGGGCATCGAGATTGCGCATGAGCATCACCGGAACACCTAACTTTAGTTTTTTTTTATGAGAAGGCACCCCAGATAGATCCAAAGAATTTAAGAACTCCACAGGACATGACGTACTATGTTCTATTTCTATCACTGTGTCTGCAGATAAATATGCAGTATTTTCTCCCATAACTTCATCAATCAAAATATTTTCATTTATTTTAGTGACTGTTTCATTTTTTGGTGCTAATATTGTGCGTTCGCACAGCACCTAGAAAAAAGCACTAAATCAACCTAACTGTTATACAACTACTGCCTATAGATATTTAAATATCCCAAACTAAACTATAAAAATCTATACGACGAACAAAGTGCACTAAACTAACCTAACTATTATTCAGCCTACTGCGAAAAACCTATAATCCATTAAATGTACATTACAATATATACATTATACAATGGTAGAAAACCTAAAAACACACACACATACCAGTAACTAAGTAAAACACTCGAAAATGTGCAAGTAACGATGATCTTATTTTAAAATAGATCATCGTTTCTATTATTAAAAAAGTATTTTAATAATATTGACAAAAAACAAACTAATAAAGAAGAAATCATACCGCGATGTAGAAAGCGCCATCTATTGGTGAACACGCAAACAACGTCGCGCTTTTTTATAAGGTTTCAGCTGAAAGGTTGAAGGTTGCGCTGCTAAAATCCACAAATTGAGCATGTCGGGAAGTTTCCGGCCCCTGGTTAAAGCGTAAGATATCATACCACTTCTTAAGTATCTTAAAAATACATCTTTACCACGTTTTAAAAAATACCCAGCGCCATCTCTTGCATTCCTCGAGAAGTAAATATTACCTTGTTTTAAACGGCACACACCGCAAGCCAACAATATTTTTGTTATCCCTCGGGAATATCATTTTTCCGGGATAAAAGTACTCTATTATTTAATTTGGACTTCTAACTATATGTCTGCAAAATTTCAAAGCAATCGGTTCAGTAGTTGCGGCGTGAAAGCGCCACAAATAAACAAACAAACAAACTCACTTTCCCATTTATAATATTAGTATGGAGTATGGATTATTCAATAAGCATTATAAGCATAAAGCATAAACGTTCACGTCGAATATCCCCGAAGGGGTTGGCAGAGGTACTAATACTTCTGAACATCACGTGACTTTGTCACCTGGTGTTCAGAGTACCCACGTTTTGCATGGACAGTGTACTCACGTGATAGGGGGCAGGCCTATCGCCGTTTTGTACGGATACACTGTCACATGACTAAGTACAACTCAGCCATGTGGGTTTCCTCACGATTTTTTGCCTCACCGTTAACAACCATGATAAATTAACCACACATATGTCTTTAGAAAAGACAAATTGGTGTAGGCCCGACCTAGGATTTGAACACTAGTCGTTTGCACGATAACCGAGTGTTCTCCCACTGGGCTATCACGGCAAATTATTATTCAAAAATATGCAATAACTCTTATAATAAGGTTTATTAATGTTGATTATATTATGAATTATTCTCGTGTGAAGATATTTTTGTGACATCATATTGTATAGTGACACGAGTCCACCGCTCGTCGTGACCAAGTGCGAGTTGATCGACAAATAACTACTGTAGTAACCGGGACCGACGGGTTACAGTGCCCTCCAAAGCAAGGAAATATCTTAATTTTACAATAATCAGGTGATATAAGCCTGAAATATTTTTAAATTTTAGCAAAATTTGTTGGCTGGGTGCAAAATATATAAAAACAAACCAATATTTATGTAATCAAGTCATGCTTGGATAATTCGATGAATTTAGACATTATATTTTAAAATTCTGAAAAAAGTAAAAAAAGCCGTTATAATGAAGTATTTGATTGTTCCGTCAAACCTTCTATAAAACATAGGCTCAATTTCAATCATTTATTCCAACACAATATGTCCTCTTTGTGATATTGAAATGCCTGCTACATTAAGTACCCACTATGAAACATAGAGAGGATGGATGACAGTAAATTGGTGAAAGAGATATATAGAGCCAATGTGGAAGGTAATGTTAGTAGAGGACGACCTCGGAGGACACATTTGGATCAAATAGAAAATGTGCTCAAAAAGGCAGGTGTCCGCAGTATGAAGAATAAAAGAGCATGTATGAAAAGATTGATGGATGTAAACGAAGCCAGAGAGATGTGCCAGGATCGTACAAAGTGGCGATCGATAGTCTCTGCCTACCCCAATGGGAACTAACGGCGTGAGAATATGTATGTATGTATGTATGAAACTTGTAGCAAACCTCAAGTGAAATTTCAGAGGGAACGAACGAGCTAAACATCATTTTTACGATGCTTTTCAGAAATTGGGATTCTTTTTCGCTTCATTTGTAAATAACATGATTTATATGATTATTATTTTATTTATTTATTTATTTGTTCCGTGATAGCCCAGTGGGTAGACCACTCGGTTATCTGCAAACGACTAGTGTTCAAATCCTGGGTCGGGCCTACACCAATTTGTCTTTTCTAAAGACATATGTGTGGTTAATTTATCATGGTTGTTAACGGTGAGGGAAAACATCGTGAGGAAACCCACATGGCTGAGTTGTACTTAGTCATTTGACAGTGTATTCGTACAAAACGGCGATAGGCCCGCCCCCTATCACGTGAGTACACTGTCCATGCAAAACGTGGGTACTCTGAACACCAGGTGATGTATTCGTACCTCTGCCCACCCCTTCGGGGATATTCGGCGTGAACGTTTATGTTATGTTATGTTATTTATTTAAACACTTCATTGCATACAAAACAACACACAAACAGTATATTACAACAGTAGTTTTAGTTTTTGATTTCACTAAAGTTGAAATATGTTTAAAATTGATGGGTCGACTGAATGCGAAAAAAAAAAAAAGTTTCACGAGCAATAGCGCATGATAGCCGTTGCGTTCAATTGAGATTTGTGGATCCATACCAAAACTCAAACTCCAACGGTCACACCGTGTGTTACGTCCTAAAGGCTTGGCAGAGGTACTAATACTTCTGAACATCACGTGACATTTTCAACTGGTGTTCAGCGTACCTACGTTTTGCTTGGACAATATACTCACGTGATAGGGGGCAGGCCTATACCAAAACCTTATACACTTTAGAATTATTTTATTGTTCGTGTTTTGAGAGTGATTCAAAATAAAATCATCTTATGGTTATTATGGTTCATTCATCGTTATTGCCAGCATACAAAACATCGTTTGGAAATCATAATGAGGGAGTTGTAGAGAGAAAGACAAAATTAAAAATTAATACACAGGGTTAGTTTACACTTAAAACCATATATGAACACCAAAACGAGTAAAAAATTCATTTTAATTTTATTATACAATATAAATATTTTTGAGCCTTGTCGAAATTTAACTATACTAAAATATAACTATTTACCTTTCTATAAAGCCAGGTAAAAATATTTGAACCATTCAAAACCGCCGTTAAAAACTTTTATCTTATCTTTATTACCTCTAAAACAAAGACAAAGACTATAAAATTTCATCTTCGTCCTGGAAAAAATATTTAATCTTCAAGGTCTTTCACGTTCCATACAAAAGCCTACAATGTTTAATCTCGCCCGCACGTTTCCTCGATAAGACGGCGATTCAGAAAATGCATTAAGAAAAGTATTTCTCTCGAAATAGGATCTTTTGTTACTAAATGTACGATATAGCTTGGTCAACTCTACCTCAAGAGCAGCAATGATACATCAATTTAGACTTTAGCGGTTCCTGAGTGTGCGTGTTTATGGAGCGGCTCTTATACTTATTTATATTTTATTTTTGTCTTTACACTTATAAACTTTATAACTTACTTATACTTACGCCGTTAATTCCCATCAGTGTAGGCAGAATATTTTATAGGCACCAAAAAACATTCTCAATTCAAACTCAAGGATTCACGCCGTACATTCCCAAAGGGGTTAGCAGAGGTACTTAACTCGGACTTTTGAATATCGAGTGACATTGTCACCTGGTGTTCAGAGTACTAAAGTTTTGATTGGACAGTGTACTCACGTGATATGAAAAGGCCTGCCAACGTTTATTACGAATACACTGTAACAACTCAGGCATGTGGTTTTCTGCACGATATTTTCCTTCACCATGCCATGTAGTGGGGATTAAGTGATTTTTGGGCGATGGAGTTGGAAAATCATCACCGACAATACTCTTCGCGATACTTTGACAGCTATTTTTTTACAAAAGATGTTTTTACAATGTTTTTGTGATAAATCCGCTATAGTTTGTGGGTAGATCACCGCTTATCGTCAGCTGTACACCAATTGGTCTTTCCGAAAGTCGTAGTGTGGTTAGTTAATCATGATTTTTTACGTTGAGGATAAATACAGATAAACACACATACCTATACTTACGGCAGTAAATCCCATAAAGGGGTAGCCAGAGCTTCAGAAATGGAAACTCCTCAGCCATATTTGGAAGTCAAAGGGCAAGATGGTAGAAATAAAGTATCGTTGGAGAAAAGTCTTCAACCAAATCGCCCAAAAAACCATAAATAACTTATTCGTTCGTATTCTACTGAAATTACCATCCCTATTAGAAAGTATTTTAAAATGAAAGCCGTTAATCTTTGTAAGTGTTTTTTTCATATTATTTTATAAGATATCGCACTTTTTCAATAGATCATCAAAATAAGGCTTGCATTAAGTAATAACGGTTCGAATTAAGAAAAACTCCCCTCATTCAATCACCTCGACACGTATTGAGCGAATGAATGGGCCAAATGATTAATTGAACGTATTTAATAGCTCGAGAGTTCGGCTCAAAAAGAAAATCCTTGATCAATTTTCTTATATTATATTTTGTTAGTTTTCGGATTGATTTGATTGTATGATATTTGATTGATAGCAAATCAATACATGCCTTATTAAAAAAGTGGGTAGCTAGAGCTATGTTAGCCAAGTTTTGATAGAGCTGAAGTTTATATCCAAAAAGTTATGAAATATAGAAAAAGTCGTGCCTAGTCTAAGTCGCTTACTTTGGAACTTAATTACGTACATAATTGAAATTTTGGATTTTAATTAATATAAATTTCTTGTCGAGAGAATCTAAAATAGGGGTCTGAAAACTAATATCACGACATTGTACATACATACATATACTCACAGCTATAAATCCCTAAAAGGGGTAGTCAGAGCTTAGGAATTAGAAATTCCTCAGCCACTTTTGGAATTTGCGTGGGCAAAAGATGGTGAAATAAAGGTTGTAACATACACTATTTATTGCCACTTGCTTCGATCCTGGTAAATTATTTGATACATACATAAATAGATTAAATCATGTATTATTATAGTTATTATATTATACTCATGGTGTGGCTCTTAGAGAGATATGCTATCATGATAGGGATGTCAATATTTTGCCAATTTCATATAATAATTACATACACAATAATTATTTTTTCATAGGTTAGATGTTCGGTTCCCGCTGTAAATAGTGTTTTTAGTGCCGGCCACATACATTTAGATTACTATTACTATACATTATATAAAATTAATGCTATGATCTCAAGTATAATAGTATTTAGAATTTAATTTTTTAGTTTAGCTACCAGAAAGGATATTATCTATTTAAATATTGGTAAAATAATAATAATATTAACGGTGAGGGAAAACATCGTAAGGAAACCCACATAGCTGAGTTGTAAAACAAAGCAAAACGTGGGTACCTTCTCTAGACACTAGATGGCGCTGCCAAGTGAATTCAGAAGTATTGGTACCACTGCCAACCCCTTCGGGGACAAACGGCGTGAACGTTTATGTTTATGTTATGTTTAAAATAATAGTCAAAGTCATGATAGTCCAGTGGGTAGAACACCCGCCCGAAAAACAGAAGGGCGTGAGTTCCAATCCTGGGTCGGGCCTACACCAATTTGTCTTTTCTAAAGTCATATGTGTGGTTAATTTATCATGGTTGTTAACGGTGAGGGAAAACATCGTGAGGAAACCCACATGGCTGAGTTGTACTTAGTCATGTGACAGTGTATTTGTACAAAACGGCGATAGGCCTGCCCCCTATCACGTGAGTACACTGTCTAAGCAAAACGTGGGTACCTTATCTGGAAACTAGATGGCGCTTGCCATGTGAGTTCAGGAGTATTAGTACCTCTGCCAACCCCTTCGGGGATAAACGGTGTGAACGTTTATGTATTACGTTTATGTTTAAAATAATATTACACTTCATTTTATATATTGTTATCATAGAGTTAGAGACTTCAATTCCACAGTCAAACCGTGTGAACAGTTTTATGGAAAAATATTAAATTTAAGGTAATCTTGTTAGAATATAAATAAATTATTGACGACACGAAAAAACTACACAACCTGCGAGCGAAAGGGCATGGTTGGCAGATGGCTGGCAGAAGTAAGTATAATTTATAAGTGCATCCTTTTTCACTCAACTCATTTTATTTCTACCATACTTTCCCCTATCAACTTTTCAAAAGTGGCTGAGGAATTTTAAATTCCTTAGCTCTGGCTACCCATTCTACGGATTTATAGCCGTGAGTATGTGTATGTATGTATCCTTTTTATGACGAACAATCTCAGACTTTATAAATAATAAATTAAAACGTTTTTCTTTTTAAATTCTATCCTATAACAATTTCTATTAATTCAAATTAGAACATACATATTTTCATATTAATTTTCTACGCCGTAGAACCCGTAGAACGCTTATGCGAGACAAAGAGGCACTTTACAATCGCAAGCAATTACCCAGCCTTTGTGCAACTTTTAAATATATGAGGTAAGTTAGGACATTATTTAAGTTAACTCTTAACTTGATACGAAACAAAATTAACAACAACTTGCATGTTGGTTTACACTGCAGTATATTGTCTTTAAACAACAGACTTAAGCGTCTTTTAAATTATCACTTCATTATGAGTGGCTTTCTTGCCGTTTCAGTTTCAGCTTAGAATTACACTATGCTTTTTTATTACGGTGTTAACTTAAACATTTACAGTTATCGTTGTGTAATGTCGGTTTAGAATAGCACTACCCCATTTATTCCCGTGGGTGTTCGGAGGAGGCTTAGGTTATAAACAAAGGCTATAAATCCAAAAACAGGGGTATCCAGAGCTTCAGATAAAGAAATTACTTAGCCATTTTTGGAATTTGAATAAGGATAGATTGTAAAATAAATGATAATGTGGATAATGGGCCTCCAACGGCAACGCCCAACGATCACTTAAAAAGCTCACAATACCCTTAGTTAGTAGCTTCAGCAGATTCTCAATATATGAAGTACGTATTTTATTTGTGGAGATCGTAGTTACCACCGTATCTTAACATTATCTTAGTCTGCTAGTTTTTTTGTGATACTCTAACATAGTATTGGCATTGCATTCTTTTAGAGTTAAAATAATTTGCAACTGTGCTTGAAACAGAATCTATTTTAAGATTTAACACGTTGTTAATGGTGAGGGAAAAAATCGTGAGGAAACCCATGGCTAAGGTGAATTTAATCATGTGACAGCGTATTCATACAAACACGGGAATAGGCCTGCCCCCTTTTACGTGAGTACACTGTCAAAGCAAAACGTGGATAATCAGAGCACTAGCTGACAATGTCACGTGATGTTCAGAAGTATTAGTACCTCTGCCAACCCCTTCGGGGATATACGGCGTGAGCGTTTGAGTTTGAGACTACTTTTAGGTTCACATGAAGCTCTGTTATTATTAGCTACGCTATTGCTATTAGCTTTGCCAAAATACCAGGATAACGTAGTGATGTCGAAACTTACTTGTATCTTTATTTCCTCCGCCGTAGGTAAGTAATTGCACCAAATAAACTTTGCTATCCTAGTATCACGTACTGTGACTTCCGTAATCTTCCCAAGTTCTTAAAGAGAAGCACATAAGTTGAAAACTTGGTAACTTGTCGTAGAACAGCTACAGAACTGTTTTGCGAATCTTCTAAACTACAGCTAAGGCACGTTATAAATTCCGTTTGTTGATACAAGGACGTGATAAAGCTAATGAGCAGCGATGGCTTAGTGGTATTGTAGTTGTGTTTGGTAAAAAACATTATATCTTAATACTACTTTATATTTATATGTAATTTAATATATCAGTTCTAGTTTTAGAATAAAAAAAATAATAATATATATTTTATAATACATATTTTTAGTATAATAGTCAGAACTATGTATAGTAAAAGCTTAAAATATAAGACAAACCAGCCACTCTTTGAAGTAAATAATTAAAAATACTTGCACCTTAATCAATCAAGTACTTATTTACTCCGTTGGTTAAGCGACCCGAAGTGGGTCTTAGCCTTAGACACAGAAGGTGCCACTGATCTTTGTCCTGTACGATCTCTTTCCAGTTGCCTGCCTGAAGTTCGCGCATGTCCTTTCCGAATTCGTCCCTCCATCGATGTTAAACATATAGGATTGCTTTAAACTACTTATATTCAGTACGTTTTGTTGTATATTTGAAGTGTACTACTGTTTCTGCTATTTCTTAAAATATATAAATGTGAATTGTGTAGTTCGTTGAGGTAAAAACATTAAAATTTCTTCCCTTATAAACAAGTCATTAAAAATTAAAATAAAAAAGTTGTTGCTAATCAGTTACAAAACGACAAAAAGATTAAAAAAAAAAACAATATAACTTCAATATCGCTTTTGTTTCTCATAATAAAATTGACATGCAAAACTTGGATTGTAAACATATTTTGCAATGTACTGCTCGCAGCGAGAGAATGGATATCTAAATTGTTTTGTAAAAGCTCGGTCCGACAGATTGAGCAATTAAATTTGACAGAGGCGTATTCAGAATCGCACTTTAAACTTAATTATTTTTTTGATTATAAATATTTTTATGAATATATTGACATCTCTTTTACTCCTCAGCAATGCCTCATTTAACAACTTAAGACAAGCACTTTTCCAAGTCCCGTTCAGGTGGTTGCCGGCGCTAGTTAATAGCAGCAGCATAGTGTGTTTGCTTTTAAAAAACTCTAAAAGTTCACGCAGCATATCCCTGAAGCGGTTGGCAGTAGTATTAATACTTCTGAACATCACGTGACATTGCAACCTGGCGTTCAGAGTACCCACGTAATAACCATAAATTAACATAACAACATATGTGTGTGACTTTAGAAAAGACAAATTGGTGTATGCCCTACACGGGATTTGAACCATCGATGATCTACTATAGAGCGGTGTTCTACCCACTGAGCTATCATGATTGCATGATAGTTTCATTCTTCTTTATAATTATTTTCAGCAGTAAATAATGGACTTCTGAATCTGACATTTTAATGAGGATGCGTAAAACCGGCAGCCATTTTGAAAGACACCGAAGCGTTTGGGAAATGAAGTTATCATATTTTTACCCATGTTTTTTGATGACAACAATATATTGATGTTTTTAGAACCATGTGTTATTGTGCTGAATTTGTATGCTATATATTTAATATATATGTATATATATATATATATATAATATTATTGTGCTGAATTTTTATGCTATATATTTATTTATATATATTAAATATATAGCATAAAAATTCAGCACAATAACACTCAAAGTATGATGGTTCTAAAAACATCAATATATTGTTGTCATCAAAAAACATGGGTAAAAATATGATAACTTCATTTCCCAAACGCTTCGGTGCACACAATATATATATATATATATATATATATATATATATATATATATATATATATATATATGTACATATATATATATAATAATCGCTTAGCTTAGTTAGGTGTAGGTCTATGTAACATTTAATTGATAATTTCAATATAAGTCTAGTTTCCTTTTTCACCCTGCGTCCGAGCATTTAATTCGTGAAGCTTCTGAATATATAGTACATATTTATTTTTATAGCAACGACTTGGTAACGGACGACCACGGAGAACTAATTGGAGCAAATCGAGAGTGTGCTCAAAAACGCGGGCGTCCAAAGTATGAAGAATAAAATAGTATTAATGAAAATATTGATGGATGTAAACAAAGCTAGAGACAAAGTGGCGATCGATAGTCTCTACCTACCCCAATGGGAACTAATAGCTTGAGTATACGTATGACTGTATGTATAATTTGGTATTAAATTATGAATAGTAATTATTATTTAGTATTCATACTCATGAGAATATTTTTAATATGCTACTACGTATGGTACCTTGAAATCTTACTCTCTCTTTTATTGGTGCTTAACTTGTAAATTGTAGTAATATTAAAGCGAAAATAATACGTTATGTTGTGACGAATAAGAATATCAACAACCCAAATCTTACCGTGAGTATCTTACGAGGTGACTGAATTCTATCAGGGCTTTGACTGTTTGTTGGGCGATGTGGCTGAAGACTCATTATTAACTATCGTTCATTTTACAATCTTTGCTCTCTTTTGTTTCCAAATTCGTCCAAAAATCCCTTAAAAGCCCCAATACCGTTAGTCGCCTTTTACGTACACTCACCAGAAGAAATGGGTTAGTGCTATTCTAAGCCGACACTATACATCTACGTCAACTGTACCACAAATTTTCAGTAATATCAATGTTTAGCTCGTAAGCATACTGCCCCGGGAGCTTTAAAAGCCGTAATATTACCAGTTGAAAGGCCCCCATGGTTTTAAATAAATAAGGGCCATTTTCTTGAGAACCGAAGTCACACAGTGATTTTATGGCAAAAATCCAACTCTGTAAAGCTGAACTAAAGAAATAGTGACCATAAATAAGTCAAGAAGTGTGGTATCGTTTATCTCTCTACAATTAAAATAAAGAAAAGTTTAAAAAGAACAAAGCTAACAAAGTTTAGAACAAAATATTTATGTGCAGTTTTATTTAAAATTATATACCGCAGATCGTAAAATAAAGTGGGCTAAGTAAGATACGAGATGGTAGCGTTTGCTACCTTGTTACTTGTTAGGGGTCTGCGCTGGAGTATATATAGAACAGTTGTTAATATTGTTATTGATCAACCATTTCTTCCCGCAAGCAACGCTTGTTTAGTTTCAGGCTTTTTTATGTGATCTGAAGCTCTAGCTGGGCTCTTACATGGAATTAATTTTTTGAAAAGGAATTCCCAAACTCATATCGTAAAAGGCGTAAGATATTTTGCATCATTACGCTTTTTTGGTCTTAATCCCTGATATGCTGAAAAATATTAGCCGTTAAAATTACACGATATAAAAATCTGACCTTAAGACTATGTATTAATTATTTCTAAGGGTTTAAGTAAACAAAAACCGGTGTTTTATTGAGGCACATAATGTCACATAAAATGCGAATCAATAATAGCTATTTCTTTTGTGAATAAATTGGTCATTTGTAGTAGAGGAATAGCGAATTACAACAATTCATACTTGTTTTTAGTTATACAAACAAAGCCCAATGCACTTACATTGTATTTAAAATATAAGAAAGAAAAACTTTCAACTTATAAATATAAAGAGTGTTTGCTATATAGTGTCTTAGAATAGCCCTTCCCCATTTCTTAAGGTGGGTGTACTTAAAGGCGACTAACGGTATTGGGGCTTTTAAGAGATTTTTGGGTGATGAGGTTGAAGACCCATCACCAACAACCTTTATTTTACCATAATTTCGCCACTCAATTTTCCAAAAGTGGCTGAGGCATTTCTAAATCCTTAGCTCTGGCTACCCCTTCTAGGGATTTACAGTCGTGAGTATATTTATATATTTAAGTATGTAAGTATAAAGAGAACTTTACAATTCCTGTAAATTTACACGCAGCTCTACATAAATATCAAACTTCTATAAAAATATTTTTAGAGCAGCAAAGAGCGTTAACAACGCAGCATGAGCTAAAATACTGTTATCTTACTCGGTTAATTTAAATACGTATTCGTTTAAACAGACGCTTGTATTCCTTAAACAAGAATTTAACATCGTATCTTCTTCTTTACTTCTGTAAAATAAATTCTTATGACGGCAGTAGCCTAAATTTTAAGCGCCTAGGTAAATCGGAAAAAGTTTCAGTTCTTTTGTATCTAAATCTTTGTACCTAATTATGAGTCTCGATGAACTCTGGGAATTACATACATACATATACATAGACTCACGGCTATAAATCCCAAGAAGAAGTAGCCAGAGCTTTGGATTAAGAAATTCTTCAGCCACTTATGGGGATCGGATTGTAAAACACATGTATTTGGTGATGGGTCTCAAACCGGAACGTAAAAATCACTTAAAAAGCCCCAATACCCTAAATAAAACCCGTCTCTTACGAACACTTACCGGAACAAATTGGTGGAACAAACACTTTTGTGAGCCGACACTACACAGCTAAATTCATCAAATCCAAATGAATTTTATCTTAGTAATCATTATTTGTTCTCGTTACTAAATACAATTTTTGGTGATCTCCACAGGGGGCACTAGGTTGATTAGACTACTATGACTAAGACCGCACTCTCGCATAACGTGTCACTTTTTTGTGAATGGAACCGATAAAAGAAGTGCATTTATGTAACTCTCGGTTCAGTTTAAAAATATTGTTCAATACCTAAACAACCAAGTAGTCTCGGGTTTGAAGGCACTACTGTTTTGATGAGTACGAAGTTTGAGGGAATACTTTGTAGAGTTTGGAAATAATAACTTTTCCCAGCTTCAAACATTTGAGGTTTCAGACTTTTGAAATATGATTATTCTAAACTTCCTTACAAACGGGAAATTTCTCAAAAGACAGAATGAAACTTTTTTGACACTTAGTATTTTTACTTAAAGACTCAAACGTTCACGCCGTACATCGAGTCAGCGCCAATCAATTCATAAGACTTACACGAAAAAAACACCGTTTTTAAATTTCTGTTTATTTTCTAGTAATAAATAACACTGGGCCAATTTAGCGACAGTAAAACCTCAGCACTATAACAGAAAAGCTTGTGAAGCTAATGGTATAAAATCAAATTTTACTATTAAGTTTAAACCAAATTAGGGTCACTCTCGGTCTCGACTCTTCGGAAACGCGATGAACTCAATATATTTCTCCTCGTGTAGTCATTTCCTTTTATATTGAGATTAAAAATATTGATATTGTTGATGTACTTCATGAAATCATCACTTTGTTTTTACATAACATAACATAACATAAACGTTCACGCCGTTTATCCCCGAAGGGGTTGGCAGAGGTACCAATACTTCTGAACTCACATGGCAGCGCCATCTAGTGTCCAGAGAAGGTACTCACGTAATAGGGGGCAGGCTTATTTGTTTTTCCTATTTACTTATTTGCTGAAAATAAGTGCGCAGTACATACATATTCTCACGGCATTAAATTCCTGAAAGGGGTTGCCAGATATTCAGTTTTTGATGCTGTGTGGCGACCTGTTCGTAAAATAAATCTTCTTGGTGATGGGACTCTACTCCAACCAAATCGCCGAAACATCACTTAAAAATCCCCAATACCCTAAGTTGCCTCTTACGTACACCCGTAGGTCGGAATGGGGTAGTGCTATTCTAAGTCAACACTTTACAGCAGCAGTGTGCAGTGTGCGTGAACATCAGCTTTTCCTTAGGCAGGAAATAACATAACATAGCATAAACGTTCACGCCGAATATCCCCGAAGGGGTTGGCAGAGGTACTATTACTTCTGAACATCACGTGACTTTGTCACCTGGTGTTCAGAGTGCCCACGTTTTGCATGGACAGTGTACTCACGTGATAGGGGGCAGGCCTATCGCCGTTTTGTACGAATACACTGTCACATGACAAAGTACAACTCAGCCATGTGGGTTTCCTCACGATGTTTTCCCTCACCGTTAACAACCTTGATAAATTAACCACACATATGTCTTTAGAAAAGACAAATTGGTGTAGGCCCGACCCAGGATTTGAACACTAGTCGTTTGCACGATAACCGAGTGTTCTACCCACTGGGCTATCACGGTTGTAGGCAGGAAATGTATGACAAATATGATTTTTTTATCTTTTTTACAATATTGTCTTAAAAATCGCACCTTTCATGAATCGCATAATTTCTCACACGATCACACAACCTTACATTACAAACTTTTCTGAGGGACCTCATCTCTCTGCAATCAATCTGTTCTCATGCTTCTTCTGCCACATCCAGCATTCAGTGCCATACATATGTATTACTGCCAAATGTAACTACTTAATGAATTATTTGAAGATATATGAAAGTATCTTTGAAAAATGTTGATTTACGCTAAAGCCGGATAGTACAGAGTCCAGTATTATTCTATTAGCATCGCCTCCTGGCTTCGCTAGTTTACTAGAAATGAGATTTACCTGCTTACGATTAATGCTCTGAATTTTATAACGCAAAATACCTATCGCTATTTCAACATGCTTCTATTAGCTTTGGTTGTATGAATCTATTTTTGTAATCGACTTAATTTTGACCAGCTTTAAACGGATAGATTTTTATCAAACTTTGTTAACACATCTCATACATACCTACCTATACACATACTCAAGGCCTTAAATCCCTAGAAGGGGTAACCAGACCTAAATAAACAGAAATTTGTCAGCCACTTTTGTAAGTTGAGTCGGATAAAGGTGGTAGAATAAACCGCCTCTAACCTACACACACGAGAAGAAATGGGGTAGTGCTATTCTAAGACGACACTACACAGCTATATGTTATAAGTCTACGTATACAGCAACCATATCGAATTAATGAAAATTGAGAAAAAAAACATCAATATCAGTCAAACGGTTTAGGAGAAGTTCATTGTCGGAAGGAAATGTAACGGGTATAGGGTAAATGGAGATTCAGTCCCAAAATAATGAGATGAGGTAATCCTTAATAGTAATAGTAGTAGTAGGATACTTAATAGTAAAGGTCGTATGAGGTAAATTATTTGGTTAATAAATTGATGAGTTACATTAATATACAAACATACATACATATACTCTCGGAGAAATATCCCTTCCATGAATAAGAAATTCCTCAGCCACTTTTGGAACTTTTATGGGCAGAAGATTGTAGAATAAAGTTTATTGATGATTTGAAGTAGATCCTACTTTTACCAATATTTACATAGGCTTTACTTTCTAACTCAATTACTGGCAATACATACATAAATACATTCAATAGAAATCGTTCACATAGTTTAAATTTAATGTATGATAAACTCCTCAAAGCACACTTTTTGGGAATGCATTTCATTTATTTTTTGGTCTATATTTATAAACAAAGCTAGAGAGGTTTGCCAAGATCGTAAAAAGTGGCGATCGATAGTTTCTACCTATCCCAATGGGAAATAATGGTGTGAGTATGTATGTATATTATAATAAGGCCACACAGATACCTTACTTAGATATCATCCCAGACGTTATACGTAGCAATCTATTAATAAAGATGATTTCGCTCAAAATAATTAACTTTACAAGTTTTTAAACTTTATATAAGCTCAGGCTCCTATAAATCGCACATTTCGTATCAAAGGGTTTCACGAATGTAATTAAAATATATTCAGTACTTATCAGCTACAGTGTACGTCTTAAGCTGACAGATTGAATACCTTAAAAAACTTTTCCTTTCATGTAAATTCTAAAAAGCTTTTGTGTTGTTTACGCGGTTGGAATCTACTTTTAACTTGTTCTAACGTATTTACACAGAGATTGGAGGAGAGTGGTTGTTTGTATGTTTTATTTAAATAACTTGTATAATGTGTTAAGGTGCATAAAAAATAATTTTTGACAAACTTTTCTTATGGTTATGAAAACGTAACACAAATCGATGTAATCCAGCTCCATACACTTATAAGAGGTACATACTAAGTGCAAAGATCTAGGAGGTTTACACAAGCATCATTCTGTAAACGGTTATCGATTACTATCGATCTATATATTTGTTTAATTTAAATACATACAAACAAAGATAATAAAAGTTTATTCGGCGTTTCTTATTAAATGGTCACATATTATTTAATAAAGCATTAAGAGACAACCGTGATAGCTCAATAAATAAGAACTTATGTCCGACATGCAGACAGGCGTCGGTCGATTCAAATCGCGGGTCAAGCCTACACCTTTTCTATGTTTTTTTGTTCTTTTGTTTATCATGATTTTTAACGGTGCGAAAATCGTGAGGACATCAATATGGCTGCGTATACTTAGTCATTTGTCAGTGTATTCGATCATAACGGCGGGCGATAGGCTTCCCCCAATACTAAAACTTATGAAATATTATATTTTAAACTGCACTAAATATGTAGTAATTAAAAACAACCGTGATAGCCCAGTGGGTAGAACACTCGGTTGTCGTGCAAACGACTAGTGTTCAAATCCTGGGTGGGGCCTACACCAATTTGTCTTTTCTAAAGACATATGTGTGGTTAATTTATCATGGTTGTTAACGGTGAGGGAAAACATCGTGAGGAAACCCACATGGCTGAGTTGTACTTAGTCATGTGACAGTGTATTCGTACAAAACGGCGATAGGCCTGCCCCCTATCACGTGAGTACACTGTCCATGCAAAACGTGGGTACTCTGAACACCAGGTGACAAAGTCACGTGATGTTCAGAAGTATTAGTACCTCTGCCTACCCCTTCGGGGATATTCGGCGTGAACGTGTATGTATGTATGTATGTAATTAGCAAGACCACATTACCAATGTATATGAGATACATAACTCTGGACCCACATTTATAACCTTTATACTATAATTAAGGTTCACAACCCCAAAAAGAAGTAGTCAGAAGTCTAGTATTAGAGATTCTCAATTCACTTTTGGGAGTTGTGTTGGGAATAATTTAAAAACAGGTTTTTTAGTGTTCGGTGGAGCCCCATGACCCATGGCCGGAGTGCCACATATCCCATAAGTTCCAAAATCTTGAGTCACCTCGTATGACACCCACGGAAAGAAATGGGTTGGTGCTATTCCAAGCAGGCACAATATAGCTGGCTACAACAAATAAATTGTTATAGTTAAAATATTGTAGCGTTTTGTTTATATTTTTGAATTGCGCGGAGCTACAAACGACCTATTTATGTCACAAACAATTCAAAAACATAATTCTTCTATTCAAATATCATTCAACATTGAAAATTACACACGTTTACTCGAAGATTCTGGAACCATGTTCCCGTTTAGGATTATAAATAAATATGAGGATTTAATATAACCATTCATGTTTTATGTAAATTTTCATTCAGTTGCCTGTGATGAAGTGTGTTATTCTTGACTTTTTTAAATAGCTTTTCTTATATTATTGCGGAAATTAGTAAAACTTTTTTTGCTTTTAGTTTAAATGAGTTGTTGAATAAAATGGTCAGCGATTTTTCGGTGTTATTTTTAAGCGGGTTTTAGTTATAGGTTACAAAATGGTGTTTACAATTTCAAGATCTGTAGATTTAGTTGAAAATGGAAATGCAATCAAAATATGCGGTGTTTTGAGACCATTTTTTGTCAGTTTGATTGGTATGTATCGCATTGTATAAAATATGATTTTTAGTCTTATTAATACTGTTTATATTATTCTTTTTTCTTTATTTTACAATACTTTTCAACGTTTTTCTAGTAAGACCGAAGGGTGGGGTGGCAAAGGTAGTAACACTTCTAAATATCATGTGACATTATTGTCACCTGGTGTTCAAAGTAGCCATAAATCGGACAATAGTTTAGGACAATATATTTATATAATATTTGTATAATTAGTTATATTATACAAATATAATATATTCATATTTGTTTAAAATAGGTTACTTTCATATTAAAGCTTTTGACACCTTGTTTGTTTAGAATCGGCTAAGTAGTTTAGGCGCTGCAATAAAAAATATCTACCCACATACATACATAGACTGCCAATATGACTAACCTTTTTTTTCTGATAATAAAGGAGGGTTGAATGTGTCTCCACTCCAGCCCCATTGCCAGAAAAATCGCGAAAACCTTAAAACGACCACATATGTGGAAAGATATAGGTTAGTGCTATTCTCTGCCGACCCTACACAGCTTATGCACAAATCATCCGACACAAATGTTAGTGACATGTTGTAGGATATTGCAAAACTAGGCAACTTTGAAAACTGTCGAAACTTAGTCATTTCTTGCCGCCATCTCTCAGTGTTGCAGTCCAGTCTGAAACTATAACAGCTACCAAATGACAATGTTTCACCTAAATTGAATTAAGTTCTGCACAAGTTGAAATTATTGACAGTAAGATTACTTACAGTTTGAGTTTGTCCTGTATTTGGTTCGTTGAAATACTGAAAATTTTCTGCGTAGACTTTGGAAAAAATTATATTGTGTGTGGCGTTTCTTTAGAAAAACACTACCACATCTAATTCACTTCTTTTAATGCGATGTGAAAATGGAATGATGGGTTTTATAAGTGGATGGTTTGCGTATTAAAACATTCTTTATTATTTTAGCTGGGTTTTTTTAAATTCTTAAGCACTCACTGGAAGTGGAGTTTCTCTGATGGGCAAATCTCTACATAACTCAAAACCGATATCTTAACGGTTTTTTGACTATAGAAATAGAACTAATAAATAGAATAAGTGCTTTTTCTGAATACTAGTGGGCCGTTCCGACTTTAAACGGGTTTTAAGGATAAATTAAACGCCATCTACAAGCCGTTTCAGATATTACACGGCTGCGAACTGCTTGGTCTAATAAATTTGATAGAGTTAGCTCATAAGTACGTATACATAATGGGTTGTGGTATGGGAAACTTCCTTTACGGCAAATTTTATTGATGAATAATGCATAATATATTTACTGATGTATGCATGTAAATACATCCACCACAATCATACAAGGTTTACCTAAGATGAATCGTAATAATAAATGCTATGCACGTATTATTTTTGTTGAACATACATATTCTCACGGTTGTATTTGGCCCAAAAAAGGGGTCTGGCTACCCCAGACCTAGACCCTGGCTTCAGACTTATCATTGGCCAAAATGTAGTAGTACAGAAAAGTATAGATCAGCTAAGATGCTTAACTCATAATTTTCATCGTCATCAGCCAAAAGACATCCAATGCTGAACATAAACCTCCCCTAAGAGACTTACTTAGGTTGAGCTATGAATAGACAGACCGCGGCAGCGTGCTTAGGAATTAAACCGATGAGTCTTCTTGCAGACCAAGGGTTATGCCATAATCACCACTCTTGGTATGCGGTTAGGCGATCATAGAATCGTATGATGTTCTTACTAAGAACAGAACTTATTAGTGTTATCCTCCTGCCGATACACTAGTAATGCCACCGTCGGTCTTTTACGACTTCCATGGAAAGCAAAGGAGTATTGATATTCTGGGCCGCTATCACCTGGCTTATCTATACGAGTATAAGCATCAGTCTTCAGAATTTTTTATCCTTTTAGAACTTTTGGTATTGTTGGTCCTTCGTTGCTTTGCAAGGACTATGGCCATATTGTCACACATACTAAGTAGATGTCTTCGATTATTTTGCTTGCCGTTTAAACTATGTCAATTTGGTTTTTTATTTTATTAAATAGTGAAAGAATGTATGCCTGATCTAACCATCTCTTGATTTCAATCAATTGATTGATCAATTTACTTTAAATGATAGTTATAAGGCTAACAACTGTTACGACTTTTCTTTATTTGGTTATGTAGCCCCTAAGTGATTTGTGCCTCAACGTAAATGCACTGAGCAAGCAAAACTGTGTAGTCTGAACTCTGCGTGACTTAAATGTCACGTGATTCCTCTTGGGAATTTACTCTTGGGACTAAACATTTCTTTACATTGTTACAGTATATATGCCGTTCCTGACAAGAAGCATTCAAGGTTATTATATAAAAATGATACCGGAACAAAACCTAATATCTCATAGAGATATACCATGGAGTGATGTAGCCTATAGCTTTGGTACAATAATTATGCCTTCTTTAATTTGTTGGATGACGTCAAAACACGGCAAAAAGACTATGTCAATCTTACTGTCGGTTATACAAATTGTAAGTATTTTATTTTGAGAGTCAATATGAAAGCTTTTACTTTTTTAACTAATAATTTATTTGAACGTAACATGAGTGAGAATAATGAACGAGCTGGGTTCCAAAAGGTGTGGTTACCGTTAAAGTACATAAAATACTTAGAAAATGCATTGACTAGTTGAAGTTATTAAAGATGATTTTTTATCAACTTGAACTTTTACTGATGTGTAATGTAGCTAGTAATGATTTCCAGGATCTTATAGAGTGGACATTAATTTTCTCTGTCTACCCGTGAACGAATGGCGTGAGTATATGTACCTATGTAGGTAGATAATGTGCAGATTAGCGTATTTAAAAAAAATATCGGTAACAGATTATGAATAAATCAAATGCACTTATTTATAAGAAACATAGCGATTAACTCAACTGAATTTCTTCGTCGTAAATCCTCGAAGGTGTGGCAGAAGTACTAATACTTCTGAAAATTACGTGACATGTTTATTTACGAGTATTAACTTACATTAAATGAAAAGTAATAAAAAAACTATAATTTCGTTGTAAAAGCCTATTATAGGTGTACATGTTTGTCGCCTAGTGTTCAGGGAATGGGCCTACCGCCATTTTGTACAAAAATACTGTCACGTGACAATGTAAAACTCGGCCACGAAATATTTCCGGATTAATTAACCACACATAAGACTCAAGAAAAGACATTATTTCTAGCACAATATTAGTTATATATTTTAATCGTATTGAAACCTATACAATAAACCGACCCCACAAAATTATCTATAGACTTTTATATTAAATTCATAATATTTTTTCTATTTCAGTTACCGTGTATTTGCTTTTTCTTCAATGCTACACAAACTCAAGTTATCTTAGCCAATATTTTCTACGGAACAACCACAGCCATAGCATTTATTGTCCTACCAATATACGTAAAGGAAATAAACGAACATACATACAAAATATCGATCATATCAGTATTATTAATGATTGAAGCGATTGCAACAAACTTGCTACAGTTTTCAGTAAAGAGTCATGAAGACACGTGGTTGTATGTAATGCTGGTGTTAATTTTACTGCAACTCATTGGGTTTTTGAGTTTGCAGGAGACTCCATGTTTTTACGTAAATATAAAGGATTATGAGGTAAGGTGAAGGGTCACTTTTTTGATATAGCATGTACCATAGATATACTATGCTATAGTTACTTGTGTGAATTGGCATTACAAAGGTAACAACGAGACTGAAACCAAAGTATAACAGTGAGCGTAAATGAGTGTGTGTAACACTAGTATGGCAAATTCATAACTAGCCCAATTAAAATTCATAAAAAATCACGTACTTATTTGATATTTTCACTAATTTGTAAACTTTACCGTCATTATAATATTGTAATAATATAATATATTTTTAAAGATGGTGAAATGGTTGTTGGTGATGGGACTCCAACCGTGTCGCACAAAAAATCCCTCAAAAGCCCAAATACCGTTAGTCGTCTCTCGCAAACACCCACCGGAAGAAATGGGGTAGTGCTATTCTAAACCGACACTAGACAGCTATTATAAAGATATTGTTAAGTAAAAATAGTTGATTATGTATCTTTAGCCACATCGCCTATATAACTCAGGATTAACTACTTACAATCCATACAAACTTTTGAATAAAATAACAGTTCTGTATTCAGGTAGTTTAATGCAAACATGATCAATGAGAAACTACCGACCGATGCAGCCAGTAAACTTGTAGTGTTTGTATACCTCTTTGGAGTGGACTAAACATACGCGGTAGCGATGTGTACACACACTTATACTAGGTGTTTAAATTGAAAATTCATTTAGGTTCATTTTTAGACAGTATATATTTTATATATATAAATAGGTAAAATATTCACGTAATTGGTTGTAATTTGAATACATAGAAATTATAATATCGTCACTTTGTACGATCCTGGCAAGCTTTATCGACATATACATAAACATAAACATTACGTTTATACGTTCACGCCGAATATCCCCGAAGGGGTTGGCAGAGGTACTAACACTTCTGAACATCACGTGACTTTGTCACCTGGTGTTCAGAGTACCCACGTATTGCATGGACAGTGTACTCACGTGATAGGGGGCAGGCTTATCGCCGTTTTGTACAAATACACTGTCACATGACTAAGTACAACTCAGCTATGTGGGTTTCCTCACGATGTTTTCCCTCACCGATAACAACCATGATAAATTAACCACACATATGTCTTTAGAAAAGACAAATTGGTGTAGGCCCGACCCAGGATTTGAACACTAGTCGTTTGCACGATAACCGAGTGTTCTACCCACTGGGCTATCTAGGTTGCTATCGACATACATTCACTTAATTACTTATAATCACGCCCATTATTCCCTTTGGGGTAGGCAGAGACTATCGATCGCCACTTAGCACGATCTTACCAAATCTGTCTTGCTTCCCTTACATTCATTATTCTTCACAAACATGATCTTTTATTCTCGATCTTCTATATAGAAAACGTTCTTTCGGACCCCCGCCTTTATAACATCGTTTTCTATATGGTCTTAAAATGTTTCACGAGGGCGTCCTGTACATAATACAGTACATGTTTACACTATAAGTCCTTATTGAAGTTGATAGAAACTATAATTCGCTACTTTGTACGACTACTGGCAAAGCTCTGAAGTTTTAACTACATATGTTTTTCATAAATACTATTTATTCTTCAAACTACGGTCACTAGCCTTTTTCTAATCACGTTACACATTATCTATTTAATCTAAAACATCCTGTTACCCTTTTAATATCATAAAAGTAAAAGTTTTGATGTTTGTGTGTTTGAGGCGAAAAAGCTCCTTAAGTAGATAATGAATATGAATGAAATTTGGCAGAATGCTAGTTAATGACCCAAATTATCTAAATAGTTACTTATCAATCAATATCAATCCTAAAAAAATTCCAATAAAATATTCACGCCTGATTGTACTTAGAGTACGGGAAAAAAGCCAAATTTGACAGTACGAAGTCTGTCGGGTCAGCTTATTGTCCATAAATACAATTGACACCAATGATTAATTTCAAAATGGCTTTTATTTCACAGTATTTATTACAATTTGAAATCTTGTATAGCGTAAGCTCATATAAATGGCGCTGATGCATGACTATCAATTTATCTCCTATCTGGTGACACGATTGCAGCATACTGATATATAGCAAGGAACCTATTTCAGTGTGAATTTGATATTTAATGATTGTGCTTTCGATAGTTCTAATTTCGGAACCGGGATTTCATATTTCACTAATAATATTGTATAATATCTATATTGTCAGTGATAATATTATTGACGCCTCCCCCTTGAAAAAAAATCAACTCAAATTCAGTATTCATACATAAACTCACGGCTGTGAAACCCTAGAAGGAGAAGCCAGCCAGCTTCAGAATAAAAAATACTATAGCCTGTATGGTAGGTTAAGTAAATAAAAAAATGTAAAATAAAGCTTTTTGGGAATGGGTCTCCAACCGCATCGCCCAAAAATCACTTAAATGACCCAATATCACCTCTTACGACCACTGATCGAGATAAATGAAGTAGTGCTATTTCGATCCGACACTACACAGCTTTCTACTTTACTACTAGTGCAAAAGAGACGGCTGTTTTATACCACGCGATATCTAGTTAAAAGGTCGCTCGTGCTAGCCCAGCTGAGTATATTATCTTAAAAACTAGTTTTAGCTGACACTAGAACAATAAGTCACAAACATACTTTAGATATTCCAGATCCTAGTTTCAACAAATCGTTTTTAATATATTCTGTTAATTTCAGAAAACAGTTCAATGTTTAGCAAAATTAAACGGAAGCGATGAAAAAGATGAGTTGACTAAATCACAATTCAATAAAGTAAAGGAAGAGGCTGAAAAAGCTTTATTTATCGGGGATAAAAATCTTCTCCAGATTTGTAAGTTATCAAATTATTGTTAAGAAACCTATATGACTTAAGTTAACTCAGATATGTGGCACAGATGTGAGACACGGACTGGTTCGAGATCTCTAGGGGTGTTCGACAGGGTGTTGTGGCTTCTCCGGGGCTCTTCAATTTGTTCATGGACGACTGTTTGAAAGAACTGCGTTAAAGTGATTATGGACTGAAAAGGAGAGGGTTCATCATACTTGCATCAACAGTAAACAAGTTGCAAGAGATGGTGAACATTGCGTGTAAGTCTTGCGAAAGAAAGGGAATGAGAGTGATTGTGGACAAAACCAAAACAATGGTTTTTTGAGAGAGAGGAAGGTATGACAAAATATGAGATTGTTGTAAATGGTAAGAAAGTGGAACAAGTGAAAGGATTTGTTTATCTCGGGAGTTTGTTTACTAGTGATGGAAAATGTGAGGAAGATATTGAAAGGAGAGTTAAAAAGGGAAACGCGGTGAATGGAGCCATGAACAGTTTGATGTTGAGTCAGTCGTTGTCAGAAAAGACTCGAATGGCTGTGCATAATGCTGTTCTCGTTCCACGGTAGTGAATGTTGGGCTTGGCTGAAGAAGCATGAATATATAAATATAAAGGTAGGGGTCCGAAGTGAGAAGAATAAAAGAGCATGTGTGACAAGAATAATGAATGTAAGGGGAGCAAGAGAGGTTTGTCAAGATCGTACGATGTGGCGAAGAAGTGGCGATTGATAGTCTCTGCCTACCCCAATGGGAATAATGGACGTGAGTATAACGTGATACGTTTGTTCTCTTGTATTTGAATTCATGGTGCAAACAAAAGGTGAATACTCTGAGAAAAAAATAATTCTGATGCTTTAAGGAACAGCAAAACTGTACTGTACTGAACAGTTGATATCCATAACTGTCTGGATAATACAAACTCTTTGCAAGGATCTTTATCTTATATGTATATAAAATCCCCCAGTAATTGAAATGTCACATGATTTTTATTTCATACATAAATATAAAAATGTTACTTATTTTAAAATCTAAATTCATGCTCCTCAAAGCACATGTGTGTCCCCATCAAAGGGCTCAGGCCCACCCTCTAAAAGATAAAGTTTGGCACGCTGGCTAAATGCAGGATAGCAGACTAGCGACTACTAGGTACCGTGATAGGAGCCTGAACCGACTAGCATGAACGATATGATAAAGTCTGGCACGCTGGCTAAATGCAGGATAGCAGACTAGCGACTACTAGGTACCGTGATAGTAGCCTGAACTGACTAGCATGAACGATATGATTCAATTGAAACTTGCCAATTAAATTTGTGAGCTAAACCGAGAACTAAACCGGAGATCGAACCTGAAACCTCTCCTTCCTCCAGATTTAAGACCCGAATTTCCCTGACCTCTTTATCATTCAAACATACTGAAATACTTTAGGGTACACTTGCTAGTATATCTGTAAGTGTTTCCACGAACGTGATTCTCCAAAAGTATTTATTTGTGGCTGTGCAGAGTTCCTATTAAAAGTGGTGTATATGTATGTATGTTTATATTTTCATTTGCAACGGGTCGAAGTGATAGACGTGAAAATATGGACGATCTATCAATAATTTTTATTTTTAATCAGTTTCATCCCCCTTTGTAATCTTGTCTGGCTGAGAGGTTAAACCAATAATTTCTAACATAGTATTTTTTTTTCCAGTAAAACATAAACCATGGAGGCAGGGAGCAAAAATTGGCTCCGTCATTTTAACATGCTACACGTTGTCCGGTGCCGTTTTATTTCTGAAACACGAAGATTTATTGAAAACTGCTGATATAGTAAACGAAAAACTTTTGGACGATATTCTACCTATTCTTATGCTTGCTGTCAGCTTCATTACCATTGCATTGGTAACTGTGGTTGAGGTTAAGGTAAGGATTCGTTTTGTATATTAGTTTTTATAGTGAACATTATGTAATACACTTTTTAAACTCTTGCGGCTTGTAGACATTATACATATTAATCGGGATTAACTAGCGATATCACCGGTCAGTATCAGTAGTTATGCCGAAACGTCGGGCAAACATATTACGTAAGTGATTTTAAAATATCGTTGGGCTATCCCGATTATTATGTATAATGAATACTATGTAGTCAACAAAATATTGATGAGCGATGCCCATCAATAACAAATATTTATTATTCAATATCATCCCCACTGAAGTTTTAAAGATGGCTGAGGATTTTTTAACTCTGAGGCTCTACTTACCCAATTTTGAGATTTATAGCCGTGAGTATATATATCACATCAACCGTCATTGGTGATTCAACGAAGCTTTTTACCCCCTTTAAGAATTCATTGCTACAAATCCACTGTATTGAATAATGATTTTTGTGCCAATCTAAATGTTATGTATAATCTGTTTCTTAAGAAGATTTAAGACCAAACATAAAAAATGGAAAGAGAAATGAATTACGCTAATACAAGCCAAGAATACGTTTATGATTATTGTTTTTTTTGTTTGTTGTCTAAGGAAATAGTTGGGGCCTTTAATTCTTATACTTTTATTGCTTTCTAAGAAATGATTTCAATAATTCGAGTACAAATATTTCCTCTTGAAAAAAAAGACCTCATACAGTAACTCCAAAGTTAATCGAGCGGAAAGATAAAAGCTCTTTCAAGTTACCCTTTTGAAGGTTTTGGTGGTAATTGTACTACATTTGCAGAAATTATTTCCTTTTACATATCTCTAAATGTTTGAGTCGTTTGTCCTAATGTTACATCATTCGGTACGTTTCTTTGTCAAAGATTGTTGATATTACAATGAACCCATCAGGTTTGCTCGTCGAGTGAATACAGTTTATTGTGCCCTTCTAGTGTTGGAAGTTCCATCGTAATAAGTTTAATAAGTTAAATCATCAGCATAGCTAGAACGAGTAACCTTTTACCTAGATATCTCGTGGTACAAAACAGCCATCTGTTTCGCAATAACTTAGAATCGTGTACTGTCATTTCATTCTATCTGGTATGGTGACGACAAAATAGCCCTCGCCTCCTATGACATCTAGCTAGCGCTTTCTTACCCAATTAAAAGGAAATCGATCAAAATGGTCGCCTAGCATCTTCCTCATTCACGTTCATTCAATGTTTGATGTGTTTTTGTTTTTCGATCTAATGTATTTTTGGCACTGCAAAAAAGATTTTTTCTTTTATTACCCTTTTTTCTTTAACTTTAAATGTTGTATTTAGTCATGTGGCAGTTTATTTATTCAATTGACTGTTGGTACTCCGAACAATAGGTGTCACAAATTACGTTCAGAAACTTCCGGCGTATGAATTGGGTTAAGTGTTTGTTTGGTATTTTTTGCATTCGTTTTTTTTTATGAGAACATAAAACATCAGAGTTTTTAATGTGTTAATTATATGATAGCTTATGATTCAATAACAAATCTTCTATCTTTTTCAGTATATAATAGCGACATCTTTTGCAATAATATCGGTATCGTTGGGAATATTCGGTGTTTTCATACAAAGCGATATGATATCTACCGCGTTCTGGCTGCCAGTTGTGTCTTTAGCTTCAATTCACGTGGGATATTATTTGGGACACTTGTTGCCCTATGTGCTCCTGGTACTTCTTTTTAATTTTAAGGTAATTATGTTTTTTTTTATTTCCTCATGTCTATCATATCATTTTTACAAGATACATTCATACATATACTCACGGCCATAAATCCCAAAAAGGGGTAGCCAGAGCTTTAGAGCTAGAAACTCCTCAGCTACATTTAAAAGTAGATAGGGACAGGATTGTATGAATAAAGTATTGTTGGTGTTGGGTCTCCAACCGCAACTTAGTCGCCTCTTACGACACCCGTGGGTAGACAGGGGTAGTGACGTACTAAGCCGGCACTACCCGGAAACTAACATATCTTTTTTACAAGATACATACATACATACATAAACTCATGGCTATAAATCCCTAAAAGGGGTAGCCAGAGCTGAGAAATTATAAATTCCTCAGCCACTTTTGGAAGTTGAGTGGGGAAAAATTGGTAGAATAAAGGTTATTGGTGACGGGTCTCCAACCGCAGCGCCCAAAAATCCCTTAAAAAACCCCAAATCCGTTAGTCGCCTCTTACGTACACCCACCAGAAGAAATAGGGTAGTGCTATTCTAAGCCGACACTACACAGATACAAGATATTGTAAGTATATGTCTCTTTGAATAACGAGGCTGTATTTATGGAATAAAAGTGGGCCAATGGTAATGTTAAGCCGCAACGAAATAGCCACTAATCACTGATGTGGCCTAACATTATTTTATGTCTTGTACAGCTTTTACATTAAAGTAAATTTAATGGCCTATTGTGGAAACGAAAAAGACAAACATAAAAAAAAGTTTTGCAATTTTACTGAAAATTTTAGTAAAATATAAACATATTAATATGCAACATGTACTCTATCAACAGTAAAAACTATATTCCTAAAAGATGTGACAAATGTTTTAGGAATCAATAAATTCGTCAGCTAATTTAAGAAGTTGATAGGGAACTATTATTTAAAAAAAAAACCAGTCACTTCCTTCCACACCAGTGCTAAGGGTAAACAGGAGATGGTGTAATTATAGTTAAAACCAAATGTATGATGATTTATCAAGGTTTTTCAGAGGTGAGAGAAACTATTGTGAGGAAACCTACATAACTGAGTTTCTTTTCGTCACGTCATAGTGTCTTTGTAAAAAGTGGCAATGGGCTTGTTTCAAGTGAATGCACTGTCCAATCAAATCTTTACAAAAAAGACACGTAATATTTGGATGTGTTGGTACATCCGCCACCCTTTAGAGATTTACGTTAATTTTAAGAATGTAAATAAAGCTCTTAAACTCGTAATATGGTAATCAATAGATTTTAGTTAAGGTTGAGCTAAATTAAATAGATATTCATAATTTTTTCAGGTGACAACCAAAGTCATCAGTTTACTATTCACATGCAACGAAGTTTTGAGATGTATACACATCCATACAACACCATACATACAAGATTTTATTGGACTTCATACTTTAATATATATTTTTGCTGGCATCAATATGTATGGAGCTGTTTTTACTCTTTTTGCTGTACCGGGAATAAAGAAAAAAACATTAAAAGAAATAGAGAAGAAATTAAATATTATGCCAATATGGAAGCAGTGAAATAAGTTTTATTTTATGTACTGCCCTAATACGCTTATCCTTTCTATTTATTTTCCTTGTCAGATTTTTGGCAACCAAATCTATACATTTACAAGCTGACCTGGTAAACATTGGTTTCCATATAATAAACTAATTACTCGAAAATTTCTAGTCTGTAAAATTAAAATAAACTGTTCGGAATGGACAACCCTTGACATGTGACAGTGTATTCGTACAAAACGTGAGTGCTCTGAACACCAGGTGATATGTCACTTGATGTTCAGAAGTATTAGTACCTCTGCCAACCCATTCGAGGATATCCGGTATGACTGTTTGAGTTTTGAGTTTATTGAAAATTCTATACGAAATATTCTTTAAGTGGCGTGCAGTGCAAAGCAGACTGCATTAAGTTTGTGTTTGTATATCTGCACACAGTAGACAATTATGCTTATGATATGTCATTAATATGATATGATTATCATTCGAGAGTGGTTTATTGTTGAGAGAGGGAAGATAATTTGCAGTGCAACGACGGTTGACAGGTAACCTGAGGTTTATTCTTTTAAGAGGACACAGATGCAAAATGTTTATTAATGTATATATAATATAATATAATGTAATTGTTGGTATTGGGTCTCCAACCGCATCGGCCAAAATTTATATTTTAACTACTACATACATTAATATTGTAAATAATATCTTACTTGATCCTAGGCAACCTATCTCGACATCAGAGCCATTAGGTCGGATGTGCAATTTTTACGAAAATCACTTTTTTATATATTTGTTTGAAGTTTTTTGTCCTCTTTCTTTTGGGCTAACCGACGTATCTCTATCTCTTTTTGTTCAAAAGTTCAATTCCATAAAAATGGTTGTATGTCCACGATACATTGAAACTATACAGACTGATTTTAATTTAAAACTATATGGCTGTAGGAATAAAAAAATAACGTAATATTTGACGGTCGGTTATAAACAACTAACGTAAATTCTAAAATCAAATAAGTAGTTGATCTCATTTCAATATCAGACACATTGGGACGAGAAAAAAGCAATTCTAATAAGAGTCATGTTAACATCAGATCTTATAGCTCGGAGCATATTTGTGTACATTCATAACACAGTCCGGTGAAAAGAGATGGCGCTCATTTTATCACTACGTATGAGTAAGACAAAACATAAACATCCCGACCCGCGACCTTCCGCCTGTGTCGAAATTTTTCTTTCCTTTATTTATTAGTAATAATCCCCACATGAGGTTTTTATTTAAATTATGTGATAGTTAGGCGTTTTCAATATTTGTATTCTATCTGAAAAGATAGACAAGTGGCCTTCCGAATTAGTGAAAATTGTGTGGAGGGATGCATGAAAAATTAGATGAAGTATGTTTGATTATGGAAGAAAGAAAAATAGATTTTCTGTGTGTAAATGAAACGAAGCGCAAGGAAAAAGAGGTTTCACAACTTGGCCCATTTACAGTTATCGTCTCGGCAACTGCCGAGAGTGACAGAGCTTGCCAAGGCGTGGGACTTCTGATATCTGAAAGGATGGCTAAGTGCATGAAAGATTATGCGTGTGTGAGTCCAAGGCTCCTATGGATAAAGGTGAAGGTAGGGCTTGTCCGGATGCGCATAATTTGCGTGTATGCTCCGGACATGTCCAGATCACTATACGAGAGAGAGGAGTTTTGGAATCTGTTAGACGATGTTGCGAATAGGTGTCATCAAAATGAGAAAATTGTTATGTTAGGAGATTTTAATGGTTGGGTTGGTGTGTCACGCAACGGTTGTGAAAGAGTTTTAGGAAAGTTTGGTTAGGATAAAATATTGAACGAGAATGGTGAGGAAGTGATTGATGTATGATGGAGAGGACTCTTTGTGTTACGAACACGTTGTTTGAACACAAAGATATCTATATGTATACTAGACAGAGAGGAAGCGAGAGAAGTATGATAGATTTTGTGATAGTGGATGAAAGGCTAAGAGCAAAGGTTGTCGACACCAGAGTCCATAGGGGCATTAACTTTGGCACAGACCATTTTCTCGTGATATCACGATTGAGGGGACTGTGCACGCGTTGGCGCCACAGGGCCAAAGTGTCGACAACTGAATTTGCGAGAATAAAAGTGGAGAAATTGGAAGAGGATAAAAATATTAGAGATGAATATATGAAGAAATTGGACGACAGGCTAAGTTGCGTGGAGATGAAGGATGAATTGGAAATAGAAGAAGTATGGGATGTGCTCAAATCGTCAATGGTTGAATGTGCGACGGAAGTATGTGGATTGAGTAAAAGAACAAATAGACCACCAACAAGTTGGTGGGATAAAGATGTGAAGGAGGCAGTTGGAGATAAGAAGAAAGCTTGGTTAGATTTACTAGCGATTAAAGCTAGTAAACGAATGGATTCGAGAGTAACAGATGATTTAGTGAAGAATAGTGAAGATGAATATAAGAGAGTTAAGAATGAGGTTAAGAAAAAAATAGAAAAGAAAAAGCGTGATCTGATAGAATGGTGTGAGAGGAAATTCTCTAATAATTTCCGGAATAACCAAAAGTTGTTCTGGAAATATATCCGGAAAGAAAAGGGAGTTTCCCAAAACGCGAGAGTGAATGTTGTGAGAGATGAACAGGGTGAATTGGCGACGGATGAAAGTAGCATAAGACGAGTATGGAAGAACTATTTTGAGGGACTCTTTGAAAAAGAGGATACCAAAACTACAGATAATTTTGTCTGGCCAGAGAATATTGCATTTTGGAATGGTGTCAAAAACATCTTACCCCTGCAATTGAAGAACTAACAATATGGACAGATAACTGCGCCGGGCAGAATAGGAATAATATGGTAATAGCATGCTACCAAATGGTATTTGCACTCTTCTTTCTTCGCAAATTCTTGCTTAGAGGGCATACACATAGGGAAGTGGATTTCGTCCACTCCATAATTGAACGAAAAAGGAAGCGTCTCTCAACCATGGAGATCCTAATCCCCCATGACTGGGCCCCATTAATAAGAACATGAGCCAGCTGCAATCCATTCCACGTAAATGAAATGAGTTGTAGCAACTTCAAAGACTTCACTCATCTCTTTAAAAAATCGGGCGCTCTGATCCAGCGCAAAAAAGACACCAAAGGAAATGATTTCAAAATCTCCTCGACTGTTTGGTGGCAGTTAAGAAGGGAGGCTCCTGGGTTGCTTTTTTTCAAAACAGAATTCAGCGATTATGATTTTTGTCAAGTTAACATGAACCGGAATCTGAAAAAGAATTTTGCTGTTTCCCCAGTAATACCAAATGTGCGCGAAACTGAAAAGCCGATTTCTACGGCAAAATACAGGGACCTCCAAACCTTAATGAATTGGGTGCCTACTCAATTTCACACTTATTATAAAAATATACCTCACCTGGATGACGTGTCTGATGCTCTAGAGGCACAAATCGAGGACTAATGTTAATTTTTTCTTCATAATTTTGATACCTACCGGGTAGAAATTACTTATCCAACGGGGTTTCAGATACAATGAAAGAATGATTTTAAAATAAAGCATCTGCTATAAAAATAATTTTAGAACCAAAGAGTCCGATATTACACATAGGTAAGTCATATGTTTAACTTTCTAGAAAAGAATTGTATTTTATTTTGAGTCAAATGGTAATATTTTGAGGTAAGACCTAGTTATTAAATGTGTTCTAGAGCTATATAGACTGATGTACACATACGCAAGTTAAAATTCAATTAATGTGTAATTTTCTTTGAACCATAAAGTCTGTTGTTAACATATGTATAGAGATATTTTTAAATTTAATTTAACTTTTTGGGTCTGATGTTGATTTCAGCCTTTTTTCTAATAAAGTATAAGATAAAAAAACAATTACTAAAAGGTCTCATTTAAACATCATCCTCTAGTGTTTGTACAAAGTCCACAGTCATTAAGACTTTTATTTACATGTGCCTTTAGCATACTATTTGCAGCTGAAAAATGGGACTGATATCCATACCCAAAGAAAGAAAATCTGTGTTTTTCACCAAAAGAGCAGAGAAATTTATTTAAGAGTATGCGCATTCATATTGTCATTAAACAATTGACACAAAAAATTAGTTTAGACTCCAAAATAAGGGACTTTATTTAGCATTTTTTTAAGTTCAAATTTTATTTTAGGCCTCCTGAAAAGTTGCAAAAATGGATATCGGCCCAAATGGCTCTGATGTCGAGCTATGTTCTAGTGTTTTCTTCCATAAATCCTTTCAATTGCGTATTACATAAAGCCTACAAAATTGTCGACAGGGGAACAATTCTGTGAAAGTCACGTGAAATTGCACCCCTGGATCGGTATCACGGAATTTAATAACACGCGGCTTTGTAAGTCGACTTTTGTCACTAGCACTTTTAAAGCGTACCGTTTGGTTCAAGGCGCGAGATGTTACTGTAATATTTTGATGGAATTAAGTTAATATAAATTACTTAAGCTTTATATTAATTTCACTACCTCACTTTTTCTTTTCTTCTCACGGGTAAAGTTAGAGGTGACTGAGGGTGTGCTTCGGAGGGACGTTAAGCCGTCGGTCCCGGGTACAATCACAGTAGTAGTCGTTAGTCTGCCAACCCGTAAGTGTCCAGCGTGGTGGACTAAGGCTAAATTACCCTATATAGGGTAGGCTCGAGCCCCTTTGATAGGGACATACATGGGCTGAGAGAGAAGGGTACGAAGCTAATTTAAATGGTTTTTGAGATATGCATTGGAGACCCATCACCAACGACACTTTATTTCTACCATCTTGTCCTATCAAATTCCAAATGTGGCTCTGAGGATTTGTGTACTCACATACCAAACATACGTAAATTACCTTAAGTTCTCACAAAACACCACTTCTGTGAGAAATGTATTTAAAATTCATCGCATTTATAAATACAACTTGGACAGTGAACTCACGTGATAGGGGGCAGCCCGTTTTGTACGAATACACGGTTACATGACTAAGTACAACCCAGCCATGTGGGTTTCCTCACGATGTTTTCCATCGCCGTTAACAACCATGATAAATTAACCACACATATGTCTTTCGAAAAGACTAATTGGTGTGGGCCTGACCCAGGATTTGAACGCTCATCGTTTGCACGGTTCGCGATATCACGGTTTATTAAAACGCACATAGATAATAATGTACACAAAATAGCAGTAAAATAAAAAATAATAAACAAACAGTTTTATTTAGTATCGTGCGAGGTTACCAATGGATTTTGGGATGTTAAATGATTGGTGGTTGATGCTACCGAAAACCCATCACGTATTAGTTTCCAAGAGTAGCTGGGGAATAGTTGATTTCTAATATCTGGCTACATCGATGCGGGATTTGAGTCGTGAGTATATGTTTAATATAATATGTATAGCTAGGTTAATATTTACCGACGGAATTAAATTTCTTCATTTTACATCTAGAACCTTTTCATCTGCTTTAACTAGATATATTTTTATTCCTTACCATATCAGAAATCAATAATAATACTGTATTATTGTTTCCAGAATCATGAGTTCTTAATATTATTACGTATTGCAATATTCGAATTCATTCCCTATTCTACTTCTAATACTGGCTAAGGAATTTCAAATTCTCTGGCTACCACTTTCTAAGGATTTATGCCGTGAGTATTTATGTAGGTTCTTGTACATATACTTAACTGTAATACATAAGCGCTCAGTAAGTAATTTAGCAACGCAAGCATGAGTTGTATACATAAGATCGAATAGCCATATCCGAAGGGTTTCGTTTTAATAAATGTACATGACACTGAATTTGTTTTTTGAATTATTTGCTCTTTTACTTCACTACATGGTTTTCTCTTTTTGTATATATATAGTTACATACATACATACATATACTCACGGAATTAAATAAGCTAGCCAGAGTTTCAGAGCTAGCAACTCGTCAGCCACATTAACACAGCCACAAAATACTAGTTTATTGACAAGAAACAGTTCTGCCCATCTATAATGGAATTTGGGAACAAATATTTTAAATTAAAATAAAAGTTGGTAAATATTAACAACATTAATACATCTTCTATACATCCGCATTATATACAAATAAAATACATTCACCTTCAATCTTTTACCATCTTAATTGGCTAAAAAGGCAGAGCAAATGCAAAATCTCAAATACCCATATTCAGAGTTAAAGCGGTAATTAAGGTGAGGTAGGTATCTCCAATACAACAATAAATTTATTGAATTATTAATATGTGTTTTTTTTAATTGATAAGCTTATAATATGAGCCACAACCCTATGGCTGCGTTGTAATCAAAGCGTATTGTTACTTACTATACAACCTCTGCGGAGCTTATGAGGGGTTAACTTTTGTACTCTCCTGGATAATACCGTGTAGCTTGTAATTATGACAAAGTTTAAAGTACCGCATTTCTGATTTAAAACAATGTACTTATATACTTATATTGTGTCGGTTTAGAATGGCACTACCCCGTTCTTCTGGTGGGTAAACGTAAGAGGCGACTAACGGTATTGGGGCTTTTAAGGGATTTTTGGGCTATGCGGTTGAAGACCCATCACCAACAACCTTTATTTTGCCATCTTTTCCCCACTCAACTTTCCAAAAGTAGCTGAGGAATTTCTAGTTCTTTTGCTCTGGCTACCCCTTCTAGGGATTTATAGCCGTGAGTATATGTATGTATGTATAGGTACTTATATACTTATTCCCACGGCTATAAATCACAAACAGGTCAAATAGAGTTACTTTCCCAGCCATTTTGTTAAATGAGTAGAAAAACGTGACGACGACGTGATAGCTCAGTGGGTAGAACACCGGTTAACGTGTAAGCGACTAGTTCAAATCCCGGGTCGGGCCTACACCAATTTGTCTTTTCTAAAGACATATGTGTGGTTAATTTATCATGGTTGTTAACGGTGAGGGAAAACATCTTGAGGAAACCCACATGGCTGAGTTGTACTTAGTCATGTGACAGTGTATTCGTACAAAACGGCGATAGGCCTGCCCCCTATCACGTGAGTACACTGTCAATGCAAAACGTGGGTACTCTGAACACCGGGTGACTAAGTCACGTGATGTTCAGAAGTATTAGTACCTCTGCCAACCCCTTCGGGGATATTCGGTGTGAACGTTTATGTTATGTTATGAGTAGAAAAAAAATGGTTAAATAAAGGATGGTTCGTGATGGGTTTCCAAAAAAACTTTCACTTAAAGAACATAACGCTTAGATTTTTATTGTTTACTTTTATAAATGATATAGTCTTTTTAACATTAAATAATGTTAATATTAATTTTACCCTTCCAACAAGGCAAGAGTTATGTGAGATAATAGTACACTCTAATCTAGTATGAAATGTACCTCTGCCGTTAAAAAATACGCTTACGTAAAGTTGCTTTTTTCATTTGTGTGCTTCTCCCTCTATTAATTCGATCGTTGATTTTGAGACACGAAATATTGTATCCTTCATACCTGATAATATGTAAATTCCATGAAATTACCATATCAAATCAACATGTATTAATAGGGTATTCAGAGCTGAAAAGTTATACGATTTAATTAAAAGGACTATCGTCCCCTTGTCAACCTTAAAACATGGCGAATTAAAAACATTTATTACTTCAAAAGGTATTCAAAGCGGTTATTCATTGGAATTCAGGTGATTTTCCGAATGAGTTTTCTGCCCAAACCAATACGTATTAGCCGGTAAGTGGCCAATTTATTTAAAATTGATTTATTTATCTATATTGACGCCTATCAATCCAAGTAGCAAGAAGTAGCTTTAGACTTTGTTGTGTTATGTTTGCTTAGAATAGCACTATTTAATTGCTTTTATACATTTTTGGATAATGTTGTGTCGTCGGGCAACGCGACTGGAGAACTATTACCAACGTCCTAGAAGTAACTGAAGAGTTTCTTATTCTAAAACTCTGGCTACCACTTTTTGGATTAATAGCCGTGAGTATATTGGGAGTATTTTGCTGTGTAGTGCCGGCTTACAATAGCACTATCCCATTTCTTCCGGTGGCGACTAACGGTACTGGGGCTATAAGGGATTTTTAGTCGATGCGGTTGGAGACCCGTCACCAAAAACCTTTATTTTACTATCTTTTCCCCTCTAAACTTTCAAAAGTGGCCTTCTAGGGATACCCCTACCCCTTCTAGGGATTTATAGCCGTGAGTATATGTATGTATGTATGATTTTCAATGCACTTGTCATGTTAAATTATGCATAGTATTCATAGAAGTTATGAGAACGACCACCGGTAGTTCTAATAGCAGAATAAGTTTTTGATTTAAGTAGACAAAATTCAGCTGCACCTTCAAAGATGCCCTAGAAGATATCCTACACATTATAGCTAGCTTCAATATAAAAAGAACATACAAACATGAATCATATTAACCCGCTTTAAATACTAAAAAATAGGATAGACACAGCTATAAAAATTTAATGACTCTTCAGTCACTTGTTTCTTGAAAGTTGAGTGGAAAAAGGATTGTAAAATAAAGATTGTTGGTGATGGGTCATTAGACGGTTCCATGCATGAAAAATTACACGTTCTCATGGTTCCTAATTAATTTTATTAGATGACCCAATTTATTTTGTGAAACGATTTATTTTTTTATAATTTATCAAAATCTGAGTGTCGGGCTAGTATGGGTATATTTTTCGGCTATAAGAAAAGTTATTTAACTGAAGTTACCTTTTAAGTATTTATGGCCGTGAATTTATGTATGTATGTAAGCAACCATCACACTACGATTTATAACATGTTATCACCTCTAAAGTATTGACCATTTTTGGCAAATACATTTTTGTAAATTTGGCTAGAAATCAATAATAATATCGGCTACAATTCGCGCGTATTAATCTACGCTCAGAAACAAATTACACAGAGATTGGTTCGAAAAATGAAGGAGAAAATTGCTTTTAACAAACAGTCGACTTATTAAGAGTAGTATGATAAACTATTGAAGCCTTAATTGTGATGATATTATATTGACCTCGGTTGTACGGTACTAAAGTTCAATCATTAATTTTAAGTCTTATACCGTGATAGAACACCGCTTATCGTGCAGACGATAAGGGTTCAAATCCCAGGTCGGACCTTCACCAATTTGCCTTTTCTAGAGTGATATGTGTGGTTAATTTATAATGGTTGTTAACGGTGAGTTAACAGTGTATGTCTACAAAACGGCAATATGCTTGCTCCCTATCTCGTGAGTTAACTGTCCAAGCAAAACTTGGTTACTCTGAACACTAGGTGACCATGTCACGTGATATTTCGAAGTTTTAGTACCTCTGCCGACCCCTTTGGGGATATACGGCGTAAACGTTTAGTAATGAGAAAGTCCTCAGTTCACTTTGGAATTTGACATCGGTAAAGATGATAAATGAAATAACTACGGTTATATCTTGGTTCATTCCAGTCTCAACGCTCAAAAAGTCATATGACAAAGTACAACTTAGCCATGAGGATTTCCCTCACCTTTAACGACCTTGATAAACTAATAGAGTAGAATAGAATAGAAAACTCTTCATTGCATATCAAATATGGAGAAATATTTACAAATACAAAGAATGAATTAACAAAAGTACAATTGGCGGTCTAATCACTAAAAGCGATCTCTTCCAGACAACCTTTGAATGGAGAGGTCAATAAAGAGTCATGTGAGATAGATGTACAACAACATGGTGAAACTGATAACTATGCGTTAATCTACACAAACAATACAACAATCCAGTCATAGTTAAATCTAGTTATAAAATAATAAACTATTAACAAACACATAAATACATATGATACAATAAATTAAAAATTATCTATACTTATAATAAATCTGTAGAGAGGTCAATTCTGTACATGAAATATATTTTCAAAATAACCATCAGGTGGTGATTAGGGATCGATACTGATGCCAAAAATGCAATCAGTAAATTTTTTGTCTGTCTGTCTGTCTGTCTGTCTGTCTGTCGGTTTGTATGTTCCTTATGGAAACAAAAACTACTCGACGGATTTTAACGAAACTTGGTACAATTTCTGACACAGGACACAGGACTAAACTTACGGTACGGGTAGCACGCGTATTCCGGCACTGCTAAAATTTAATTCAATATCGCTACAAAAAGTACATCACTAATTTGGTGTGCTAGTAAAATTCAAAGATAGTGATTGCACATACAAGGAAGTGAAAACCAAATTAATATCTGATAGTTATTCGTGAAGTTAAGTGAATAATTAAACAAAAAGTGACCGTTTTCAAAACTATTGAATAAATTGTGCGAGGTAATTGTGATAATTGTGATAAAATTACCGACCTACCGCAAATATATCGTCTTCTTGCGCGCACATCGCGACAGCGCACGAACATCTCCGAAACTATCCGATCTTTACCGAAGCGCGTGAGTCACTGACAATACCGCCGCCGCTGCGCGCCGCCGCTTACCGCAGTTGGCCACACAGCTGTCTAGTACTACGAGCGCCTTGTGCTACGAGCTGGTTCGTCTACGCTGGGTAAGCGTGCGTAGTCAAATAGTGTAGTAGCAACTTCAAAGAAACAATTTAACAAGATGAAGTGTGCAGCCTGTCCAGAAGATATAAAATGCTCAAAGTTTCTCCAATGTACCATTTTAGGATGCAGTCGTCCATTTCACTTGGAATGTGTTGGTGCGACTCCAAACATAACGGAAGCTGAAAAACGAACCTGGATTTGTCCTGACTGTACATGCTCAGCCAAAAAAGGTGGCGACAACAGCTCCACACCAACACGCCCCAATCCAGAGCTCACGAACGTAACCATACGGAACCGACTGAAAACAAAATCAGTGGTAGAATCCCCCAATGGTGACCTAGGCGGAATCAGGTTTGAAATGAAACGGCTCGCGGAAGAAATTGGCACACTTAATGGTCGCGTCACCGCTGCTCTAAATTTAATGGCCGAACAACAGAGTAACTTACAAACCATTATATCCAGATTAGAAAAAACGGAAACAAGTTTGAAGTTAATGGAAGAGGAAAAGAACCAAAGAATTTCAGAACTGCAAGACTCTGTTACATCCTTGAAACAAGAGTTACAAGAACAGCAGCAAACTTCGTTGCAGAACGAATTAGAAATAGTTGGTATCCCGGAACTTCCTAACGAGAATCTCCGCCATATTTTCTTAATTCTCGCTAAAAAGATGGCTGTGAACCTACAAGACTCAGATGTCGACTCAATAACTAGAGTGGGACCACGCCGCCCTTCCATACCAACCCCTAATAAGGAATCAACAAGAGGCCCAACACATCGTAAAATCGTTGTTCGCCTTTTGCGCAAGGTTCAACGGGAAGGACTTATAAAAGCTATAAAATCACGTCGAAATTTTGGAACCACAGATCTGGAATTTCCAGGTCCGATGAATAAAATATTTATTAATGAGCGTCTAACTCACTTTAATAGACAGCTTTTTCGGGAAACAAGGACACGTGCAAAATCCCACAGTTATAAATATAATTGGGTTAGCAACGGTCGTATATTCATCCGTAAAGCCGAAGGTAAACCTGCCATCAATATCAAAAGCATGGAAGATTTGGAAAAATACTTCGGCCTGGATTCATCATCTCCCCCAAAAACCAGACCCTCGAACAAACTGGATCTCCATACTGGAGGTTAGAATTTATTATCATCATATATTTCTTAATATTAATTTTAGATTAGTTTATTTTATTAATGTTTACTTTTTAAGGTGCATAAATAGGCCGTTTTATTTTACTTACTTAACCCTAGATAACTAAACTGTTTTCATTGTTTCATAATAACTACACCTTCGTCGAGCGGACTACGCAATGAAAGACTGAAATATAATCAAACATATTTATTTTAGGTAGGAACTTGTTACATGGCACAAAAGTTAAGTTTATAATGAACAAGTAAGATATAAAATTACTATAATTATATCAGTCTTCACATTGACTACACATATCAACATTGTGCGGGCCGCAAATAGCCTTTCTACATCTGGTGCAACGGTGTTTGGTCATTAACCGGGCCTTTGACGGACACAGGTAACAAATTTTACGCGCATTGGACGTAGAATGAAGTGATGCTTCTACTGTAGAAGATTAACCAAGAATATCCTCAATCATGACCCTTAAATTGCGTCTCAAACTCACGGTCTGTAATCGTTGTCGCAGCCAGGGCTCCATGAGCTGATCTCCTAACTTCATTACAAAATCACGCCGACTCATTGTTTTTTTTCTTTTTCCTCACGTTATTTGACACGTAAATAGCATTAGCATTGATTGAAGATAGATTAAGCATGTTATAGAATATACACATAGGCCATCTCATGGTTTTTCGATTTGTGCTCATATTTAAACACATTTGGTCAACAGTGTCCACTACCTCTTTCGTACTGTTATAAAAATGAATTATTTCCGGTTTTCCGGTTGTCTCATTAATGCTAGGTTGATCATGAATGGTTGACAATAGAAAAACCATTTTATTAGTTTTGGCTTTGAATGAAACTAATATTTTATCACCATCATAACAAAACATCTGGAATTTTTCATGTTTTTCGGAATTTCATGTTTATTGCTTCTCAATGTTACCACTAAAGTCGAGTTATATGGTGAAACCAGTAACTCATCAGCCAGAGATACAGACGTGAACCAGTTGTCCATTGTTATGTTACGATTGGAGTCATGCAGAGTGGAAGTTATTTTTTTTATAAAAAATGAAGCCAATGGTTGCCTCTGCGGATCAGTTCCTTTTCCTAGGTATGGAATGCAATTTATGATGTATTTACTATTAACGTCAGCAACCATAACAAGTTTTATTCCATATTTGTTAGGTTTGTTTTGGATATACATTCTAAAAGGACACCTGCCCCGAAACCCTACAAGCTGTTCGTCCACATTTTTCCGAATAAGTATCTCTGCGTTAGTAAACGTAACAATTTGTTGCAGCATTTCATCAGTCATAAAGAGAGAAAATAAACCTATTGGGTCTTCTGATTCCCTGGCTTCTCCCGTTGGTACCGGTATAAAATGTACTATGTTTTGCCTCAAAGTCCGTGTAGTAGCTGACCTAGGTTGAGTAGACTATTTATGTTTATTTTTTCCAAACACAAAACGAAAAGTGGGCTGAACGATACGGGGATCGTTATTTTCATTTGAATTATTTGGTCTAGGTACCGTAATATTTTCCAAAGAAGAATCATCTGAATCTATAATTTGAGTTCTTTGTCTCTTACTTGACTGTACATTAACATCACTATCAGACTCCGAGGACTGAAGACTGCAAGAATCGGAATCGCTGCTTGTGTTTTCATGAACTTTTGGTCTCTAAAATATCTTCTGTTTCTGAAGCTGAGTTTTCAGATCGCTCTTCCTGTTCGTTTTCCGATTCTGCCTCTAGCCAACGGGAAATTTGATCCTCTTGATTTCTCAAATCCATCTAGAATATAAACATACCAAATAAAGTATACGTAAGTAAGTATCATAAAAAAACAAAAAAAAACACAATTTCTACAAATTTCCCAGTTATCCATAAAAATAATAATACAAATAATAATTAGAAGTAACATTTACTTATTTTTTGTAAATAAATCAATAGAAAGCAGATATGCAACCGACAAAACGAAAAAATAAATAGAATATGTAATCTACATACCTTGACAATAAAAGTGTCGATATAACTAAATGTTCGTCGAGCGGACGACGTGATGGTGGTAGATCACGGCTTATTATGCATATGGTCGCAAACGCGTCACACGATGCACTATTTTACGCAATTAGGAAGGTACAAGAAGAGTCAAGGTCGGGGGGCGGGGCGGTGTAAGTGTTTTCGAATTTCGCCGAGTAGCGCGTAGTCGCCTCGACGAGCTATTAGTTATCTAGGGTTAATAATATATCACACTGTCTTCACTTCATTTTATATCCCATGTGTGTATACTTCCATATGTCTAAACTCCACTCGGGTAATTTGTCTCCAAAACACAATCACACTTTACTCACACAACACATACAAATATAAAACAAATGTCAATTACTTAACCTTTTTTAATATACTCGTGGCAGCAACAGTCGATTTGGTTCAGGCTATATTCCACATACGTACAAATAAGTTTCTTAAGAATCCTCCCTAATGGCGACGTTTCACTCAATGACAGCCAATGAATTAGATACTGTGTTTGAAATAAACTGCCACAATTTAGATTTACCTGAATCATGTGAGAATATCTTGAACTCTAAATACCAACTAAAAGTCTTAACTCTTAACATCCGCAGCATTGAGAAAAATTTTGACGATTTTATCGTCCTGCTCAGCAGACTTAACATTGATTTTGATGTTATCGTGTTGACAGAATGTTGGCTCAATGACTGTACGATAGTAGGTCACATAGACGGGTACTCTTCATACAGAAGCACTATAAAAATAAACAAGGCGGGAGGGGTAGTGATATACGTCAAATCACATCTTGAAGTCACCACGCACGAACCAAACTGGTCTCAAGCCAACTGTCTTATTGCTGTAATTAACAACAACACCCCCATTTTTGGAATTTACCGATCCCCATCTTTTAGAGATCCTAATGTATTTATAGAATGCTTAGCCGACGAAATCAACTCCTGTCCCCACAAATCTAGTTTGATTATTGCAGGAGATATCAACATTGACCTGCTTTCTGAACAAAATAAAAACAGGCAGAGCGAATACATGTGCCTCATGGCTGAGTGTGGCTTGATCCCTGCAATCACAAAACCTACGCGACTCGATGCTTGTTTAGATCATATATTTATCACACCTAACAGAAATGCAGTAGGTATCGTATGCAAGTCAAGTACAACAGACCATTCCCTCTCCATGGTGGGTATTCACAAAACAATACATAAACCAGCTACAAAGCGCACTATAACAAAAGTTGATTATTCTGGTGTCGAGACCGAACTTTTAGCAATGGACTGGTCTCCGGTAATATTGTCCCTTTCTGTAAACGAAGCTGCAAACACGCTAACAAATATCGTTAATTTGACTGTATCTAAATATTCTAAAGAAGTTCGTATTAGTCGGACGAAATATAATATCAAACCATGGATTACACCCGGGATAGTTAGATGCATGATAAATAGGGACGCTCTGCATATGAAGGTCAGGAAATACCCAAGAGACACCATTATAAAAACTACGTACCTTCGCTATAGAAACTTTTGCTCCAACCTCTTACACTCACTTAAACACGCATATGAAAAGTCTGAATTAGAAAAGAACCGTAACGTCCCAAAAAAACTATGGAATACAATAAAATCGATTTGTTACTCAAACTCAACTCAAACTACTAACACTCAATTACTTAATATAAACAATGATCCTCAAACTTCAGTTAATTCATGTAACGAATATTTTTCAAAAGTGGGCGAAAATCTCGCGGGTAGTATTTTGAAGGGAACAGGAGAAACGGAGGATTCTTTGGCTTCCAAAGCTACTTTTGCAAACGAGTCAGTGTCTTCCCTTTTTCTTCACCCCACAAACGAAAATGAAGTGAAAACATTTATTGGAAATCTGCATTCAGATAGTGCACCTGGACTTGACCGTATCACCAACAATTTGCTGAAAGCACTCAAACACCAAATAGCGCCCCCTTTAGAGCCCCTTTAGCCGTTTTTAACCTCAGTCTATCCAGTGGTGAATTCCCAGAGGCTTGGAAAACTGGAATTGTAGTACCAGTGCATAAAAAAGGCCCGAAAAACGTGCCGTCTAATTACCGTCCTATAACTCTTTTGTCATCTATTTCCAAAATTCTAGAAAAAATTGTTAATAAACAGGTCATGGATTTTTTGGAAAAGAATAATTTATTATTTGCTAGGCAGTACGGTTTTAGACGTGGCAAGTCCACAGAAGACGCTGTAAGGGACATAACTGATCACATATCTTCTCTCCTTGACAATGGTAAAGCCTGTGCAGGTGTATTTTTGGACCAGGCAAAGGCTTTTGAAACTGTATCAAAACCCATAGCATTAAAAAAGCTAGAAGCCATTGGAGTTCGTGGTATTGCCCTTTCCTGGTTTGAAAGCTACCTCACAAACAGGACTCAGTGCTTACGAGTTGGCCAATCAATCAGTGATCCTTCACCAGTCAAGTTTGGAGTACCCCAGGGAAGTATCCTGGGTCCTGTATTATTTTTAATATACCTCAACGATATCTCCACTATTCCATTGGGGGACGCAAAGTTGTTTTGTTATGCAGACGACACTGCTGTCGTCTTCAACGGCTCATCATGGGATGAGGTGTTCGTTCGTGTCGAATCAAGTATGTCCGCTATTGCAACCTATCTTTCTAAAAACCTTCTTACCTTGAATACCGACAAAACACATCTTTTATGTTTCCACAAGACTCGAGCATCTCAACCTCCTGTCAATGTCCTTAAAATACATAATTGCCGCTCGTCTCTGTGGCCCTCAACCGATGGTGCGGTCTGCCATTGCCCTATTCTTACAAGAGCGTCCACCATCAAATATTTGGGTGTCACCTTGGATGAAAACCTTTCTTTTAAACACCACATCCATCTTATATCAAATAGAGTAAGGAAGGTTATAAACATTATGAGGTTGCTTCGTAACAGTGCAGATTTAGAACTCCTTAAACAAATTTACACAGCCATATGCCAATCAGTTATAGCCTATTGTTTGCCAATTTGGGGAGGTGCAGCCAAAACCTCAATGATAGAAGTTGAAAGGGCTCAGCGGTCTGTCTTAAAGGTAATGCTGAGAAAAAACTTCAGGTTTTCGACTGAAAAGCTGTATGAGGAATGTAGACTTCTAAGTGTAAGGAAAATGTTTGTTTTAAGTTCCATTATTCAAGCGCACAAAAAATATTTATGTGGTTTCTTTAAGTGTGGTAGATCTAAAAGGTCTCCTACTGTGTTGACAAAAGCCTGTAAAACAACTTTTGCTAAAAGATTTTCCCCTTTCCTCCAGCCACATTTGTATAATAAACTGCTCAAGCTGTGTGATGTTCGAGAGTATAATAATAGAGAACTAAAAGTATATGCAAGAAACTGGATTCTCCATCTATCGTATGAGGCCACAGAACAATTGGTAAACGTAATTGACTAAAATATTCCTACCTAATCTCTCACGTACACTACTAACACATAATCATAGATCACATATTCATTATCTTATGTCACACAATCATACACACACACACACACACACCAACTTACTTTAAATTAAGATTTTCACGGTCTACATAACTACATAATTATTAATTACCTCATCCAATGTAATGTAAGATTCGCCTATATGTCTAATTGGTATTGATTAATTGTTATTTCGGAAAACATTTTTGTTATTATTATTAATTATAATTGTTATTATTATTAATTATTCCAAATGTTTGTATTAATTCAATATGTTTTCTCTGTTAATTTCATTTCGTAATGCTAATTGTGATTGTAAATATAATATCTTATTTCTTATATATATAATTTGTTTATTAAGTCATGTGTATTTTTGTAAATGCATTATGTTTAATTTGTATGGGTACCCACGATACAGGCTTGCCTAGTGTGGGGCCACAGGATAATATGTTCTACATTGATTTATAGTTTGTCAATTGTCTGTATAAATTAATATTGTATTTGTAGAATTTGATGTAAATTATGAATGCCAATAAATACTATTTGATTTGATTTGATTTGAATTATTTTCCATACTCCTGGGCAGGTTTTAGTATACTTTTCAACAGAGTAGTGAAGGGGTATTTTGGGAAATTTTGGGAAAACGGGAGAAGTTACTCCATTTTTTAAGCTTCCGTCGCGTGTGCAGCCTTAATGGTTAAACTTACATAGAAGTCATGTATCACGGAAATATTCTTCATAAAATTATCTAAAAAAAAATCCTCAACAGTTTATGTCTATCTTTTACGGTTGACTCACACGTGTAACTCCTGATAGCTTAGCAGTTCGGAACATTCTGATTGTATTTGTTTACTCTTACGTTTGTAAACCTCTCACTCATCTCTAATTTAAAAAAGTAACATTATTACCTGTTCAATAAAAAAGAATCATAGAAATCGGTAGAGAAAGACCGAAATTATACATAAAATAAGCCATCGCGCCCGTGACCAAAACCGAATCGTTACTAATTTACATATAACATACTAGATGGCGCCAGTAGTTGCATCCTACAACAGGTAATGATTTATTTTTTAGATTGTTATAAATACTTCATACCGTTTTATTCCAAAATTTGATATTAAACGGAAATACTGAACCGTTCATAAAAGCGCATTCAAAATCACCAAACTACACTGTTTAGGGAGTGCTATAAATTTAATAAATTGAAAACATATATCTATAGAGCTAATGTGGAAGGTAATGTTAGTAGAGGACGGCCACGAAAGACACACTTGGACCAAATTAAAAGTGTGCTCAAAAAGGCAGGCGTCCGAAGTATGAAGAATAAAAGAGCATGTATGAAAAGATTGATGGATGTAGATGAAGCAAGAGAGGTTTGCCAGGATCGTACGAAGTGGCGATCGATAGTCTCTGCCTACCCTAATGGGAATTAACGGCGTGAGTATATGTATGTATGTATGTAAATTGAAAACATTGCGCTGAATTTCACAATGCTTGAGCAGTGACTAAAGAAAGAAACCTCAGATATTTAAAAAACAACGCTACCCGTGCGAAGCTGGGACGATCCACTAGTAATAAATATAAATATTATGACTAATCACACATGTGACTTTACAAAAGACGAATTGGTGTAGGCCCAACCCGAGATTTGAACCCTCATCGTTTAATTTTCCATAACTAATCTCTAGCTAATCCTTTCAGGAGTTTCGATGGATCCAATGATTCATATAAACAGAGAAAACTATTCTATTTGGTTGCTGCTCAATTTAATTTCAAACTATAAACTATTTACTAACAATACTTCCATCGATTACGCCGACATTATTGGTTTTCTTTGTGTCTATACTGGTACCTGTTATTGGCTCGATACTTTCCTGTTAGAAGTTATTATCATTGAAGGCGTTTTCAATACACTAATATTCAATATTACTATTAATGTTATAAATAGGAAACCTATATATTTTCGTGTTAATAGAATGAATACGTTCCGGAAATACTTGATCAGTTTAAATAATTATTTCGTCTATAGAATCGTATAAATTATCGGAATAACATACATATATACACGACCATAAATCCCAAAAAGGGGTAACCAGAGCTTCAGAGCCAGGAACTCTTCAGCTACATTTGGAAGTTGATAGGGGAAAAATGATAGAAATAAAGTATTTTTGGTGATGGGTCTCCAACCAAGTCGCCCAAAAACTAATTAAAAAGCCTTATATACCTCTCTTACGACTCCGGTGGGTAGAAAGGGGCTGAGGCATTCGACGCCGGCACTACACAGCCTAAAATAACATAGGATACATATCATATAACCGATTCTTTAAAAGTGCCTATTAAAATCAAAATTTGCTCGCGTATCGAGGATCAGGGACAGTAAAATAATTTCATAGGTTCATCCCATTTTTTCAAAAAAATCAGATGATTCACTGAATGATAATTCACTGATGAAGCACTCTTAATTTCAGATAAAATTAAGAGTGCTTCAAAAGTTTTTTTTTCAGGTTTTTTAATCTAAATCAGAGTTAAATTATGATACCGAAAAGAAGTTATAATAATAATACCGGTATCTGGGCATGTCACAAACCATCGGTGTGAAGGTGGCAGACGTGAAACAGGGTGTTTGCGAGGAGTTTTATGAACGACTGAAAAGTGTGCTTAATAGCTACTTATCAGGCGTTAATAAAATCCGAGCCTTTAAATTAACTCCTGGGTCATGCCTGTACTGATGTACACGTTTGGCGTGCTCAGATGGACTCAGTCCGAACTAGACGCTCTGGACAGACGAGTCCGCACGACGATGACCTCTCATCGAATGCATCATCCGAGGTCGTCGGTTATGAGATTGTATATCCCGCGGAAGTGTGGTGGTCGAGGCCTCTTGAGTGCCAAAACCATGCACAACCGCGAGGTATGCAACCTCAGAGACTATTTTTTGACGATGACGGATGATAGTATTCGGGGAGAGGTGGTCGCTAGTGATAAAGGACTGACTCCCTTATCGTTGGCCTCACAGGATTGGCGAACCCCGGAGGTACTTAGCACCTCTGATCGGGAGTCCGTATGGAAAGAGAAGGAGCTGCACAGGAGGTTTTACAAGGTACTTCACGAACCTTTCGTGGACCGTAAAGCCTCCCTGCATTGGCTGCGTTTCGGGGACCTCTTTGGGGAAACCGAAGGTTTTGTCTGTGCAATACAGGACCAGGTTATCAAGACGCGGAACTATCGGAAATACATCCTAAAGGACGGTACCACAGACATCTTTCGAGCATGTGGCCGTCCCGGAGAGTCACTTAGGCATGTTATTTCCGGTTGTTCGGCTCTTGCTAACACTGAGTACTTGCACAGACACAACCAAGCAGCCAAAATCCTACATCAGGAGCTCGCTCTGAAATACGGACTCTTGCAACAGAGGCTGCCGTATGTTAGACTTCAGGATGTTATAATAAAACTTCTAGTCTTCCAGTGAACTCTGTATATTTCTTATGTACAAACTATTCACGATAACCTCAAATACAAGTTGTTCACACTTCAAAAGCCAGAAACCGAATGACGTCAGTTGGTGTAGTCAGGGTATTTATACACACGTGTAAACAACTTTCCCCTTCTACACAAAAACACTTTATTTTAACTAATTTATCTAATTTACTAAATTTAAAGCATTATAGTGTTCTGGAAATTCATTAAATAAATAGAAATGATTTTACAAAACATAATACCAAGATATAATCATTAATATATATCATCATCATATAACTTTATATATAATATAGACACTGAATATTTGCAATGATAACAAATCCATTTCAATTAATCAAACTAATGTCTTTTAACTATGAATAATCATAATATAATTATAAATGATTTGAGAAAACAGTAATACTTAAAAATAAATATTAACATATATATTTACCCTCAAATAATTGATGGCACATATTACAAAAACACAATTTCAACAACATCTGCTGACCAAAATATAATTAGAACCTTACATTCGTCCATCCTGACGACGTGTATGACCCCATACACGACATCAAGTGATAACCTTACATTCGGTCTGACATGCCTATATACAGTTACTAATCTCGAGCCTATTGAATGATAATTGAATATGAAATAATCATACATAATAATGTGATAACAACGTTCTCAAGCTTTACGATACACATACTCCATAACTTATTTATAATTACTGATCTCGAACATTTCGAGGTACATAATATCAGATAGTAAATCAACATTCTCGAACATTTCGAGGTACATAATATCAGGTAGTAAATCAACATTCTCGAACATTTCGAGGTACATAATATCAGATAGTAAATCAATATTCTCGAACATTTCGAGGTGCATAATATCAGATAGTAAATCAAAATTCTCGAACATTTCGAGGTACATAATATCAGGTAGTAAATCAACATTCTCGAACATTTCGAGGTACATAATATCAGATAGTAAATCAACATTCTCGAACATTTCGAGGTACATAATATCAGATAGTAAATCAACATTCTCGAACATTTCGAGGTACATAATATCAGATAGTAAATCAACATTCTCGAACATTTCGAGGTACATAATATCAGGTAGTAAATCAACATTCTCGAACATTTCGAGGTACATAATATCAGATAGTAAATCAACATTCTCGAACGTTTCGAGGTACATAATATCAGATAGTAAATCAAAATTCTCGAACATTTCGAGGTACATAATATCAGATAGTAAATCAACATTCTCGAATATTTCGAGGTACATAATATCAGATAGTAAATCAACATTCTCGAACATTTCGAGGTACATAATATCAGATAGTAAATCAACATTCTCGAACATTTCGAGGTACATAATATCAGGTAGTAAATCAACATTCTCGAACATTTCGAGGTACATAATATCAGATAGTAAATCAACATTCTCGAACATTTCGAGGTACATAATATCAGGTTTTAAATCAACATTCTCGAACATTTCGAGGTACATAATATCAGGTAGTAAATCAACATTCTCGAACATTTCGAGGTACATAATATCAGGTAGTAAATCAACATTCTCGAACATTTCGAGGTACATAATATCAGATAGTAAATCAACATTCTCGAACATTTCGAGGTACATAATATCAGACAGTAAATCAAAATTCTCGAACATTTCGAGGTACATGATATCAGATAGTAAATCAACATTCTCGAACATTTCGAGGTACATAATATCAGATAGTAAATCAACATTCTCGAACATTTCGAGGTACATAATATCAGATAGTAAATCAACATTCTCTTACATTTCGAGGTACATAATATCAGATAGTAAATCAACATTCTCTAACATTTCGAGGTACATAATATCAGATACTAAATCAACATCAATCTTAAACCTAACATCTAATTCAATTCACGTGATAATACATATAAAGACGTAATAAATAAAAGCGCATTTTTTTTGAAATAGTAAATTAATTTCGAAACAAAGATTTTACTAGCATAATATAAAAGATATCAATTATCCGAAACATCAGAGCTATTGCCATCGCTCAATCACTACTGGTCTCATCAGGTTCATCATCGTTAACGCTAAGAGCAGTTATGTGTATCCATGGCTGCATTCGTGAAACGGCAACAGTGGTTTTGCGCTTATTATTCATGCCCTCTGATGAAAATGGGTGCAGGTTTTAGAGCGGCAAGTAAGAGAAGACCTTCGGTTATTAAAGTTATAATTAGAATAAATGACAAGACAAGAATGAACATTGATGATTGGCTTTGAGTGAACATCGTTTGAATGAATTGGATATTTGTAAATATATGTATACTGTTATACGTATATTCCAACAGTCCCCCTCAAATATTCAAGTATTTACACAATTAGAACTGAAAGTAATTCTATAATTAATTCAATGTTTCATTTGACAATAAGATCACTTTTATTATTTTAAGATTAACTACTTACTTTAATTACTATTATAAAAATCATATCTAATTTCACAATTTAAATTAATTTCAATAAACTTTGGAGTATGTACCATTTTTGTGAAGATATCGGCCAGTTGATTTCCTGTGGAAATATATTCTAGCTTTATTACTTTGTTAGTAATTTGTTCACGAGTAAAGTGGTACTTAACATCGATATGCTTCGACCTTATGTGATTGGTCGGATTATTAGCTATACTAATACAGCTATTATTATCCTCAAATATAATAATTGGCAATTTTACTGAAATCATAATACTATTTAACAAAGATTTTATCCAAGTCGCTTCTCTAACTGCTTCAAATAAAGCCATACATTCAGCTTCCGTTGAGGAAGCAGCGACAGTGTTTTGCTTTCGTGTATTCCACGATATTGTACAATTATCGAACAATTTAAAAACATGTCCAGTTCTACTCTTTCTGTCAGTTATGTCGCCTCCCCAATCAGAATCTGCATAACCAACAACCAGCTGTTTATAGTTACATTTTACATAGGTCAACTTTAAATCAACAGTGCCTTTTATGTACCTCAATAGATGTTTTAAGCAATTCCATAACTCCTCATTATTTTTACTTTGATATCGACTTAGAATACCTATTGCTGCACAAATGTCTGGCCGCGTACATAGCATCGCATACATAAGACACCCTATGACATTTTTACAAGGTGCATCATAATGTGCATCTGAACTTAAAACTACATGATCTAACTTTGATGGAAATGGTGATTTTGATGGATTACAATCACTTATGGAATACTTGCTCAAAACAATTTTTAGGTATAAAGATTGATCCAAAGTTAACATACATTCAGTTCGTTGTATCTTAATGCCCAAAAATAGTTTCACTTCATTTAAATCTGTCATACAGAATTCTTGCATTAAACGTTTTTTTTTTTTATATAAATCCATATTTTGTTCACTTTTTGTACAAATTAACAGATCATCTACATAAAGAACAATGTATACATTTTCATTCATACTATTTTTATTTAAAATATATAAACAAGGATCGACCTGTGAATTCTCAAAACCGATAGCCTTAAGAGTATGATCGAAACGTTCAAACAAACACCGAGAAGATTGTTTCAAACCGTACAATGTCTTATTTAATTTACAAACTTGATTAGGACTCGCTGAAACGCCCTTTGGCACTTCCATATAGATGTCCTCTTTAAGGATTCCATTTAAAAACGCGGTTTTTACATCCATATGATGGGCATGTAAGTCAAACTGATTTGCAAGTGCTAAAATGAATCGAAAGGTTGTAATACGTGCTAGTGGAGCGAACGTTTCGTCATAGTCCTGTAAGTATTGTTGTGTGAAGCCACGGGCGACTAGTCGCGCTTTATACCGTGTAGGCTCACCCAACTCATTATTTTTAATTGTAAAAACCCATTTAGAACTAATAATATTGAGATTGTGAGGTCTTTCTACAAGACTCCATGCATTATCACTATTAATAGACTCTATTTCATTTTCTATTGCTTTTAACCATTTACTAGTATCATCTCTATTAAAAATATCGTCATAATTATTAGGTAACATTAGATTTGCTGTAAGTGATAGATAAGAGCCAGGATCATCTAATTGTTTATAATCAATTGTGGGCAAATTTTGAATTCTTTCACTACGTCTCAGTTTGCTAGATGAAGGTCCAGCTTCCGAGCTCATGAGGGGACTACCGTGTTTGTTGCCTATTAACTTTGCCGATTCGCTATCGGGTTTATTAATTTCGGCGGGAATTTCAACTCGCACCAAAATGTTGACAGGTCTAGAGGATTCGAAATTCAACTCGTCAAATACAACATCCCTTGCAATTAGGAACTGATAATTTTCTACATTTATCAATTTATAACCATTTCTGTTGTAACCGACTAGTATGGCTTTAAAAGACTTTTCATCAAACTTTGACCCCTTTGTTTTATCATGAACATATGCAGTAGAACCGAATATTTTTAAATGATTAATCTTCGGTGTTTTATTATGCCACATTTCGTATGGTGTTTTATTATTAGGAAGCGCTTTTGTGGGCAGTCTATTTGTTATATATGTAGATGTTAATATAGCTTCACCCCAATATGACTTATCTAACTTCGCACTTGTAACCAATGTTTGCACCATTTCGGTTAACGTACGATTCATGCGCTCTGCGACACCACTTTGCTGTGGCGTGTATGGTACAGTTAAATGATAAGTTATCCCCTTGCAAACACAGTAATTTTTGAACTCATTAGACAGATATTCTCACCGATTATCACAATACAAATTAGTTACTGTGAAGTTAAATAGATTCTCACTTTTAGCTACAAAATCTTGAAAACATTTAAGTACCTCTAACCTAGCATACATTAAATATGAACAGTATAATGCGTAAAATCGTCAATAAAAGTTACAAAATAATTTTTATCGTCGATAGTAGTAGGCTTAATCGGGCCGCATACATCAGAGTGGATAATAAACAATGGTCGGTTTTTATTAGTCTTATATTTACTTTCAGAAAAAGGTAATCGAGCCGGGTATGCAAGGCTCACATAACTCGTCCGTAGGTATTACAATATTATCAATAATTTTACAGTCGCGTTCATCAACTACATTTTTTAAAATATTAAATTTTTGTTTATTTAAATGGCCAAGTCGACCATGCCACAATTTATATTCTTTTAAACCATCTTGTTGATTTTCAGAAGCTATATTTAAATTACACTGAGATTTATTAATTGGAAAAGTAATACTAAATAAGTTATTTATATTCTCCCCAGTCATATAACATTTATTTTCTTTGCTAAATATTTGAACGCAATTATTACCAAAAATAACCGACATACCAGTCTGCTGTATGCGATTTACCGATAATAAATTATACCTTACCTCTGGTGAATACAAAACATCATCGATTGAACCAAAAATTCCTAAATTTGTTGTCACCTCTATTCTCCCTTTACCGAACGCAAGTATCGAAGCTCCATTCTTAGCAACACCGATCTTTATGGGTGTAGGTAGTTGCATGTAGGAAGTAAACGGAGTCCGGAGTCCGGAGAGTCACTTAGGCATGTTATTTCCGGTTGTTCGGCTCTTGCTAACACTGAGTACTTGCACAGACACAACCAAGCAGCCAAAATCCTACATCAGGAGCTCGCTCTGAAATACGGACTCTTGCAACAGAGGCTGCCGTATTACAAGTATCTGCCGGAGCCAATCCTAGAAAACGACCGAGCCAAAATCTATTGGGACCGATCCGTTATCACGGACAGGACTATTCTAGCGAATAAGCCTGATATCGTGGTATGGGATCGGTCGCAGTCGAGGGTATTTCTAGTGGATGTCACTATCCCTCATGACGAGGGTCTCGTGAAAGCCGACACCGAGAAGTGTCGGAAATATCTCGATCTGGCTCACGAGATCACCGACATGTGGGGTGTGACTTCGACAGAAATAATCCCAATTGTTTTGTCCGCGAACGGGTTAATTCCAACCAGCCTCGTGACCAACTTGAGGCGGTTGGATTTCTGTGGCGTGTCGGTTCCAGCACAAATGCAGAAAGCGGTGCTGCTCGATACGGCTCGGATCGTCCGTCGGTTCTTGAACCTGACTCCCTGACCCCGACCGACTGTTCTTTTGTCGGGGAGTACCGCCTCTCCCATTTAAAATTTATATTTTCTTTTTCGGCCATGGGAGAGGCGAGGAACTAAAAGTACTGCCAAAATAATAATAATGACTCCCTTATCGTTGGCCTCACAGGATTGGCGAACCCCGGAGGTACTTAGCACCTCTGATCGGGAGTCCGTATGGAAAGAGAAGGAGCTGCATGGGAGGTTTTACAAAGTACTTCACGAACCTTTCGTGGACCGTAAAGCCTCCCTGCATTGGCTGCGTTTCGGGGACCTCTTTGGGGAAACCGAAGGTTTTGTCTGTGCAATACAAGACCAGGTTATCAAGACGCGGAACTATCGGAAATACATCCTAAAGGACGGTACCACAGACATCTGTCGAGCATGTCGCCGTCCCGGAGAGTCACTTAGGCATGTTATTTCCGGTTGTTCGGCTCTTGCTAACACTGAGTACTTGCACAGACACAACCAAGCAGCCAAAATCCTGCATCAGGAGCTCGCTCTGAAATACGGACTCTTGCAACAGAGGCTGCCGTATTACAAGTATCTGCCGGAGCCAATCCTAGAAAACGACCGTGCCAAAATCTATTGGGACCGATCCGTTATCACGGACAGGACTATTCTAGCGAATAAGCCTGATATCGTGGTATGGGATCGGTCGCAGTCGAGGGTATTTCTAGTGGATGTCACTATCCCTCATGACGAGGGTCTCGTGAAAGCCGAAACCGAGAAGCGTCGGAAATATCTCGATCTGGCTCACGAGATCACCGACATGTGGGGTGTGACTTCGACAGAAATAATCCCAATTGTTTTGTCCGCGAACGGGTTAATTCCAATCAGCCTCGCGACCAACTTGAGGCGGTTGGATTCCTGTGGCGTGTCGGTTCCAGCACAAATGCAGAAAGCGGTGCTGCTCGATACGGCTAGGATCGTCCGTCGGTTCTTTAACCTGACTCCCTGACCCCGACCGACTGTGCTCTTGTCGGGGAATACCACCTCTCCCATTTAAAATTCTAATTTTCTGTTTCGGCCATGGGAGAGGCGAGGAACTAAAAGTCATACCCAAAATAATAATAATAATAAAACTCTTTATTGCACATTACAAAATAAAAACAACAATTACAAAAAAAGATCGGTATAAAAGCCAAAGTACAACTGGCGGTCTTATCACTAAGAGCGATCTCTTCCAGACAACCCATTAATGGAAAGATTTGCTGGATTAAAAACATGTTCGGTAGATGTCCAATAAATTAAACTGATTTGCTTAAAAACTAAAATTATTCATCAAACTATTATCTATCTATTTTAAGTATTACTAAATATTTGTTAATATCTAATACACTTACAGATACAGATAGTATTCCATAAAATAAATAATAGTCAATAAATTCAATACATATGCAATATACATAAAGATTTTTAAATAAAATACATATAGTACATATACAGTTATGTTTAATTACTCAAAATAAAATAAAATATTTAAAACAATAGTGAGTCTTTTTAACGTATTCCAAATCATACCTCCAGTTAATAAATATACAGAGAGACTCAAAAAAATAATACAATCGGAAAATCCAACTTTTCGAAGTCGTAGTCAAATCTGGAAGAAAAACTCTAGAGAGAACGTATCGCATCCCCACGCTGACGACGGGCTAAATTACAAATATGCAAATCTTGCCGCTACGGTCACTTCACCACACAAAGCTCTTTGGCGTGTCATGTGCATACATTCTTGTCTAGCATTGCTCGATTTAGACGTTTATAGTGGGCTATACATCAATGGGCTATCAGTTTAATGGATTGACTCAGTTTCTTGTGTAGATGAATTATTGTTCATCGTTAATAATAATATTTCAGTGAGTCATACCTAAGGTATGTATGTCATACAGGGGTCCTATTGCATTGAAAAATTATCGCTTTTTTATTCAAATAATAATATTATATTCGCTCTTTCTAAAAAAAAAAATATTTAGACACAATTACAAGCTATGATTAACAGCGATACAACGCGTTTTAATTCTAATATATCATTTTCATATTTATATTTATTAAAAATTCATCGAAACGACTTACTGTGGTATAGCGTTGAAAAAAGCGAGAAATTTTTCCGTTTTTTTCAAATTCCTTCGTTTTTATGCAAGTTTTATTCGAAAGTTTCAAGAAAAATAAAAATTATTTTTTTCTTGTTTTTTATCTATAAAACGGAAAAAAACCGAAAAATATGAAAAAAACGGAAACATATTGTTGTTTTTTTAGTAGAATGTTTTTATTATTAGTTGGAGGGTAGATAGCACTATTTTTTATTGTTGTAATGCGCTCATTCCGGTCAGTCAGACAGACCACACTCAGTTCGTGCAATCGTTCCGTCCGTCTGCGGCCTCTGAAAGAAACTGGTCTATATTTGGTCGAACGCATACGAGAGATAGAAATCGACTACTTCCAGAAAGAGTTGATAAGCTTGTATACGTTCGATCAAATTTACATTTAATGCAATCTATATCATATGAGTTAGAGATTTGTAATACTGATTCTTCTGAAAGCGAAAGAGAGTATGTATCTGATTAGTGAGCTAAAGTAAGGCCAATTTAAAGTAATAATAATCCGAACTCTTTACTGATTTTAATTTGGCAGAATGATAATTTTTCATACGTTTTTTTCAAAGTGTTTTTTTTTGTTTTTTTTCAATTGTTTTTTTCATATTCGAAAAAAACGGCAAAACTTTCAATAAAACTGTTTTTTTCCCAAGAGTTTTTTATTATAAATTTCAGTGTAACAAACGAATAAAACGGTAAAAAACGATAAATCGTTTCTTTCGACAGAAAAAACAATTTGTTTCTTTCGGAATTTTCATCGCTACTGTGGTAGTCCTAATTTTCTTTCCAATAGTGTGATATGCCAATAGAGAAATACCTCAAAAACATACAAACAACAGCCGTATTTAAGCTTCTAAATTAGGCATTTCTCAGCCACTTTAAATAAACAAATAAATTGAATTCTAAGCTAACAATAACTTTGAAATACCTATATACTTTTAGACACTCTAATAATACCTAATAAGGTAAGAAATAGCTAAGATTAGTCCAATTCTTAGCCAGCACTAATATAAAATAAGATAAACCAAATAAATTGAAACTCAACCATTTTGTTAGCTAGAATTGAAATCACCTAACATTTTAGAGGCACCATTCTATTTAATGTTTTTTGACATGAATTCCTCATGTGGGGATTATTACTCATAAATAAAAGATGTTATTAAAGGAAAGAAAAATTTTGACACTGGCGGGGTTTGAACCCGCGACCTTCGGGTATACGCCCCCGTCGCTACCCGAAGTATACGTACGTATACCCGAAGGTCGCGGGTTCAAACCCCGCCAGTGTCGAAATTTTTCTTTCCTTTAATAACATCTTTTATTTATGAGTAATAATCCCCACATGAGGAATTCATGTCAAAAAACATTAAATTATGTGATAGTTAGGCGTTTCCAACATTTGCATTCTATCTGAAAAGGTAGACAAGTGGCCGTCCGAATTAGTTAAAATTCGGAGGTAGGAAACGCAAACACTACTTGAACGTGTAAAAAAAGAAACAAAGGATAGAGAAATTTCGCGCTGGATGCCAACTGACACTGTAGCTCAGTTGGCAGAGCGACGGGGGCGTATACCCGAAGGTCGCGGGTTCAAACCCCGCCAGTGTCGAAATTTTTCTTTCCTTTAATAACATCTTTTATTTATCACCATTCTATTGTTGTTGTAAAGTGGAGTTAAAGTAAAATGTTTCCCGTGTCAAACTGAAGGGTCAAGTACGAGCGCTACTTTATCTCGATATTGGTGAGAATGAGATGACAGAGTACGATACTAAGTTAGTGCGAAAGAGATGGCTCTTTTATACCACGCGATATCTAGTTAAAAGGCCGCTCGTACTAACTATATAGGTAGTGTTGCTTCAATTCAATTATCACGCTTACAAAGCTAGTTTATTTGTTCAAATCACATGACTAGGAATAATATCAATGTTATGTCATGTCACTTGATGTAATTAATATTTGTTTTAGTGCAAGGTGTGTGCATTAGTATTTTGCTTGCTTGATGATGTTCGAATATTGGTTGCTTTTTTATTGTGTAGATAAATTCGATTTTGTGAGATATAGATATAAATCGTCATGTCTTGAAAAGAGATCAGAATTTGTTGTTTCAGGAGGATATACATCTAAAACCTTTTATGTCGGTTCTGGTGTGCCTCAAGGATCTCACTTGTCTCCGATTATTTTTTTCTTATACATTAATGACATAACCAAAGCTGTGACGTCGAGTAGAAGCTCTCTATTTGCGGATGATTTAAAAATATATAATAAAGCCAACCCTGAGAATTGTAAACGGCTGCAAATTAATCTAGACAGATTATCAGAATGGTGCAATTGCAATCAGTTATCACTGAACGTAAAAAAGTGTTTCGATATGAAATTCACCAGAAAGAAGCTGCCCTTTAAACACAGATATAATATTGGTGGTGTTAAGTTAGTTGAAGTATCTGAAATGCGCGATCTAGGTGTGGTTCTAGACTCAAGATTAACATTTCTCCCCCATATTGACACTATTGTCAAAAAATCTGCAAAAATGTTAGGTTTCTTGAAACGTAATAGCCAACATTTTAAAACTGAAACAAAAATTCAACGTTATTTGTCTTTAGTTCGTAGTAATTTGGAATTTGCAAGTCAGATCTAGAATCCCTTCTATGCTACCTCATCTTTACGCATAGAGTCAATACAGAGAGCATTTACTCGGCATTTAGCTCTCCAAGATACAAATATTTCACATCGACAACCATACATATATCACTTTAATTTAGATGAAATTATCAAAGCGCCGCAAAATACTGGACTTAATATTTTTGCTTAAAATTTTAAATGGACTAATTGGTGGCTCGTCTATTCTCGAACAAATTCATTATTTTATTCCGTATAACTATCCCAGAACACGTACAGGAAATATTTTTAAAACTAAGCGTTGCAGGACCAATATAGGTATGAATTCACCTCTGACAAGAATATGTAGAGCTTATAATGAGTTGAACTCAAAACATTGTGACCTAGACATTTTCCACGACTCTTTTCCAGTTTTCAAAAAGAAAATTATTAAATATCTATTATTAATATTGTTAAATTTTAATTATTTTTTATCCCATTGTTTAATTAGTAACTGTACCAATCAAAAAACTAAATTTATTATTATTAAAAAAAAAAAACATTTTTGTAATTTAAGTTTGTAAATATTTATATATCTGTTAGATTTAAGTTTAGGACTTAGTTTAAGATTTAGAAAAAAACCACAACTTGTATGTTATAGTTGTGGTTTAAGAAAAAAAAACCCATCATGCCTTATGCATGATGTGTTCTGCCTGTAATTGGAGCATACCTCAGATGTTTTTTGTTATTATGTGAGTGTTTGTTTTTAAGTTGTATTTAATGTATGCTCTGTTGGCAAACCAAATAAATAAATAAATCGTAGTTGTTTCTACAATAGAAAGGTATTAATTGATTGAAAAGTCACACAAGATGCACAAAACATTTAAATACATAAATATTAGATTTCAATTCTACAAATAGATGCCCTTTGAGATTTGTATTCAAAAGTTTTTTTTTAAAAAATATAACGAATAGTTTTTTATCTTCTTATTTAAATAATATTTAAATGGTTAAAATAAAAGCTTTTATATATTAATTCAAATTTTTTCACATGATCCTTATCGTCACATTCTACGATATTTTTATGTGATTTTATTTCATTTATAAATTTTTAAGCATTTTATGAATATTTTGGCTATTTTTAGTCAACTAACTGGTCTATTGTTTTTGGTTCAGTTTATCACCCTCGGCACTTTTGTTTCATTCATAAGTAGCTATTAATATATATTTAATCATCAATTTTCAATCACATCACGATATTTTTCATTATTATATAAATTTGATCTGATATATTTTCGGGTACAATCTTAATAATTTTACTTATTGTCTCAAATATATAATAATTTTCCATCTCAAAACCAGTTTAATGCGAATTTTATCCTGCCCCTTGATTTCAACTAACAACAAAGCCATTTAGTTTATTTGAAACAATAAACTTACCTAAACAAACTCAATATTGTTACAGGCAAATTCCGACGAGAATTTCACCGGTCGTACTTCAAGTGTCTATGTTGTTGTTGTAAAAGCAATGACAGCGAGCTTAATGGGACCTCATTTGCGCCAATTGGCAGTTCAAGATGTAACACAACCAGGACCGTTGTTCGCAGAAATGATTCTTGTGTCAGCTACAGACTCACACACCTCTCACCATCCAACCAGAACATCGCCAACAAAGACTTCGTGAGAAATAACACCTCATTCATCGAGCTGAACGGTATCAAAAAGGGAAAGAATCGAGAAGAATCTTTGGACGCCACGAAAATGACTCTTATGGCTGAAACAAAAGATTGACAATCGAAAACTCGAAAGCGGGACTTTTTTAATGAACTTAGAATATCTGGAATCGAAACTTACATAGCTAGGAGCACTAACAGTATTGATTGCAAACCTTATTACGATTGTTATAAAGACCATTGTAAGATTGATAAAAGTTTGGACGAGAGACATAGTGATACGTTTGACGAACGAAATGTCAGTGACCACGCAGTTGCTGAATCAAGCGGGTATAATTTTAAGTTTAACCGTAGCTTAAATAGTTGTGAATTAAAAGATAAGAAAAAACAGGTTTATTTTTAATTATTAATTATTCAATAAATTAATTCAGTATTTAAATATTGTCAAGCTTTGTGCACAAAAAAGAAAATTTGGAATGATATATATACATTTTTATATCGATCGCTTAAAAGCGCTATTTCTAAACTTATTTAAGCTATCTATTAAGTCACTCGCAAATAAATTAATACATTGTACATTTTGACTGTTATTAATTGCATTTTAGTTTCCAATCCTATATCTTAAATTTAAAAACAATATTTTTTTGTCCTTAGAGCAAAAAATAGGGTTTTGTAAATAATTATCTAATTTGTTTAATTATAAGAAAAGTATTAACATAGTCCTTAAAAAAAATTATTATGCTTTAAAAATTTAGTTATTATATTATATTATTTTGATTAGAATAAATTGAAAAAGTCAACAAATATTTAAATATCTACCAGAACCACCCCAATATTTTTCAAAACTGTTAAATTTTCATTAACTTTTGTTTGAATGATCATATTTTTATAATATTAAAATACTACCTACATGTTTATTATGGTGTTAATTTTTCTAATTAAAACTTTAACAGAAGCCAAAAATGTACATAAATTCGATGATTAAATAAATGAGTTGGATTTAAATTATATCAAAGTTCGTTTTACTTTAGCTTTATAGTTCCTTTCGTAGCATTTACGACTTAGAATGAAAACCACAGCTTCAAAATGGTGTTGGCTGAAATCCTGAGGTTTGCGAACACTAATGTGTCCTTTTAGGTCATATATGTTTAATTTATTTGACAAGGAATAAAGTTTTGGTTTAGAATAAGACTACCCCATTTCCACCGATGGCTTTTTATGGGTATGGGAGTCTTTTCAGTTATTTTGGAGTGGCTGGAGATCCATCGCCAAAACCCTTTATTTTACAATCTTTCCCTCACTTGACTTCTAAAAGTGGCTGAGTCATTTTTTGTAGTATAGCTCTAAATACCCCTTCTTGTGGTTCTTAGCCATGAGAATATGCATATATGATTTGATAACGTTATTAACAGAAATGTGAGGGACAGAATTCTAAAATAGCGCAGTGCTCTATTAATAATGTGATATTGTGTTTGTAGGAGGAAAAGTACGAGCACTACTTTATCGACATATGACGATCGATAGTCTCTGACTACCCAAATGAGAAATAATGGCGTGATTGCTATGTAGTGTCGGCTTAGAAAAGCACAGCCTCATTTATTCCAGTGGCTTTTCGTAAGAGACGGCTAAGGATACTGAGATGTTATTTTTTGATGATTCGGGTGCAGACCATCAACATTATACTCGTAACCTACATTTAACAATCTTTCCAACTCAATTTATTTTGCAAAAGCTATATTAGCTTCACCTGTATGTATTTGGATATGTAACCGACTCTTCTGGACATGACTTTGACCCACTTCTAAATAATTTAATCCTAAATAATAATAGTAATTTTGACCTCTATATAATAAAACGCTAGTCACCCACCAGGTGTTGCATAAGTCACAAAAACTGCAAACAATCGCACTAAAAATTTAATACATATTAAACACTACTATTATTGTTTGCTGTGTAGTGCCGGCTTAGAATAGCACTACCCCATTTCTTCCGGTGGGTGTACGTAAGAGGCGACTAACGGTATTGGGGCTTTTAAGGGATTTTTGGGCGATGCGGTTGGAGACCCATCACCAACAACCTTTATTCCACCATCTATTCCCCACGCAACTTCCAAAAGTGGCTGAGGAATTTTTAATTCCCTAGCTCTGGCTACCCCTTCAAGGGATTTATAGCCGTGAGTATATGTATGTATGTATGTATGTATTATTGTTTGTAAAAGATTGTGTTTTATAGCGATAGCCAAATCAAGATATTCATTCATTGCACTGACTTCGCTGTGTTTACTACAACTTCGACTAGATGGCGCTGGTAGTAGAATTTCTACATCACGGTATGATTTCTTCCATGATCCAGTATATAAACTTTTTTGATAGTTTTTAAAATATCGTTGAAATTTCGTTTACTAAATTCGTTTTATAATTTTAAAACATATTTTTGTAGAGTCTGTTGTTAATTTAGGAGCAGACTTTTATTTAAGTTCAATTATGGTGTTGTGTAGTGTGTACTTTTGTTGTTGGTATATATATATTATGTGTATATTTAACAACCTCCGACACCACCGACATAATGTCGTTGAGTTTATTTCGGCGGGCTTGTTTTCATACATAAGTTTAACATAATTCTTAAGATTTGCCAGAGCTTTAAAGTAAATAATTTCATAGCCACTTTTGGAAGCCGATAGAGCAAAGCGAAGATCATTCTCTGGCAAGAAATTCTTTGAAAAATCGCTATTCAGATTTATACTGCTCGTTAAATACCGCTTCATTAAGAAAGAAAATCATTTTTAGATAACCAAAGAAACACTTTAGGTATATGACGGTTATCTTACAACCGACAACATCAACAGGATTGAAGATGCAATATAAATTTCATCTGATAGCAGCTATCTTGTCCTATGATGGGCATTCTATTGAATTATAAACGTGCACATTAAGTTACACACAATAAACCCAACCCTCGCTGCGGCAAAGAAGTGTAAAATATAAACTTCATAATTTATTATATTACTTGCCTATCCATCCACGTCCACGTGTGTTTGACTTAATAAAATCATTCGTAAGCCTACTTCAACAATAATACATACATACATGCGTCACGGCCACAGATACTAACTTAACGATATATTTAATATTATATAATACACATGAATAACTTCCAAGACTAAGAAAAAGTCATTCATGCTCATCACATAAATTTTGCTCTCAGCCGGGACCGAACCCGCAACCTCCGGACCGAGAAGATAGTCACCTATCTACTCAGCCACGGCTGTCGTCATAAGACAGATGTAAATAACATCCACGACAAAGAAATGCAATTTATGTCCATCACAACAATGGACATTATAACGCGGCCCTCAGCGAGATTCGAACCCGCAACCGCGACGTTAATCTATTACTAACAGTCATAATCACGTACTTATATCGGTTGTTACTTTAGTCTCAGAGTGAATGCCGCATATTGTTATTACCATAACACACATTATAACATCTTTAAAATTTAGTAACCAACCAAAAGGTATTGGTAATAACCGATGTAAACACAAATTACTCGCTGAAATTAGCTACTCAATTTTCGTAATGTGTACTGCTTCCGTGCAATGACTCAGAGCACCGTACAGAGTATTACATTGTAAATAACAACATAATTAAAACTCGATATTTGCTCATGGCCACGTATTGGACAAAACTCTACGCGGCTAGAAAACGGCAAATATCATTATACTTTTTTTTGTGGGGAAATCCTCATGGATCCGACGTCACCCGGCGGGGTGACGAAGGTATGTCAGACTATTACCGACAAAAACCTCACGGTAGCCATCTATGGTACACATGTGTGGAGTCCCTGGCGACTTTACCATAGGCAACATCCACAGACTCCACGCACCTGCTGCAAAAAGCAGCCCATTTCGTCCACTCCTCCTTGTGCTTCCTCAGCACCGCAGGCGTTTGGGCCACAAGTTCCAAACGCCCACCTCCTTGAGATTCTCCTTGCGGAGTAGCAGACAGCAATCCGCCGGTCGCAGCCAAAAAAAGCAAAACTGCCAGGGTTACAAGTTCCCTTGATTTATTAACGAGGTTTTTCCTCACCCAGTCCGCTTACTACTCACTCTGAAAACATAGGAGAGAAGCGGACCCTTGGTGCATTGGCTTCACCCCGGGTGACCAACCCGGGGCTACTGAGCCCCCACAACACGACAAGGCTGCACCGTGTGGGGGAAATATTGTTATCCTAACCTAACCTGTGCTCACAGCAATAAATTCAAAAAAGAAAGAATTTTACAATTAACAATACTTTTACCATTATTCGAATGTTTTTGATAATCCCCACATGAAAACCTAATGTGGGGATTATTACTAATAAATAAAAAATAAATAAAGGAAAGAAACATTTCGATATAGGCGGGGATCAAACCCACGACCTCGAGTATACGCCCCCGTCGTCGCTCTGCCAATTGAGCTACCGTGTCAATGGCTGCCAGTGCGAAATTCTTCTATCCTTTGTTTTTTTTACACTTTTAAGTATTGTTTTTGAGTTGCGAATTTTTTACAAATTCGGAAGGTCACTTGTCTATTTTTTCAGACAGAATGCAAATGTTGTGAACGCCTAACTATCACATAATTTGAATATTTTTGTTCATGAAAACTTCATGTGGGGATTATTACTAATAAATAAAGAATAAATATAGCGACGGGGAGGATAGAAGAGGTCGCGGGTTCGATCCCCGCCTGTGTCAGAATTTTTCTTTTCTTTAGTTACCTATTCTTTATTTACTAGTAATAACCCCCACATGAGGTTTTCACGAACGAAAACATTCAAATTATGTGACAGTTAGACGTTCTCAACATGTGCATTTTATCTGAAAAGATAGACAAGTGGCCTGCCCAATTTGTAAAAAAAAACACTTTAACCACTTTTAAATGGTGGCTCAAAAGTTAATAAAAATAAAGAGATGCCATGAGGTTGTTTAATTTTTAGTTTTTAAGATGACCTTCATATATGTGTAGTGTTCCATAGGTTATTAATAAGGCTTACTTTTATTAAATTCTTAAACTAAGGGTTATTAAACGAGAAGTATTTATCTGAACAGAGGTTTACAAAAGTTTTTCTTGCCAGAGATCACCAACGAAGTTTTGTCTTTGCTATCAATTCTCCAATTTCCCCAATTAGGTTCCAAAAGTGGCTGTAGAATTACTTACTAACAACTGAACCATGTGGATGGAGACTTTAGAAAAGATAAATTGGTGTAAGCCCTATCCAGGTTTTAAACCCTCAGTAGCAAATGGATATGAATAAAATAAAACAGCAGTATTGCTTATATTTATCAATCGATAGTTTAGATACTGTTGACAAGGGTTAATAGTTTCATAATCATAATCTTTTGTTTGTTTTAAATTAAATAAAAATATTTATATAATTGTTCCATACACATTTTGTTCTACCGAGCTTTTAAAATTAATCATTACAAGAAATAATGTTTTATAAAGTAATGTAATTAAAATTAATTTTGATAGTCCTGTATTTTCAACACAGTATTTACAAGGTCACGTTAAATCGCGATAATATCAGCGTGGTTCAATACAATCACCTAATCTTATTTCCAATATTGATGCTGTTGTGATGGTTGTATCTCTATTATTCGCAGCATGTCCAGCTATATACGTTGAAACTGTCACAGTAAAGATTGTTATTCGAGATCAGACATGTGTTGATAAGGAGTGATTTACATACATATATACTCACGCCGTTAATTCCCATTGGGGTAGGCAGAGACTATCGATCGCCACTTCGTACGATCCGGGCAAACCTCTCTTGCTTCGTCTACATCCATCAATCTTTTCATACATGCTCTTTTATTCCTCATACTTCGGACGCCTGCCTTTTTGAGCACACTTTCAATTTGGTCCAAGTGTGTCTTTTGTGGCCGTCCTCTACTAACATTACCTTCCACATTAGCGCTATAGATACCTTTTACCAATTTCCTATCATCCATCCTCTCGATGTGCCCAAACCATCTCAACATTCCTTTTTCTACCTTACTTACAATATCATCTTTTACATCACACCTTTCACGAATCACATCGTTCCTCACACGATCACATAACCTTACATTACAAACTTTTCTGAGGGACCTCATTTCTACTGCATTCACTCTGCTTTCGCGTTTCTTCTGCCACACCCAACATTCGCTTCCATACATAAGCGTAGGAACAAGAACAGCATCATGCACAGCCATTCGGGCCTTTTCAGACACCGATTGACAGGTCATTAGGCTATTCATTGCTCCATTTACCGCAATACCCTTTTTCACTCTTCTTTCAATATCTTCATCACATTTTCCATCCCTTGTAAACAAACTTCCCAGATATACAAACTCCTTCAGCTGTTCCTCATCCTTACCATCAATCGCAATCACGCATTCTGTCACACCTTCCTGTCCCTCAAAAAACCATCGTTTTGGTCTTATCCACATTCACCCTCATTCCCTTTCTTACAAAAGACTTACATGCAATATTCATCATCTCCTGCAATTCTTCTGCCGATGATGCAAGAAGCACTTGATCGTCAGCATACAAGAGGCATTTAATGATGAATCCACCCATTCTTAGTCCATAATCACTTTCATGCCACTCTGTCAAACAGTCATCCATGAACAAATTGAAGAGCCACGGAGAAGCTACACATCCCTGTCGGACACCCCTAGAGATTCCGAACCAGTCAGTGTTTTCCCCGTTTACTCTTACACATGCACTAGAATCCTCATAGATACCAATGCACGTATAAGTTGACTCCCCAAACCGAACTTGGATTACACCTCCCATAAACACTTTCTTACCACCCTATCATACGCCTTCTCTAAATCAATGAAGGAGCAAAACACCTTTTGGTTGTTAGCTAAGAACTTTTCGGTGATGCTCCTTAGAGAGAAGATTTGATCCATACATCCCATTCCTTTCCTAAATCCTACTAGCACATCCCATATTTTCTCATCAGTTTCATTCATCACTCTTTCAATCAATACCTTTGCATACAATTTACCGACAATGCTGAGTAGGCTAATGCCGCGGTAGTTTTTAGCCTCCTGGCGTGACCCTTTTCCTTTATACAGGGGCACAATCACCGCCTTGCAGCAATCTTGTGGTACTTTGCCACTCGACCAGCACTTTTGGAAAAGGAAGTACAACCAAGAAGCCACCAACCCTTTACCAGCCCTCAGCATTTTGATAGTTATCCTATCATACCCAGCCGCCTTCCCTATTTTCATACTTTTCATTGCTTTCATTATTTCTTCTATACTGATCTCACTTTCTCTAAAGGCACCCATCGCATCGTTCCAATCAACATTACTGCCGATTGGCGAGAAAAAACGGATGCATCCTCTTTTTCGAAGAGTCCCTCAAAATATTTCTTCCATACTCGTTTCATGCTACTTTCATCCGTCGCCAATTCACCCTGATCAAAGGTGATTAATCCAATGATATATATCCACAACGAATCAATCTATCTCTCTTATATCAGTGCCCGTCCGAGTAGATCTTTATATCCAACTAGATCATTATTGTCTTTCGTTCGGGAGAGATCGTGCCGCTTTGTTGGATGTCGTGCAGAGCTATAAGGACACGGTATTTCTCTATTGATTTGATTAGAAAGATAAAGTATATGACAGACGCGATTCTTGAGAAAAAGGCGTGCATTTATGATGCACAATTATTGTGGGTGTGAGCAATATTGCTGTTTAAGCAATAGCGATTATATTATAATTTTAGCAAATAACATTAACTCATTAATTTCCAAATTAACTATTTTTCTACTACCAACTTTCTAGTTCATAATCAACCAATAAAAATTAACTCGATCTGACATTTATTTTTAACTGTTTTAATCAATCGTACTTCACTAATTATATGTGAACCATTGCTTCATGATACATTTAAATTAGATCAAAATAGATCAGAAGACATGTTGAGACATATTTCCATGTTTAGATATCGACGGTTAAAAGGTAATAGGGTACAAGCGACAAAAAGCAAATTTTACAGGAGAGCTGTTTAAAGTTTTTTATTTCCGAATAATTGGAATAACTTTTTTGATAATTGTTGTATCATAAAAATTTAAACACTCGTTTGTTTAGGAAAAAAATGCGCATTATATAATTTAATTTTATTAGTTGTATTGACGTTATTAACATGATTTAATGTCGCTTAGATCAATTGACTATTTTTTTTGTTCAAAGTAATACGACTTAAATGACGTAAAAAAATATATACCATTTAAGTAAAGAGAAATAAAGTACATTTTTTTTTAGAATATATTTTGGAAGTAGGGCACAAGCGACATAGCTTTTAAACTATAAAAAGAGCAAAACAGCATATCTCGCAGTACTAAATAAATTATTTTGTGAATATACGACACAACTGACGTTCAGTTTTTAAAGCATATTAGGTAAATTGCTCTAAACAACATCGTTTATTTTCTGTACAGAGGGAAAACGGGAATAACCTTTAGATTACTCTATTGGGTAGTGCATTAAACGACATTGTAAATAAAATATAAGTGTCTAAAGCGGCCAGTACACAATGGCGGACGATGGCCCACTGCTCGCCATCGCCACTGTGTACAGGGGGCAATGGTGCATGATGGCGGACAATTGCCGATCGTGGCGCGCAATGGCGCGCAATGGCGAAGTTGTCGGTTTTTCGGGCACACTTCAAAGGAATCGTGGCGTAGCATGGCCGGTGGTGTTTCCACAATGGGCCATTGTTTAGTTCGTCACCGACCGCTCATAGATACTTATACTTTTTTGGAATATTTTATTGCAAAATGTATTTATAATCACTATATGACGTAAAAATAACATAAATAGCGCCATTAATAAAATAAATTACATACATAATAATAAATAAATAGCTGTAACCATGATTATTTCGACGTCCGTCGCAAGTGGATTGCCAGGCAGTAATGAGCAATGGGCCATTGTGTGAACACCAATTGATCGTGGCCTACAATTGCCAATTGCGAAGCGTGGCACATCGTGGGCCATTGTGTACTGGGCACTTAACATTATGATTTATTTTATTGACAGTTCATGAATAGGTTCATATACTCACAAAAACAACTAAACCGAGGGTAGGTAGAGCTTATGAATAACCAAAGGTTAAATAATATTCAAATATAGCATTGTTTCGTTGGTTTCTTAGTTTTGGCTAAAAATCAATATAGCCCCAGTTTTTTAAGAAAAAAAGATGGGTGACCTATGCCAGACTCTAATATACTGACTTAAAAAAAAGCAGATCATCAGTTTTCCTGATTGTTGCTTCTGTTTTTACATACATACACTCACGGCTATAAATCCCTAAAAGGGGTATCACTTTTGAAAGGACAAAGAAAAAACTGTAAAAATATGAAAGCGTATTCTATGAATATTCTTTCTACATGTCTTTATATACATGTATCTTATTTAAATAAATATCTTTTGATACAGGTTAAACAAATATATATCTTAAATAGCAAAAATTTAGGAAAAAAGTTTTTTTTATTCTTAGCTACAAAGTAAAATCATCTGGAAAAATGACATTAAAAAAAAGAAAAATTTAAATTAAAGGCAATTTTTTTTAATAAATCATTAACATTTGGATAAAAAATATGAGTTCTGAGTTGAGTAAGTTTACGCATTAGCTTAAATAATAAAAACCACTTCAAGCATGACACAAAACTTGCATTAACCTGGGTAGCAATGAATAGGCGACTGTCTTAGCTTTATCGTTGTTAGCTAAAATCCTACAACGCTGATTAAACGTTGAAAGTAAAAGTCTTACAAGTCAGAAGGCTTAGACAAAGTACTTTACTTATAGATTATAGCAACCGGTTGATGCTTGAAATATTGATCATGCCGCGTATAACATATAAAAACTGTGAGGTAAAGGGAAATGGGACCGCTGTAGGGTTAAAATAAAAGGAAGCACATGATTTGATAAAGACAAAGGCTCAGTTCTAAGTTAAACGACGAAGAAGTTCGCATGGCTATTGTATCCTTGGTAACTGGACACAAATTAAAGATCAGATGTCTTATTCACTATTTCTCTTTTTACAGCTACTACGTATAACATTAATCACTACATTATTTAATATGACGTTCCAGATTTTAGTATATTTTTCCGTTTAGCCACAATACGATCTCGTATTACAAATTTGATGATAGTTCATCATCATCATCAGCCTATAGACGTCCACTGCTGGATAGATACAAAATACGTCTGTATCAGTACTTTTTCGACGACTGATGAGCCTAAACAATATTGTTTAAATAGTATTTTCTAAGATTTTCACGATTGCACATTATAATTGAAACAACTATTGATTTTTCGGATATTTTAATCGCGTTTTATTTATTTATTATTATTTATTATTTTACATAAGCACAACTAAGCGAGGGAAGAACACTAGCAAGACTCCAGATAACATTAGCTCTTTTTGTACATAGCAAATATTAAACGCAAATGTAACTTAAAATTTTGTGAAGGTAGTTAGTATTAATAATTTTATAGTACTGTGTAATGACAAATAACACCTCAGTCTTCCCGTGACCATGATAACTGAAAAGTTTTCGAAACGTCGGGCTTTAAAAATAATGTAATAACACGCGATTAAAATATCCGAAAAATCAATAGTTGTTTCAATTATAATATTGTTTAAAATACAAAGCTTTGTATTAAATTTTATTTACACAACAAATGAAAAGTAAAATTGAAGTTGCATAAGTTGGGTAGACTCAATTAACCTTTATTTTTTAAATTTCAGCAATACGAAAAATATAGTAGTAATGGCTATAGTAGTAAATTACTTATTGATTAGACAAAAGTTATGGATTAATACTGTACAACAACTTTTTTTTACTTTTAAAAGGTTGTTTTTATAAGTCATGTCAACCTATTTTTATGCTTTTTGGTATTTAAGTTCCAAATGAAGACGAGGAAAAATTTACTTCATAGCTCTGGCTACCCCTGTCAGTATGGTACCCAAAAGTGTTTAAGCAATTTTAAATATTCCAATAGGTTCACTTACTTCAATTGTAAGATATAAAAATCCGCTTGTTTTTGTAGTTACCATTTATTTTGTTTATTTTATATTTAGTAATTAGGCTATCAAGACGTTTCTTATAATCCTTTTTCATATTCCTTTAACTCATTTAGTCATCACTGGAGAGTCATAGTAAGTAATTTCAACTAACTAAATCAGGGACAAACGGCAACACTAACATTTGCATTTATACAGTATGTTTTTAACTATTTTATCTACATGCCATCTCAAAAAAAACTGCCATACTGCTGATGTCTTAAAAACCATTTTCTATATCGAAAGACCTTTTTCTCTTCATATTATGTAAATATGAGTCTTACTTCCTTATTTCCTTTTAAGTAAAATATAACGGACTTTCTCATTAACGGATGCAAAATCGATTTTATTGATTGTAGTAATTGGTGGTGGCAGCAGACTGAATAAACGACTAGCAGTATGGCTACTTCAGTACGATACAGTGATAAAAATTGTCATAAGCGACACCGAATATATTGATATCGACAAAGGTGATAGGGTAGAAGTGACAATTTCTGGTAAACTGAGTCGACAGTTATAAGTAACAACCGACAGAGCGAATTAAAATAGGTTTTTAGTAATGGGGTATAAGCGACAGATGAATGTAAACAATCATCGGTTATAGGGTTTAAGCGACTCTGCGGAAGTTGCTAAAAAATTTAATAAGGCATATGCGACAACAGTTTGACCAAACTTTAAGGAGAAATAGGATTCAACCAACCTAAAAAAAATAGAACGGATAAGGTAAACGGACATAAGTGACTTAAAAAAATATATACGTTTATGGAAAAAGTAGATAAGTAACATGAATTCATAAACTGGTAAAAAGTAATATTGCATAACGATCTTTGATTCGAAAATATGCTTTTTTTGCATAAGCACAACCGCCTTTCAGATAAAAATGGCCTAAAATGTGGTCGGTTACATCAAAATGCTATCCTAAAACACAGTTTTTGGTCTAGGCGTAAGCGACAAAAAATTCATCGTTGAGCTATAGGAGTAAGCGCATTCGATAGAGCGATTTTTTTTAAGTATGATGGCATTCAAAAGTCATTTTCTGAAAAAGTGTCGCTTATGCCCTATTACCTTTTAACCGTCGATATAAAGATATAAAAGGGCGATATATATCAGTTCGAACAAAAGATCTATTATATCTTAAGGGCGTCCCCCGAAAAAGTAAGAACCATGAAACGGCATTTAGGCTTCCCCCCTGCTTTTTCCTCACCTTTAATGAAACTTGTAAAATGAGCCATCTAGTGGGTGCTAGTGGCAACTCACTAGTAACTTTAATAACCATAAATTAAGCGCCATCTACGGAAATAGTCTCGTACTACGTTGCAGAATTGCGACAGACGTATTGATATTATAAAATAATTATGTCTCGCTAGGATGAATATAATTATTGTTATTAAAATAACTAAAACAAAAACTTTAATTTCACAAAACTATTTTTTATGACACCCTCGGAATATAGGAGTGGAATATGTCGAGAAGAAAAGTCGTGATAGTGGGTAAAAGGGGATTATGTTATTCTTAGCCGACACAACAAAGTGTTCGTGGATGGCAGTAGAAATAACGTAACGTGCTATTATCGCAACGTCCAAAAAACACACTTGAATAAAAAATCGGCGCAAATTACAAAACAGGAGAAAGCATTTAGTAAATACTTCCAGTGTCGCCTTTTACATACACCCACCGGAAGAAATGGGGTAGTGCTATTCTAAGCCGACACTACACAGCAATGATATATAATTCATAATGATAATTCATAAATATATACTCTTGGTTATAGTTTCTTGTTCGAAGGAGACTATAAATAATATTTACAAATACAAAAGACGCATATTTAATAAATATTTATTAAATATGCGTCTTTTGTATTTGTTTATTTACTTAGTTAGAGGTTTGCTTTTTAAGGGAATTTTGGGCGATGCGGTTGGAGACCCATCATCAACAACTTTTATTCTACCTTCTTTTTCCCACTCAACTTCCAAAAGTGGCTGAGGAATTTTTAATTTTACAGCTCTGGCTACCCCTTTTAGGCATTTATAGCCGTGAGCGTGAGTATATCGACGGTTAAAAGGTAGTAGGGTACAAGCGACAAAAAGGAAATTTTACAGGAGAGCTATTTAAAGTTTTTTATTTCTGAATAATTGGAATAACTTTTTTGATAATTGTTATATCAAAAAAACTTAAACACTCGTTTGTTTAGGAAAAAAATGCGCATTATATTATTTAATTTTATTTGTTGTATTGACGTTATTTGCATGATTTCATGTCGCCTAGATCAATTGATTATTATTTTTGTTCGAAGTAATACGACTTCAATGACGTAAAAAAATATATACCATTTAAGTAAAGAGAAATAAAGTACATTTTTTTTAGAATATATTTTGGAAGTAGGGCATAAGCGACATGGCTTTTAAACTAAAAAAAGAGTAAAACAGCATATCTCGCAGTACTAAATAAATAATTTTGTGAATGTACGACACAACTGACGTTCAGTTTTTAAAGCATATGAGGTAAATTGCTCTAAACAACATCGTTTATTTTCTGTACAGAGGGAAAACGGGAGTAACCTTTGGATTCCTCTATTTGGTAGTGCATTAAACGACATTTTAAATAAAATATAAGTGTCTAACATTATGATTTATTTTATTGACAGTTTATGAATAGGTTCATATACTCACAAAAACAACTAAACCGAGGGTAGGCAGAGCTTAAAAATAACCAAAGGTTAAATAATATTCAAATATAGCATTGTTTCGTTGGTTTCTTAGTATTGGCTACAAATCAATATAGCCCCAGTTTTGTAAGAAAAAAAGATGGGTGACCTATGCTATGCCAGACTCTAATATGAATTAGTAGCGCTAAATATAAAAAAAATATTTGTTGGTATGCATTATGAATAATTATGATTGTAGTATTAAAGAAAAACTAAAATAGTTTATATTAAATATAAGACTTGTCATTCAGTATAGTCCATCGATAGTCGATGTTTATCCATGGCAACACAGCTTTTTTTACTGACTTAAAAAAAAGCAGATCATCAGTTTTCCTGATTGTTGCTTCTCTTTTTACATACATATACTCACGGCTATAAATCCCTAAAAGGGGTATCACTTTTGAAAGGAGAAAGAAAAAACTGTATAAATATGATAGCATATTCTATCAATATTCTTTCTACATATCTATATATACATGTATTTTATCTAAATAAATATCTTATGATACAGGTTAAACAAATATATATCTTAAATAGCAAAAATATAGGAAGAAAGATTTTTTTTTATTCTGAGCTACAAAGTAAAACCATATAGAAAAATGACATTAAAAAAAAGAAAATTTAAATTAAAGGCAATTTTTTTTTTAAATCATAAACAATTGGGTAAAAAAATATGAGTTCTGAGTTGAGTAAGTTTACGTATTAGCTTAAATAATAAAAACCATTTCAAACATGTCACAAAACTTGCATTAACCTGGGTAGCAATGAATTGGCGACTGTCTTAGCATTATAGTTGTTAGCTAAAATCCCACAACGCTGATTAAACGTTGAAAGTAAAAGTCTTACAAGTCAGAAGGCTTAAAGTACTTTACTTATAGATTATAGCAACCGGTTGATGCTTGAAAAATTGATCATGCCGCGTATAACATATAAAAACTGTGAGGTAAAGGGAAATGGGACCGCTGTAGGGTTAAAATAAAAGGAAGCACATGATTTGATAAAGACAAAGGCTCAGTTCTAAGTTGAACGACGAAGAAGTTCGCATGTCTATTGTATCCTTGGTAACTGGACACAAATAAAAGATTAGATGTCTTATTCACTATTTCTCTTTTTACAGCTACTACGTATAACGATAGGCCTGCCCCCTATCACGTGAATACACTGTCCATGCAAAACGTGGGTACTCTGAACACCAGGTGACAAAGTCACGTGATGTTCAGAAGTATTAGTACCTCTGCCAACACCTTCGGGGATATTCGGCGTGAACGTTTATGTTATGTTATGTATTATGTTACGTATAACATTAATCACTACATTATTTAATATGATGTTCCCGATTTTAGTATATTTTTCCGTTTAGCCAGAATACGATCTCGTATTACAAATTTTATGATAGTTCATCATCATCGTCAGCCTATAGACGTCCACTGCTGGACAGACACAAAATACGTCTGTATCAGTACTTCTTCGACGACTGATGAGCCTAAACAATATTGTTTAAAATACAAAGCTTCGTATTAAATTTTATTTACACAACAAATGAAAAGAGTATGTTATAAAATTGAAGTTGCATAAGTTGTGTAGACTCAATTAACCTTTAGTTTTTAAATTTCAGGAATACGAAAAATATAGTAGTAATGGTAGTATGTATATGGTAGTAATAGTATGGTATAGTAGTCAACCTATTTTCATGCTTTTTGGTTTTTACTATTTAGTTCCAAATGAGGATGAGGAAAAATTTACATGGCTCTGGCTACCCTTATCAGTATGGTACCCAAAAGTGTAGAAAAGTCGGAGGAAGGCCAACAAAATATTCCAATAGGTTCACGTACTCCAATTGTAAGATACAAAAAATCCGCTTGTTTTTGTAGTTACCTTTTATTTTGTTAAAATATTTTATATTTAGTAATTAGGCTATCAAGACGTTTCTTATTATCCTTTCTCTTATTCCTTTAACTCATTAAGTCATCATTGGAGAGTCATAGTAAGTATTTTCAACTAACTAAATCAGGGACAAACGGCAATACTAACATTTGCATTTATACAGTATGTTTTTAACTATTTTATCTACATGTTATCTCAAAAAAACTGCCATACTTCTGATGTCTTAAAAACCATTTTCTATATTGAAAGACCTTTTTCTCTTCATATTATGTAAATATGAGTCTTACTTCCTTATTTCTTTTTAAGTAAAATGTAACGAACTTACTCATTAACGGATGCACAATCGATTTTATTGATTGTAGTCACTGGTGGTGGCAGCAGACTGAATAAACGACCAGCAGTATGGCTACTTCAGTACGATACAGTGATAAAAATTGTCATAAGCGACACCGAATATAATATTGATATCGACAAAGGTGATTGGGTAGAAGTGACAATTTCTGGTCAACTGAGTCGACAGTTATAAGTAACAACCGACAGAGCGAATTAAAATAGGTTTATAGTAATGGGGTATAAGCGACAGATGAATTGTGAACAATCATCGGTTATAAGGTTTAAGCGACTCTGCGGAAGTTGCTAAAAAATGTAATAAGGCAAGGCATATGCGACAACAGTTTAACCAAACATTAAGGAGAAATAGGATTCAACCAACCTAAACAAAATAGAACGGACAATGTAAACGGACATAAGTGACTTAAAAAAATATATACGTTTGTGGAAAAAGTAGATAAGTAACATGAATTCATAAACTGGTAAAAAGTAATATGGCATAACGATCTTTGATTCGAAAATATGCTGTTGTTGCATAAGCACAACCGCCTTTCAGATAAAAATGGCCTAAAATGTGGTCGGTTACATCAAAATGCTATCCTAAAACACAGTTTTTGGTCTATACGTAAGCGACAAAAAATTCATCGTAGAGCTATAGGAGTAAGCGCATTCGATAGAGCGATTTTTTTTAAGTATGATGGCATTCAAAAGTCATTTTCGGAAAAAGTGTCGCTTATGCCTTATTACCTTTTAACCGTCGATATGTATGTATGTTGTTCAAAAGTTTTTTGTTTAATTGGAAATTTTCGATTTTCTGCACATGTTTATTTCTTTTATTTAATTTTCCGACGTTATTATAAGCTGAAAAAATACTTTTAATCTTTTGTTATACTAAACAATGTATTAAAGGGTATTTTTAAAAGAAAAACAAACAACTTACTTCTTTATCTAATTGGAAACACTAGTCTAAGTATACACTAGTAGAAGGAAAGAAGTGTTCTCCAAAGATTTCTCCTTGTCGATATAGTGGGATGAGTATACGCAAAAATAAAAATTATTATTTCATAAATTAGTATAAGCTCATTTGATTGAGTTATTTTTTTCACAGTTGCTTACAAAATGCAAAGTTCAATGAAAGACTAAAAATTTATCTGAAGGGCAAGCACGAGCGCTCTTATATCGACACGATAACGGTTAGAATGAGATGGCAATTTACGATACTAAGTAAGTGCATAAGAGATGGCTGCTTTATCCCGCGCGATAACTAGTTTAAACACCGCTCGTACTAGGCGGGCTGGTCTATTTTACTTACTCTATCAATTCACCTTGACGAGATGGCTGAGTGGTTGCGACTTTATTTGAAACTACTCATCCCCTCGCAAAGCTATACATTTTCGAATTATAAACTAGAATTATTAGCACATTAATAAAAGAAAATGAATCAATATAATTTATTCGAAGAACGGTTTGAATGCACATATTTAATATATTCTTTTTCAGTTAAAAAAAGTAGAAATATTACTAACAAGAGATGTAAAAACATCACATAAATTTAAAGCAAAAAGATAATAATTGTTTCAGCTAGATTTACGGAACATTAGAGTAAAACGAGCGTATTCACAGAAAATAATATTTCTTTATTTATTGCTGTGTAGTGTCGGCTTAGCACACTAATATAGCACTACTATAGCACTACTATAGCACACAATAACACTACCCCATTTCTTCCGGTGGGTGTACGTAAGAGGCGACTAACGGTATTGGGGCTTTTAAGGGATTTTTGGGCGATGTGGTTGGAGACCCATCACCAACAACCTTTATTTCACTATCTTTTCCCGACGCAACTTCCAAGAGTGGCTGAGGAACTTCAAGTTCCTTAGCTCTGGCTACCCCTTCTAGGGATTTATAGCCGTGAGTATATGTATGTATAATATTTCGCAGTATTTTTAATAATGCATTTATCATCATTACCGAAAGAAAATAAAGACAAAATTATTTTACGTGTTAAGACATAAACAAAAGATCATATGCCGGGCCGAAGATTTGAACTCACGCCCTTACCAATAGCGCATGGCACTGCATGCGTTGTACAATTTCGTTTTTAATAAAGAGGGTGAAATTAACGATAACATTACGATTGTAAACAAACTTATAATGTAGGGCCAAAACAAGCGACTATGTTGCTCACAACCAAAATAAATTATCAAAAAAGCGCGGGAAGCGGCAAGCAGCTATTACAGAAAAATCCGACACAAGCTCTCTGCGCACGAAAGTTAACAGCCATCTGCCGCCCGTTCTCCGCGCAGCAGGGACCCGCTGAACATTGAAATTGAAATTTAGGAAAAATGCTTTGTAACTCCATAATTAGGATAAAAGACTAGAAAATGATATAATAAATGATATAGATTACTCAGTTGTCTACGCAAATGTAAGGTAATCTAAACATACATGCGGTATTCTGATTAGTCGATTATTATAAAAACAAAATATGAACCGTCATTTTTGAAGAAAGATATTGAACTTGAACATAGAGTGTGATTGCTCTATGGTGCGGTTTTATGAGTTTGAAAACTACCAAAATCAGTGAACTTTTCGAGGGAGGCGCTTAATCACTAAAAGGATCTAGATTGACCATGTCTATTCGAGATCATCTATTGATAGACCAACCCAACGCAACCCGGTATGGTACATACATAACTATATTAGAGAATCATTGGAGTCTGCTCCTAAATTAACAACAGACTCTGCAAAAATTACAATAAAACAAAGTCGAACAAGTAAATCTGTGATGGGAAACAGTATCAAAAAGTTTATATAGTGGATCATGAAAGAAATCATACCGCGATGTAGATTTGACTATCAGCGCCATCTATTCGAGGTAGTAGTAAACACAGCAAAGTCAGTGCAATGAATGCTTTGACTTGGCCATCGCAAGAAGACACAATCTTTTACAATTAATAATTAGTAGTGTTTGATATATATTTATCGATCGCCACTTCATACGACCCTGACAAACTACTCTAGTCCTTCGTTTACATCCATCATTCTTTTCATACATGCTCTTTTATTCTTCATATTCGGACGCCTGCCTTTTTGAGCACACTGTCAATTTGGTCCAATGTGCTATCAGATGAAATTTTGTTTGCATCTTCAATCCTAATTGTTAAACTAATCGTCAATAAGCGGTGTTCTACCCACTGAGCTATCGCAGTGTATTTAACGAGAAGTATTAATCAGACTAAATAGTGGTTTAGAAAATATTTTTTGTCGCGGATGTCTTGCAAGGCGACTAAGGGCCATCAGAGACAGCCAACGAAGCTTTATTTTTGTTGTCAACTATACAATTAATAAAATATCGTTGTTACTGGGTCTCCAACGCCATCAACAAATTAGCATAAACAAGGTTTTAAAATAGGAAATGATATATACTTTTGGAATGCAGTCTTATATATTCGTATGTAGTTTCCAACGGGGTAGGCAGAAACTATCACTTCGGACGATGCTGGCAAACTTCTCGATCTTCTTATACCTAGGCATTTTTTTTTCATAAATTCTTTATACTACGAACACATTTTTTGAGCACATTCTCTACTTGATCTAATTGTGGGGGTGGATCGTCTAGTGTTAGGCAGATCTTCATAATTCTACTTTCAAATGTGGCAGAGAAGTTTCTAGCTATGAAGCTCTAGCTACCCCTTGTAGGGATTTATGACGTTAGTATGTGTCTGTATGTATGTACTAGTCGATTGTAACTCTGTCATTACCTCTCGAGAATCATTTACTGTCATTAATTTTCTCATACATGCGTACGTATCTTTATTAACATAACATAAACGTTCGCGCCGAATATCCCCGAAGGGGTTGGCAGAGGTACTAATACTTCTGAACATCACGTGACATTGTTGTCTGTTGTTCAGAGTACCCACGTTTTGCTTCGACAGTGTACTCACGTGATTGGGGGCAGGCCTATCGCCGTTTTGAACGAATGCACTGTCACATGACTAAGTACAACTCAGCCATGTGGGGTTCCTTACGATGTATGTTTATTAACAGTCGTATTTATTGATACACACGTTTTTCCAGCACGTTTGCTCATAAAATAGCTAGAGCCATAAAGGTGCCAGGAGGGAGAAACCAACCATACTTTTATCAGCGGCAACCATGATAGCTCTATGGGAAGAACACTGCTTATTGTGCAGACGACGAGGGTTCAAATCCTTTAGTAAAATCAAATCAAATTAGTAATTTCTGATGTAACTTTCCGAGTTCTAGTTTCAAGTTTCTTTGATACGACTTCTTAAAATTTTGCTACCTACCTTGTCTACCACAAATATAAATTATTTATTAAACTTAGTTTTATTGCATCTACCTCAATGTTATTGACCTAACCATCTAAAAACTGTCTGGAAGAGATCGATTTTAGTGCTAAGACCGCCAATTGTACTACTTTATAAAACAATTTCATTATTTTTTTAAACTCAAACGTTCACGCCGTAATTCCTGAAGGGGTTGGCACAGGTACTAATACTTCTGAACATCACGTGACCAGTTGTTCAGAGTAGGTACCCTTACCACGTTTTGCTTGGACAGTTTACTCGCGTGATAGGGGACAGACCTATCACAGTTTTGTACGAATACACTTTCACATGACTAAGTGTTTAAACATAAAACATTAGTGTTTGGCCTGACCCGACTCAGGATTTGAACTTGTGTCTCCTTTGAAGGAAGCCATGGTGCTCCCACCGGGCTGTCATGGTTGTATACTATAAATTAAAACCACATTATATGGGTTGAAAAAGAAATAAATTTATACCACCTTAGCTTCTGAAATTTTGGTATAAATCTTATTTAACAGCACATTAAAAGTTGTAAAGATAAAAACACAGCTACAAGTACCTCTTTTCGACAAAGGCATAATGATTTAATATCTTACAAAATTGCCGAGAAATCATAAGTAAACATATATTTTCCAGATAATGGTTTCACTTGTGTATACTTTCGTCATAAAAACTTGAAATACTCGTTGAATTATAGAACAAAATTCTAATATTATGACCTAATATGTAAATGGTGAAGAATATTATTTATTTATGATATAAGGTTTTTGAATAAATTAATTTAAATGAGATTTGCTAAGAACATAACAACATGTCTTTCTCCCATGGAATTGGCTCCTTCTAAATATGGACACACCGTCACGTTCATAGATATAAGAGGTTTTGCATATTTTTTAATAATGATTGGGTTTATTAATGTTGATTATCTTATTAATTATTCTCGTGTGAAGAAATTTTTGTGAAATCATATTGTATAATGACACGTGTCCACCGCTCTGGCCAAGTGCGAGTTGACAGACTAAGAACGACTATAGTAACCGGGACCGATGGACTATCGTGCCCTCCAAAGCAATGAAATATCTTAATTTTAGAATAATCAGGTGATTCAAGCCTGAAATAGTCTTTCAAATTCGGTTAGAGTAGTTGGCTGGGTGCAATATATATAAAATAAACAGAGACTAGTATTTTTATAGTAAAGTCATGCCTGGATGATTTTATGAATTCAGAGATTATCTTTTGCCTAAATGAAGTATTTGATTATTTTGCCTTTAAAATGTATAGTCTCAAGTTGATATATTTATACCAACACAATACATCTTCTTTGGTATATTGAAATGCCTGCTGCCTTATGTACCCATTATGAAACTTGTAGCAAAACCTCAAGTGAAATTTCAGAGGGAACGAACGAGCTATACATCATTTTTACGATGCTTCTCAGAAATTGGAATTCTTTTAAGGATTCATTTGTAAACAACGTGATTTATATGATTCTTATTTTAGCTTTTGATTTCACTAAAGTTGAAACATCTTTGAAATTGATGGGTCGACAGCATGCGCAAAAAAATTATACGTTTCACGAGCAATAGCGCATGATAGGCCGTTGCGTTCAATTGAGGTTTGTCGATCCATACCAAAACTGAAAGTCAAACGTTCACGCTGTATATCCTCGATGGGATGGCAGAGATACTAATACTTCTGTACATCACGTGACATTTTCAACTGGAGTTCAGTGTACTCACGTTTTGCTTGGACAATGTAATCACTTGATAGGGGGCAGGCCTCTAATTTGTTTTGAATGGTGCAAACATTTGCACCATTCAAAACCCCCATTAAAAACTATTATCTTATCTTTATAACCTCTAAACAAAGACAAAAACTATAAAATTTCTGCTTTGTAACTGAAAAAAAGATTTAGTCTTCAAGGTCTTTCACGTTCCATACAATAGCCTACAATGTTTAATCTAGCCCGCACGTTTCCTCGATAAGACGGCGATTCAGAAAATGCATTAAGAAAAGTGTTTCTCTCGACAAATAGGATCTTTTGTTATAAAATGTACGATATAGCTTGGTCAACTCTACCTCAAGAGCAGCAATGATACATCAATTTAGACTTTGGCGGTTCCTGAATGTGTGTGTTTATGGAGCGAGTCTTATACTAATTTATATTTTATTTCGTTTTTACACTTATAAACTTTATAACTTACGCCGTTAATTCCCATCAGTGTAGGCAGAGATATTTTATAGGCACCAAAAAACATTCTCAACTAAAACTCAAGCGTTCACGCCGAACATTCCCAAAGGGGTTAGCAGAGGTACTTAACTCGGACTTCTGAATATCGAGTGACATTGTCACCTGGTGTTCAGAGTACTAAAGTTTTGATTGGACAGTGTACTCACGTGATATAAAAAGGCCTACCACCGTTTATTACGAATACACTGTCACAACTCAGGCTTGTAGTTTTCTGCACGATATTTTCCTTCACCATTCCATGTAGTGGGGATTAAGTGGTTTTCGGGCGATGGAGTTGGAAAATCTTCACCGACAATACTCTTCGCGATACTTTGACAGCTATTTTTTACACAATAATATTTTTGTGATAAATCCGCTATAGTTTGTGGGTAGATCACCGCTTATCATCAGCTGTATACCGATTGGTCTTTCCTAAAGTCATAGTGTGGTTAGTTAATCATGTTTTTTTACGTTGAGGATAAATACAGATATTCACACATAACCATACTACGGCAGTAAATCAAAAGTAGCCAGAGCTTCAGAAATGAAAAATTCTCAGCCATATTTGGAAGTCAAAGGGACAAGATGGTAGAAATGAAGTATCGTTGGAGAGAAGTCTTCAACCAAATCGCCCAAAAAACCACAAATAACTTATTCGTTCGTATTCTACTGAAATTACCATCCCTATTAGAAAGTATTTTAAGATGAAAGCCGTTAATATTTGTATTTTTTTTTCATATTATTTTATAAGATATCGCACTTTTTCAATAGATCATCAAAATAAGGCTTGCATTAAGTAATAACGGTTTGAATTAAGAAAAACTCCCCTCATTCAATCACCTCGACACGTATTGAGCGAATGAATGGGCCAAATGATTAATTGAACGTATTTAATAGCTCGAGAGTTCGGCTCAAAAAGAAAATCCTTGATCAGTTTTCTTATATTATCTTTTGTTAGTTTTCGGATTGATTTGATTGTATGATATTTGATTGATAGCAAATCAATACATGCCTTGTTATAAAAGTGGGTAGCTAGAGCTACGTTAGCCAAATCTTGATAGAGCTGAAGTTTATATCTAAAAAGTTATGAAATATAGAAAAAGTCGTGCCTAGTCTAAGGAACTAAATTACCTACATAATTGAATTTTTTGATTTTAATTAATATAAATTTCTTGTCGAGAGAATCTAAAATAGGGGTCTGAAAACTAATATCACGACATTGTACATACATACATATACTCACAGCTGTAAATCCCTAAAAGGGGTAGCCAGAGCTTAAGAATTAGAAATTCCTCAGCCACTTTTGGAATTTGCGTTGGCAAAAGATGGTGAAATAAAAGTTGTAACAAACACTATTTATTGCCACTTGCTTTGATCCTGGTAAAACATTTGATACATACATAAATTGATTAAATCATATACTATTATAGTTATTATATCATACTCATGGTGTGGCTCTAAATGAGATATGCTGTTTATCTTGATAGAAATATTTAAATACCTAATATGTTAAAATTTCATTTTTAGGGATGTCAATATTTTGCCAATTTTATATAGAATAGAATAACTCTTTATTGCACATCAAACACAAATTTACAAAAGTAATAATATATATAGTATAAAGATCAAACAGTTTACAGTGAGGTACAATTGGCGGTCTTATCGCTAAAAGCGATCTCTTTCAGACAACCTTTGGAAGGTGAGATCGATAAATTAATTATTTGGGTAGATGCACAAAACAAGGCCAAAAAACATAATAAGATATTTAGCTTACTTAAAAGTAACTTATTTAATTTAAATAACAATATAAATATTAATCATACAAAATAATATAGATATTTAACGAATATGAACACATACATAAATAACTACATACTTTTATACATACAAGCAATACAGATACCTAAGTAAAACATACCCAATAATTCTTTCTATTTTCTTAGTTTCGATGTTCGGTTACCGCTGTAAATAGTGTGTTTTTAGTGCCGGCTGCATACATTAAGATTACTTTTACTATACATTATATTAAATAAATGCTATGATCTCAAGTATAAAAGAATTTAGAATTTAAATTTTTAGTTTAGCTACCAGAAAGGATATTATTTATTTAAATATTAGTAAGATAATATTACACTTCATATTATACAATGTTATCTGAGAGTTAGAGACTTCAATTCCACAGTCAAACCGTGTGAACAGTTTTATGAAAAAATTATAAATTTAAGGTAATCTAGTTAGAATATAAATAAATTATTGACGACACGAAAATAATACACAACCTGTGAGCGAAAGGGCATGGTTGGCAGATGGCTGGAGGGCTGGCTTTCCCCTATTAACTCTCCAAAAATGGCTGAGGAATTTTAAATTCCTTAGTTCTGGCTACCCCTTCTACGGATGTATAGCCGTCAGTATGTGAATGTATGTATCCTTTTTATGACGAACTATCTCAGACTTTATCTATACTTATAATAAATCTGTAGAGAGGTCAATTCTGTACATGAAATTTATTTTCAAAATAACCATCAGGTGGTGATTAGGGATCGATACTGATGCCAAAAATGCAATCAGTAAAATTTTTGTCTGTCTGTCTGTCGGTTTGTATGTTCCTTATGGAAACAAAAACTACTCGACGGATTTTAACGAAACTTGGTACAATTATTCTTCATACACCTGCGCAGGTTTTTGTATACTTTCCAGCAGAGTAGTAAAGGGGAATTTTGGAAAATTTTGGGAAAACGGGAGAAGTTACTCCATTTTTTAAGCTTCCGTCGCGTGTGCAGCCTCAATGGTTAAACTTACATAGAAATCATGTGTGACGGAACTATTCTTCATAAAATTATCTTAAAAAAAATCCTCAACAGTTTATGTCTATCTTTTACGGTTGACTCACAATAACACGTGTAATTCCTGATAGCTTAGCAGTTCGGAACATTTTTATTATATTTGTTTACTCTTACGTTTGTAAACCTCTCACTCATCCCTAATTTAAAAAGGGTAACATTATTACTTATTCAATAAAAAAAGAATCATAGAAATCGGTAGAATCGGTGACCAAAACCAAATCTTTACTAATTTACATATAACATACTAGATGGCGCCAGTAGTTGCATCCTACATCACGTAAAGAAATGATTTATTTTTTAGGTTGTTTTATTAAAAAATTTGCTATTAAACTACACTGTTTAGGAAGTGCTATAATTTTAATAAATTGAAAACATTGCGCTGATTTTCACAATGCTTGAGCAGTGACTGAAGAAAGAAACCTCAGATATTTAAAAAAACAACGCTACCCGTGCGAAGCTGGGACGATCCACTAGTAAATAATAAATTAAAACGTTTTCCTTTTTTAATTCCATCCTGTAACAATATCTTTTAATTCAAACTAGAACATACATATTTTCATATTAATTTTCTACGCCGTAGAAAACATAGAACGCTTATGCGATACAAAGAGGCACTTTACAATCGCAAGCAATTACCCAGCCTTTGCGCAACTTTTAAATATATGAGGTAAGTTAGAACATTATTTAAGTTAACTCTTAACTTGATACGAAAACAAAATTAACAACAACTTGCATGTTGGTTTACACTGCAGTATATTGTCTTTAAACATCAGACTTAAGTGCCTGTTAAGTATCACTTTCTTATGAGTTTCAGCTTAGAATTACACTATGCATTTTTATTACGGTGTTAACTTAAACATTTACGGTTATCGTTGTGTAATGTCAGTTTAGAATAGCACTACCCCATTTATTCCCGTGGGTGTTCGGAGGAGGCTTAGGTTATAATCAAAGGCTATAAATCTCAAAATAGGGGTATCCAGAGCTTCAGATAAAGAATCTAGTTAGCCACTTTTGGAATGCAAATAAGGATAGATTGTAAAATAAATGATGATGTGGATAATGGGCCTCCAATGGCAACGCCCAACGACCACTTAAAAAAGCTCACAATACCCTTAGTTAGTAGCTTCAGCAGATTCTCAATATATGAAGTACGTATTTTATTTGTGGAGATCGTAGTTATCCGCCGTATCTTAACATTCTCTTAGTCTGCTAATTTTTTTGTGTTACAGTAAAAGTAGCAACCCTAACATAGTGTTGTCATTGCATTCCTTTAGACTTAAAACAATTTGCAACTGTGCTTGAAACAGAATCTATTTTTAGATTTAACACGGTTGTTAATGGCGAGGGAAAACATCGTGAGGAAACCCATGGCTAAGTTGAACTTAATCATGTGACAGCGTATTCGTACAAAAACGGGAATAGGCCTGCCCCCTTTCACGTGAGTACACTGTCAAAGCAAAACGTGGATACTCAGAACACTAGCTGACAATTTCACGTGATGTTCAGAAGTATTAGTACCTCTGCCAACCCCTTCGGGGATATACGGCGTGAGCGTTTGAGTTTGAGACTAGTTTTAGGTTCTCATGAAGCTCTGTTATTATTAGCTTCGCTATTGCTATTAGCTTTGCCAAAATACCAGGATAACGTAGTGATGTCGAAACTTACTTGTATCTTTATTTCCTCCGCCGTAGGTAAGTAACTGCACCAAATAAACTTTGCTATCCTAGTATCACGTACTGTGACTTCCGTAATCTTGAGCCAAGTTCTTAAAGAGAAGCACATAAGTTGAAAACTTGGTAACTTGTCGTAGAACAGCTACAGAACTGTTTTGCGAATCTTCTAAACTACAGCTAAGGCACGTTATAAATTCCGTTTGTTGATACAAGGACGTGATAAAGCTAATGAGCAGCGATGGCTAACGCCCGATTTCTGAATTGAGTATTCAAGCTGAGAACGACTTAAGTATCGTTTTGTCTCATTCAGTTGTTAAGATTTTAATGCGACAGAACGATACATAAGTTGTTCTCAGCTAGAATACTCAATTCAGAAATCGGGCGTTAGTGGTATTGTACTCGTAGTTGTGTTTGGTGTAAAAAATATATATTTATCTTAATACAACTTTTTATACATATTTTATATATTTGCTTTGAAGTGTCGGCTTAGAATAGCACTACCCCTTTTCTTCCGGTGGGTGTACGTAAGAGGCGACTTACGGTATTGGGGTTTTTTAAGGGATTTCTGGGCGATGCGGTTAGAGACCCATCACCAACAACCTTTATTTTACCATCTTTTCTCCACGCAACTTCCAAAAGTGGCTGAGAAATTTCTAATTCGTTAGCTCTGGCTACCCCTTCTAGGGATTCATAGCCGTGAGTATATGTATGTATGTATGTATGTAATTTAATATATATTTTGTAATACATACCTATTGTTAGTCAAATAGTCAGAACCATGTATAGTAAGAGCGTAAAATATAAGACAAGCCACTCTTGGAAGTAAATAATTAAAAAAACTTGCACCTTTATCAATCAAGTACTTACTTACTCCGTTGGTTAAGCGACCCGAAGTGGGTCTTAGCCTTAGACACAGAAGGTGCCACTCATCTTTTTCCAGTAAGATCTCTTTCCAGTTGCCTGCCTGAAGTTCGCGCATGTCCTTTCCGAATTCGTCCCTCCATCGATATTAAACATATAGGATTGCTTTAAACTACTTATATTCAGTACATTTTGTTGTATATTTGAAGAGTACTACTCTTTCTGCTATTTCTTAAAATATATAAATGTGAATTGTGTAGTTCGTTGAGGTTAAAAACATTAAAATTTCTTCCCGTTGTTTATAACAAGTCATTAAAAATTAAAATAAAAAAGTTGTTGCTAATCAGTTACAAAACGACAAAAAGATTAAAAAAAAAACAATATAACTTCAATATCGCTTTTGTTTCTCATAATAAAATTGACATGCAAAACTTGGATTGTAAACATATTTTGCAATGTATTGCTCGCAGCGAGAGAATGGATATCTAAATTGTTTTGTAAAAGCTCGGTCCGACAGATTGAGCAATTAAATTTGACAGAGGCGTATTCAGAATCGCACTTTAAACTTAATTATTTTTTTGATTATAAATATTTTTATGAATATATTGACATCTCTTTTACTCCTCAGCAATGCCTCATTTAACAACTTAAGACAAGCACTTTTCCAAGTCCCGTTCAGGTGGTTGCCGGCGCTAGTTAATAGCAGCAGCATAGTGTGTTTGCTTTTAAAAAACTCTAAAAGTTCACGCAGCATATCCCTGAAGCGGTTGGCAGTAGTATTAATACTTCTGAACATCACGTGACATTGCAACCTGGCGTTCAGAGTACCCACGTAATAACCATAAATTAACATAACAACATATGTGTGTGACTTTAGAAAAGACAAATTGGTGTATGCCCTACACGGGATTTGAACCATCGATGATCTACTATAGAGCGGTGTTCTACCCACTGAGCTATCATGATTGCATGATAGTTTCATTCTTCTTTATAATTATTTTCAGCAGTAAATAATGCACTTCTGAATCTGACATTTTAATGAGGATGCGTAAAACCGGCAGCCATTTTGAAAGACACCGAAGCGTTTGGGATAATGAAGTTATCATATTTTTACCCATGTTTTTTGATGACAACAATATATTGATGTTTTTAGAACCATGTGTTATTGTGCTGAATTTGTATGCTATATATTTATTAATATATATTAAATATATAGCATAAAAATTCAGCACAATAACACTCAAAGTATGATGGTTCTAAAAACATCAATATATTGTTGTCATCAAAAAACATGGGTAAAAATATGATAACTTCATTTCCCAAACGCTTCGGTGCACACAATATATATATATATATATATATATATATATATATATATATATATGTACATATATATATATAATAATCGCTTAGCTTAGTTAGGTTTAGGTCTATGTAACATTTAATTGATAATTTCAATATAAGTCTAGTTTCCTTTTTCACCCTGCGTCCGAGCATTTAATTCGTGAAGCTTCTGAATATATAGTACATATTTATTTTTATAGCAACGACTTGGTAACGGACGACCACGGAGAACTAATTGGAGCAAATCGAGAGTGTGCTCCAAAACGCGGGCTTCCAAAGTATGAAGAATAAAATAGTATTAATGAAAATATTGATGGATGTAAATAAAGCTAGAGACAAAGTGGCGATCGATAAAACGTCTCTACCTACCCCAATGGGAACTAATAGCTTGAGTATACGTATGACTGTATGTATGATTTGGTATTAAATTATGAATAGTAATTATTATTAGTAATCATGAGAATATTTTTAATATGCTACTACGTATGGTACCTTGAAATCTTACTCTCTCTTTTATTGGTGCTTAACTTGTAAATTGTAGTAATATTAAAGCGAAAATAATACGTTATGTTGTGACGAATAAGAATATCAACAACCCAAATCTTACCGTGAGTATCTTACGAGGTGACTGAATTCTATCAGGGCTTTTACTGTTTGTTGGGCGATGTGGCTGAAGACTCATTATTAACTATCGTTCATTTTACAATCTTTGCTCTCTTTTGTTTCCAAATTCGTCCAAAAATCCATTAAAAGCCCCAATACCGTTAGTCGCCTTTTACGTACACTCACCAGAAGAAATGGGTTAGTGCTATTCTAAGCCGACACTATACATCTACGTCAACTGTACCACAAATTTTCAGTAATATCAATGTTTAGCTCGTAAGCATACTGCCCCGGGAGCTTTAAAAACCGTAATATTACCAGTTGAACGGCCCCCATGGTTTTAAATAAATAAGGGCCATTTTTTTGAGAACCGAAGTCACACAGTGATTTTATGGCAAAAATCCAACTCTGTAAAGCTGAACTAAAGAAATAGTGACCATAAATAAGTCAAGAAGTGTGGTATCGTTTATCTCTCTACAATTAAAATAAAGAAAAGTTTAAAAAGAACAAAGCTAACAAAGTTTAGAACAAAATATTTATGTGCAGTTTTATTTAAAATTATATACCGCAGATCGTAAAATAAAGTGGGCTAAGTAAGATACGAGATGGTAGCGTTTGCTACCTTGTTACTTGTTAGGGGTCTGCGCTGGAGTATATATAGAGCAGTTGTTAATATTGTTATTGATCAACCATTTCTTCCCGCAAGCAACGCTTGTTTAGTTTCAGGCTTTTTTATGTGATCTGAAGCTCTAGCTGGGCTCTTACATGGAATTAATTTTTTGAAAAGGAATTCCCAAACTCATATCGTAAAAGGCGTAAGATATTTTGCATCATTACGCTTTTTTGGTCTTAATCCCTGATATGCTGAAAAATATTAGCCGTTAAAATTACACGATATAAAAATCTGACCTTAAGACTATGTATTAATTATTTCTAAGGGTTTAAGTAAACAAAAACCGGTGTTTTATTGAGGCACATAATGTCACATAAAATGCAAATCAATAATAGCTATTTCTTTTGTGAATAAATTGGTCATTTGTAGTAGAGGAATAGCGAATTACAACAATTCATACTTGTTTTTAGTTATACATACAAAGCCCAATGCACTTACATTGTATTTAAAATATAAGAAAGAAAAACTTTCAACTTATAAATATAAAGAGTGTTTGCTATATAGTGTCTTAGAATAGCCCTTCCCCATTTCTTAAGGTGGGTGTACTTAAAGGCGACTAACGGTATTGGGGCTTTTAAGAGATTTTTGGGTGATGAGGTTGAAGACCCATCACCAACAACCTTTATTTTACCATAATTTCGCCACTCAATTTTCCAAAAGTGGCTGAGGCATTTCTAAATCCTTAGCTCTGGCTACCCCTTCTAGGGATTTACAGTCGTGAGTATATTTATATATTTAAGTATGTAAGTATAAAGAGAACTTTACAATTCCTGTAAATTTACACGCAGCTCTACATAAATATCAAACTTCTATAAAAATATTTTTAGAGCAGCAAAGAGCGTTAACAACGCAGCATGAGCTAAAATACTGTTATCTTACTCGGTTAATTTATATACGTATTCGTTTAAACAGACGCTTGTATTCCTTAAACAAGAATTTAACATCGTATCTTCTTCTTTACTTCTGTAAAATAAATTCTTATGACGGCAGTAGCCTAAATTTTAAGCGCCTAGGTAAATCGGAAAAAGTTTCAGTTCTTTTGTATCTAAATCTTTGTACCTAATTATGAGTCTCGATGAACTCTGGGAATTACATACATACATATACATAGACTCACGGCTATAAATCCCAAGAAGAAGTAGCCAGAGCTTTGGATTAAGAAATTCTTCAGCCACTTATGGGGATCGGATTGTAAAACACATGTATTTGGTGATGGGTCTCAAACCGGAACGCCAAAAATCACTTAAAAAGCCCCAATACCCTAAAACCCGTCTCTTACGAACACTTACCGGAACAAATTGGTGGAACAAACACTTTTGTGAGCCGACACTACACAGCTAAATTCATCAAATCCAAATGAATTTTATCTTAGTAATCATTATTTGTTCTCGTTACTAAATACAATTTTTGGTGATCTCCACAGGGGGCACTAGGTTGATTAGACTACTATGACTAAGACCGCACTCTCGCATAACGTGTCACTTTTTTGTGAATGGAACCGATAAAAGAAGTGCATTTATGTAACTCTCGGTTCAGTTTAAAAATATTGTTCAATACCTAAACAACCAAGTAGTCTCGGGTTTGAAGGCACTACTGTTTTGATGAGTACGAAGTTTGAGGGAATACTTTGTAGAGTTTGGAAATAATAACTTTTCCCAGCTTCAAACATTTGAGGTTTCAGACTTTTGAAATATGATTATTCTAAACTTCCTTACAAACGGGAAATTTCTCAAAAGACAGAATGAAACTTTTTTGACACTTAGTATTTTTAACCGACTTCAAAAAAAGGAGTGTTCTCAATTCGACCGGTATATTTGTTTTTTTTTTTTTTTTTTATGTTTGTTCGCCGATTACTTTGCCATTTATGAACCGATTTTGATTATTATTTTTTTATTCGAAAGAAGATACTTCCGGATTGGTACCATGATGAGGATATCAGGGTCTGATGATGGGATCCTGGAGAAATCGAGGGGAACCCTCAAATTTTATAGGCAAATGTACCGCGTTTTACATATTTTCTGAACTTATATTGGCATTTGCTTCTGAAAATCATATTGTTATGCTGCTGAGCTGATGATAGAAGGTGTGGATCCTCAATCACTAGGTATTAGGAAACAGTTCTTTCCACATTCTATATAGATTTATACTCCTCTTCGTAGCTTTTATGAAGAGAAGTACAGGTTCACTAAACATTTCTTTTGTTATGTTATTGTTACCGAGAAAGTACCATGAGACCAGGATCTGATGATGGCATCCCAGGAAATCGAGGGGACTGTCGAAACTCACAATTATGTGACAGTGTATTTGTTCAAAACGCCGATAGGCCTGCCCTGTATAACGTGAGAACACTGCCTAATAAATCGTGGGTACTCTGAACAACAGGCGACAATGTCACGTGATATTCAGAAGTATTACTACCTCTGCTAACCCCTTCAGGGATATTCGGCGTGAGCGTTTGAGTCTTTCTTGAGATGTAGAATTGAAGACCATCGAATTTCGAAGGATTTTAATAACAAAGTAAGGTTACATATGGTTGAGCCTATTTAATATCGTACTATAATAGAAATACCGGAAATACGAAGAATAATACAGTAACTGTCGCTTCCTCATCCGAGAGGCATCTTTGCCAGGTCTACCCATCTCTAAAACTCGTAAAATAAAATAATTTTTAACAAAAAGAAAACCGACTTCATAGAAAAACAACCGTAAATAAACAATCTAGACTAAAAAGTACGAAATAAGTTTTTTTAATTGAATATGAGTACTGTGATTGATACCTTAGCAATTTCTTTATTCCACACGCGTCAGTTCAACCTACCTAAATATTACAATTCTCTTAAATTAATTTTTGAGTCGGTGCCAGACAAACAAAAGTAAATTCACCCTGCTATCTATCTCTGATTATTACAATCTAAACAATATATATCTATCGCCTAACGTTTTAAATGATAATACGTACAAAAATCAATTTACCCTACAACTACAAGGTACCCTACATTTTACATGTATATGAAGTGCGAAATACACACTTCTTATTATCAATTATCATCGAGGCTGGCACCGGCTCACAAATTAATTTAAGAGAATTTTAAGATTCAGGTAGGTTGAACTGACGCGTGTGGAATAAAGACATTGCTAAGGTATCAATCACAGTACTCATATTCAATTAAAAAAACTTATTTCGTACTTTTTAGTCTAGATTGTTTATTTTCGGTTGTTTTTCTATGAAGTCGGTTTTCTTTTTGTTATTACTTAAAGACTCAAACGTTCACGCCGTACATCGAGTCAGCGCCAATCAATTCATAAAACTTACACGAAAAAAACACCGTTTTTAAATTTCTGTTTATTTTCTAGTAATAAATAACACTGGGCCAATTTAGCGACAGTAAAACCTCAGCACTATAACAGAAAAGCTTGTGAAGCTAATGGTATAAAATCAAATTTTACTATTAAGTTTAAACCAAATTAGGGTCACTCTCGGTCTCGACTCTTCGGAAACGCGATGAACTCAATATATTTCTCCTCGTGTAGTCATTTCCTTTTATATTGAGATTAAAAATATTAATATTGTTGATGTACTTCATGAAATCATCACTTTGTTTTTACATAACATAACATAACATAAACGTTCACGCCGTTTATCCCCGAAGGGGTTGGCAGAGGTACCAATACTTCTGAACTCACATGGCAGCGCCATCTAGTGTCCAGAGAAGGTACTCACGTAATAGGGGGCAGGCTTATTTGTTTTTACCTATTTACTTATTTGCTGAAAATAAGTGCGCAGTACATACATATTCTCACGGCATTAAATTCCTGAAAGGGGTTGCCAGATATTCAGTTTTTGATGCTGTGTGGCGACCTGTTCGTAAAATAAATCTTCTTGGTGATGGGACTCTACTCCAACCAAATCGCCGAAACATCACTTAAAAATCCCCAATACCCTAAGTTGCCTCTTACGTACACCCGTAGGTCGGAATGGGGTAGTGCTATTCTAAGTCAACACTTTACAGCAGCAGTGTGCAGTGTGCGTGAACATCAGCTTTTCCTTAGGCAGGAAATAACATAACATAGCATAAACGTTCACGCCGAATATCCCCGAAGGGGTTGGCAGAGGTACTATTACTTCTGAACATCACGTGACTTTGTCACCTGGTGTTCAGAGTACCCACGTTTTGCATGGACAGTGTACTCACGTGATAGGGGGCAGGCCTATCGCCGTTTTGTACGAATACACTGTCACATGACTAAGTACAACTCAGCCATGTGGGTTTCCTCACGATGTTTTCCCTCACCGTTAACAACCTTGATAAATTAACCACACATATGTCTTTAGAAAAGACAAATTGGTGTAGGCCCGACCCAGGATTTGAACACTAGTCGTTTGCACGATAACCGAGTGTTCTACCCACTGGGCTATCACGGTTGTAGGCAGGAAATGTATGACAAATATGATTTTTTTATCTTTTTTACAATATTGTCTTAAAAATCGCGCCTTTCATGAATCGCATAATTTCTCACACGAATACACAACCTTACATTACAAACTTTTCTGATCTCTCTGCAATCAATCTGTTCTCATGCTTCTTCTGCCACATCCAGCATTCAGTGCCATACATATGTATTACTGCCAAATGTAACTACTTAATGAATTATTTGAAGATATATGAAAGTATCTTTGAAAAATGTTGATTTACGCTAAAGCCGGATAGTACAGAGTCCAGTATTATTCTATTAGCATCGCCTCCTGGCTTCGCTAGTTTACTAGAAATGAGATTTACCTGCTTACGATTAATGCTCTGAATTTTATAACGCAAAATACCTATCGCTATTTCAACATGCTTCTATTAGCTTTGGTTGTATGAATCTATTTTTGTAATCGACTTAATTTTGACCAGCTTTAAACGGATAGATTTTTATCAAACTTTGTTAACACATCTCATACATACCTACCTATACACATACTCAAGGCCCTAAATCCCTAGAAGGGGTAACCAGACCTAAATAAACAGAAATTTGTCAGCCACTTTTGTAAGTTGAGTCGGATAAAGGTGGTAGAATAAACCGCCTCTAACCTACACACACGAGAAGAAATGGGGTAGTGCTATTCTAAGACGACACTACACAGCTATATGTTATAAGTCTACGTATACAGCAACCATATCGAATTAATGAAAATTGAGAAAAAAACATCAATATCAGTCAAACGGTTTAGGAGAAGTTCATTGTCGGAAGGAAATGTAACGGGTAAAGGGTAAATGGAGATTCAGTCCCAAAATAATGAGATGAGGTAATCCTTAATAGTAATAGTAGTAGTAGGATACTTAATAGTAAAGGTCGTATGAGGTAAATTATTTGGTTAATAAATTGATGAGTTACATTAATATACAAACATACATACATATACTCTCGGAGAAATATCCCTTACATGAATAAGAAATTCCTCAGCCACTTTTGGAACTTTTATGGGCAGAAGATTGTAGAATAAAGTTTATTGATGATTTGAAGTAGATCCTACTTTTACCAATATTTACATAGGCTTTACTTTCTAACTCAATTACTGGCAATACATACATAAATACATTCAATAGAAATCGTTCACATAGTTTAAATTTAATGTATGATAAACTCCTCAAAGCACACTTTTTGGGAATGCATTTCATTTATTTTTTGGTCTATATTTATAAACAAAGCTAGAGAGGTTTGCCAAGATCGTAAAAAGTGGCGATCGATAGTTTCTACCTATCCCAATGGGAAATAATGGTGTGAGTATGTATGTATATTATAATAAGGCCACACAGATACCTTACTTAGATATCATCCCAGACGTTATACGTAGCAATCTATTAATAAAGATGATTTCGCTCAAAAATAATTAACTTTACAAGTTTTTAAACTTTATATAAGCTCAGGCTCCTATAAATCGCACATTTCGTATCAAAGGGTTTCACGAATGTAATTAAAATATATTCAGCACTTATCAGCTACAGTGTACGTCTTAAGCTGACAGATTGAATACCTTAAAAAACTTTTCCTTTCATGTAAATTCTGAAAGCTTTTGTGTTGTTTACGCGGTTGGAATCTACTTTTAACTTGTTCTAACGTATTTACACAGAGATTGGAGGAGAGTGGTTGTTTGTATGTTTTATTGAAATAACTTGTATAATGTGTTAAGGTGCATAAAAAATAATTTTTGACAATCTTTTCTTATGGTTATGAAAACGTAACACAAATCGATGTAATCCAGCTCCATACACTTATAAGAGGTACATACTAAGTGCAAAGATCTAGGAGGTTTACACAAGCATCATTCTGTAAACGGTTATCGATTACTATCGATCTATATATTTGTTTAATTTAAATACATACAAACAAAGATAATAAAAGTTTATTCGGCGTTTCTTATTAAATGGTCACATATTATTTAATAAAGCATTGAGAGACAACCGTGATAGCTCAATAAATAAGAACTTATGTCCGACATGCAGACAGGCGTCGGTCGATTCAAATCGCGGGTCAAGCCTACACCTTTTCTATGTTTTTTTGTTCTTTTGTTTATCATGATTTTTAACGGTGCGAAAATCGTGAGGACATCAATATGGCTGCGTATACTTAGTCATTTGTCAGTGTATTCGATCATAACGGCGGGCGATAGGCTTCCCCCAATACTAAAACTTATGAAATATTATATTTTAAACTGCACTAAATATGTAGTAATTAAAAACAACCGTGATAGCCCAGTGGGTAGAACACTCGGTTGTCGTGCAAACGACTAGTGTTCAAATCCTGGGTGGGGCCTACACCAATTTGTCTTTTCTAAAGACATATGTGTGGTTAATTTATCATGGTTGTTAACGGTGAGGGAAAACATCGTGAGGAAACCCACATGGCTGAGTTGTACTTAGTCATGTGACAGTGTATTCGTACAAAACGGCGATAGGCCTGCCCCCTATCACGTGAGTACACTGTCCATGCAAAACTTGGGTACTCTGAACACCAGGTGACAAAGTCACGTGATGTTCAGAAGTATTAGTACCTCTGCCTACCCCTTCGGGGATATTCGGCGTGAACGTGTATGTATGTATGTATGTAATTAGGAAGACCACATTACCAATGTATATGAGATACATAACTCTGGACCCACATTTATAATAACCTTTATACTATAATTAAGGTCCACAACCCCAAAAAGAAGTAGTCAGAAGTCTAGTATTAGAGATTCTCAATTCACTTTTGGGAGTTTTGTTGGGAATAATTTAAAAACAGGTTTTTTAGTGTTCGGTGGAGCCCCATGACCCATGGCCGGAGTGCCACATATCCCATAAGTTCCAAAATCTTGAGTCACCTCGTATGACACCCACGGAAAGAAATGGGTTGGTGCTATTCCAAGCAGGCACAATATAGCTGGCTACAACAAATAAATTGTTATAGTTAAAATATTGTAGCGTTTTGTTTATATTTTTGAATTGCGCGGAGCTACAAACGACCTATTTATGTCACAAACAATTCAAAAACATAATTCTTCTATTCAAATATCATTCAACATTGAAAATTACACACGATTACTCGAAGATTCTGGAACCATGTTCCCGTTTAAATCAATATAACACGGTTTCATACGACGCATTTCCTTTAGTTTCTATCCAATAATCTTTTTGCTCTCGTGTAAATGGCCCGAGCGAAGTATTAAAGTGTCGAGAGCATATGTCGTCATTTATCATTAAATGAGACCTAGCTCAGTCGTTATGTGATGTAAGCGCTTGTGGATAGACTTTCTTTATGATGAGAAAGGGAATGATGGCAGTTTTTATTAAAATTGCTTAACACGTTTATGCCGTATATCTCCGAATAAATGGCAGAGGTACTACTCGTAGTATTTTTAAAAGTCACGTGACATTGTCACCTGCTGTTCAAAGTACACTATGTTTAGCTTATCCGTGATAGTTCAGTGGTTAGAACAGCTCTTATCTTGCAGACGATGAGGGTGCAAATCTCGGTTGGGGCCCACACTAATTTGTCTTTTCTCAAGACGTATGTGTGGTTAATTTATCATGGTTGTTAAATATGAGGGAAAAGATCGTGAGGAACAATGTATTCGTACAAAACGGCGGTAGGCCTGCTCCGTATCACGTGAGTACACTGTCCAAGCAAAACCTGGGTACCTACTCTGGACACTAGGTGGCGCTGTCACATGATGTTCAAAAGTATTGGTATATTTACTAACCCCTTCGGCGATATTCGACGTGAACGTTTGAGTTTGAGTACTCAAAGTCCATCTCTGTCAAACAATCCTTACATTCCCTTTATGATCTTCAATTCTTCTTTAAAACCTTGCAATGTGTGTCCAAGGACATACAGTAATAACAACTGGAAGTGTTTCTATCAATCAATTGCTCGAAATAAACGTAGCTCGGAACACAACTCGAGCCAGTAATTTAATCATTAACAGTCTACTTGCCGAGTGTCACGTCTGCAGATAATTGTGTTGACTGAACTTTATTGTTTTAAAGCAAATATGAGGATTTAATATAACCATTCATGTTTTATGTAAATTTTCATTCAGTTGCATGTGGTGGTGTGTGTTATTCTTGAGATTTTTTAAATATAATTATTTATATTCATGTTTTTTGAACCTAGTGACTATGTTTTTTACTTCAATGTAAATAAGTAGTTGAATAAAATAGTCGGGGATATTTTTAAGCGGGTTTTAGTTATTGGTTACAAAATGGTGTTTACAATTTCAAGATCTGTTGACTTAGTTGAAAATGGAAATGCAATCAAAAAATGCGGTGTTTGGAGACCATTTTTTGTTAGTTTAATTGGTATGTATCGAATTGTTTTAAATTGTTCTTATTTAGACTGTTCATATTATTACCTTTTCTTTCTTAAGCACTCGTTAAAACTTTTGCAAGGCGACCCCGAAGAAGTGGCATAGGAAATAATACTTCTGAATGTCATGTGACATAATGGTCACCTCGTGTTCAGAGTAGGCACGTTGGACATTAGTTAAAGACAATTATTAGTATCTCTGCTAACCCCTTCGGATACACACGGCGTGATGTTTGAGTTTTGAAATTTATATATATTTTTAATGTGCCTGCAAAGTCTTTTCCTTTCACCCAATCACGGAAGTTCAATTTTTGTGGTTGAATTTTGATATTTATTTTGCGCCGTGTATAAACCTATTATTATAAAGCTGTTGCTGTAAACTCACATGAACCTTAAATGGACTTCACCCGTGGTAAGAAATAGGTTAGTGGTATTTTCTGCCGACCCTACACAGCTTATGCACAAATCATCCGACACAAATGTCTGTGACATGTTGTAGGATATTGCAAAACTAGGCAACTTTGAAAACTGTCGAAACTTAGTCATTTCTTGCCGCCATCTCTCAGTGTTGCAGTAAAGTCTGAAACTATAACAGCTACCAAATGACAATGTTTAACCTAAATTGAATTTAGTTCAGCACAAGTTGAAATTATTGACAGTAAGATTACTTAGAGTTTCAGTTTGTCCTGTATTTGGTTCGTTGAAATACTGAACATTTTCTGCGTAGATTTTAGATGAAATTATAAAATGTCTGGTGTTGTTTCAGAAAAACCCTACCACATCTAATACGATGTTCATTCGATATGGAAATGCAATTAAGAGTTTTATAAGTGGGTAGTTTACGTATTAAAACATTATTTTATTACCATGTTTTCTTTAGCTGAGTTTTTAAATTCTTAAATACTGAACTGGTAGTGGAGGTTCTCTGATCAACAAATGTCTTCATAACCAAAAACCGACATCGTAACTTTTTGTGTACCGTAGAATGGAAATAATAGTTCGAATGAAAGCCATTATCTGCATAGTGGGTGTCATACGTTTCACCGAATGTCGCGAGCTCGAAAATTTATTTGAGTGGTACGTCAGCTCGAAAGTACGTGAATTCGAAAACCGCCAGCTCAAAAGACGTTGGCGCGGATCACGTTTCACCGAATCTTTTGTATGGTTTATCAGTTTGAAATGCAGATTATAATTAATGTCATAATCTTATTAATATTAAACATATTTTCTTTGAAGGTACTTTGATTTTTTAGTTATTGATGTTATTTGTATACACCCTCAATAAAATAATTATGCTTGTTAGAAAATCACCTAGCTACCAGGTACCCACAGGAACTTACCCACAATATTAGAAATCATACATACATATACTCATGACTATAAATCACTATAATGGGTAGCCAGAAATTATTATTATACCTTAAAAGAAAAAATGTTTAGCATTAATAAAATTAAGACATAAATATAATCTGCTTATTAAACCATACGAAAGATTTTCGGTGAAACGTAATTCACGCCGACGTCTTTCAAGCTGCTAGTTTTCGAATTCATGTACTATCGAGCTGGCGCACCACTCAAATAAATTTTCGAGCTCGCGTGCGTCGAGCTCGCGACATTCGGTGAAACGTATGACACCCCTGTATAGTAGTGGACCATGCTGGCGTAAAACAAATGAACAAATGAAAATCTCGTTTCTATCGGTCAAACCGTTTCAGATATCACACGGAACCGGAATAACAACTAACACAATAATGCAAGGATTACCAAAGATTAACTTACATAATAAATGTTTGGCGCACGTTTATTTTAGCTATACATACATACATATTCTCACGATTATATTTGGCCCCAAAAAAGGTTGGCCAGAGACTCAGACTTATTATTACCTAAGACTAGTACACATCAGCTAAGATACTTAACTCATAATTTTCATCATCATCAGCCAAAAGACATCCAATTCTGAACTTAATCCTCACATAAAGGGTTAGAATGTTTTTTGTCAATGAAAACCTCATATGGGGATTATTTACAATAAATTAAGAATATGCGACGACAGAGCGACGGGGGCGTATACCCGGAGGTCGTGGGTTCGATCCCCGCTGGTGTCGAAATTTTTCTTTTCTTTATTTATCCTTTTTTATTAGAAACTGTTCTTAAGAGCTTATGAATAGTGAGAATGCTAATCTTTTTTTAGATACAATAATACGATATACATCAGTATTCAGAACTTTTTATTCTTTTAGAAATTATGGTTTTGTCTGTTCATTGCTTTGCAAGTACTATAGACATTGTCACTCACACTAACTGGATATCATCTATTATTTTGTTTGCCGTTTGAACTATAATATATATTTATTTGGTCTTTTATTTTATTAAAAAATGAAATAATGTATGTTTGATAAAGTCATTTCTTGAAATTTTATTTTAATAACAATTATAAGTTAAATAACTGTTGCGACTTTTTTATATTGTGTTATGTAGCCCCTAAGTGATTTGTGCCTCAACGTGAATGCATTGAGCAAGCAAAACATGTGTAGTCTGAACTCTGCGTGACTTAAATGTCACGTGATTCCTCTTGGGAATTTACTCTTGGGACTAAACATTTCTTTACATTGTTACAGTATATATGCCGTTCCTGACAAGAAGCATACAAGGTTATTATATAAAAATGTTACCGGAACAAAACATAATATCTCATAGAGACATACCATGGAGTGATGTAGCCTATAGCTTTGGTACAATAGTTATGCCTTCTTTAATTTGTTGGATGACGTCAAAACACGGCAAAAAGACTATGTCAATCTTACTGTCGGTTATACAAATTGTAAGTATTTTATTTTGAGAGTCAATATGAAAGCTTTTACTTTTTTAACTAATAATTTATTTTAACGTAACGTGAGTGAGAATAATGAACGAGCTGGGTTCCAAAAGGTGTGGTTACCGTTAAAGTACATAAAATACTTAGAAAATGTATTGACTAGTTGAAGTTATTAAAGATGATTATTTATCAACTTGAACTATTACTGATGTGTAATGTAGCTAGTAATGATTTCCAGGATCTTATAGAGTAGACATTAATTTTCTCTGTCTACCCGTGAACGAATGGCGTGAGTATGTACCTGTGTAGGTAGATAATGTGCAGATTAACGTATTAAAAAAAAATATCGGTAACAGATTATGAATAAATCAAATGCACTGATTTATAAGAAACATAGTGATTAACTCAAATGATTTTCTTCGTCGTATATCCTTGAAGGTGTAGCAGATACTTCTATATGATAATATAATACTTCTGAAAATTACATGACATGTTTGTCGCCTAGTGTTCAGGGAATGGGCCTGCCGCCATTTTGTACAAAAATACTGTCACGTGACAATGTAAAACTCGGCCACGTGCGTTTCCTCACGAAATATTACCAGATTAATTAACCACACATAAAACTTAAGAAAAGACATTATTTCTAGCACAATATTAGTTATATATTTTAATCGTATTGAAACCTATACAATAAACCGACCTCACAAAATTATCTATAGACTTTTATATTAAATTCATAATATTGTTTCTATTTCAGCTACCGTGTATTTGCTTTTTCTTCAATGCTACACAAACTCAAGTTATCTTAGCCAATATTTTCTACGGGACAACCACAGCCATAGCATTTATTGTCCTACCAATATACGTAAAGGAAATAAACGAACATACATACAAAATATCGATCATATCAGTATTTATAATGATTGAAGCGATTGCAACAAACTTGCTACAGTTTTCAGTAAAGAGTCATGAAGACACGTGGTTGTATGTAATGCTGGTGTTAATTTTACTGCAACTCGTTGTGTTTTTGAGTTTGCAGGAGACTCCATGTTTTTACGTAAATATAAAGGATTATGAGGTAAGGTGAAGGGTCACTTTTTTGATATAGCATGTACCATAGATTATGTATCTTTAGCCACATCGCCTATCAAACTCAGGATTAACTACTTACAATCCATACAAACTTAAGAATAAAATAAAAGTTCTGTATTCAGGTAGTTTAATACAAACATGATCAATGAGAAACTACCGACCGATGCAGCCAGTAAACCTGTAGTGTTTGTATACCTCTTTGGAGTGGACTAAACATACGCGGTAGCAATGTGTACACACACTTACACTAGATGTTTAAATTGAAAATTGACTTGGGTTCATTTTTAGACAGTATATATTTAACATATACAAATAGGTAGTAAATAGGTAAAATATTCAAGCCATTAGTTGTGATTTGAATGGATAGACACTATAATATCGCCAGTTTGTTCGATCCTGGCAAGCTTTATTGACATATGCTTACTTACTTACTTATAATCACGCCCATTATTCCCATTGGGGTAGGTAGAGACTATCGATCGCCACTTAGCACGATCTTACCAAATTTCTCTTGCTTCCCTTACATTCATTATCCTGCACATACATGATCTTTTATTCTTCTCACTTCGGACCCCCGTCTTTATAAAATTGTTTTCTATCTGGTCTAAAAACGTTTCACGAGGGCGTCCTCTACATATACAGTTCTTATTTGACTTGATAGAAACTATAAATCGCTACTTTGTTGTTGTGATGGTTTGGCCACATATAGAGAGGATGGATGATAGAAAATTTGGGAAAAGGGATCTGTAGAGGTAGTGTGGATGGTAATGTTAGTAGAGGACGACCACAGAGAACACACTTGGACCAAATTGAGAGTATGCTCAAAAAGGCTGGCGTCCGTAGTATGAAGAATAAAAAAGCATGTATGAAAAGATTGAAGGATGAAAACGAAGCTAGAGAGGTTTGTCAGGATCGTACGAAGTGGCGATCGATAGCCTCTACCTACCCCAATGGGAACTAATGGCGTGAGTATATGTATGTATGTATGTTTGTACGACTACTGGCAAAGCTCTCAAGCTTTAACTACAAATGTTTTTCATAAATACTATTTATTCTTCAGACTACGTCACTAGCCTTTTTCAGCACATTATCTATTTAATCTAATACATCTTATTAATATTATGTATGTGAAAGTTTTGATGTTTGTGTGTTTGAGGCGACAAAGCTCCTTAAGTTCATAATATATATGAATGAAATTTGGCGGAATGCTAGATAATGACCCAAATTATCTAAAAAGATACTTAAATAAATAAACCCTAAAAAAAATACCAAAAAAAAGCCCTAGGTTTTTTTATAAGCAAATTTGACAGTACGAAGTCTGTCGGGTCAGCTAATTGTCCATAAATACAATTGACACCAACGATTCATTTCAAAATGGCTTTTATTTCACAGTATTTATTACAATTCGAAGTCTTGTATAGCGTAAGCTCATATTAATGGCGCTGATGCATGACTATCAATTGATCTCCTTTCTGGTGACACGATTGCAGCATACTGATATATAGCAAGGAACCTATCTCAGTGTGGATTTGATATTTATTGATTGCACTTTCGATAGTTCTAATTTCGGAAATGGATTTCATATTTCACTAATAATATTGTATATTATCTATATTGTCAGTGATAATATTATTGACGGCTCCCGCTTGAATAAAAATCAACTCAAATTCAGTATTCATACATAAACTCACGGCTATGAATCCCTAGAAGGAGAAGCCAGCCAGCTTCAGAATCAGAAATACCGCAGCCTGTATGGTAGGTTGAGTAAATAAAAAAAATAAAATAAAGTTATTTGGGAATAGGTCTCTAACCGCATCGCCCAAAAATCACTTAAATGACCCAATATTACCTCTTACGACCACCGATGGGAAGAAATGAAGTAGTGCTATTTTGATCCGACACTACACAGCTTTCTTCTTTACTACCAAGTGCGAAAGAGATGGCTGTTTTATACGGTATAAGATCGCTCGTGCTAGCGCTCCTGAGTAAATTATCTTAAAGACTAGTTTTATCTGAAACCAAAACAAATGGTTACAAAAATTCTTTAGATATTCCAGATCCTGGTTTCAACAAAACGTATTATAACAAAAATATATTCTTTTAATTTCAGAAAACAGCTCAATATCTAGCAAAATTAAACGGAAGCGATGAAAAAGATGAATTGACTAAATCACAATTGAATAAACTAAGGGAAGAGGCTGAAAAAGCTTTATTTATCGGGGATAAAAATCTTCTCCAGATTTGTAAGTTATCAAATTATTGTTAAGAAACCTAAATGGCTTAATTTTACTCAAATATGTGGCACCGATGTGTGACACGGACTGGTTCGAGATCTCTAGGGGTGTTCGACAGGGTTGTGTGGCTTCTCCGTGGCTTTTCAATTTGTTCATGGACGACTGTTTGAAAGAACTGCGTTAAAGTGATTATGGACTGAAAAGGAGAGGATTCATCATTAAATGTCTCTTAAAGCTGACGATCAAGTGGTACTTGCATCAACAGTAAATGAGTTGCAGGAGATGCTGAACATTGCGTGTAAGTCTTTCGAAAGAAAGGGAATGAGTGTGAATTTGGACAAAACCAAAACAATGGTTTTTGAGAGAGAGGATAGTATGACAGAATATGAGATTGTTATAAATGGTAAGAAAGTGGAACAAGTGAAAGAGCTTGTATATCTCGGGAGTTTGTTTACTAGGGATGGAAAATTTGAGGAAGATATTGAAAGGAGAGTTAAAAAGGGAAATGCGGTGAATGGAGCCATTAACGGTCTGATGTCGAGTCAGTCGTTGTCAGAAAAGGCTCGAATGGCTGTGCATAATGCTGTTCTGGTTCCCACGCTAATGTATGGTAGTGAATGTTGGGCTTGGCTGAAGAAGCATGAATGTAGAGTTAATGCAGTGGAAATGAGACCCCCCAGAAGTATATGTAATGTAAGGTTGTGTGATAGAGTGAGAAATAGTGTGATCCGTGAACGAGTAGGTTTGAAAAATGACGTAGTATGCAAAATAGAAAAAGGAATGTTGAGGTGGTTTGGCACATAGAGATGATGGATGAAAATAAAGTAGCGAAAGAGATATATAGAGCCAATGTGGATGGGATTGTTAGTAGAAGACGGCCGCGTAAAACGTTTCTAGATCAAATAGAAAACGTTCTTATGAAGGCGGGGGTCCGAAGTGAGAAGAATAAAAGAGCATGTATGAGAAAAAATATGATTTTAAGGGAAGCAAGAGAGGTTTGTCAAGATCGTACTAATTGGCGATCGATAGTCTCTGCCTACCCCAATGGGAATAATGGGCGTGAGTATAAGTAAGTAAGTAAGTGTATGTGGCAGTATTTTTCTTATCTGTTATTTGGTGATTTGTTTGCTCCCTTATATGTGAATTCATGGTGCAAACAAAACATTAATACTCTGAGAAAAAATGAATTCTGATGCTTTTAGGAAAAGCAAAACTGTACTGTACTGTACAGTTGATATTCATAACTGTCTGGATAATACAGACTCTTTGCAAGGATCTTCATCTTTTATGTATATAAAATTCCCCAGAAATTGAAGTGTCATATGATTTTTATTTCATACATAAATATAAAAATGTTACTTATTTTAAAATCTGAATTCATGCTCTTCAAAGAACCGACTAGCATGAACGGTATGATTCAATTGAAATTTGCCAATTAAATTTGTGAGCTAAACCGAGAACTAAACCGGAGATTGAACCTGAAACCTCTCCTTCCTCCAGATTTAAGACCCGAATTTCCCTGACCTCTTTATCATTGAAACATACTGAAATACTTTAGGGTACACTGGCTAGTATATCTGTTAGTGTTTCCACTTGTTTACGTGATTCTCTAAAAGTATTTGTGGCAGTGCAGCGATCCTATAAAAAGTGGTGTATTAGTATGTATGTTAATCTTTTTTTTTATGTTTTATATTTTTTTTACACATGCAACGGGTCAAAGTGATAGGCGTGAAAATGTGGACGATCTATCAATAATTTTTATTTTTAATCATTTTCATCCCCCTTTGTGATCTTGTCTGACTGAGAGGTTAAGCCAATAATTTCTAACAAAGTCACGTTTTTTCCAGTTAAACATAAACCATGGAGGCAGGGAGCAAAAATCGGTTTCGTCATTTTAACATGCTACACGTTGTCTGGTGCCGTTTTGTTCCTGAAACACGAAGATTTACTGAAAACTGCAGATATTTTAAACGAGAAACTTTTAGATGATATTCTTCCTATTCTAACGCTTGCTGTAAGCTTTATTACAATAGCATTGATAACTGTGGTTGAGGTTAAGGTAAGGATTCGTTTTGTATATTAGTTTTTATAGTAAACATTATTGTAATACACTTTTTTAACTCTTGCGGCTTGTAGACATTATACATAATAATCGGGATTAACTAGCGATACCACCGGTCAGTATCAGTGAGTATACCGAAACATCGGGCAAACATATTACGTAAGTGATTTTAAAATATCGTTGGTCTATCCCGATTATTATGAATAATAAACTCTATGCCCATCACTAACAATTATTTATTATTCAATTTCATCCTTACTGAAGTTGAAAAGTTAACTGAGGAATTGTTAACTCTGAGGCTCTTCTTACCCAATTTTGAGATTTATAGCCGTGAGTATATGAATTACATCAACCGTCATTGGTGATTGAATGAAGCTTTTTACCCCTTTTAATATTTAAGATTTATAGCTTGTATTCCACTGTATTTATTTATGTTTTTTCTGCCAATTTAAATTTTATTTAAGTACAATCTATTTCCTAAGAAGATTTAAGTCCAAACATATAAAAATTAAATGAGAAATTAATTACGCAAATACAAGTCAAGAATACATTTATGATAGTTGTTTTTTCGTTTATTGTCTAAGGACACAGTTGGGGCTTTTAATTTTTATACCTTTTATCGCTTTCTAAGAAATGATTTCAATAATTCGAGTACAAATAATTTTTCTCATGAAAAAAGACCTCATACAGTAACTCCAAAGTTAATCGAGCGGAAAGATAAAAGCTCTTTCAAGTTACCCTTTTGAAGGTTTTGGTGGTAATTGTACTACATTTGCAGAAATTATTTCCTTTTACATATCTCTAAATGTTTGAGTCGTTTGTCCTTATGTTGCATCATTCGGTACGTTTCTTTGTCAAAGATTGTTGATATTACAATGAACCCATCAGGTTTGCTCGTCGAGTGATTACAGTTTATTGTGCCCTTCTAGTGTTGGAAGTTCCATCGTAATAAGTTTAATAAGTTAAATCATCAGCATAGCTAGAACGAGTGACCTTATACCTAGATATCCCGTGGTATAAAACAACCATCTGTTTCGCACTAACTTAGAATCGTGTACTGTCATTTCATTCTAACTGGTATGGTGACGATAAAATAGCCCTCGCCTCCTATGACATCTAGCTAGCGCCCTCTTACCCAATTATAAGGAAATCGATCAAAATGGTCGCCTAGCATCGTCCTCATTCACGGTAGTGTGTTTGATGTGTTTTTGTTTTTTGATCTAATGTATTTTCGGTATTGCAAAAAATATTTTTTTTTATTATCCTTTTTTCTGTAACTTTGAATGTTGTATTTAGTCATGTGGCAGTTTATTTATTCAATTGACTGTTGGTACTCCGAACAATAGGTGTCACAAATTACGCTCAGAAACTTCGTAAGTGTTTATTTGGTATTCTTTGCATTCGTTTTTTTTTATGAGAACATAAAACATCAGAGTATTAAATGTGTAAATTCTATGATAGCTTATGTTTCAATAACAAATCTTATATCTTTTTCAGTATATAATAGCGACATCTTTTGCAATAATATCGGTATCGTTGGGAATATTCGGTGTTTTCATACAAAGCGATATGATATCTTCCGCGTTCTGGCTGCCAGTTGTGTCTTTGGCTTCAATTCACGTGGGATATTATTTGGGACACTTGTTGCCCTATGTGCTCCTGGTACTTCTTTTTAATTTTAAGGTAATTATGTTTATTTTTATTTCCTCATGTCTATCATATCATTTTTACAAGATACATTCATACATATACTCACGGCCATAAATCCCAAAAAGGGATAGCCAGAGCTTTAGAGCTAGAAACTCCTCAGCTACATTTAAAAGTAGATGGGGACAGGATTGTATGAATAAAGTATTGTTGGTGTTGGGTCTCCAACCGCAACTTAGTCGCCTCTTACGACACCCGTGGGTAGAAAGGGGTAGTGACGTACTAAGCCGGCACTACCCGGAAACTAACATATCTTTTTTACAAGATACATACATACATACATAAACTCATGGCTATAAATACCTAAAAGGGGTAGCCAGAGCTGAGAAATAAGATATTTCTCAGCCGCTTTTGGAAGTTGAGTGGGGAAAAGATGGTAGAATACAGGTTGTTTGTGATGGGTCTCCAACCGCATCGCCCAAAAATCCCTTAAAAAGCCCCAAGTCTGTTAGTCGCCTCTTACGTACACCCACCGGAAGAAATAGGGTAGTGCTATTCCAAGCCGACATTACACAGCTACAAGATATTGTAAGCATTTGTCTCTTTGAATAACGAGGCTGATTTATGGAATAAAAGTGGGTCAATGGTAATGTAATATAATGTTAAGCCGCAACGAAATAGCCACTAATCACTGAAGTAGCCCAACATTATTTTATGTCTTGTTCAGCATTTACATTATAGTAAATTTTATGGCCTATTGTGGAAACGATAAAAACAAATATAACAAAAAGTTTTGCAATTTAACGGAAAATTTTAGTAAAATATAAAAACTATATTCCTGAAAGATGTGACAAAAGTTTTAGGAATCAATAAATTCGTCAGCTAATTTAAGAAGTTGATAGGGAACTATTCTTTAAAAATATTTTCCAGCCACTTCCTTCCACACCAGTGCTAAAGGTAAACAGGAGATTGTGTATTTATAGTTAAAACCAAATGTATGATGATTTATCAAGGTTTTCAGAGGTGAGAGAAAACATTGTGAGGAAACCTACATAACTGTGTTTCTTTTCGTCACGTCATAGTGTCCTTGTACAAAGTGGCCAAGGGCTTGTTTCAAGTGAATGCACTTTCCAATTAAATCTTTACAAAAAAGTTGGTACATTCGCCAATCTTTAGAGATTTACGTTAATTTTAAGAATGTAAATAGATATCGAGAGGTTTGCCAGGAACGTGCAAAATGGTAATCAATAGTCTTTGACCTGCCAATGTTAACGAATAGCGTAAATATATGTATTTATGTTAAGTTTTAATTTAATTTACAATTTATTTATTTAAGCTGAGGTTGATCTAAATTGAATAGTTATTTTTAATATTTCAGGTGACAACCAAAGTGATCAGTTTACTATTCACATGCAACGAAGTTTTGAGATGCATACACATCCATACATTTCCATACATACAAGATTTTATTGGACTTCATACTTTAATATATATTTTTGCTGGCATCAATATGTATGGAGCTGTTTTTACTCTTTTTGCTGTCCCGGGAATAAAGAAAAAAACATTAAAGGAAATAGAGAAGAAATTAAATATTATACCAATATGGAAGCAGTGAAATAAGTTTTATTTTATGTACTCCCCTAATACGCTTATCTTTTTTATCTATTTTCCTTGTCTGACTTTTGGCAACTACATCTATACGAATACAAGCTGACCCGGTAAACATTGGTTTCCATATAAACTAATTTCTGGAGAATTTCTAGTCTGTAAAATTAAAATAAATTGTTCGGAATGGACAACCCTTGACATGTGACAGTGTATTCGTACAAAACGTGAATGCTCTGAACACCAGGTGATAATAACACGTGATGTTCAGAAGTATTAGTACCTCTGCCAACCCATTCGGGGATATCCGGTATGACTGTTTGAGTTTTGAGTTTATTGAAAATTCTACACGAAACATTCTTCGAGTGGCATGCAGTGCAAAGTAGACTGCATTAAGTTGGTGTTTGCATATCTGCACACAGTAGACAATTATGCTTATGATATGTCATTATTATGATAAAATTATCATTCGAGAGTGGTTTATTGTTGAGAGAGGGAAGATAATTTGCAGTGCAACGACGGTAGACAGGTGACCTGAGGTTTATTCTTTTAAGAGGACACAGATGCAAAATATTTATTATAATGTAATTGTTGGTATTGTTTCTCCAACCGCATCGGCCAAAATTCATATTTTGAATAACTTCATACATTAATATTGTTAATAATATCTTACTTGATCCTAGGCAACATATGTTCTAGTGTTGTCTTCCATAAATCCTTTCAATTGCGTATTACATAAAGATTACAAAATTGTCGACAGCGGAAAAATTCTGTGAAAGTCACGTGGAGTTGCACCCCTGGATCGGTATCACGGAATTTAATAATACGCGGCTTTGTAAGTCGACTTTTGTCACTGGCACTTTCTAAAGCGTACCGTTTGGTTCAAGGCGCGAGATGTTACTGTAATATTTTGATGGAATTAAGTTAATATAAATTACTTAAGCTTTATATTAATTTCACTACCTCACTTTTTCTTTTCTTCTCACGGGTAAAGTTAGATGTGACTGAGGGTGTGCTTCAGAGGGACGTTAAACCGTCGGTCCCGGGTACAATCACAGTAGTAGTCGTTAGTCTGCTAACCCATAATTGTCCAGCGTGGTGGACTAAGGCTAAATTACCCTATATAGGGTAGGCTCGAGCCCCTTTGATAGGGACATACATGGGCTGAGAGAGAAGGGTACGAAGCTATTTTAAATGGTTTTTGAGATATGCATTGGAGACCCATCACCAACGACACTTTATTTCTACCATCTTGTCCTATCAAATTCCAAATGTGGCTCTGAGGAGTTGTGTACTCACATACCAAACATACGTAAATTACCTTAAGTTCTCACAAAACACCACTTCTATGAGAAATGTATTTAAAATTCATCGCATTTATAAATACAACCCAGATAATTTTTGAGTGAAATTTTGTTAATGTATTTCATTGAATCACTTAGCGCCTTCCCACAAACGTTTTCTTAACCCGCCTCCGACGTCATCGATTGCGTTATTTTTTGCAAACATTTTAGATATTTATAAGCTGAAACTAAAACATGATACAAACTGAAAACGAATGCACAAAACACATAAATAAACACACTACTACACCTAAAATTATTGTATGGACTGTAACATATTATGAGTTATTGATGCTAATCTTCGTAGCGAACCCATCGCTAACAATCCTTAATTTTATTACCTTATCTCTGATAAATTACCAAAAGTGGCTGGACAATTATAAATTCAGACATATAAATTACGTCATTATTTCCCATTGGGGTAGGTCCAATCTTTTCATACATGCTCTTTTATTCATCTTACTTCGGACGCCTGTCTTTTTCAGCACACTCTATTTAGTCCATATTATATCGATATATTTTAAATTCCCAATATCAGAGTACCCTTTTCAGAATTATAACCATCAGATCAAGTAGGTAGGTTCTATACCAACATATTAAATGAGTTTTGAAAGGGTTGACGAGCGAAAATCAGATGGGAAAACTAACGTGTTGACCTTCAATTTGCATATTTACAACTTGCCAAAGTTTGGTGAATTTATTCCCCTGGCTGATAGAAAACCTTTTGGAACTAGGTTTGTTTGGAAATATAATTAACACTGCAAAGCTAAGTGATGAGCGCGGTTTTAACTTTAATTAACATTCTGTCTAGTTTGCTGGTTGGCAGGATCCTCTGTTCCCGGTGATAACTAAACCTAAGATGAATAAAAGCAAATAGTATATATAAACTAAGTTCTTTATTATGGCCGCATGCCGTAAGCAATTTCAACATACACTTGCGAGAAGACAAGTTTTAAAACAAACTCAACTCAACACAAACGTTTACTCCATTTATCCCTAAAGGGTTTGGCAGAGGTAGTTATACTTTTGAACATCAGATGACATTTTCATATGCATTTCCGAAAACCCACGTTTTGCTTGGACAGTGAACTCACGTGATAGGGGGCAGCCCGTTTTGTACGAATACACGGTTACATGACTAAGTACAACCCAGCCATGTGGGTTTCCTCACGATGTTTTCCATCGCCGTTAACAACCATGATAAATTAACCACACATATGTCTTTCGAAAAGACTAATTGGTGTGGGCCCGACCCAGGATTTGAACGCTCATCGTTTGCACGGTTCGCGATATCACGGTTTATTAAAACGCACATAGATAATAATGTACACAAAATAGCAGTAAAATAAAAAATAATAAACAAACAGTTTTATTTAGTATCGTGCGAGGTTACCAATGGATTTTGGGATGTTAAATGATTGGTGGTTGATGCTACCGAAAACCCATCACGTATTAGTTTCCAAGAGTAGCTGAGGAATAGTTGATTTCTAATATCTGGCTACATCGATGCGGGATTTGAGTCGTGAGTATATGTATAATATAGTATGTATAGGTAGGTAAATATTTACCGACGGAATTCAATTTTCACCTACTTAAACTAGATGTATTTTTATTCCTTACCATATAAGCAATCAATAATAATACTGTATTATTGTTTCCAGAATCATGAGTTCTAAATACTATTACGTATTGCAATATTGGAATAAAGAGTTTTACGATCCATTCCCTATTCTACTTCCAATAGTGGCTAAGGAATTTTAAATTCTCTGGCTACCACTTTCTAAGGTTTTATGCCGTGAGTATTTATGTAGGTTCTTGTACATATACTTAACTGTAATACATAAGCGCTCAGTAAGTAATTTAGCAACGCAAGCATGAGTTGTATACATAAGATCCGATAAGATCCTCATCGTCCGAGTAACTGTACAGAGCAGACGTGTTACCGGTTGCTCCCGCTAATAAATCATAAGTCTTCATAAACAGTAATAGCAATCATAACCTGTCTCCCATTCTCTTACGGCCTATTTCTTCGTGCGCCTGAGTGCCTTCACTTCCGCGAGCAGCGCGACGTGACGGCGTGAGCGGCCCCCCGCTACCTTCGAGAAAAAGAGACGGACATATATCGGCGAGCTACGTAAGCCAACCAGTGCAGTATTCGCTTCCAGCCCCTTCTCCGCGGCAGCGTTTCTCACTCAATACGTATACAAAATTTGTCGCTAACATCAGGCTCCAAGTGGCGCAGTGGTGCGATCGTTGGAATCGTACGCAATAGATCGACGTTCGAGCCTCAGCTGCTGGGACCGGGAGTTATTAATTAATTTCTCTTTTTTATTTTATAATTTTTGTGTTTTCTTGTTAGTTTCGTAACTTTAGTAAAATAATTAAATAATAATAAATTTTCTTACAAACATAACTACATACGCACATATTTATTATATACTATCAATTATATATTACATATATCACACTCAAGTACATACTTATACGTTTAGATTTAAGCAATTGTTATTATTAAGTTGATATAAGTGTAACATACATAGTTACCGGAACGTTCAATATGGCCCCAAAAACTACTGTCTCTAAATGTGAAGCTTGTGGAAAATTTATGGGTGCCCAAGACACTATGGGCTGTCACTCCTGTTCACGTGTATATCATCACTTATGCTTAGACGTATCAGCCGAGGAATTCAAAAATCTGCCTAAAGATCGCCGCAAAGTGGCTAAATGCGACTGTTGTAAGGCAGAACAGCGCTCGGGTACACCTCTACGTGCTGCCGTCGCTACCAATGCCGTTGTCGTCGCCGCTGCTAAACTTGCGACATCTGCAGCGAAATCTCCCGCCCAATCAAACACACATGACACCACTTCCTCCATTACTTGCGTTAATGACCCTCTGGCTACATACGGTAATGCTTTGAATATCGCTTCAATGGAAACCCGACTTGAAGCCTTGATCCGGAAGGGAAATGAAGAGCTGAAGAAAGAGTTAAGGAGTATTATTGAAACCGAAATTCAAAAACATGTCACTACACTGGCTGCCCAATTTGAATCCAGGTTATCTGAAGTAGAGGCGAAAGTTGAGAGAATGTCTGAGCTCGAGAATAGCTTATTGGCCTCCGAGAGACGGGTCTCCGAACTTGAGTACCAGTTCGGTACGCACCAACAGTGGCTGCGAATGAATAACCTCGAAATATCTGGAGTCCCAGAGCTAAAGAACGAATCGCCTCGCGATATTACGATCAAGATAGCAGCGTACGCAGGTGTTGAGTTGAAGTCCGATGACATAGAGTTCGCAAACCGCATTCAGCCGATGAAAGCAAAGCCAGGTCGCCCGAAAGTGATTATTGCGAAACTTCGGAACCGTGCTCAGAAGGACAGTATAATAGCCGGCTTGATAAAGCATAAAGGCATAAAGTCAACTGACATCGGAATGCAGGGAAGTGAGCATAGATTTTACGTGCACGACCATCTCACGCCTTCTAATAAAAAGATGTTCATGGATTTAAAGGAGGTCTGCAAAAGACTCAATTATAATTATGTTTGGACGAAACACTGCAATATCTATGCCCGTAAGGCTGAGAACAGTCCTATGTTACATATTCGTACTCCTGCGGATTTTCAAAAAATTGTATGATTTGTATTCATAACGCATTCGCGATAGTATCTTTCACTGTATCTTTTTGTATAAATATATCTATTTTACTCTTACTCGCATTCACCACTCTTCACACACGTATACACATCACACACTTAAATTCCCCCTTCAAACCTTTAAATTGGTTTAGGTTTCATTTTAGCCCCACCACTTTTACCTATGACGCAGTACCTACAATCTCGATAAATTATATTTTTTTCTACATTCGCAACTATTAACAATTTTAGTATATATTACCAAAACGTCCGTGGACTGAGAACCAAAACATTAGACTTATATAATAGCATTTTATGTAATAATTTTGATATTATTATAATTACTGAAACTTGGCTCGTGGATGGTGTCCTTGATTCGGAATTATGTGACGATAGGTACGACGTATTCCGACTGGACCGCGACCGCGCTACCGCAGGTAGAAAAGATGGTGGCGGTGTCATGGTCATTGTCCGTCGATCATTGAATGCAGTTCCACGTCCAGAGTGGACAACGTCCTGTACCGAATGTCTATGGGTCACTATACCAGCCAAGGTTCTTCGTGGTAGTACTAATGACCTACATATATGTGCTGCATACCTACCTGAAAAAATGGGTCGTACTCCTATACTCCATCTTCACATAAACAACATAATTTCGTCCGTCGCCGCTACTAAAACGTCACATTCGAATGCCAACTTCATAATAGCTGGAGATTTCAATCTGCGCTGTTTACGCTGGTCAACCTCTGGGGTTGAGCATCTCCGTAGAGAACTGTTATCCGTCCAAGAAGCAGCCACTGATCTCATTGATGAATTCCAAGCTCTTGAACTTCGTCAATATAATACTATCTCTAATGGCAGCGGACACACTCTTGACTTGATCTTTAGCAATTTTGCTTTGGAACTGACTCGCTCTCCTGTCTCACTGATAAAAGAAGATATTGCACATCCATCTTTGGAAATTCTTGCCAATGATCTCATAGCGCTCCCTCTTCCAGAAGCCAATTGTACTAGGTATCGTTTTCGTAGAGGTGACTATGATGCTATTTGCAGTGTGCTCAATGAATCTAACTGGTCTACGATTTTGTCTGCTGGTTCGGTCGATGATGCGGTCAAATTATTTTATGACATTATTCACGAAACCATTAGTAAGCATATCCCACTGGATACTAGAAGAAAAAACTCTCAGTACCCTGTATGGTTTAGCAAGTCACTCATAAAAATCGCAAGGGAAAAAACCAATATTCACAAAAAATGGAAACTTTATAAAAACCCACTTGATTATGCAGAATTCTCTCTACTGCGCAAGAGACAGAAGATTATGCAGGATGTGTGCTTTCAACGTTACATAGAAACAATGCAATCTAATATTAAAGTAAACCCTAAGCAGCTCTGGTCTTTTGTTAAAGCTCATAGAAAAAACTCAGGCTATCCACGATCTCTTGAATACAATGGAGTTCATTACTCTGATGGACCAAGCATTTGCAAAGGCTTTAATGATTTCTTCCACTCAGTGTTCAGTAAACCAGCATTATCCTATTCCTTTCCACCGCTTGCTCCACCATTCTGTGATGATGGTAATGTTATTAGCTCTTGTCAGTTCCTTCCGGACTCTATCCTAAAATTATTAAACTCACTCGACACTAATGGTGGTGGTGGCAGTGATTGTTTACCCCCTTATTTTGTAGTGCGCTGTGCTAAACAATTATGCCACCCATTATGTATCTTATTTAATAGATCCCTTAAAGAAGGCTTTTTTCCAACGATTTGGAAGAAAGCGCACATCCTTCCGATACACAAAAAAGGTACAAAAAATAAGATCGATAATTACAGACCGATATCTATCCTTAATGTATTTGGTAAGGTATTCGAAAAGGCTATATATAACTGCATTTATCCGATTATTTCTCGTGGTATACCGCCACAGCAGCACGGATTTCTCAAAGGCCGATCTACTGTAAGTAATCTGACTGAATTCCTGAACTTTGTTCTTCCTAATATGGATAAACGTAAGCAGGTTGATGTAGTCTACACCGATTTTGAGAAGGCTTTCGATCGCGTTGACCATATCATACTGCTGCGCAAACTATTCCATCTTGGAATACATGGTGACCTCCATCGCTGGATAACATCTTACGTTTCTAACAGATGTCAGGCTGTAGTCGTCGGTGGGTATAATTCGGACTTCTATTATATCCCTTCGGGTGTACCTCAGGGCTCACATTTAGGCCCTCTTTTTTACAATGCCTATCTGTATGATATTTATACAGTATTTCATGAATGCAGGTTCTTGTTGTATGCGGATGATAAAAAGGTTTTCCTTGATGTAGCAAATAATACTGATTGCGATAAGCTACAGTCGGATCTCAATCGTCTTGCTCAGTATTATGACCAGAACAGGATCTCGGTGAATGCTAGTAAATGCGTCCAAATATCATTCACTAGAAGTCTAAACCCCGTTGTTTATAATTATTCCATCAACGACCAACCTCTCGTACGCGTTGAATCCATCCGTGACCTGGGTGTCATCCTCGACAGTAAACTTACTTTTGAAAAGCACATTGAGCATATTACGGGGCGTGCATTTCGCAACCTTGGATTTGTAATGCGCATTTCGAAGCCCTTTAACGATCTGATGTGTATAAAACAGATTTATTATGCTTACGTTAGGAGTATTCTCGAATACGCATCCAGTGTCTGGTCCCCAAACTACATAACGTACATTCAACGTATTGAACGTATACAATCTAAATTTTTAAAACATCTTAACTACAGGACTCATTTTTTCGGTTGCTCATATGAGGATTCGTATCGCAGGCATCAGCTCACTAGTCTTAAGGATCGCAGAGTTTTACTGGACATGATGCTGTTACACGACATTCTCTCTGGTCGCCTTGATTCTCCATTTTTGTTGTCCCAACTGTCATTTTGTACTCCACATCGCCGTACTCGGCACACTTCTGAAAGGCTCTTTTCTATAGCCTCCAATCATACTAATTATGCAAGGAATTCTACAATGGTTCGCCTTGCCAATCAATTTAATAACCTCTTTGGTGAAACTGATCCTTTTGCTTCTTCTAAGGCCAAATTCCGTTTCGACGTTATTAAGACGTTAGATAATAAATAGAGGGAATAAGTGAATCACACACACACACACACACACACACACACACACACACACACACACACACACACACACACACACACACACACACATATAAATATAAATATATATATATATATATACCATATATATCACAAATCAATCATTCAGTCATTTTACACATTTTATGTTACAACTTTTCTTACATATCTGTATGTACTACTGTTTTTTGTATCTTCTGTGGATGTCTGTTATTGGCTTTTTCATTGTATTTATCTAATTGTAACTTACATGTTTATGTGCTGTTGATGTCCCTAATAAAATAAAATAAAAATAAAATAAGATCGAATAGCCATATCCGAAGGGTTTCGTTTTAATAAATGTACATGACACTGAATTTGTTTTTTGAATTATTTGCTCTTTTACTTCACTACATGGTTTTCTCTTTTTGTATATATATAGTTACATACATACATACATATACTCACGGAATTAAATAAGCTAGCCAGAGTTTCAGAGCTAGCAACTCGTCAGCCACATTAACACAGCCACAAAATACTAGTTTATTGACAAGAAACAGTTCTGCCCATCTATAATGGAATTTGGGAATAAATATTTTAAATTAAAATATAAGTTGGTAAATATTAACAATCTTTACATTAATACATCTTCTATACATCCGCATTATATACAAATTAAATACTTTCACCTTCAATCTTTTACCACCTTAATTGGCTAAAGAGGCAGAGGAAATGCAAAATCTCAATACCCTTATTCAGAGTTAAAGCGGTAATTAAGGTGAGGTAGGTATCTCCAGTAGAACAATAAATTTATTGAATTATTAAAATGTGTTTTTTTTTTAATTGATAAGCTTATAACATGAGCCACAACCCTATGACTGCGTTGTAATCAAAGCGTATTTTTACTTACTATACAACCTCTGCGGAGCTTATCAGTGGTTAACTTTTGTACTCTCCTGGATAATGCCGTGTAGCTTGTAATTATGACAAAGTTTAAAGTACCTCATTTCTGATTTAAAACAATGTAGTTATATATATATATATATATGCTGTGTAGTGTCGGTTTAGAATAGCACTACCCCATTCTTCCGGTGGGTGAACGTAAGAGGCGACTCACGGTATTGGGGCTTACTGAGCGCTTATGTATTACAGTTAAGTATATGTACAAGAACCTACATAAATACTCACGGCATAAAACCTTAGAAAGTGGTAGCCAGAGAATTTAAAATTCCTTAGCCACTATTGGAAGTAGAATAGGGAATGGATCGTAAAACTCTTTATTCCAATATTGCAATACGTAATAGTATTTAGAACTCATGATTCTGGAAACAATAATACAGTATTATTATTGATTGCTTATATGGTAAGGAATAAAAATACATCTAGTTTAAGTAGGTGAAAATTGAATTCCGTCGGTAAATATTTACCTACCTATACATACTATATTATACATATACTCACGACTCAAATCCCGCATCGATGTAGCCAGATATTAGAAATCAACTATTCCTCAGCTACTCTTGGAAACTAATACGTGATGGGTTTTCGGTAGCATCAACCACCAATCATTTAACATCCCAAAATCCATTGGTAACCTCGCACGATACTAAATAAAACTGTTTGTTTATTATTTTTTATTTTACTGCTATTTTGTGTACATTATTATCTATGTGCGTTTTAATAAACCGTGATATCGCGAACCGTGCAAACGATGAGCGTTCAAATCCTGGGTCGGGCCCACACCAATTAGTCTTTTCGAAAGACATATGTGTGGTTAATTTATCATGGTTGTTAACGGCGATGGAAAACATCGTGAGGAAACCCACATGGCTGGGTTGTACTTAGTCATGTAACCGTGTATTCGTACAAAACGGGCTGCCCCCTATCACGTGAGTTCACTGTCCAAGCAAAACGTGGGTTTTCGGAAATGCATATGAAAATGTCATCTGATGTTCAAAAGTATAACTACCTCTGCCAAACCCTTTAGGGATAAATGGAGTAAACGTTTGTGTTGAGTTGAGTTTGTTTTAAAACTTGTCTTCTCGCAAGTGTATGTTGAAATTGCTTACGGCATGCGGCCATAATAAAGAACTTAGTTTATATATACTATTTGCTTTTATTCATCTTAGGTTTAGTTATCACCGGGAACAGAGGATCCTGCCAACCAGCAAACTAGACAGAATGTTAATTAAAGTTAAAACCGCGCTCATCACTTAGCTTTGCAGTGTTAATTATATTTCCAAACAAACCTAGTTCCAAAAGGTTTTCTATCAGCCAGGGGAATAAATTCACCAAACTTTGGCAAGTTGTAAATATGCAAATTGAAGGTCAACACGTTAGTTTTCCCATCTGATTATCGCTCGTCAACCCATTCAAAACTCATTTAATATGTTGGTATAGAACCTACCTACTTGATCTGATGGTTATAATTCTGAAAAGGGTACTCTGATATTGGGAATTAAAAATATATCGATATTATATGGACTAAATAGAGTGTGCTCAAAAAGACAGGCGTCCGAAGTAAGATGAATAAAAGAGCATGTATGAAAAGATTGGACCTACCCCAATGGGAAATAATGACGTAATTTATATGTCTGAATTTATAATTGTCCAGCCACTTTTGGTAATTTATCAGAGATAAGGTAATAAAATTCAGGATTGTTAGCGATGGGTTCGCTACGAAGATTAGCATCAATAACTCATAATATGTTACAGCCCATACAATAATTTTAGGTGTAGTAGTGTGTTTATTTATGTGTTTTGTGCATTCGTTTTCAGTTTGTATCATGTTTTAGTTTCAGCTTATAAATATCTAAAATATTTGCTAAAAAAATAACACAATCGACGACGTCGGGGGCGGGTTGAGAAAACGTTTTTGGGAAGGCGCTAAGTGATTTAATGAAATACATTAACAAAATTTCACTCAAAAATTATTTGAGTTATATTTATAAATGCGATGAATTGTGAATACATTTCTCATAAAAATGCTGTTTGTGAGAACTTAAGGTAATTTACGTATGTTTGGTATGTGAGTACACAACTCCTCAGAGCCACATTTGGAATTTGATAGGACAAGATGGTAGAAATAAAGTGTCGTTGGTGATGGGTCTCCAATGCATCGCTCAAAAACCATTTAAAATAGTCCCGTACCCTTCTTTCTCAGCCCATGTATGTCCCTATCAAAGGGGCTCGAGCCTACCCTATATAGGGTAATTTAGCCTTAGTCCACCACGCTGGACAATTACGGGTTGGCAGACTAACGACTACTACTGTGATTGTACCCGAGACCGACGATTAACGTCCCTCCGAAACACACCCTCAGTCACCTTTAACTTTACCCGTGAGAAGAAAAGAAAACGTGAGGTAGTGAAATTAATATAAAGCTTAAGTTATTTATATTAACTTAATTCCATCAAAATATTTATAATAATATTAATATTTATAATAATAATAATATTTAAAATTTCCTGTGTAGTGTCGGCTAAGAATAGCACTACCCCATTTCTTCCGGTGGGTGTACGTAAGAGGCGACTAACGGTATTGGGGCTTTTAAGGGATTTTTGGGCGATGCGGTTGGAGACCCATCACCAACAACCTTTATTTTACCATCTTTTCCCCACTCAACTTTCCAAACGTGGCTGAGGAATTTCGAATTCCTTAGCTCTGGCTACCCCTTCTAGTGATTTAAAGCCGTGAGTATATGTATGTATGTATGTATGTCCATCAAAATATTACAGTAACATCTCGCGCCTTGAACCAAACGGTACGCTTTAAAAAGTGCCAGTGACAAAAGTCGACTTACAAAGCCGCGTATTATTAAATTCCGTGATACCGATCCAGGGGTGCAATTCCACGTGACTTTCACAGAATTGTTCCCCTGTCGACAATTTTGTAATCTTTATGTAATACGCAATTGAAAGGATTTATGGAAGACAACACTAGAACATATGTTGCCTAGGATCAAGTAAGATATTATTAACAATATTAATGTATGAAGTTATTCAAAATATGAATTTTGGCCGATGCGGTTGAGAGAGACCCAATACCAACAATTACATTATATTATATTATAATAAATATTTTGCATCTGTGTCCTCTTAAAAGAATAAACCTCAGGTTACCTGTCTACCGTCGTTGCACTGCAAATTATCTTCCCTCTCTCAACAATAAACCACTCTCGAATGATAATCATATCATAATAATGACATATCATAAGCATAATTGTCTACTGTGTGCAGATATACAAACACAAACTTAATGCAGTCTACATTGCACTGCATGCCACTCAAAGAATGTTTCGTATAGAATTTTCAATAAACTCAAAACTCAAACAGTCATACCGGATATCCCCGAATGGGTTGGCAGAGGTACTAATACTTCTGAACATCACGTGTTATTATCACCTGGTGTTCAGAGCATTCACGTTTTGTACGAATACACTGTCACATGTCAAGGGTTGTCCATTCCGAACAATTTATTTTAATTTTACAGACTAGAAATTCTCCAGAAATTAGTTTATATGGAAACCAATGTTTACCGGGTCAGCTTGTATTCGTATAGATGTAGTTGCCAAAAGTCAGACAAGGAAAATGGTTAGAAAGGAAAAGCTTATCAGGGTAGTACATAAAATAAAACGTATTTCACTGCTTCCATATTGGTATAATATTTAATTTCTTCTCTATTTCTTTTAATGTTTTTTTCTTTATTCCCGGTACAGCGAAAAGAGTAAAAACAGCTCCATAAATATTGATGCCAGCAAAAATATATATTAAAGTATGGAGTCCAATAAAATCTTGTATGTATGGGATTGTATGGATGTGTATGCATCTCAAAACTTCGTTGCATGTGAATAGTAAACTGATCACTTTGGTTGTCACCTGAAAAAATAATGAATATCTATTTAATTTAGCTCAACCTCAACTTAAATTGAAATTAAATTAAAACTTAACATTAATACATATATTTACGCTATTCGTTAACATTGGGTAGTCAGAGACTATTGATTACCATTTTGCACGTTCCTGGCAAACCTCTCGATATCTATTTACATCCTTAAAATTAACGTAAATCTCTAAAGGGTGGCGGATGTACCAACACATCCAAATATTACGTGTCTTTTTTGTAAAGATTTGATTGGACAGTGCATTCACTTGAAACAAGCTCTTTGCCACTTTGTACAAAGACACTATGACGTGACAAAAAGAAACTCAGTTATGAAGGTTACCTCACAATTTTTCTCTCACCTCTGAAAACCTTGATAAATCATCATACATTCGGTTTTAACTATAATTACACCATCTCCTGTTTACCCTTAGCGCTGGTGTGGAAGGAAGTGGCTGGAAAATATTTTTAAATAATAGTTCCCTATCAACTTCTTAAATTAGCTGACGAATTTATTGACTCTTCTATCCTTCATTTCTTTTACAATTGGCAAGAGCGACGGGGGCGTATTCCCGAGGTCGCGGGTTCGAATCCCGCCTGTGTCGAAATTTTTCTTTCCTTAATTTATTCTTTATTTATTAGTAATAATCCCCACATGAGGTTTTCATGAACAAAAAGATTTGAATTTATTGATTCCTAAAACTTTTGTCACATCTTTTAGGAATATAGTTTTTACTGTTGATAGAGTATATGTTGCATATTAATATGTTTACATTTCACTAAAATTTTCAGTAAAATTGCAAAACTTTTTTTTTATTTTTGTCTTTTTCGTTTCCACAATAGGCCATAAAATTGACTATAATGTAAAAGCTGTACAAGACATAAAATAATGTTGGGCTACTAAGTTTCATACGTCTAAACCAGTTTTCGAAACACTTTTTCCAGTCCGCCGCAGACACCTCATTTACAGCCCGCTGAAACGCTGACAGCACATCTTCCGGCGATGAAAATTGTATCCCTTTGAGTTGATTCTTTATTTCAGGGAATAAAAAGAAGTCACACGGTGCCAGGTCAGGGCTGTAAGGAGGGTGACCCAAGAGTTTGACCGGGCGTGCTGTTCAGGAAGTCCGTCGTTTTGAGCGCGATGTGATGTGAGCGGGCGCGTTGTCGTGGTGAAGCAGTAGCCCGCGGAGCCCTGTGTTTGGTCGATTGTTGCTCACAACTGACAAAACTACTGGCAAGCATTTAGTAGTATACCAGTCTGCGTTAATACTTCTTTGATCTTGTAAAGGAATTGACACCAAATAGCCAGTCATATTGAAAAAACTTGCGATCAAAATCTTCCCACTGCTTCTAGATCTCTTCACTTTGGTAGGGGTCGCTTCGTTTTGAAATACCCAAACCGTCGACTGGCGCTTCGTTTCTGGATCGTATTGATAAATCCAGGACTTATCACCTGTAACAATGTAGTAAACACGCCGAGACGAGCCAGCATCAAATTTACTAACCATATCACGACACCATTCCACCCGGGCCTGTTTCTGTACCTCGGTGAGGTTGTGTGGCACCCAGCGTGAAACTATCCTCCTCACGTGAAGATGTTAGTGTAAAATCTCATGAACGCTTCCCGGTCCAATCTGCATAATGTGTTGAATCTCTAGATACGTTATTCGCCTATTGTCATGAATTAAATTTTTCACTTCCACCACGTTTTCATCGGTAACAGCCGTTAGAGGGCGACGACTTCTTTCTTCATCCCGCAAAGTTAATCGACCACGCTTGAATTCGTTATACCAACGATACACGGTTGCCTTGGAAGGCCCTTCATCCATAAACGCCATTTGAAGTCTATCGTATGATTCGTTTGGTTTTAAGCGACATTTGAAATCGTAAAAAATCATAGCGCGAAAATGTTCCCGGCTCAGATTCATTTTTCAGTAAGGCACGACAATTTAAAATAGCTCGTAAAAAATAAAGAGGGAAATTTTAAAATTGGAACGTACCTTTTTTTATTAATAAAGACTCATATTTTCAGTATACATTACAACCGGCCAGTGTTTCATACATTAAAACCTTTTTTCGCAATACTTTCTGAGTGGCCTGGTATACTTACAATATCTTGTAAAAATGATATGATAGTTGCCGGGTAGTGCCTGCTTAGTATGTCACTACCCCTTTCTACCCACGGGTGTCGTAAGAGGCGACTAAGTTGTGGTTGGAGACCCAACACCAACAATTCTTTATTCATACAATCCTGTCCCCATCTACTTTAAATGTAGCTGAGGAGTTTCTAGCTCTAAAGCTCTGGCTATCCCTTTTTGGGATTTATGGTCGTGAGTATATGTATGAATGTATCTTGTAAAAATGATACGATAGACATGAGGAAATAAAAATAAACATAATTACCTTAAAATTAAAAAGAAGTACCAGGAGCACATAGGGCAACAAGTGTCCCAAATAATATCCCACGTGAATTGAAGCCAAAGACACAACTGGCAGCCAGAACGCGGAAGATATCATATCGCTTTGTATGAAAACCCCGAATATTCCCAACGATACCGATATTATTGCAAAAGATGTCGCTATTGTATACTGAAAAAGATAGAAGATTTGTTATTGAAATTTGTGTTTGAATTTGTTGCTGTGTAGTGTCGGCTTAGAATAGCACTACCCCATTTCTTCCGGTGGGTGTACGTAAGAGGCGACGCGACTAACGGTATTGGGGCTTCTAAGGAATTTTTGGGCGATGCGGTTGGAGACCCGTCACCAACAACCTTTATGTCACCTTCTTTTCCCCACGCAACTTCCAAAGGTGGCTGAGGAATGTCTCATTCCCTAGCTCTGTGAGTATATATATACGAGGGCTGCTATTTATGTATCCGGAACTGGCCACTTACAGAACAATAATTTAAAAAGTAATTACATCATTTAAAAATAGAACTCTTTAGCTTTAGAATACATTTATTTTTATGTGACTGTCAATTGTTTTCACATCGTAGCGTCATTTTGAAAATTGCGTGTCTTCACCACCATGGATTTAACTCGTGAACATTTTCGTGCCATGATTTTTTACGATTTTCGGCGTGGTCTAACTCAAAAACAGTGCATCGATCAGCTTACTTCAACTTTTGGGGATGAAGCACCCTCAAAGACCACTGTGTATCACTGGTTTAGCGAGTTTAATCGTGGACGATCTAAGCTTACTGATGAAATTAAAGAAGGTCGCCCTAAAACGGTCGTTGTACCTCAAAACATCGATGCTGTCCGGGAACTAATAACTCAAGATCGTCATGTTACATATCGTGAGATAGAGGCATCTCTGGGCATTAGTATGACGAGCATACATAAGATACTTCATGAACATTTAGCTGTAAAAAAAATTTGCTCCCGTTGGATTCCGCACAACTTGAGTATTGATCAAAAACAGGCTCGTGTCGATTGGTGCAAAGAAATGTTAAAAAAATACAACCGTGGTGCGTCAAAAGCTGTTTATAATATCTACACAGGTGACGAATCTTGGATCTACGCTTACGACCCCGAAACTAAGCAGCAGTCCACGGTGTGGGTGTTCCAAGATGAGCCGAACCCAACAAAAGTTATTCGTGCAAAAAGCACATTGAAGCAAATGGTCGCTTGTTTTTTTGGTATAAATGGCCATGTAGCTACAGTGCCTTTAGAGAATCGTAAAACTGTTAATTCGGAGTGGTATACGACCATTTGTTTGCCGGAAGTCTTTGAACAAATAAGAAAGACTAACCGACAACGTAGAATCATTCTGCATCACGACAATGCTAGCTGTCACAGGTCGGCCGTCACAACTCAGTTTTTAGAAGCTCAAAAGATCGAATTGACAGGTCATCCGCCGTACAGCCCTGATTTGGCACCCAATGATTTTTATTTATTTCCAAATGTGAAGAAAAAATTACGTGGTCAACGTTTTTCGAGCCGCGAAGAGGCAGTCGATGCGTTCAAAATGCACGTTTTGGAGATACCTCAGTCTGAGTGGAAAAAGTGCTATGAAAATTGGTTTCAACGCATGCAAAAGTGTATAGATCTGAGCGGCGAATATTTTGAGAAGCAATAAAACCATATTAATTGATATATGTTTGTTTCTTTTTTTTATTCCGGATACATAAATAGCAGCCCTCGTATATGTATTTGTTATTGAAATATAAGCTATCATAGAATTTACACATTAAATACTCTGATGTTTTATGTTCTCATAAAAAAAAAACTAATGCATAAAAATACCACATAAACACTTAACCCAATTCATACGCCAGAAGTTTGTGAACGTAATTTGTGACACCTATTGTTCGGAGTACCAACAGTCAATTGAATAAATAAACTGCCACATGACTAAATACAACATTTAAAGTTACAGAAAAAAGGGTAATAAAAGAAAAAATATTTCTTGCATTACCAAAACAAAAACACATCAAACACACTACCGTGAATGAGGAAGATGCTAGGCGACCATTTTGATCGATTTCCTTATAATTGGGTAAGAGCGCGCTAGCTAGATGTCATAGGAGGCGAGGGCTATTTTATCGTCACCATACCATTTAAAATGAAATGACAGTACACGATTCTAAGTTATTTCGAAACAGAGATGGCTGTTTTATACCACGAGATATCTAGGTAAAAGGTCACTCGTTCTAGCTATGCTGATAATTTAACTTATTAAACTTATCACGATGGAACTTTCAACACTAGAAGGGCACAATAAACTGTATTCACTCGACGAGCAAACCTGATAAGTTTATTGTAATATCAACAATCTTTGACGAAGAAACGTACCGAATGATGTAACATTAGGACAAACGTCTCAAACATTTACAGATATGTAAAAAGAAATAATTTCTGCAAATGTAGTACAATTACCACCAAAACCTTCAAAAGGGTAACTTGAAAGAGCTTTTATCTTTCCGCTCGATTAACTTTGGAGTTACTGTATGAGGTCTTTTTTTCATGAGGAAAATTATTTTTACTCGAATTATTGAAATCATTTCTTAGAAAGCAATAAAAGTATAAGAATTAAAAGCCCCAACTATTTCCTTAGACAATAAACAAAAAAAACAATAATCATACACGTATTCTTGGCTTGTATTAGCGTAATTCATTTCTCTTTCCATTTTTTATGTTTGGTCTTAAATCTTCTTAAGAAACAGATTGTACATAACATTTAGATCGGTACAAAAATCATTATTTAATACACTGGATTTGTAGCAATGAATTCTAAAAAAGGGGTAAAAAGCTTCGTTGAATCACCAATGACGGTTGATGTAATACATATACTCCCGGCTATAAATCTCAAAATTCGGTAAGAAGAGCCTCAGAGTTAAAAATTACTCAGCCATCTTTTAAACTTCAGTGGGGTGATATTGAACATATAAATGTTTGTTAGTGATGGGCATCGCTCATCAATATTTTGTGGACTACATAGTATTCATTATACATAATAATCGGGATAGCCCAACGATATTTTGAAACCACTTACGTTATATGTTTGCCCGACGTTTCGGCACACTTACTGATACTGACCGGTGATATCGCTAGTTAATCTCAATTATTATGTATAATGTCTACAAGTCGCAAGAGTTTAAAAAGTGTATTACATAATGTTCACTATAAAAACTAATATACAAAACGAATCCTTACCTTAACCTCAACCACAGTTATCAATGCAATTGTAATAAAGCTTACAGCAAGCATAAGAATAGGTAAAATATCATCTAAAAGTTTCTCGTTTAAAATATCTGCAGTTTTCAGTAAATCTTCGTGTTTCAGGAACAAAACGGCACCGGACATCGTGTAGCATGTTAAAATGACGAAGCCAATTTTTGCTCCCTGCCTCCATGGTTTATGTTTTACTGGAAAAAACGTGACTATGTTAGAAATTATTGGTTTAACCTCTCAGTCAGACAAGATTACAAAGGGGGATGAAAATGATTAATAATAAAAACTATTTATAGATCGTCCATAATATCACGCCTATCACTTTGACCCGTTGCATGTGTAAAAAAAATATAAAACAAAAAAACATATAAACATACATATACACCACTTTTAATAGGAACTCTGCACTGCCACAAATAAATACTTTTAGAGAATCACGTAAGTGGAAACACCAAAAGATATACTAGCCAATGTACCCTAAAGTATTTCAGTATGTTAGAATGATGAACAGGTCAGGAAAATTCGGGCCTTTAATCTGGAGGAATAGAACTGTTTTTCATAATATTTAATTATCAATAGTCTCCACTAGTTTCAGGTTCGATCTCCGGTTTAGTTTAGCTCACAAAATTAATTACCAAGTTTCAATTGAATCATATCGTTCATGCTAGTCGGTTCAGGCTACTATCACGGTACCTAGTAGTCGCTAGTCTGCTATCCTGCATTTAGCCAGCGTGCCAGACTTTATCTTTTAGAGGGTGGGCTTGAGCCCCTTGATGGGGACACACATGGGCTTTGAGGAGCATGAATTCAAATTTTAAAATAAGTAACATTTATATATTTATGTATGAAATAAAAATCATTGGACACTTCAATTACTGGGGAATTTTATATACATAAAAGATGAAGATCCTTGCAAAGAGTTTGTATTATCCAGACAGTTATGGATATCAACTGTACAGTACAGTACAATTTTTCTGTTCCTGAAAGCATCAGAATTCATTTTTTCTCAGAATATTTACGCTTTGTTTGCACCATGAACTCACATATAAGGGAACAAATATATCACCAAATATTGTATAATAAAAATATTGCCACAAATACTTTATATACATTATATCCATTGGGGTCGGCACAGACTATCGATCGCCACTTAGTACGATCTTGACAAACCTCTCTTGCTTCCCTTACATTCATTATTATTCTGATACATGCTATTTTATTCTTCTACCTTCGGACCCCTGCCTTTATAAGAACGTTTTCTATCTGATCTAGAAACGTTTTATGAGGCCATCCTCTACTAACAATCCCATCCACATTGGCTCTATATATATCTTTCGCTACTTTATTTTCATCCATCCTCTCTATGTGTCCTGTAATATATAAAACCTTACCTATAAATATTGTTAATCCGTTTTATTATTATTTATTTCCTTTTATGTTAGTCTCCTGCGGTTATATATCATTGTTTAGTTCCTTTTTATTATTTTTCTGCGATTTGTCGATAATATTTTTATTTCTCTGGTTTATGTTATTGTTTTTATTTTGTTGTTGTTATGGCAACGACGGAGCTGAGAGTTGTCAAATTTTATTTTATCTTAAACTTTTCTTTAGTGATCAATTTTCAATGTGTTTGTGTACGAAGGTTAGATAGTTTTAAAATATGTTAAATGATATAATTTTAATTCATTTTTGGTGTGTAAAATGATAGCGCAGGCATTTATTTTTATTTTTAATGTAAGGCTAGGACATTTTACTTATTCAAATTTATCTGTTTTCATCTTTTTATGTTAACTGAAACTCTTTTTAAAAAATCCTTCTTTTAGGTTTTATTGTCTATTGGGATTTTTTATTGATTGTCAAGATGTTTTTTTATGGAGGAGGAACGGATTTATCATTCTAGAGGAGATCCTTAAAAAAGATATCTGACTGAAGTATTATTTCTGATAGCTACTACTACCGTTGTTATATTGAACAACCTTTACTACTTGGTGTCCTTTTGCTTAAAAACACCTAAGAATAATATATATAATTTTATACCCTGGCAGAATTTGTTAAACCAGTCAGAGTGGTATTCCGAAGTGACCAATCATTTGGTCTTATTGGCTTGTGGTCTAAAAATCATCAAAGATTGATATCTGGACCTTTGATTTCGCCGGCTATACTACTGGTTTTGGAGATTACTAATACCTTTGCTCTAGCCAGAACGTGGAAGTTTGGAATCGCATCAGTATCGTTATTTAGTTATATTTATTTTATATAATTCCTTCTTGTAATATTTTTGTATTGTGTACATCTAATTTTTAATAGACTGGTGTAACTTCTTTCTTGTTTTATTAGTCTCCTTGCTCTCCGCGTTTCGTGTCTTAGGTTTTATTTCCATAAGGGGATTAAGACTTAAGACACGTAAGGTTACAGATTGGCGCCCAACTATAATAACCCATTACACCAGATTCCCAAAATTCTAAAATATAGTGGTAATATTTCGGTTTTCCTTTAGGCGTTATAAACTTTTCATATTTATATTAGATGTACACAGTATTTATTATTCATAATGGCTAGGGTTATTAATTTTTTACTACTTAATAAGTCGGAATTGGAATACGAGGTTAAGATTAGGTTGGCAACTCCCGGCTCCACTTTAGTTCAACTGAGGAAACAAATAGAATCTTTAGCCATTTCTTACCCTACTGACGGACTTGACACGGTGTTACCGGTTAGTGAGGATTTAGAGGAAGTATTCCAAACTCTAGAATACGTCAAGAAAAGGATCAACAGTCCCAACACAAACAGCCAGTCTGTTAAAAAGATTGAGGCTTACCTTAACCATCTCTATCATCGCATCGATAGGATTGATATTGATGAAGATGATTCTTGTTTAGAGGTATATAATTTAGCCAAAAGTAATTTTAATGACTTGGATAATAGCTTTAATAATTTAACATTACAGCCGACACCTGAACTCACTCATATTCCCGCTCATCCGATAGACATTCCTTCTCCAACATCTCATGCACCTATTTTAGCCTCGTCACTTTCTCACCATTCAACTGATTTCACTCCTAGTTTAAAAGAAATCAGAAAATATACATATAATGGTACTTCTTGTCCTCGTTCTTTCTTGCAGAAAATTGAAGAGTTTACCATTTCTAGAGGTATAAATAAAACTCTTCTAGCCAATTTAGGATACGAACTTTTTTCCGATTCCGCTCTTCATTGGTTTCGTTTTCAGAAAACTAGAAACCCGAATTTAAGTTGGGATGAGATCAGTAAATTACTAATTTCACACTTTGGTTCATATTGTTACGACATCTGTTCGCAAGTAGGAGATAGGATTTGCCACTACTAGATAACAGATGGCGTTACTAGTATTCTAATAAGTAAAGGAATTACTAGATGTTTCTCGAATATCGACTTTTCGAGAATGTGGTACTAGAACTTTCTGTAATATTCGCGTATTTGAGATTTGGCATATATAAAGAGCGACGCGTGCTACGGAGTTATTCGAGTGCGAAGAACTAAAGCGAGAACAAGCGAAATACTAGAGCGAAGAAATTAAATACGACAGTGCAGTGGTATACGGATTACGGAAATAAGCTTAACGGTGTGGACAGTGTTACTATAACGGAGTAAATTAGTGTTGTTAATTAGTGCGAGTATCGATAGTTAATTATCGATAGTGTTTGTTGTGTTGTGTAAAGTGCGTTATTGGTCAATAAATATAATTACACCTTATTGCACGAAAGTGTGACTGGTATTTATCAAATTAAGAACCCGGTACGTAACAATATGACTATGATGATAAATTAATGTCATCAATACGGGCTAGAACTCAGGGCAAAGATGAGTCAATTGTTATTTTTGTTTCTATTCTTAGCGGTATGTTTTCTCGTCTTACTAATCCTATTAGTGAGACAGAACAACTCAGAATTATTATTAAAAACATTCGGCCTATGTACTCTAATTTTTTACTACAAGATATAACCTCCATAGATGAATTAATTCACATTTGTAAGAAATGTGAGGAAATTATTGATAGAAATAACAATTTTTCTGAGCCCAAGCCAGATAATAATCCGATTGTTTCAGAATTTAATTACAAACCATTTTCCAGTTTACATTCATCTTCAGGTAATCGTCCTCAACTTTTAAATACTACTCCTCAACATTCTTCTCAACATAATCGTCCCTCTAATAATACTTTTAGCTTCAATGCTTCGAATTTATTTTGTGTTAGATGTCGCATACAAGGTCATCATTTAGGAACTTGCAAAGCAAATAGAGATATTGTTTGCTTTAGATGTGGTAAAAAAGGTTTTAAGGCCACAGAATGTCCAGATTGTAAATCTTCTCACAATCCAAAAAACTAGGAATGGACTTGGAATCTCCTCATTTTAATGCTAAAGAATGGAACGATTGGCTTTCTTGCATTAATAATTTCTTTGGTTGTTATAAAACCGTCTCTACTCTTTATTCTAATGAAAATGATAATAATCGTCCCTTTCTTAGCATTATGATTAATGGATATTATTTTACAGCTTTATTAGATAGTGGTAGTTCTATTACAATTTTAGGTAAGAACTCTCATTTGAAGTTTTTGAAACTAGGCTACACTCTTTCCAAGTCCAATTTCTTATCGGTAGCCACTGCAAGTAATGAAAAATTGAATCCTTTGGGATATATGGATATTCCTATGACTTTTAATAATTTGTCTCGAATTATTAGAGCTTATGTTTTTCCTGACATTAATACTTCTATTTTACTTGGTGTTGATTTTTGGAGAAAATTTAATTTGGTTCCTAAGATTTTGTTTAATAATTTTAATACTCCCTTGCAGGTCAATACTTTAGAGGTGGAAAAAAATTTTTTTCCCTATACTGATCTTTCTCCAGATCAACGTCTTATTGCTGATAGTATTATTTCTCGTTTTAAAGATATTTCTTTCGATTCAAAAGGCAAACTAGGTAGAACAACTTTATTAGCTCATAAAATTGATACAGGTGATGCACTTCCTATAAAACAACGTTGTTATCGCCTTTCTCCTGAAAAACAAAAAGCTCTCATTAAAGAAGTCGATAAGATGTTAGAGTTACAGGTCATCGAACATTGTGAAAGTCCTTGGTTATCACCCGTACTTATTACTCCTAAGAAAAACGGTGAATGGCGTTTTTGTGTTGATAGTAGAAAACTTAATTCCGTCACTCGTCGTGACGCTTATAAATTGCCTTTTATAACTGAAATTTTAGACAGTCTTAGACAGGCTAAATACCTTTCTAGCATTGATATTGCCAAAGCTTTTTGGGAAATTCCTTTGAATGAAGCTGATCGGGACAAGACTGCATTTTATTGTCCTGGTAGAGGAATGTTCAGATTTGTTGTAATGCCGTTTGGTCTCACTAATGCACCTGCTACACAACAAAGATTAATGGATATTCTCTTTAATCCTGAGTTTGAGAATAAGGTCTTCTGTTATATTGATGACGTCATAATAATTAGTGAGTCATTTGAAGAACACATTGCTTTACTACACAAAGTCCTAGATAAATTAATTTTGGCTAATCTCACAATTAATTTTGAAAAGAGTAATTTTTTCAAAAGTGAATTAAAATACCTAGGTTATGTTATAGATGAGCATGGTCTTCGTGGCGATCCGGATAAGATTCGTGCTATTTTAGATTTTCCCACTCCTAAAAACAGAAAAGAAGTTAGAAGATTTCTAGGAACTTGTAGTTGGTTCCGCAGATTTATACCCAATTTTAGTACTATTGCTGCTCCTCTAAGTAAACTTACTTCTTCTGGTAAAAACGCTCCTAAGTTTGTATGGTCTCCTGATGCTGACTCCGCTTTTGTGAAATTAAAAGAATTTTTAGTCACAGCTCCTATACTGTCTTGTCCGGATTTTAACCTTCCTTTTGCAGTTCATTGCGATGCTTCTAATTTTGGTATCGGTGCCATGCTTACTCAGATGAAAGATGACAAAGAAGTGGTTATAGCCTACATGAGTCGCTCTCTTAATAACCATGAGAGAAACTATTCCGTTACGGAAAGAGAAACTCTAGCGGTTATTACTGCTTTAGAACACTGGCGTTGCTATTTGGATAATGGCAAACAATTTACTGTATTCTCTGATCATTCAGCACTAAAATGGTTTTTGAATCTTTCCAATCCTACAGGTAGATTAGCTCGTTGGTCTCTTCGCCTTTCTACTTTTAATTTTATTCTTAAACACAAGAAAGGAAAGGAAAATGTCGTACCTGATTTACTTTCTCGCTTTAAAGGTATTCCTGACAAGGTTGATTGTTTAAATAAAGTGGCTCCTGTTGATGTTAGTATAAACTCTACAGTTACTGAACGCTTCAACAAACTTTTTCTTGGTTGTCAAAATAACCCGGAACAGTATCCAAACTATTGTATCAAAGATAACACGCTTCTTCGCTGTTGTTCAAACTCTGATTCTATTTCTGATGATTTTATTTGGAAAATTGTTCCAAATCCTATACAACGTGAATCACTTATTAGTGCTACACATGGCTCACTGACTTCTCCTCATTTAGGTATTTTTAAGACTTATAAGAAATTAAGTCTTTTATACTATTGGTCTGGAATGTTTAAAGATATTTCAAATTTTATTGGCAAATGTGAAACATGTCTTGCTTTCAAGCACTCAAATCATTCGCCTTATGGGATTATGGGGAAACCAAAAATTTGTTCTAGACCTTTTCAATCACTATCTTTAGATTTGATCGGACCACTTCCAATGTCCCGTCGACGTAATCAATATATTCTTGTTGTTAATTGTTTGTTTACGAAATATTCACTTCTGTTCCCATTGAAAAGAGCTACATCTGCAAACATTATTTCTAACTTGGAAAATTTTGTTTTTCTCGTACACGGTATACCTCAAACTATTATCATGGATAATGGTTCTCATTTTCAAAGTCATGAATTTCATAGGTTATTAGATAAATATAATATTCCTTTTAAATCTTTTACACCTCGTTATTGTCCTCAAGTAAATCCCACAGAAAGGTATAATAAAACTATTCTAACAGCTCTTGCATCACTTGTTAGTGATGATCAAAGATCCTGGGATATTCATTTACCAATAATACAAGCTGCCATGAATAATACTGTTAACTCCACTACTGGTTACAGTCCTTCTTTCCTTGTTTTTGGTCGTGAAATTATCACTTGTGGCTCGCTTTATACCCAGTTCAATAATTTAGATGAGTTAGTTTTTCTTCCCAGAGATTTATATGCGGAAAATATTGGTCATATCTCTTCAGTTTTTGATAAAGTTCAAGTCGCTTTATATAATTCTCATCTAAAAAATTCTTCTCATTATAACACACGTCGATCTGTCAAGGAGTATAGTATTGGAGACGTAGTTTGGCGTAAGAACTATGTCCAAAGTAATGCAGGAAATTATTTTAGCTCAAAACTTGCTCCAAAATTCCTGAAATGTAAAGTTATTGAAAAATTTTCACCTCTTGTTTACCTTTTGGAAGATCCTAACGGTTCCAGAGGTAAATGGCACATTAAAGATATTAAAGTTTAATATACATATTTTTTTCTTATTTAGTTTATTATTATTATTTTTCTTTAGTGAGTATATCAATATCAATCCTATCCTTGACTTCTCCAACAAGTTTGTAAGGGTGGATCTCCTTAAAACATTCTCTTGTTTAAAATATAACGAGGGTAAACCTTCGTTTAATTGCCTAACTTTGATTTAGAATAACTGGTAATCTGAATGATTTCAGTTAATACTTACAACTTATTATAGAACATTTAGTTCTATTTTCTTTTCTCAGATAGTTTGATTTAATTGAACAAACTTAAACTAATGTTTTGTTTTTATTTACAAGAGCGGTTGATAACTCTGAATAAATAAGCCTATATCACGTAATTTATTAGGATTTCAGTAAAGAGAGAGCGGTTGATAACTCTAAATAAATAAGCCTTTATCGCGTTCATAGTTTTTGTTACAGAAGAGTAAATGTCATCGAATGTGAACATTACTCATGGATGTTTGTGGGAAGTAAAAAAAAATATATATAATTTTGAAATTGTTAATTAAAAAAAAAAAAAAAGTTTTTTTTTTTCTCGGGACTTTGGGGAATATATGTAATATATAAAACCTTACCTATAAATATTGTTAATCCGTTTTATTATTATTTATTTCCTTTTATGTTAGTCTCCTGCGGTTATATATCATTGTTTAGTTCCTTTTTATTATTTTTCTGCGATTTGTCGATAATATTTTTATTTCTCTGGTTTATGTTATTGTTTTTATTTTGTTGTTGTTATGGCAACGACGGAGCTGAGAGTTGTCAAATTTTATTTTATCTTAAACTTTTCTTTAGTGATCAATTTTCAATGTGTTTGTGTACGAAGGTTAGATAGTTTTAAAATATGTTAAATGATATAATTTTAATTCATTTTTGGTGTGTAAAATGATAGCGCAGGCATTTATTTTTATTTTTAATGTAAGGCTAGGACATTTTACTTATTCAAATTTATCTGTTTTCATCTTTTTATGTTAACTGAAACTCTTTTTAAAAAATCCTTCTTTTAGGTTTTATTGTCTATTGGGATTTTTTATTGATTGTTAAGATGTTTTTTTATGGAGGAGGAACGGATTTATCATTCTAGAGGAGATCCTTAAAAAGGATATCTGACTGAAGTATTATTTCTGATAGCTACTACTACCGTTGTTATATTGAACAACCTTTACTACTTGGTGTCCTTTTGCTTAAAAACACCTAAGAATAATATATATAATTTTATACCCTGGCAGAATTTGTTAAACCAGGCAGAGTGGTATTCCGAAGTGACCAATCATTTGGTCTTATTGGCTTGTGGTCTAAAAATCATCAAAGATTGATATCTGGACCTTTGATTTCGCCGGCTATACTACTGGTTTTGGAGATTACTAATACCTTTGCTCTAGCCAGAACGTGGAAGTTTGGAATCGCATCAGTATCGTTATTTAGTTATATTTATTTTATATAATTCCTTCTTGTAATATTTTTGTATTGTGTACATCTAATTTTTAATAGACTGGTGTAACTTCTTTCTTGTTTTATTAGTCTCCTTGCTCTCCGCGTTTCGTGTCTTAGGTTTTATTTCCATAAGGGGATTAAGACTTAAGACACGTAAGGTTACAGTCCAAACCACCTCAACATTCCTTTTCTATTTTGTATACTATGTTATCTTTCAAACCTACCCGTTCACGGATCACACTTATGCACAGCCATTCGAGCCTTTTCTGACAACGACAGACTCGACACCAGACCGTCCATGGCTCCATTCACCGCATTTCCCATTTTAACTCTCCTTTCAATATCTTCCTCACATTTTCCATTCCTAGTAAACAAACTCCCGAGATATACAAGTTCTTTCACTTGTTCCACTTTTTTACCATTTATAACAATCTCATATTCTGTCATACTTTCCTCTCTCTCTCAAAAACCATTGTTTTGGTTTTGTTCACATTCACTCTCATTCCCTTTCTTTCGAAAGACTTACACACAATGTTCAGCATCTCCTGCAACTCATTTACTGTTGATGCAAGTACCACTTGATCGTCAGCGTTTAAGAGGCATTTAATGATGAATCCTCTCATTTTCAGTCCATAATCACTTTCGCGCAGTTCTTTCAAACAGTCGTCCATGAACAAATTGCAGAGCCGCGGAGAAGCCACACAACCCTGTCGAACACCGTTAGAGATCCCGAACCAGTCCGTGTCACACATCTGTGCCACATATCTGAGTAAAATTAAGCCATTCTTAACAATAATTTGATAACTTACAAATCTGGAGAAGATTTTTATCCCTGATAAATATAGCCTTTTCAGCCTCTTCCCTTAATTTATTCAATTGTGATTTAGTCAATTCATCTTTTTCATCGCTTCCGTTTAATTTTGCTAAACATTGAGCTGTTTTCTGAAATTAACAGAATATATTAAAAACGTTTTGTTGAAACTAGGTTCTGGAATATCTAAAGTATGTTTGTGACTAATTGTTTTGGTGTCAGATAAAAATAGTCTATAGATAATATACTAGCACGAGCGACCTTTTAACTAGATATCGCGTGGTATAAAACAGCCATCTCTTTCGCACCTAGTAGTAAAGTAGAAAGCTGTGTAGTGTTGGATCAAAATAGCACTACTTCATTTCTTCCCATCGGTGGTCGTAAGAGGTGATATATGGGCATTTAAGTGATTTTCGGGCGATGCGGTTGGAGACCCATTCCCAAAAAGCTTTATTTTACATTTTTTTATTTACTCAACCTACCATACAGGCTGTAGTAATTCTTATTCTGAAGCTGACTGGCTTCTCCTTCTAGGGTTTCACAGCCGTGAGAATACGTATGAATACTGAATTTGAGTTGATTTTTTTTCAAGGGGGAGGCGTCAATAATATTATCACTGACAATATAGATATTATACAATATTATTATATTAGTGAAATATGAAATCCCGGTTCCGAAATTAGAACTGTCGAAAGAACAATCATTAAATATCAAATCCACACTGAAATAGGTTCCTTGCTATATATCAGTATGCTGCAATCGTGTCACCAGATAGGAGATAAATTGATAGTCATGCATCAGGGCCATTTATATGAGCTGACGCTATACAAGACTTCGAATTGTAATAAATACTGTGAAATAAAAGCCATTTTGAAATGAATCGTTGGTGTCAATTGTATTTATGGACAATAAGTTGACCCGACAGACTTCGTTCTGTCAAATTTGCTAAGAAAAAAACTTTAGGCGTTTTTTCCGGTACTCGTAGTACAATTAGGCGTGAATATTTTATTGGTATTTTTTGTACGATTTATTTATTTAAGTATATAATTTGGGTCGTTATCTAGCATTCTGCCAAATTTCATTCATATACATTATGTACTTAAGGAGCTTTTTCGCCTCAAACACATAAAACATCAAAACTTTTACTTTTATAATTTTAATAGGGTAATAGGATGTTTGAGATTAAATAGATAATGTGCTGAAAAAGGCTAGTGATCGTAGTCTGAAGAATAAATAATATTTATGAAAAACATATGTAGTTAGAACTTCAGAGCTTTGCCAGTAGTCGTACAAAGTAGCGATTTATAGTTTCTATCAACTCAAATAAGAACTAATAGTGTAAACATGTACTGTATTATGTAGAGGACGCCCTCGTGACACATTTTAAGACCATATAGAAAACGATGTTATAAAGGCGGGGGTCCGAAAGAACGTTTTCTAAATAGAAGATCGAGAATAAAAGATCATGTTTGTGAAGAATAATGAATGTAAGGGAAGCAAGAGAGATTTGGTAAGATTGTTCTAAGTGGCGATCGATAGTCTCTGCCTACCCCAATGGGAATAATGGGCGTGATTATAAGTAATTATGTATGTATATGGCGATAAAACTGGCCAGGATCGTACAAAGTGGCGATATTATAGTTTCTATCTATTCAAATGACAACTAATGGCGTGAATATTTTACCTATTTATATATGTAAAATATATACTGTCTAAAAATGAACCCAAACGTATTTTAACGTATTTTAAAGCCGTATCACAAGGGCCAGGGTCCTCATCGCCAAACTGACCAGCTTCAGATCAGGCAACAATAGGCCGAGGGTGGTGCGCTTCGTCAGGGAGGCATTCCCTGGTGAGAATGTCTTTGACAACTCACCGGAGTTTGCCTGTAGACTGGTGGAGCGCATCGATGATCTGAAGCAGAAGATCGCTGCTTGGGGTAAGCGAATTAGGCGATATTCCGAAAGGGTAAAGAGGTACCAACAGAATCGTCTCTTCATGAGTGACCAGAAGAAGTTCTACAGAACTTTGGAGCGTCCCGACGTGGTTACGACAGGTCAGCGACCGGAAAAAGCCGATGTAGTAGCCTTTTGGCGTGGGATTTGGTCGCTGCCTGTTGATCACGAAGAGGGCCGATGGTTCGAGGCGGTCGAGGGAGCGTGCGAGCCCATAGCGCCCATGAACCCCGTCAACATATCCGATCAACATATCTGTAAGGCTCCGAACTGGAAAAGTCCGGGGCCGGACGGATTGCACCATTACTGGTTGAAGGGGTTCACGCGCTGTCACGCTACTCTCGCCCGTCAGTTCCAACGCGCCCTCGAGAGTGGGACGCTCCCGAACTTCTTAACTACTGGGGTCACTCATTTAGCTCCAAAGAGCGATGCTACCGCGGATCCATCACAATACCGCCCCATTACTTGTCTTTGCACAATTTACAAGACCTTGACATCCGTTCTGAGCTCCAAGATTACTCAACACATTGTTGATAACAATGTGATATCTGGAGCTCAGAACGGATGTAGGGGCGGTAGTTGCGGTAGCAAGGAGCTGCTCCTCATCGACGCGGTCGTAGGCCAACTGGTCAAACGCAACCGTCGGAACTTCTCCGCTGGCTGGATAGACTACAGGAAGGCGTTCGATTCGGTACCTCATACATGGCTCATGAGGGTCCTCGAGCTGTACAAAATTGATAGTACAGTTCGACACTTCCTCGGGCAATGTATGGGGTGCTGGAGAACGATCCTGAGTTTAGACGGTCAGCGGATGACGGATGCGGATGACCAAATTGATATAAGGCGAGGGATTTTCCAGGGCGATTGCCTGAGTCCAGTTTGGTTTTGCATGGCCCTGAATCCTCTAAGTACACTCTTGGAGAATTCGGGGACGGGCTTTCAGTTTCGGAGAGGCGGACCACGCTTGCCTCATCTCCTTTACATGGATGACCTGAAGCTTTACGCCCCCACGGCTGACAGATTGGCGGAGCTACTGACGATCACTAACGATTTCAGTGGTTCCGTCAAGATGGAGCTCGGGGTCGATAAGTGTGCGGTTATTCATGTTGAGAAGTGGCATGTCGTGCACTCTGATGGTGTCGATGTCGGCACCAATCATTTGAGGGCACTCTCCGAGGCTGAAACATACCGGTATCTGGGCATGTCACAAACCATCGGTGTGAAGGTGGCAGACGTGAAACAGGGTGTTTGCGAGGAGTTTTGTGAACGCCTGAAAAGTGTGCTTAATAGCTACTTGTCAGGCGTTAATAAGATCCGAGCCATTAACTCCTGGGTTATGCCTGTACTGATGTACACATTTGGCGTGCTCAGATGGACTCAGACCGAACTCGACGCTCTGGACAGACGAGTCCGCACGATGATGACCTCTCATCGAATGCATCATCCGAGGTCGTCGGTTATGAGATTGTATATCCCGCGGAAGTGTGGTGGTCGAGGCCTCTTGAGTGCCAAAACCATGCACAACCGCGAGGTATGCAACCTCAGAAGCTATTTTTTGACGATGACGGATGATAGTATTCGGGGAGAGGTGGTCGCTAGTGATAAAGGACTGACTCCCTTATCGTTGGCCTCACAGGATTGGCGAACCCCGGAGGTACTTAGCACCTCTGATCGGGAGTCCATATGGAAAGAGAAGGAGCTGCACGGGAGGTTTTACAAGGTACTTCACGAACCTTTCGTGGACCGTAAAGCCTCCCTGCATTGGCTGCGTTTCGGGGACCTCTTTGGGGAAACCAAAGGTTTTGTCTGTGCAATACAGGACCAGGTTATCAAGACGCGGAACTATCGGAGATACATCCTAAAGGACGGTACCACAGACATCTGTCGAGCATGTGGCCGTCCCGGAGAGTCACTTAGGCATGTTATTTCCGGTTGTTCGGCTCTTGCTAACACTGAGTACTTGCACAGACACAACCAAGCAGCCAAAATCCTGCATCAGGAGCTCGCTCTGAAATACGGACTCTTGCAACAGAGGCTGCCGTATTACAAGTATCTGCCGGAGCCAATCCTAGAAAACGACCGTGCCAAAATCTATTGGGACCGATCCGTTATCACGGACAGGACTATTCTAGCGAATAAGCCTGATATCGTGGTATGGGATCGGTCGCAGTCGAGGGTATTTCTAGTGGATGTCACTATCCCTCATGACGAGGGTCTCGTGAAAGCCGACACCGAGAAGCGTCGGAAATATCTCGATCTGGCTCACGAGATCACTGACATGTGGGGTGTGACTTCGACAGAAATAATCCCAATTGTTTTGTCCGCGAACGGGTTAATTCCAACCAGCCTCGCGACCAACTTGAGGCGGTTGGATTTCTGTGGCGTGTCGGTTCCAGCACAGATGCAGAAAGCGGTGCTGCTCGATACGGCTCGGATCGTCCGTCGGTTCTTGAACCTGACTCCCTGACCCCGACCGACTGTGCTCTTGTCGGGGAGTACCGCCTCTCCCATTTAAAATTCTAATATTCTGTTTCGGCCATGCGAGAGGCGAGAAACAAAAATGTTTTCCGAATAATAATAATCTTTATTATCAGAACATGGTTCCATTTCTTGTTAGTAATACAACTTAATCAATATGTTAGTATGCACACCACTTATATCTAATATCTATATACAATTAAAATATTTGTTACAATTAATTAAAACTGGACGCCTTTACCCAATGTTTTAAAACTGGGTCATCGAGTCTATTTGCTAATGCGTTTATGATGCTGTTGGGACTTTCCCGCGTTCGGAACATCAGAGAGGCAATGCGTTTTCGCACTATTGCATGAAACCCATCTACTCTCGCCTCCGCAAACATTCCTGATGCGCTGCAAAAACGGCTCAGCCCCAACATCACCCTAAACGCATTGTTATACTGGACACGAAGGGCGTTGAAAGCACGCTGCGTGTAGTTAACCCAAAGAGCACAAGTATACAGCGTTTGGCAAAACGCTTTGAACAGCGCTATCTTTACCGCCACCGAACTACGAGAAAACCTTCGGGCCAACATATTGCATCGCGCTGCCAACGCCCTCCGCTCCCGGCTAATATCCAAATCGTCACGCAACCTATCATTAATACAGTGGCCCAAATATTTAAATTCATACACTCTTTTAAGTGACTCTCCGTACAATCTGATTGGTGGAAACTCACTCGACTGATTCGAATCTGCCAGAAATACCATGACTTCGCTTTTCTTAATGTTATATTTAAGACCATGACTATTAGCATACGATTCACAAATACTAATGAGCCTACGCAACGCTCCCACCAAAGGACTGAACAAAACCATATCATCTGCATAATTAATATTATTAATTACACATCCATCTACTGAACAACCCAGACCCGATTGGCTCAGCTCCTCTAACAATTTATTGACATATAAATTAAACAAGGTCGGTGAAGTCAACCCCCCCTCTCAATCCACAAGAAAGAATATAGGACTCTGATAATGTGTCACCCCATCTCACAAAGTTCTCTTGATGAGAGTACCAATATTTAAACATTTGTATCAACTGTCCAGGAAAAGTTGAATCGTTTGCTAATTTCTCCCACATTAAGTCGTACAGAACCCTATCGAAGGCTTTGGAGAGGTCCAGAAAGCATGCATACACATTGGTTCTCCTTTTTGTGTAGTATTTGACAGTCTGCTTAAGGCAAAGAACAGCACTCTCGGTGGACAGACCTGGTTTAAAACCAAATTGAGAATCACAAGTTTTCACGTGTTGGGTTAAAAATTTATTAAGCAGACTGTCAAAAACCTTCGCTATAACAGTGGCCAGTGAAATGGGTCTATAATTATTTGAGTCACATATGTTACCAGTTTTACTTTTTAATATTGGAACAACAACAGTTTTCGTCATATTATGAGGCACAAAAGAATGAACAATACAAAGATTAAAAAACATAGAAAGCACGCGAGGTAAATGAACCCCCGCATACTTTAGATGTTCAATACTAAGAGCATCATGACCAGGAGAGAAACGAATCACCTGGTCTGCCTCCCCGCCATGACACTCCGAGCGTGACTGCTTGGTGACATTATAATTGCTAATACAATTTTCTGGTGTCACTATAAACTGACTTTTAAATAATTCCGCTATATTTTTATTATTACTTTCCGTATTTATATTTGATGGATAACAGGGTTTATTGTTTGTATTCTTTACACTTTTCCAAAATTTACCAAAATTTTTCGTATTGTGTGCGTTCGCTATTATATTCATACTTATTTGTTCTGCATTTCTCTGACACCATTTTAATTTGGCTTTGAACAGTTTCCTAGACTCATTCATATTCTGATATAAAATTCCATCATTAGGTCTACCGTACAAAACCCACAGTTCATAACACTGACGAGCATTCATATGATATTCCTTTACATATTTATTCCAGCCTTTTATAGATTTATTAAAATCTGACTTAGACTTTATCGGCTTCGAGGTTGCCCTAGATGCCTCACACAATATGTTGACAATTCTTTCATACATACACTCCAGTTCCAACTTATGTTCTACACTGTCACAAAATTTAGAATCGCAACAATTATTAAACAATTGTAAGTAATCTATTTTTTTTAGTTTGTTATTACACAGACGAGCATATTCTGATATTTGTTCCTCACATCTAGTTCTCCACATAACATGATTTATAGAAAACTCTACTATATTTTTCTTCTGAGGGATTGTCTCAATGTTACACACAACTTCTAAGGGAAAGTGGTCCGACCAAAATACGTCACACAATATATTTACACTCAAAACTGTACTGAACGCCGCTTCCGTCCCCACGCAGTGATCCAACCACCTCCTACTACCATTTGATTCACTCACAAAAGTGTAGGAGTTCGAGTCCAGTCCTAATTTAATAATGTTTATACTGAAAATCTTCACAAAAGTTTGAAAGTTCATTGTAAAAAAGCTCACCTGGGTGCGCGTTGAAGTCCCCAAGAATATAAACTGTTTCAATGTTATGACTCTCTACCACCGCGTTAATCTCACTCAAACACTGCGTAAATTCAACTAAATTAACCGCTGAGTCCGTTGGCATATACACTGAAAACACGATGAATGGCTTACACTCCGTTTCTACCACGATTGCGGACAAACGTAAACTAGAGCACGAGATAACCTTAACTGTTGGTAAGCAGGATCTCCGCCACAGTATGCCAACCCCGCCGTATGGTCTTCCTCTCAGTATCTCAGTATCGTTTACCGCAGACACACCAGTGTAGTCAAAATCCGGGTGAATCATGCCAAGTAGTGGTACATCAACAGGCAGGAGCCAGGTTTCCTGCAGTGCTATTATGTCAGCACGATCACATAACTGCTTGATACACTCAGTCGATCGTTTTAGCGACTTACAATTAAAACTAATAAGTTTAAGATTTGAATTCTTTTCTGTACTATCCATTATTTAATTGATTATATGGAAAGTCACGATTTGCGGCAGCAAACGTTTTACCGCGATCATTTCTATGTTTCACAAAAAACCTTCTAAAATAGATACCTTCGGGCCATAAACTCTCATCAAAGAATAACGATAACTTATCCTTTGGTATAAATATCTTATAAGAATCATAATTTTTATCATTATACATTGTCATTTTTTCAGGAGCAATGGTCAATTTTATTTTATCGTATATATAATCGGCTATATCCTGAGCCACGGTCTCTTTATTTACATTATAAATGTAAATGGGAATCGTTGTTACGGCGGCCTTAAATTTAAACTTAGACTCCACCTGTGCTTTTCCAATTTCACCTATAAAGCGTGAATTGTTTCTATGCTTCTGCCGTTTTACTTGTATCCATTCACTACCACTGCCAGAGCCTTCCGGCTTCCTATTCGTCGTGACATTATGCACCTCCGCTGCTGTGGAGGCGCACCGAGGCCGAGGAAACATGGCGAATTAAAAACATTTATTACTTCAAAAGGTATTCAAAGCTATTATTCATTGATATTCAGGTGATTTTCCGAATGAGTTTTCTGCCCAAACCAATACGTATTAGCCGGTAAGTGGCCAATTTATTTAAAATTGATTTATTTATCTATATTGACGACTATCAATCCAAGCAGCAAGAAGTAGCTTTAGACCTAGTTGTGTTATGTTTGCTTAGAATAGCACTATTTAATTGGTTTTATACATTTTTGGATAATGTTGTGTCGTCGGGCAACGCGACTGGAGAACTATTACCAACGTCCTAGAAGTAACTGAAGAGTTTCTTATTCTAAAACTCTGGCTACCACTTTTTAGGATTAATAGCCGAGAGTATGTTGGGAGTATTTTGCTGTGTAGTGCCGGCTTAAAATAGCACTACCCCATTTCTTCCGGTGGGTGTACGTAAGAGGCGACTAACGGTACTGGGGCTATAAGGGATTTTTAGTCGATGCGGTTGGAGACCCGTCACCAAAAACCTTTATTTTACTATCTTTTCCCCTCTAAACTTTCAAAAGTGGCCTTCTAGGGATACCCCTACCCCTTCTAGGGATTTATAGCCGTGAGTATATGTATGTATGTATGATTTTCAATGCACTTGTCATGTTAAATTATGCATAGTATTCATAGAAGTTATGAGAACGACCACTGGTTCTAGGTAGTTCTAATAGTAGAATAAGTTTCTGATTTAAGTAGACAAAATTCAGCTGCACCTTCAAAGATGCCCTAGAGGATATCCTACACATTATAGCTAGCTTTAATATAAAAAGAACATACATACATGAATCATATTAACCCGCTTTTAATACTAAAAAAAAGGATAGACACCGCACGACGATGACCTCTCATCGAATGCATCATCCGAGGTCGTCGGTTATGAGATTGTATATCCCGCGGAAGTGTGGTGGTCGAGGCCTCTTGAGTGCCAAAACCATGCTCAACCGCGAGGTATGCAACCTCAGAGACTATTTTTTGACGATGACGGATGATAGTATTCGGGGAGAGGTGGTCACTAGTGATAAAGGACTGACTCCCTTATCGTTGGCCTCACAGGATTGGTGAACCCCGGAGGTACTTAGCACCTCTGATCGGGAGTCCGTATGGAAAGAGAAGGAGCTGCACGGGAGGTTTTACAAGGTACTTCACGAACCTTTCGTGGACCGTAAAGCCTCCCTGCATTGGCTGCGTTTCGGGGACCTCTTTGGGGAAACCGAAGGTTTTGTCTGTGCAATACAGGACCAGGTTATCAAGACGCGGAACTATCGGAAATACATCCTAAAGGACGGTACCACAGACATCTAATTTAATGTTTTTTGACATGAATTCCTCATGTGGGGATTATTACTCATAAATAAAATCGAACTTTTTCTTTCCTTTAATAACATCTTTTATTTATGACCACAGACATCTGTCGAGCATGTGGCCGTCCCGAAGAGTCACTTAGGCATGTTATTTCCGGTTGTTCGGCTCTTGCTAACACTGAGTACTTGCACAGACACAACCAAGCAGCCCAAATCCTACATCAGGAGCTCGCTCTGAAATACGGACTCTTGCAACAGAGGCTGCCGTATTACAAGTATCTGCCGGAGCCAATCCTAGAAAACGACCGAGCCAAAATCTATTGGGACCGATCCGTTATCACGGACAGGACTATTCTAGCGAATAAGCCTGATATCGTGGTATGGGATCGGTCGCAGTCGAGGGTATTTCTAGTGGATGTCACTATCCCTCATGACGAGGGTCTCGTGAAAGCCGACACCGAGAAGCGTCGGAAATATCTCGATCTGGCTCACGAGATCACCGACATGTGGGGTGTGACTTCGACAGAAATAATCCCAATTGTTTTGTCCGCGAACGGGTTAATTCCAACCAGCCTCGCGACCAACTTGAGGCGGTTGGATTTCTGTGGCGTGTCGGTTCCAGCACAAATGCAGAAAGCGGTGCTGCTCGATACGGCTCGGATCGTCCGTCGGTTCTTGAACCTGACTCCCTGACCCCGACCGACTGTTCTTTTGTCGGGGAGTACCGCCTCTCCCATTTAAAATTTATATTTTCTTTTTCGGCCATGGGAGAGGCGAGGAACTAAAAGTACTGCCAAAATAATAATAATGACTCCCTTATCGTTGGCCTCACAGGATTGGCGAACCCCGGAGGTACTTAGCACCTCTGATCGGGAGTCCGTATGGAAAGAGAAGGAGCTGCATGGGAGGTTTTACAAGGTACTTCACGAACCTTTCGTGGACCGTAAAGCCTCCCTGCATTGGCTGCGTTTCGGGGACCTCTTTGGGGAAACCGAAGGTTTTGTCTGTGCAATACAAGACCAGGTTATCAAGACGCGGAACTATCGGAAATACATCCTAAAGGACGGTACCACAGACATCTGTCGAGAATGTCGCCGTCCCGGAGAGTCACTTAGGCATGTTATTTCCGGTTGTTCGGCTCTTGCTAACACTGAGTACTTGCACAGACACAACCAAGCAGCCAAAATCCTGCATCAGGAGCTCGCTCTGAAATACGGACTCTTGCAACAGAGGCTGCCGTATTACAAGTATCTGCCGAAGCCAATCCTAGAAAACGACCGTGCCAAAATCTATTGAGACCGATCCGTTATCACGGACAGGACTATTCTAGCGAATAAGCCTGATATCGTGGTATGGGATCGGTCGCAGTCGAGGGTATTTCTAGTGGATGTCACTATCCCTCATGACGAGGGTCTCGTGAAAGCCGAAACCGAGAAGCGTCGGAAATATCTCGATCTGGCTCACGAGATCACCGACATGTGGGGTGTGACTTCGACAGAAATAATCCCAATTGTTTTGTCCGCGAACGGGTTAATTCCAACCAGCCTCGCGACCAACTTGAGGCGGTTGGATTCCTGTGGCGTGTCGGTTCCAGCACAAATGCAGAAAGCGGTGCTGCTCGATACGGCTAGGATCGTCCGTCGGTTCTTGAACCTGACTCCCTGACCCCGACCGACTGTGCTCTTGTCGGGGAATACCGCCTCTCCCATTTAAAATTCTAATTTTCTGTTTCGGCCATGGGAGAGGCGAGGAACTAAAAGTCATACCCAAAATAATAATAATAATAAAACTCTTTATTGCACATTACAAAATAAAAACAACAATTACAAAAAAAGATCGGTATAAAAGCCAAAGTACAACTGGCGGTCTTATCACTAAGAGCGATATCTTCCAGACAACCCATTAATGGAAAGATTTGCTGGATTAAAAACATGTTCGGTAGATGTCCCATAAATTAAACTGATTTGCTTAAAAACTAAAATTATTCATCAAACTATTATCTATCTATTTTAAGTATTACTAAATATTTATTAAGTTCTAATACACTTACAGATACAGATAGTATTCCATAAAATAAATAATAGTCAATAAATACAATACATATGCAATATACATAAAGATTTTTAAATAAAATACATATAGTACATATACAGTTATGTTTAATTACTCAAAATAAAATAAAATATTTAAAACAATAGTGAGTCTTTTTAACGTATTCCAAATCATACCTCCAGTTAATAAATATACAGAGAGACTCAAAAAAATAATACAATCGGAAAATCCAACTTTTCGAAGTCGTAGTCAAATCTGGAAGAAAAACTCTAGAGAGAACGTATCGCATCCCCACGCTGACGACGGGCTAAATTACAAATATGCAAATCTTGCCGCTACGGTCACTTCACCACACAAAGCTCTTTGGCGTGTCATGTGCATACATTCTTGTCTAGCATTGCTCGATTTAGACGTTTATAGTGGGCTATACATCAATGAGCTATCAGTTTAATGGATTGACTCAGTTTCTTGTGTAGATGAATTATTGTTCATCGTTAATAATAATATTTCAGTGAGTCATACCTAAGGTATGTATGTCATACAGGGGTCCTATTGCATTGAAAAATTATCGCTTTTTTATTCAAATAATAATATTACATTCGCTCTTTCTAAAAAAAAAATATTTAGACACAATTACAAGCTATGATTAACAGCGATACAACGCGTTTTAATTCTAATATATCATTTTCATATTTATATTTATTATAAATTCATCGAAACGACGTACTGTGGTAGTCCTAATTTTCTTTCCAATAGTGTGATATGCCAATAGAGAAATACCTCAAAAACATACAAACAACAGCCGTATTTAAGCTTCTAAATTAGGCATTTCTCAGCCACTTTAAATAAACAAATAAATTGAATTCTAAGCTAACAATAACTTTGAAATACCTATATACTTTTAGACACTCTAATAATACCTAATAAGGTAAGAAATAGCTAAGATTAGTCCAATTCTTAGCCAGCACTAATATAAAATAAGATAAACCAAATAAATTAAAACTCAACCATTTTGTTAGCTAGAATTGAAATCACCTAACATTTTAGAGGCACCATTCTATTGTTGTTGTAAAGTGGAGTTAAAGTAAAATGTTTCCCGTGTCAAACTGAAGGGTCAAGTACGATCGCTATTTTATCTCGATATCGGTTAGAATGAGACGACAGAGTACGATACTAAGTTAGTGCGAAAGAGATGGCTCTTTTATACCACGTGATATCTATTTAAAAGGCCGCTCGTACTAACTATATAGGTAGTGTTGCTACGATTCAATTGTCACGCTAACAAAGCTAGTTTATTTTGTTCAAATCACAAGACTAGGAACAATATCAATGTTATGTCCACCAGTATAATATATCACTTGATGTAATTGTTGTCTGTTTTAATGCTACGTGTTTTTAGTATTTTATGCACAAAATATTAAAATACATAAATATCAGATTTCAATTCTACAAATAGATGCCCTTTGAGATTTGTATTCAAAAGTTTTTTCGTAAAAATATAACGAATAATTTATTTATTATCTCCTTATATCAATAATATTGAAAAGGTTAAAATAAAAGTTTTTATATATTTATTAAAACATTTTGACACGATCCCTATCGTCACATTCTACGATATTTTTATGTGATTTTATTTCATTTATTATTTTATTTGAGCATTTTATGAATATCTTGGCTATATTCAGTCAACTAACTGGTCTATTGTTTGGTTCAGTTTATCACCCTCGGCACTTTATTTAATTCTTAAGTAGCTATTATTATATATTTAATCATTCATTTTCTATCACGTCACGATATTTTTCATTATTACATAAATTTGATCTGATATCTTTTCGGGTAAAATATTGATATTTTACTTATTGTCTCAAATATGTAATAATTTTCCATTCCTTAAGAATATAAATAGCTTATTTAACTCAAAACCAGTTTAATGCGAATTTTATCCTGCCTCTTGATTTCAACGAACAACAAAGAAATTAAGTTTATTTGAAACTAAACTTACCTAAACAAACTCAATATTGTTACAGGCAAATTCCGACGAGAATTTCACCGTTCGTACTTCAAGTGTCTATGTTGTTGTTGTAAAAGCAATGACAGCGAGCTTAATGGAACCTCATTTGCGCCAATTGGCAGTTCAAGATGTTGACAAAACCAGGACCGTTGTTCGCAGAAATGATTCTTGTGTCAGCTACAGACTCACACGCATCTCACCATCCAACCAGAACAGCGCCAACAAAGACTTCGTGAGAAATAACACCTCATTCACCGAGCTAAACGGTAGCAAAAAGGGAAAGAATCGAGAAAAATCTTTGGACGCCACGAAAATTACTTTTATGGCTGAAACAAAACATTGATAATCGAAAACTCGAAAGCGGGACTGTTTTAATCTAATTGAAACTTATATAGCTAGGAGCACTAACAGTATTGATTGCAAACCTTATCGCGATTGTTATAAGGATCATTGTTAGAATGATAAAAGTAAAAATAATTTATTACGAACTAGACAAAAAAAGATGGTACGACAGGATTATACAAGGTTTATTATAAAAACTGAATGTAATATAATCGAAAATCCAAAACTTTTTTGGTCTTTTGTAAAAAGCAAACAAACCCGACAGTCCGTACCCAACAGCATTATTTATGGAGATACGGTAGCTGACGGTCCTCAGCAGGTCGCACAATGTTTCTCTAATTATTTTTCCACTGTATTCACTAACTGTGATAGCGACACCGAACAAGATAGCGTAAATACCGACAACAGCCTTTATAATACGGATCTCTTCGTAAATACTATAGATGCCACTGCGAGTACCGTTTTGAAGTATATTAAAAACTTAGACATAAACAAGGGCAGTGGGTTGGATGGAATACATCCCGTTTTTATTATCCGTTGTCAAAAAGAGCTGGCTTTACCTTTGAGTATTTTATTTTCGAGATCTCTCAAGGAAGGAGTCGTTCCAGAGATATGGAAAACCGCAAAGATCACCCCGATCTTCAAAGGTGGATCAAAATCAAACGCAACGGACTATCGACCCGTCTCTGTGTTGCCTTGTTTTAGTAAACTACTTGAACAAATAGTATATGATGGTATTTACTTGACAATCAATAGACATATTACAGAATATCAGCATGGTTTTACCAAACATCGGTCAGTCAAATCGAATCTTGTTCAGTCAACTCATTATATTATTAGACAAATGGATGCAGGGGGCCAAGCGGATGCTATTTACACCGATTTCTGTAAAGCATTCGACAAGGTTTCCCATAAACTGCTCTTGAGAAAATTACGTTGCTCAGGCATTCATGGTGATTTACTGAGATGGGTTGAGTCATATTTGATGAATAGGATGCAATGTGTTGTAGTCGGAGGAAAAAAATCGGATTATATCACTGTAACCTCTGGAGTTCCCCAAGGATCACATTTGGGACCGCTATTCTTTAATGCTTTTATTTTTGACATAGGTAAATGTTTTCAATTTGCAAACTTTAATCTTTTCGCAGATGATCTAAAACTTTTTGCTAAGATCAACACTACTGATGACTGTCTTTTATTACAAGCTGATATATCAAAATTGGAAAAGTACTGTTCAGACAATAAATTAATGTTAAATTCTAAAAAATATTTCAAAATTACTTTCACACGCAAAAGGAATAAAGTAAAATATGATTACCAAATTGCGAATACGGTCCTGAATGAGGTTTCAAATATACGAGATTTAGGAGTTCAACTAGATAGCAAAATGCTATTCGAGGCCCACATAAATTTAATCGTTGATAAAGCAAATAGAATGCTAGGCTTTATAAATAGAATTTGTAAGTCATTCTCATCAACTCATTCACTGAAAGTATTGTACATGTCATACGTCAGATCCATTCTTGAGTACTGCTCTAATGTGTGGTCACCTCTGTATGAGAAATATATTTGTAGGATAGAAGCTATTCAACATAGATTTTTACGCACGTTGGCTTATCGAGAACGCGTTAATTATAACAACTACGCTCAATTAGAGTCTAAGTTTCATTTAGACAGCCTTAAAAATCGACGTATTGTTTCTGATATGGCATTGTTATATGATATATTGCATAATAACATTGACTCCCCGGACCTTCTCAGTAAAATCACATTAAATGTACCCAAGAGGAGAACACGACTGACAAATTTATTTAAAAACCAATTTGCGACTACTAATTTTGCCTCTAGTGAAACAATTAACAGAATGGTCAATATATACAATATTGAGTTTCAGGAAATAGATGTGTTCGCGGAAACTAAACTATCATTCCTAAAAAAGGTTAAAACGGTGTTACTTAAGGAAACTACTTGATAAATATTATGTATTCGTCCAATACAATATATTTCATGCCCATTAAAGTTCTAACACACATAATCACACACACACACACTCTCACACACACACAAACACACATGAAACACACTTTAGAGAAAAATAATTATATTTTATTGGTCCATACATATTTCTGTTACAAATAAATGCTCAGTTTATCTAATGAAATTTGTGAAACATATAATTGGCACGATAAATTGTTATATTTAAAAATGTTTGTTAATAGATTAAGTGCTGTTTGTTTTACTCAATAATAAATAAATAAATAAAATAAATAAAAGTTTGGACGAAAGACATAGTGATACGTTTGACGAACGAAATGTCAGTTACCACGCAGTTGCTGAATCAAGCGGGTATAATTTTAAGTTTAACCGTAGCTTAAATAGTTGTGAATTAAAAGATAAGAAAAAACAGGTTTATTTTTAAGAATTAAGTATTCCATAAAATCATGCAGTATTTGAATATTGTCAATCTTTGTGTACAAAGAAGAAAATTTGGAATGATACATATAAATTATTATATCGATCGCTTAAAAGCATTATTTATAAGCTTATTTAAGCTATCTATTAAGTCACACGCAAATAAGTAATTTATTGTACACTAGTGGATCGGCCCAGCTTCGCATGGGTAGCGTTGTTTTTTTAAATATCTGAGGTTTCTTTCTTCAGTCACTGCTCAAGCATTGTGAAATTCAGCGCAATGTTTTCAATTTATTAAATTTATAGCACTCCCTAAACAGTGTAGTTTGGTGATTTTGAATGCGCTTTAATGAAAGGTTTAGTATTTCCGTTTTATAGCAAATTTTGGAATAAAACGCCATGAAGTATTTATAACAATCTAAAAAATAGTCATTACGTTATGAAGGATGCAACTACTGGCGCCATCTAGTATGTTATATGTAAATTAGTAAAGATTTGGTTTCGATCACGGGCGCGATGGCTTATTTTATGTATAATTTCGGTGTTTGTCTATCGATTTCTATGATTTTTTTTTTATTGAATAGGTAATAATGTTACCTTTTTTAAATTAGGGATAAGTGAGAGGTTTACAAACGTAAAAGTAAACAAATATAATCAGGATGTTCCGAACTGCTAAGCTATCAGGAGTTACATGTGTTATTGTGAGTCAACCATAAAAGATAGACATATACTGTTGAAGATTTTTTTTAGATCATTTTATGAAGAATATTTCCGTCGTACATGATTTCTTTGTAAGTTTAACCATTGAGGCTGCACACGCGACGGAAGCTTAAAAAATGGAGTAACTACTCCCGTTTTCCCAAAATTTCCCAAAATTCCCCTTTACTACTCTGCTGGAAAGTATACAGAAACCTGCGCAGGTGTATGAAGAATAATTGTACCAAGTTTCGTTAAAATCCGTCGAGTAGTTTTTGTTTCCATAAGGAACATACAAACCGACAGACAGACAGACAGACAGACAGACAGACAGACAGACAAAAATTTTACTGATTGCATTTTTGGCATCAGTATCGATCCCTAATCACCACCTGATAGTTATTTTGAAAATATATTTCATGTACAGAATTGACCTCTCTACAGATTTATTATAAGTATAGATTTTAACTGACATTAATTGCATTTTAGTTTCCAATCCTAAATCTTAAATTTATAAACAATATTTTTATGTCCTTAGAGCAAAAAATAGGGTTTTGTAAACAATTATTTAATTTGCTTAATTATAAGAAAAGTATTAATATAGCCTTTAAAAAAATATATTATGCTTCAAAAAATTAGTTTTTATATTATATTGATTAGAATAAATTCAAAAAAGTCAACAAATATTTAAATATCTACCAAAACCACCTCAATATTTTTCAAAACTGTAAAATTTCCATTAACTATTGTTTGAATGAACACAGATTCTATTATTTTTATAATACAAAAAGTACCTACACGTTTATTATGGTGTTAATTTTACTAATTATGACTTTAACAGAAGCCAAAAATGTACCTAAATTCAATGATTAAATAAATGAGATGGATTTAAATTATATAATATTTCGTTTTACTTTAGCTTTATAGTTCCTTTCGTAGCATTTACGACTTAGAATGAAAACCACAGCTTCAAAAGGGTGTTGGCTGGAATCCTGAGGTTTGCGACCACTAATGTGTCCGTTTAGGTCATATATGTGTAATTTATTTGACAGGTATATAGTATTGGTTTAAAATAAGACTACCCCATTTCTACCCATGGCTTTTTATGGGTATGGGAGTCTTTTCAGTTATTTTGGAGTGGCTGGAGATCCATCGCCAACACCCTTTATTTTACAATCTTTCCCTCACTTGACTTCCAAAAGTGGTTGAGTCATTTCTTATTCTATAGCTCTGGTTACCCCTCGTAGTGGTTTATAGCCATGAGAATTTGCATGTGTGATTTGGTAAGGCTTTTCACAGAATTGTGAGGGACAGAATTCAAAATAGCGCAGTGCTCTATTATATATGTCGTGGCCATATCGTAAATTTGAACACATCATGAAATGATCGATCATTTCATGAAATGGTCGTATTTCATGAAATGTTCAACTGTTTATTGGCCACATCGTGATGTGGTTTGGGCAGATCAATGATAAGAAATCGTATCTCGATATGGCCAACTAAACGCGCGGACTCTTCATGAAATGGTTAAGATTATTTGCTCATATCGTAAAATAGTTACATTAATTACCGGTAGAGGCGCTGAAAACGCTTTGTTTATGAGTGAAGATGGCGGCCGCTGACAAATGTGTTATTTCTCTCAGTAAAAAAGTTAATAATTCGTTTTTAAGCGAGGAAGAAAGTAATAACAAAAGATTTTTCGACGAAAAGGTTCTCGAATACTTTGCTAATTACGTAAAAACTGAGCAATATGGTAAAAAACGGTACAGTTTGAATCGCATTTTACAGGTTACCCTATTTCTACGATCTGGCCAAGCGTGGATGACAAAATCGTGAAACGTTGATGATTTTATGATCTGGTCAAATTGAGTTGGCCACATCATGAAATGTGACCATTTCATGAAATGATCGATCATTTCACGATGTGTTCAAATCTACGATATGGCCACGACATATACATACATACATATACTCACGCCATTAGTTCCTGTTGGGGTAGGCAGAGACTATCCTGACAAACCTCTCTAGTTTCGTTTACATCCATGATTTTTTTCATACATGCTCTTTTATTCTTCATACTTCGGACGCCAGCCTTTTTGAGCACACTCTCAATTTGGTCCAAGTGTGTTCTCCGTGGTCGTCCCCTTCTATCATTGCCATCCTCACTAGCTCTATAGATCCCTTTTAGCAATTTTCTATCATCCATCCTCTCTGTGCCAAAACCATCTCAACATTCCTTTTTCTATCTTTCTTACAATATCATCTTTCACAGCACACTTTTCTATAATAATAATGCTCAATTAATAATGTGATATTGTGTTTGTAGGAGGAAAAGTACGAGCGCTATTTTATTGACTTGTGACGATCGATAGTCTCTGACTACCCCGATGAGAAAGATGTAGTGATTGCTACGTAGTGTCGGCTTAGAAAAGCACAGCCCCATTTATTCCCGTGTCTTTTTGTAAGAGTCGGCTAAGTATACTGAGGTTTTTTCTATATTAATTTTTGATGATTCGGGTGCAGACCCATCAACATTATTTTATTATTTTATTTTATTTTCTTCGGAAAACTAATATCTAAATAGCTAAAACAAAATACATAACTTAATGCCAACAACAAGTTTTCACATATTACTATCTAAATGGATAAATATATACAATAATAAAATCACAATAAACCATTTTGCGCACAGTAAATGTAAAACAAATTTAACAGCACCGTGGTAAACAAAAGTAAAAAATTGACAAAGCCGCAAAACATAACAAAAACATATATCTTATATTACATTGCATAATACAAATTAACTTTCGAAGAACTGATTCACCAGAGCCGATCTTATAGAATGAGCACTAGAACTATATATGTCAACATCTAAGTCAATATTGTTTATGCTATGCGTAGATCTAATAACAAAAGAGTTTTTTCTATAATTAGTGTTAACTTTATACTCGTAACCTACATTAAACAATCTTTCCAACTCAGTTTATTTTGCAAAAGCTACATTACCTTCACCTGTATGTATTTGGATATGTAACCGACCCTTTTGGACATGACTTTGACCCACTTCTCACAGATTTAATCCAAAATAAAAGTTGTGTTATTGAGATTTATACAATAACAACACGAAAGAGATATAAGGTAAATGAGTTGATATTGTATTGAGTAGAAATGTAATATGAAAAAAAATGTTATACCATCATTTCCTTTACACATTTTATGTAATTTTGACCTCTATATTTTGGTTCTGGGTAAGACTAGAACAATAAAACGCCAGTCACCCACCAGGCAAACACGTTTTATAGCGATGGCAAATCAAGATATCCATTCATGCACTGACTTCGCTGTGTTTACTACAACTTCGACTAGATGGCGCTGGTAGTAGAATTTCTACATCGCGGTATGAATTCTTCCATGAGCCAGTATATAAACTTTTTTGATAGTCAGAAAGTTACCTATTTATACAAACTAAATGACAGTTGTTTGTCTCATTTTTTGTAGAGTCTGTTGTTAATTTAGGAGCAGACTTTTATTAACGTTTAATTATAGTGTTCATTCAGTCCATTCAAAACGTGGGTACCCATAAAAATATAATTACTATAGAGCGAGCAAATGCACAATGTGAGTGAACATTGAGAGCACATGAGAACATGTAATCAAATCTAGCGCCAACCGCAACAGTTGTCAAAAAGTGCAAATCGAAAGCGTTAGAGGAGTGTTTGTCAGAAGTTTTTATTTGTTTTTTACAATAAAAATGGTGAAATGCGCAGTTAAAACGTGTAAAAGTGATACGCGAAAACACACCAAACAAAAATCAAATGTGACTTTTCACAAGTAAGTAAGTTTTATTTAATAATTTACGTGATAAAAATTTATATTCGCGGGGTCGAAGGAGGCGTTGGGGGACGAAATTTATCATTCTTACGAATGACAAGTTTGACGCACGCACACACGCACAACGATTTAGAGATGGGGTACTTTCATTAGGATGTTTTAACATACATACATATACTCACGGCTATAAATCCCTAGAAGGGGTAGTCAGAGCTAAGGAATTAGAAATTCTTCAGCCACTTTTGGAAAGTTGTGGGGGGAAAGATGGTAAAATAAAGGTTGTTAGTGATGGGTCTCCAACCGCATCGCCCAAAAATCCCTTAGAAGCCCCAATACCGTTAGTCGCCTCTTACGTACACCCACCGGAAGAAATGGGGTAGTGCTATTCTAAGCCGACACTACACAGCAACAATGTTGTTTGGATGTTGTGGATGTTTTAATTGTCAATCCATTAATCGTTCGATACAATCGGTTAATAATAAATAATATATTTTTTGGTAATTGTTTAATACATCTAAAAATCAATATGTTTATGAGTATGTGACTTTGCTATTTGAGAATTGAGTAATGATTTCTGGAATAATTATATATGTTATTTTGTAAGAGCTCAATAGAGACGTAACTTGAATACCAAAGAAAATATTAACACATTACATGTATATTTTTATACACTTATGTCTTACCATTTACTCTTTGGGCTACAATAGGGTTGTATTAATTAACGAATTATATTCGCACGCCTTTACTTGTATTAAGTGAAATGTTTCTGTTAGAGGATTGGCTTTAATTTTACAAACGATCTTTTAATTAGTTACTCACAATAAGATGTTATAAATTCTAATTTCAGTTTTCCAAAGGATACCAAAATAATTAAAAAGTGGATCGATGCTGTTCACCAAAATATTAATTCGGAAAATAACATCTGAAGCAGGTTATGTTCATTGCACTTTCCAGATTCCTTTGAAGATTGAAAAATTTAATTTATGACAATAGGCGAATAACGTATCTAGAGATTCAACACATTATGCAGATTGGATCGGGAAGCGTTCATGAGATTTTACACGAACATCTTCACGTGAGGAGTATAGTTTCACGCTGGGTGCCACACAACCTCACCGAGGTACAGAAACAGGCCCGGGAATGGTGTCGTGATATGATTAATAAATTTGATGCTGGCTCGTCACGGCTGGAGGCCACGGTATGTCGTCTACTATCATGGTAGAAGTCGTTAGTCTGCCAACCCGCACTTGGCTAGCGTGGTGGACTATTGCCAAATCACCCTATATAGTAAGATCGAGCCCCTTGATTGGGACATATACGGGCTATAAGAAGTGAGAGACTGTTACATAGTACTGATAAGTAAAAAAAAATACAAGTTCTATTTACAATTATATATTTATTTAAATAACTGCTGTTTTTTATATTTCCTGCACATAATCATTTTCAATGTCCTCTGCTGGACAATACATACAGAAGCCATTCACCAAAAAATATCCACCAAACATACTACATACATACAAACATATACTCATGTCTATAAATCCCTAAAAGGGGTAGCCAGAGCTAAGGAATTAGAAATTATTAGAAATTCCTTAGCCACTTTTGGAAAGTTGAGTGGGGAAACTATGGTAAATAAAGGTTGTTGGTGATAGGTCTCCAACAGCATCGCCCAAAAATTCCGTAAAAGCCCCGATACAGTTAAACGCCTCTTACGTACACCCACCGGAAGAAACGGGGAAGTGCTATTGTAAGCCGACACTAAAAACATAATAACAATCGTAAAATTCGAGGGTTCTCCCCTTGGTCGAATTTCGGAATCATTGTATAAAGTATCGATTCTCTTCTTTGATAAAAAATCGATGTTGCACAGATTGATAATGTTTAACAATTACCCATCCTTATTTATCAATATAAATATACGTAAGTAGCTATAGCACACCCGCCGACACTGTGAACAAGCGGGAGTCTCGCAAATGCGTGTTCTATAGTAATTATATTTCTATGTGGGTACCATAGAGTAAAGTAATACACTGGGAATAGAGAGCTCTCTCGCTGGTTTTTGATGCCACCTAGTTTATAATGCAAACCTAACGCCATCTCTTATGTATATGTATTTAATATTTATAATGTGCCTTTACTGTATAACGTACTTTATAGTAGACAAGTAAACTAAAATTGTTATAGAAGACTATTGGTAATATTATTTTATTTCGGAAAACATTTTTGTTTCTCGCCTCTCCCATGGCCGAAAATGAAAATATAAATTTTAAATGGGAGAGGCGGTACTCCCCGACAAGAGCACAGTCGGTCGGGGTCAGGGAGTCAGGTTCAAGAACCGACGGACGATCCGAGCCGTATCGAGCAGCACCGCTTTCTGCATTTGTGCTGGAACCGACACGCCACAGAAATCCAACCGCCTCAAGTTGGTCGCGAGACTGGTTGGAATTAACCCGTTCGCGGACAAAACAATTGGGATTATTTCTGTCGAAGTCACACCCCACATGTCGGTGATCTCGTGAGCCAGATCGAGATATTTCCGACGCTTCTCGGTTTCGGCTTTCACGAGACCCTCGTCATGAGGGATAGTGACATCCACTAGAAACACCCTCGACTGCGACCGATCCCATACCACGATATCAGGCTTATTCGCTAGAATAGTCCTGTCCGTGATAACAGATCAGTCCCAATAGATTTTGGCACGGTCGTTTTCTAGGATTGGCTCCGGCAGATACTTGTAATACGGCAGCCTCTGTTGCAAGAGTCCGTATTTTAGAGCGAGCTCCTGATGCAGGATTTTGGCTGCTTGGTTGTGCCTGTGCAAGTACTCAGTGTTAGCAAGAGCCGAACAACCGGAAAGAACATGCCTAAGTGGGGTGCAAGGTGAGGGATTTCGGTCCAGTGTATGTTCAGACAGCGGGTGAACTATCCAGCACACTCACCAAACGTCCTACTGCAAACGTCCACGTTCGTGCACCCTGGTAATGCCTAGCCAATAACGGGACCCGTTCGATTGCACCACTTACTCCTGTGGCGAAGGTAGCCAATTCGGTATGCAAAGTTTTTTTTTGGTATTTATTAAATATTTTTATTCGATAGTAAACACGAAAATAAAAGACTAATTTGAATATTTTCCATTTAAAATAAGTAATTGTGAAGTTATGATTTTTTAAAGATTGTTCAACTTTTGTACTTAATGACGTCATCGATCGATAAAATCACGTAGCGACATCCAAAAGAAGCAAAATGTTTTATAAAAATGTTGCTGATTGCAAAACATATCACGAATTTGTGATATCAAATGAAATTATTACGATATTATACTAAACAAACCTATGAATTTCGATATTTTATTAATAAACTGCAAAACCGTTTGTTTTTGAAACAACATTGAAGGTCAAACACTGTTACAGTTTTTTGATAAAATAACAGTCATCTTAGCTTCAATTGATATAATTTCAAGAAAATATTGTTTATAACCATAATATCTCGAAATGGTTTTGTAATCAGCATCACTTTAGTAAAACTTTGCATACCGAATTGCGGAGGGCTTTTATTATGTTTAAGTATATATTCCACTTCTTATAAATATTGTCTATTTATTTTATGCTATTACATATTTATTTTTGTAGTATATCTCTACACTATATCTTTTTCTCTTCCGACCTTTTCCCTGTGGTAGGAACTGGGTAGGGCGCCTATTCACAGCTTCCCGTCAGCCCCTCATCCAAACCCTTCCCCCTAATGAGTTTTAAAGAGAATAGTAGACTACCCCAGGAGGGTATCGACACGGGTCGAGAATCCCTCCCTGTCGCGTCAGCGACAGGCTGCCCCTTGTATTCTGGGGGGGGCAAGAACTCAAATCCCAAAACGACCCTAGCTACGAATACGGACTCACTGACGGACGCGCAACGGACGGACTTGACGAATAGGGCTGAGGCTGGGCCTAGTGGGAGTGACTCCGTCGGGAAATCTTCCGACGTATGGATGCTCCCCTCGGAGCCAGCCTCAGCAAAAGGGCTATCTACTCCGGACTGTCCTCCTAAGGGTTTACCCAAAGGAGTGATGACTGGACCCTCCACTGCCCCAACTAAATCTGGCACTGGTAAGCCTAAGGTGCCGGTACGCGGTAAGGACTCGTCCAACCCAACTACTGGTGCCTTGGCCAACCCAGTGCCAACCAAAACTTCTTCTTCTTCTGACAATGCTGTCACCCTAGAGAATCAATTTGATCCCTCTTGGGAGATAGTTAGTCAGAAGAAACAACCTAAAAAAAGGAAAAGACTGAGCGGCTACGAAAGGAAGAAGAGGGCTCAGGCAAATAAAGCCAGCGCATCGGCCAAAAAGGACGCGGCTGGATCGCCAAAAGTGGAGAAATCTGCTGACAGCGATCTGACTGCCCCTGTGACCAAAGCTGGCTCCGGCCCGCGGGGCACCAGTGGGGGGAAGACAGCAACGGCCAAAAGGGTGCACCTCGATGTGAGCATGTCTCCAGTCGAGGAGGCACCCAAGAAGCCGAAGCTTGACAACTCTCACAGGCGCACTGCGTGTCGGAGCTACGCGGAGGTCACACAGACCGACTTGCTGGTAGCAATTACAGGGGTAGATACCGCGTATCTATCCCTGAGCGACTCGGATTTCGTTCTCGACCAAATCCTTAAGGAATTTTTCTCCTTGGTTTTGGGCGAGGGTGAAACTCCAGCGCCTGAACATGTCCCTCAAGAGGCGCTCGAATTTAAAGGGAAGCCTATTAAGGGGCAAGGTTATCTTGGCCTGTGGTGCAAGAACGTGAATACCTATAATTGGCTTCGCCAATTTATAGGTCGCACGGTCTTGCCATCCGGCGAACGCCTTCAAGTAGGGAAACATAGGGACCTACCTCGCCGCATTCGCTGCGGGATAGCTATCCCTGGAAAGTGGGAGGACAGCAGCAGGGTGGGGAAGTTGCTGGACTGGCAGAATAAGTGGGCTGAGGTCCGGAAGTGGCGTGTTCTCAAGAACGACGTTCAAGAGAACACGACCTTCCTGATCTTCAGTGTGCCGGAAAGCCTGATCCCTGCGATCATGGCAAGGGGTCGTAGGCTGTCCTTCACTGTAGGGACAATCTACGTACTGTTCCGGCACAACAATGGTCGCTTCCTAAGAGACCCACCGGGGCGCGATCCCTTACCGAGGGGAGAGCCTTCAAGCAGCACTGGTGTTGCTGAAGAACTCTGCCCTCCAACGATGCAAGCGGAGACTCCGACAGAGGTTTCCTCCGGCCGGCCTGACCAAGAGGTTATGGAACTGACGGAGGAGGCTCTGCTGGCAGACCCTCCAGAAGAGTATACCGAGTGTGCGGAGAAGATGCAAGCACTCGACATTGAGGAGGAGGAACGCGCGGTTTCCGATGGCGCCTCACCCGTCGATGTTACCCTCCAGTAATATCAACTGCCTGCAAATCAACACCCAACACAGTGAAACCGCGATGGCTCAAGTGCGGCGTTGGGTGTTGTCGCAGGATACTTCGATAACGCTGATCCAAGAGCCCTGGATCAGTGGAGAACGTATCCGCGGCCTCTCCAATCTTGGAGGTAAGCTTATACATTGTACTATGCAAGATAAACCACGAACCTGTATTTATATTTCGCGTAACATAACTGCACATCCACTTGTGGAATTTTGTTCCAGAGATTTATGCACAATCAAACTAACAATTCCCGAAGACCCTAAAGAGCTGGTCATTGCATCAGTCTACATGCCAGATGATGAGGAGATACCATCCGAAAATCTAGCAAGACTGATAGACTACTGCGAAGATGAAAACCTTGAGATCATCGTCGCTACCGACTCGAACGCCCATCATCCGCTGTGGGGAATGAAGATAAGCAACAACAGAGGTAAGAATCTTGTTGAATACTTACTCACAACTAAACTTAATATTATTAATATTGGTGCTGAACCCACGTTTGTAACTAGGAGATCGAGAACCATCATTGATCTAACACTTGCCACTGCACGAGCTCAGGCCATTATCGATGGCTGGCACGTCTCAGGGGAGGCGTCTTGTTCGGACCATAGATGGTTACGATTTAACCTACAGGCTACATCAAATACTCCAGAACCACGGAGAAATCCAAGAAAAACTGACCGGACTTTGTTTGTTAACTCACTCAGTAACAAAATCAAAGAAGAGGGCACACAAGGCAGACTAGAAGGCACCAGCCGAATAGAAGAAACGACAGAGCAGCTCACCAATGCTCTAATCAGCTGCTATGAAGAGGCATGTCACTTAACCACACCCCCTGCTAACCAATCCACAAAAGACCAATGGTGGGGTCGGGAGTTGGAAAAGCTACGGGCAAAGGTCAGGAAATGTCTGAACAGAGCAATGAACACAAAAGCACCAGATGACTGGGACCGATATAAAACAGCAAAATCTGAATACAAGAAACGCATTCGCTTCAGAAAATCGACTACATGGAGGAAATACAGTGAAAACATTGAAAGCCTCCAGCAAGCAAACCGGGTAAGAAAGATACTTTCTAATCAACCAAATAATGGAATAGGATCTTTAAAAAAACCGGATAACACCTATACTAGTTCACTCGAAGAATCCCATCGAGTACTCATCGACACTCATTTCCCGGACAGTGCAATCACATCTAGGAACGACTGGAGACACTTAACAGTTAATCCAACGGAGTCTGATTGGAAACTCGCGAAAGAGATAGTGACTTATGACAAAGTCAAGTGGGCTATCACCAGCTTCCAAACATTTAAAGCCCCAGGAATAGACAAAGTCTTTCCAGGGTTACTGCAATGGGGAATTGAAGCCATCCTACACTTGATCGCAGAAATTTTCCGAGCATGCTTAGCCTTTAGATACATACCCAGTAGATGGCGAGAAGTAAAAGTGCAGTTTATACCCAAATACGGAAAAACTGATTATACTAACCCAAAGTCCTTCAGACCAATAAGCCTCTCATCCTTTTTACTGAAAACACTCGAAAGGTTGTGTGATAGAGAACTACGAGATAACGCTCTCAAAACGATACCGCTCCATCCCAACCAGCACGCCTACAGCGCTGGTAAAGGCACGGAATCCGCCTTACATGCAGTAACATGTGTTGCAGAGGAAGCCATTAAAGATAAAAACATCTGTCTAGGAAGCTTCCTAGACATCGAAGGAGCCTTTGATAAAACAAACTTTGATAGCATTCACGAAGCCTTAAACAGGCACCAAGTCCCACCAATGCTATCAACCTGGATAGGAAACATGCTTGAAAGCCGAGTGATAGTGTCGGAAGACCAGACTAAGGTTCAAGTAGTGAAAGGTTGTCCGCAGGGGGGCGTACTCTCTCCGCTGCTCTGGAACCTGGTGGCGAACGACCTTATCTCAGAACTCAACAGTAGACATTTCTACACGATAGGATATGCTGATGATATTACTATTCTGATAACTGGTAAATATGCAAGTATAGTCTGTGACGTAACGCAATCAGCCTTGCGAATAGTAGAGAGGTGGTGCATAAGGCACGGGCTGACAGTGAATCCGGACAAAACCGAGCTTGTAATGTTCACCAATAAGCGAAAAATAGAAAACTACAACTTACCTAAGCTTTTCAACAAGAGACTGACGCTCTCACCGACTGTAAAATACCTGGGAGTAATCCTTGATAGCAAATTAAACTGGAGCTGCCACATTGAGAGCAAACTCAAGAAGGCCAGCATAGCATTCTGGCAATGCAGAAGCATGATAGGAAAACGATGGGGTCTAAACCCAAAAATAATCATATGGTTGTATACAGCTGTGATACGACCAATACTCTGCTACGGCGCTGTTGCCTGGTGGCAACGAACAGAGCTAAGTACAGTGCAAAGCAAACTACAAAGCTTTCAGAGACTGGTGTGCAGAGCGGCTACGGGATGTATGAGAACCGCCCCTACCGCCGCCCTTGAAATAATGCTAAATTTAACTCCACTGCACCTGTTCATCAAGCAAGAAGCTACTGCTTCAGCTGTGAGACTAAATGCAAACAAACTATGGAAATCCAACAAAGTCCCTCACGCCGAAATCCTTACCAGGATGGTAAAAGAGACACCTAGAATATCAGCTGTGAACGACAGGATTCCCAAACTATACCTCTTTGACAAGAAGTACAAAATACAGCTGACAGAAAATCCGAACGAAGGCCTCAATGAAAGGGAAGTGAGGATATTTACAGACGGCTCTAAAACTAAATCTGGCACAGGAGCGGGGGTATTCTCCGAAGACTTGCAGATAAAAATAGCTAGACCAATGGGCACCTGGAATTCGATATTTCAGGCAGAATGCTTCGCAATCATACTCGCCGCCCAAGCAGTAACAGCGAGGAAAATCAGAGAACTTCCAATTCGTATTCTCTCGGACAGCAAATCAGTCCTACAAGCCCTAATGAGCTACGAGTGCAAATCAGGGCTCATATATGAATGTCACAAAGCCCTAACGGTGATAGGGCAAACCAATGAAACTACCATACAATGGATCAAAGGACACAGCGGATCACGCGGCAATGATGCAGCAGACGAATTAGCCAGAAGAGGATCAGATACCCCGTTTACAGGCCCAGAACCATGTCTGCCTCTACCAAACGATCAGTTAAAAACTATAGTCCGTAAGGCCATACGAGGTAAGTGGGACGCATGTTGGTCCTCGGAAAGCGGCTGCAGTCAAGCCAAAACAGCTTTACCCAGGTTCAACAAGAAACTTACTAACAAACTATTTAAACTTAACAAAAAACAAATTAGTTGGATCACAGCCACCCTCACGGGGCATGGCCCTTTTAACAAACACTTGTTTACTTTAGGTGTTACAGATAGCCCGTTGTGCAGAGCATGCATGGAGAAGGAGGAAACAGCTGCGCACGTGCTCCTCGAGTGTACAGGCGTAGCGGATTACAGGGTAACACACCTGGGTGACGCCAGGTCGCTCCCTGAGGTGTTCAAGGATATTAGGGGGATCCTGAACTTCCTTGGTGAGCTGGGATGGCTAGAGTAGTGCCATCCCTTCATCACGCAAAACAGGCGCACAAAAGACGTCGACTTGCGGAAAATTACCCGTTCAAATACAACATGCCTAAGTGACTCTCCGGGACGGCCACATGCTCGACAGATGTCTGTGGTACCGTCCTTTAGGATGTATTTCCGATAGTTCCGCGTCTTGATAACCTGGTCCTGTATTGCACAGACAAAACCTTCGGTTTCCCCAAAGAGGTCCCCGAAACGCAGCCAATGCAGGGAGGCTTTACGGTCCACGAAAGGTTCGTGAAGTACCTTGTAAAACCTCCCGTGCAGCTCCTTCTCTTTCCATACGGACTCCCGATCAGAGGTGCTAAGTACCTCCGGGTTTCGCCAATCCTGTGAGGCCAACGATAAGGGAGTCAGTCCTTTATCACTAGCGACCACCTCTCCCCGAATACTATCATCCGTCATCGTCAAAAAATAGTTTCTGAGGTTGCATACCTCGCGGTTGTGCATGGTTTTGGCACTCAAGAGGCCTCGACCACCACACTTCCGCGGGATATACAATCTCATAACCGACGATCTCGGATGATGCATTCGATGAGAGGTCATCGTCGTGCGGACTCGTCTGTCCAGAGCGTCTAGTTCGGACTGAGTCCATCTTAGCACGCCAAACGTGTACATCAGGTCAGGCATGACCCAGGAGTTAATGGCTCGGATCTTATTAACGCCTGACAAGTAGCTATTAAGCACACTTTTCAGGCGCTCATAAAACTCCTCGCAAACACCCTGTTTCACGTCTGCCACCTTCACACCGATGGTTTGTGACATGCCCAGATACCGGTATGTTTCAGCCTCGGAGAGTGCCCTCAAATGATTGGTGCCGACATCGACACCATCAGAGTGCACGACATGCCCCTTCTCCACATGAACGACCGCACACTTATCGACCCCGAGCTCCATCTTGACGGAACCACTGAAATCATTAGTGATCGTCAGTAGCTCCGCCAATCTGTCAGCCGTGGGGGCGTAAAGCTCAGGTCATCCATGTAGAGGAGATGAGGCAAGCGTGGTCCGCCTCTCCGAAACTGAAAGCCTGTCCCCGAATTCTCCAAGAGTGTACTTAGAGGATTCAGGGCCAAGCAAAACCAAAATATCAATTTGGTCATCCGCGTCCGTCATCCGCTGACCGTCTAAACTCAGGATCGTTCTCCAGCACCCCATACACTGCCCGAGGAAGTGTCGAACTGCACTATCAATTTTGTACAGCTCGAGGACCCTCATGAGCCATGTATGAGGTACCGAATCGAACGCCTTCCTGTAGTCTATCCAGCCAGCGGAGAAGTTCCGACGGTTGCGTTTGACCAGTTGGCCTACGACCGCATCGATGAGGAGCAGCTCCTTGCTACCGCGACTACCGCCCCTACATCCGTTCTGAGCTCCAGAGATCACATTGTTATCAACAATGTGTTGAGTAATCTTGGAGCTCAGAACGGATGTCAAGGTCTTGTAAATTGTACAAAGACAAGTAATGGGGCGGTATTGTGATGGATCCGCGGTAGCATCGCTCTTTGGAGCTAAATGAAGTGACCCCAGTAGTTAAGAAGTTCGGGAGCGTCCCACTCTCGAGGGCGATTTGGAACTGACGGGCGAGAGTAGCGTGACAGCGCGTGAACCCCCTTCAACCAGTAATGGTGCAAACCGTCCGGCCCCGGACTTTTCCAGTTCGGAGCCTTACGGATCGCAGCCACCACATCCTCCTCGGATATGTTGACGGGGTTCATGGGCGCTATGGGCTCGCACGCTCCCTCGACCGCCTCGAACCATCGGCCCTCTTCGTGATCAACAGGCAGCGACCAAAGCCCACGCCAAAAGGCAACTACATCTGCTTTTTCCGGTCGCTGACCTGTCGAAACCACATCGGGACGCTCCAAAGTTCTGTAGAACTTCTTCTGGTCACTCATGAAGAGACGATTCTGTTGGTACCTCTTTACCCTTTCAGAATATCGCCTAATTCGCTTACCCCAAGCAGCGATCTTCTGCTTCAGATCATCGATGCGCTCCACCAGTCTACAGGCAAACTCCGGTGAGTTGTCAAAAACATTCTCACCAGGGAATGCCTCCCTGACAAAGCGCACCACCCTCGGCCTATTGTTGCCTGATCTGAAGCTGGTCAGTTTGCCGATGAGGACCCTGGCCCTTGTGAGACGGCTTTCAATCCGCCTCATCCAGGCTGGTCTAGTTCTAGTCTTGGGACTAGTACTGCCAGCCTGGCGGGAGCCACCAGCTCTTGTTGGCGGCATCCTGACGCCGACAATTTGACAAACTGTCATTGCGGCGCCAAAGAGAATTGAATCCGTATCCCAAAGGTCCATGCTGCTCTCTAAAAATGAGGGCAGCATGTTATTGACGGCCTCAACGACATCCCGAACCTTGATGCTGAGAGGAACTCGGGGCAGCCTTGGCCTCCTTTCGAGAGGCACTTGGCGATATTCCAGGATCGTCTCTTCGAGTGCGCTCCTCACCAAATCCAAATCCAGGGAGACTGTTCCCCAATCGCTTTCCGCACCACCCACATCCGGCAGGTTAGCAATTGGCTCCCTCCGTATTTCCCGTTCAGGGACTGGAGGGAGAACCTGCAAAGGTGGCTCTTCGTCTAGCGGAGGAACAGCCTCGCGTCGCAATTGTTCGAGTTCGGTAGTGCTAAAAAGTTCTGAGCGCTGTATGTACCGAACTCGATCCGCCAGGTTTTGTTCTGTGACGGTCAAATTGGGCTCCAGCCGCAGAAATTCGCGGTACATTGCTGCCCGATAACCCGTCCGCCCAGTTCTTGATCCTGAGGCCCTAAGGTAGGCCCGCATGGCATTTCTATTCATATCAACCGTCCATGCCATGCGGCGCCTAGCTCCACCAGCGGCGGGCACCGACTGCTGGGACTGAGTTGCCCCAGTCCCAACCGATGCCAAGCCATCTGGTGGCTGAGGTGGTCGCGCAGACCGGCCAGGTGGTCGGGCCGGTCTGCGGCGGCTGGGGGACCGCATGCTGCCACGTCCAGCCCCAGCTCCAGTGCGGCACCAACTATAGATAGTAACTTAAATGACATAATCTTCGAAAATATTCCTTAGATTAGTTTTGTTTTCATTACAGTCAAATGCGTTGTCATGGCTTACAAATTATATCGGTGAATATTTTGATATTCCTTTTTATATTTTTCGATGCGTAATTTTTCTTTAAGTAATCTGTTGTTATATTTGAAATTTCTTCAAAACATTTGATTGCATCTAATGAGGGATAACATAGCCAATTTTTGATTCTTTTTCTTTTATGAACCCATGAGGTGACATGTGTTTTGATGCAAATAATTTATTTTTACAGTCAGGACAATATTTATTTATTTTTAAACATTTTTTTAGGAACCAACCACAAACGTAACTTTTTTGGCCAATGCCTATAATTGTTTCAGAACTTTGATCAATCAATTCTTCGTTTAGGACGATGTCTTTTAATTGTTGAGTTTTTTCTGTTTCGTTTCTTTCATTAATTAAAAAATCTATGGATTGCAAAAATGTGCAGACATCTTGTTCACAGTTAGATTTAATGGATTGAGACGAACAAAAAATATTTAATAAAAGGGATTTAAAGGCTCTCTCAAAACCAACCGTGTTTGGGGATACATTTCGTACCCCTAAACTTCTGACACTGCCAAGAAAGTTTTCATCTGGGTGCTGATTAAAATTCCTACAGAGCATTGTATCAAAACCATACTTCTCATGTAAGAGTTTCCACATGGCCTGTATTCCCTCAATAGTAATAATAAAGTTCGTAATTGATGGTACCACTTTCTCAATTTTAGATCCATTTCTTCTTATTTCAATATAATGCATATTTTTAAAAAATTTAAGGCTGTCTTACCAGAGCTTATGATGAGGAGAATTTCGTTTGACACCGGACCTAAATACTTTTCCATTTACCACACCAAATGTATTGCAATTTAAACTATCAAATAAATTGTCGAGCAGCTTAATAATAGGCGTAATTTGTCGACACGCCGGATCCAGTTTCCCTACGGATGTTAAATGTTTTGCTGTTACTGCAACGGAGTGACTGAACAACTGAGTAGCTGTTTTAACTTTCATTTTATTTATCTTCTCTGGGTATACGTGTTCTGTTGTTAATTTCAAGAGATATTTCAGCTCCCCTTGAGATTTGTCAGCTTCATACAGTTGCTGGAAATACTCCCACTTCAAAATCTTCTCTGCATTTTTTTCGAAATCGACATATTTTAAATCTTTATTAATTAAATTATTTCTAATGCCTTTTATTAAGTGAAGCACGTCGTAAAGGGGAATTATTTTAATTTTTTCTACCATGAATATATTATTTCGCCACTGTATTCCTTTTTTCAAATAAATTTCTTTTGTGTCCTTCATTAAACTTTCGATGGCGCCAACATTAACGGTGCTTTGGTCACATACAGTTGCCACCGCCTTCAAACCAGTGCTGTTAACTTGGCGAATAACATCTTTAATGCATTGTTTTAGCTCCAATTTCTTTAGACTTTGGGTTAATTAGTAAGCAATTGGTTGTTTGTAATTTATCTTTATACCCCTTACCATAAAGGTGAAAGAGTGGTCTGCTATTTTGCTTTGGTCTCCGATCGTAGGTAACCCTTTTATCTCATCCACGTTGACATCATATTGTACTTGAGGGGTTATCGACATTTCGTCAAACATTACTTTGCAAAGACGATCGTCCTCATTCATATCTGCAACAGTGTCACTATTTTTTTTTTAAATGAGTGCGTTATTCCCTGGGCCGATTTTAATTTTACTTAGCAGATTTTTTAAGGTTTTCCGTGAAGGTAAAGTAAAACTTTTGTGTAGCAAAGTGTACGCCTTAGGACTCCGTTTATAAAATGATAATGATAATATCTTCTCTTCAAATGTGAAGCGACGACCTTTTGGCCTCTTTTTTGATTCTCGATACTGCATACTTGTAAAAAGCCTAGCTGGCACAGACATATCAGCTGTAACTCTTTGAAAAGCGGCGGTCTTTAACAGTTTTGATGCAGCATCCAGCCTAGATTAAAGGATGTACGTTAAATGTCTTCTTTAACGAATCTGTAAAAACAAAAATTTTTTTTAGTGCAAATAAATAAAGAATTCTAATTCTTCTAGATGAAATATAGAACCAACAGTGATAGCTCAATGGGTAGAACACCGGTTATCGTGCAAACGACTAGGGTTCAAATCCAGGGTCAGGCTAATTGACATAATATATTTATAATTATGTCAAATAGCCTTGAAACTGTTAGTATATATTAATATATGTATTGTTGATATGACAAAATATTTGTATTGTATTAGGCTCTTTTTTGAAATAAAGATAATTTATTTATATTATTTATTTATTATAATTATATGTGTTGTTAGTTTATCACAGTTGTAAAAGGTAAGGAAAAACGTCGTGAGCAAACCCACATGGCTGAGTTGTACTTAGTCATGTGAAAGTGTATTCGTACAATTGAAACAACTTTTGATTTACGGATATTTTAATCGCGTATTATTACATTATTTTTAAAGCCCGACGTTTCGAAAACTTTTCAGTTATCATGGTCACGGGAAGACTGAGGTGTTATTTGTCATTATACAGTACTATAAAATTATTAATACTAACTACCGTCACAAAATTTTAAGTTACATTTGCGTTTAATATTTGCTATGTACAAAAAGAGCTAATGTTATCTGGAGTCTTGCTAGTGTTCTTCCCTCGCTTAGTTGTGCTAATGATCGGGTTCCAAGCAGGTGGTAATTGCCAACCATCATCTCTATTTGTTCCGTACTGGAACAAATTAGTTTATAATTTTCTTTAATAGGTGTGCACAAGACAACAAAACATATTTTACATGCTTTTTAATTCACGTTAGAAATAGATTTATTTCATGTGGCTTATTTTCTCTAACACTACCTCGTTGATGCGGGAAACTGGCAACATTGACGTCTGACGTCTTACAACTACATCCGTTTCCGCAAGTTAGTCTCTCTTTCTCAACACGCCGATGTGAGCACACACGTTCATATAAAAGTTACCAAATAAATTCCGAATCAAGTCTATTTCCCGAACAAAGTGAAAAAGGACTGAACCACATTTATCTATGGACCTATGGGGAATAGTGTAAGCCTGTGCTGTGATTCATCAATAAACTCTCGAGAGTTCGAACGCCACCCCTGCCAGCCACGTGCCTGGTAAGTGTTTAAAGTTTAAATAAGTCACACGCGGCTACATAAATTATTTTGATCCTATCGAACCGGATCCGATTTCATCTTTTGTTTTGTTGTCTTGTGTTGTGCAGTACTACGTACTCAGTAATTTCAAATTCATTTCAATCGTTTGAGTCGCCATCTTTGTTACGCAAAATGGCCGAGAACGATCATGTTTGTGAACAAGACATATTCGAAAGGGACTTGATTCTCGAAGAACTTAGGCGTACATTACAGTTTGCAACTACCGATGAGCAGCAATTTCGTTCGCGAACTATAGACATTTCAGCTCATCAGAGAAAGTTTACGAAAGTCCAGTGTAAAATAGAAAAAATATTGTTTAAACATAAGTGCTTTGATAAAGATGAACAAATAACTATTCGGAATGAATTTAACGATTTGTATTATGGCATCTTAGCTCATCTTAACGACCTTAAGCAAAAGGAGGAACGTGTCCGTCGCTCAAGTCGTATTTTTCTTTCATCGTCTGAGGCTCCTCAGCAGTGTCATCACAGTAAAACTTTGCCTACTTTACCATTGCCCTCGTTTAGTGGCGATCCTACGGATTGGCCATCATACATTGATTTATTTAAGTCGTTAGTGCATAGCAACAGTGCCTACACGGATGCCGAGAAGCTTAGGTACTTAATACTTACTGTAAAGAACGAACCTTTTAATCTTATAAAATCCTTGCCGATTTCCGAAGATAATTACGCCATCGCTTTAGAAATATTAATTTCTCGTTATGAAAATAAGCGAGTCATCGCGTCAAAACATCTCGATCGAATTCTCGACATCGAAAATTGCAGTGATAAATCGGTTCATAGCCTGCGTCGGCTACTTAACGTCTACCAAGAAAATATTAAGGCACTTGAAGCTATGCAGTTTCCCGTGGGCCAATGGAATTTCATACTTTTAAACATTTTACTACGTAAAATTCCAGTTGGTACTAGGAAGTGTTTTGAAAGATCGCTAGTGAAACCATCTTCTATTCCCGATGTAAACACATTGATCACATTTCTTGAAAAAGAAATTTCCGCTGACGAAATCATAAACATTTCCGTTGGTGGGCAGTCCATTTCACAACAAAATACAAAAGTGGGTAGTTCGCTATCAAGCCGCACTATCACGCAGCAGCGATCATTCAATGCATTAGCTGCAAACAATGTCGGCCTTCCTACTCGTCAAACAGACGAAAATCAACGTAGTTACAACGTAATTAAGAAGCAAACTTGTATATGCTGTGAAGCTCAACATTCGTTGACAAAATGTTCGAAGTTTTTAAATCTTACACCTCACGCGAGGTACAATTTAATTCAAAATAAAAGTATTTGTTATAATTGTTTAAATGTAGGTCACAATGTTATCAATTGCAAATCGAGTTATGTGTGTCGCTCGTGTCACAAAAGGCATCACAGTTTAATTCATTTGTCTAATCAAGCCTCGCCGGTAGTCAGTGACTCCGCTGTTATCACCCTCCCCCCTGCCAAGGTAGACCCAGTGCCGCCAACTCAGTCCGAGTCGAATTCTATTCATAATAATTGCGCTTCGAATTCCAATGCTCCTTCTATGCGAACTAGCACGGTGCTACTCTCGACCGCGCTCATCGATGTATGTGTTGGCTCTTCTATACTATCGACCGTTAGGTGTGTTGTGGACTCGGGAAGCCAGGCTTCCTTTATAACTGAGTCGTGCGCGCAAAGGTTAGGTTTAAATCGTAAGAAAATAAACATTCCAGTATATGGTATTGGTGATAGCGAACCAGTTAAACCAAAGGGTGTAATTTCGTGTTTAGTCAAACCCAAGGGTAAACAAAACCCTATAATTCAAGTAGAAGCTTTAATTCTACCAAAGTTGATGTCTCACATGCCGAGCGTACCACTTCCCCAGAAAGGGTGGACACATTTAACCAATTTGACCTTAGCTGACCCCGATTTTCGTACTCCACAACCCGTGGAAATGTTGTTAGGAGCGGATATACTATCCCATGTGTTATTAGGTAATATCGTTTCCGGTTTGCCTGGTTCTCCGATCGCTGTAAACAGTGTATTCGGTTATTTATTATTGGGTAAATTAAACTTAGATCCCGTAGTTTCGACTCCACCCCATGTGTGTTTTAGCTCATTCGACAATGACAATTTGCAAAGGTTCTGGGAGCTGGAGTCCCTTCCTGAGAAACGGAGTTACACTCCTGATGAAGAGTTATGTGAATCCCTTTTTCAAAGGACGCATACTCGCGATGGTATTACCGGCCGCTACGTCGTTTCTCTTCCGTTTAAACCCGATGCTCCGCCCCTCGGCGAGTCGCGGCAGACAGCCCTCGCGAGGCTTCATAAGCTCGAGTATAGGCTCGAACGTAATCCAACCCTCAAACGTGACTACCACGCGTGTATCCAAGAATATTTAGATTTAAACCACATGGAGCCCGTGACTAGTGATGCCGCCCTGGGCGCCCACTATTATATTCCGCACCACTGCGTGGTTAAAGAGTCCAGTGAGACCACACGTACCCGCGTAGTATTTGATGCAGGGTGTAAATCATCCAACGGAGTATCCCTGAATCAAGTGCTACTCACTGGACCCAAGCTTCATCCCGACATTGTGGATATCCTTCTTAAGTTTCGTATTCATCTCATAGGTTTCACATCAGATTGTAAACAAATGTATAGAAATATAGGTATGTGTAAAGATCATCTGGATTACCAACGTATCCTCTGGCGGAGTTCACCTGCGGAACCTGTACAGGATTTTCGTCTTCGTACAGTCACCTTCGGAGTTAGCTCGTCCCCGTTCCTCGCTCTGCGTACTATTCAACAGTTAGCTCATGATGAAAGTCACCGGTTCCCGTTGGCTGCACCTGTACTCTTGGAATCTATATTTGTAGATGACGTGGTCGCGGGGGCCAATTCCGAGTCCGATGCCCTAGCGTTACAGCGTGAGCTTATTGGTATTTGCTCCTCGGCTGGGTTTGAATTAAGAAAGTGGCACAGCAACTCGCCGGCGATACTTGCCGCGGTTGAGTCGTCATCTCCTCATGGTGGGCGGCAGGAAACCGTCTCCGTTGCGCACCTCGAGAAGGATACACACACTAAAGTCCTAGGTTTACATTGGGATCCGCAAACTGATTGTTTTAAGTTTAATGTTCAGGTCAATTCTGAAAAATGCACTAAACGGGCAATCCTTTCTGAAATAGCTAGGATTTACGATCCGCTAGGATTTTTGTCCCCTCTGACCTTATACGCAAAACATTTAATTCAATTGCTATGGGTAGCTAATATTGGTTGGGACGAAACCCCACCTATTGATATTATTAATTCATGGAGACTTTTTATTCAAGAGCTACCGATAATAAAATGTATTTCTTTTCCGCGTCACATTTTAGATAATACTTGTACCGTACAGGTGCATGGATTCGCTGACGCGAGTGAAACCGCGTATGCCGGTTGTGTTTATATTCGCTTAACAAGTAGTGACGGAGAAATTCGTACTTACCTCGTTATAGCTAAAACTCGTGTGGCCCCTTTACGGGTTCGTCTAACAATACCCCGCCTTGAATTAATGGCTGCCTTATTATTATCAAAATTAATAGACAAAGTTATTTCAATCTACGACAATCGGGTCGATATGGATAACGTGTATGCATGGTCTGATGCGTCGATCGTGCTAGCTTGGTTACACCAACCACCTCATACTTGGAAGACCTTCGTCTCCAACCGCACCAGTGATATCTTGTCTGTTGTGCCCGCATCTCGTTGGCGCCATGTCCGTTCTGCTGACAACCCCGCGGACGTGGCCTCGCGCGGTGCACTGCCCCACGCGCTACGCGCACACCCCCTGTGGTATCACGGCCCAGCTTGGTTACAACGACCTTCTCATGCATGGCCGTCTTTCAATGAACAATTTGATACCAATGAAGAGAAGCGTATTGTTTCATCAAACGCGTCTACGACGATTAATACAGATATTGAGATTATACAGCGTTATTCTTCGCTAGGTAAATTAGTACGAATCACCGCTTGGATAATTCGTTTCTACAAAAAATGCAAACATTTGACTAACCACCACTCAGATTATATAACGGTTCCAGAATATAATGAATCCTTGAAAAAACTCGTTCTTTTAGTGCAACAATCGGTTTTTACCGAAGATATAAATAAGATTTCAAAAGGGAATTTGCCTTCTCAATCATTAAGGCGTATTACACCATTTCTTCATAGTGACGGTTTGTTACGAGTCGGTGGTAGGATTCATAAGTCACTCTTATCTTATGATAGTAAACAAAGTCAAAAGTGGCTTCAAGACCGAGGCCCTCCTATTAGTGAAGGCACTGTTGTTATTGTACGCGACGACCACCTGCCGCCGCTGCAGTGGAAGCTGGCTCGCGTGCACGCGCTCCATCCCGGGACTGACAACGTCACCCGTGTGGTTACGCTCAAAATGAACAACAATTTTTTTAAGCGGCCAGTGGTTAAACTGTGTCCGCTACCTATTGAATAGAGTACTTTATACATATTTAAATCATAGTCATAGGTTAGGTTATATTTTCTTTTATTTTGTTAAAAGTTATATACTTTTAAGGTGAGCGGGTTTATGTTCCGTACTGGAACAAATTAGTTTATAATTTTCTTTAATAGGTGTGCACAAGACAACAAAACATATTTTACATGCTTTTTAATTCACGTTAGAAATAGATTTATTTCATGTGGCTTATTTTCTCTAACACTACCTCGTTGATGCGGGAAACTGGCAACATTGACGTCTGACGTCTTACAACTACATCCGTTTCCGCAAGTTAGTCTCTCTTTCTCAACACGCCGATGTGAGCACACACGTTCATATAAAAGTTACCAAATAAATTCCGAATCAAGTCTATTTCCCGAACAAAGTGAAAAAGGACTGAACCACATTTATCTATGGACCTATGGTGAAAAGTGTAAGCCTGTGCTGTGATTCATCAATAAACTCTCGAGAGTTCGAACGCCACCCCTGCCAGCCACGTGCCTGGTAAGTGTTTAAAGTTTAAATAAGTCACACGCGGCTACACTATTGAAGTTTGGATGTTTCTTTATTTCAATAGACTCGCGTATCATTCTAGGTATCAATCGATTCTCTTTTGCTAGAATTGTAGGTTTGTCAAAACGCATGTGTAAATCAAAAGTTGTTTCAATTATAATGTGCAATCGTGAAAATCTTAGAAAATACTATGTATTCGTACAAAACGGCGATAGGCCTGCCCCCTATCACGTGAGTACACTGTCTGTACCACTTTGAATTGGTGGACTAGTCCAGCCGTGAGTGTCCACGTTTCCGCACCATACGTTAACGTCAATATACTGCAGTGTAAACCAACATGCATACTCAACGCAAGCGTCTGCAAATTAAGTTGTTGTTAATTTTGTCTCGTATTAAGTTAACTTAAATAATGTCCTAACTTACTTCATATATTTAAAAGATGCACAAAGGCTGGGTAATTGCTTGCGATTGTAAAGAGCTTCTTTGTCTCGCGAAATGCGTTCTGCGGCGTAGAAAATTAATATGAAAATACGTATCATCTAATTTGAATCAATAGAGTTTGTTACAGGATAGAATGAGAAAGAAAAGCTTTGTAATTTATTATTTACTAGCTTTTTGCCAGCGACTACGTCCGCGTGGACTCGATTTTTTTGAATCCGGCTTACATCCAAAATACTAAAACACTATGTTAATTTCTGTTTTTTTTTTTGTAATTATATTCCCGCGGGCATTGTAATAGATATAAAGAACATTGAAGCTTTTTAAGTGATTATCGGGCGATGCAGTTAGAGACCCATTTGACTACCTTTTCCCCGTTCAACTTCTAAAAGTGGATAAAGCCTTACTATCTCTGAAGCTGTGGCTACCCTTTTTTGGGATTTATAGCCGTTAGTCTATACTCATGAATGATTGCTAGATGAATTTCATATATTCCTTTTTATGGTAGTTATATCAGTCAATCGCATCAAGTTTCAAATTTCTTGTTACAGAAATGTCAATAATCTGTATACTATATTTCAATCCCTTAGGGGGTGAGTTCCAAAAAACCTTTTTAATTGTTCATAAGAATCATGAAACAAACCATTTTGTACCAAGTTTCTATATTCAAAAATGAGAATATCTTTAGTATGAACGGATGGGTGGCAGTTTGGCGCTGCGATGGTGGCCCGGTACTGCCCCCTACACTGACCGTGGGTGATGTGTGAGAGATTGCAGCCAATCACACATAGAGTACGGTCCTAAATTAAAATTGAAATATGTGCTATTTTTCACTTAATTTGCATTCTGAGGCTTAAACGAAATATTAATTTATACCAAAGTATAGCATAATATACCTATAGGAATATTAGTTAAAAATAGTTAAAAAATAATAGTTATAAACATATTCTCCTACCAAATGAATACGTAAAACTCATACAATATACTTATAAATAAAGAATAAATAAAGGAAAGAAAAATTTTGACACAGGCGGGATTCGAACCCGCGACCTCGGGTATACGCCCCCGTCGCTCTTGCCAATTGAGCTACCGTGTCAATGGCTGCCAGCGCGAAATTCTTCTATCCTTTATTTCTTTTACACGTTTTAGTAGTGTTTGCGTTTCCTACCTCCGAATTTTTTACTAATTCGGTTCGAATCCCGGATTCGTCGAAATTTTTCTTTCCTTTATTTATTCTTTATTTATAAGTAATAATACCCAATGAGGTTTTCATGAACAAAAAGATTTAAATCATACAATATACTTTCAATTATCTTTATTCATACATATTCGCATAGTTGAATGTGAAAGAGACGCCTATTATTCTAAACTAACCTAAAAGAAAAAACAAAATCGCGAAAAGTTTTGATCCCTGAGATTCGAACCTGGGTCTTCCGTTCGATTAGTATTAACTAAACGGTATACCGCAACGCTCGTTCGATGAAAATATGAATCCTTTTAATATGGGGAGCCTTATAAAGTTATGTTTTTTGATGCTCCTGTGGGAACTCTTGCGAAATCCGGAACAAATGATATCCTATATGTTGACCAGGTGTATAAGCTACATCCATAACAAATTTGAGCAAGATCTGTCTGGTAGAATTAACGTGATGACCGGCCATACAGATAGAAAGACAGACAGACCGACAGACATTCTTTTCAAAAAGCGCAAATTTGGCTTCAGTACCGAAAATTAAACATATTTCACCGGTTTTTAATTATTATTTTTTTCAATGTACAGTTTTGACCTCGGTACACTCCTTTTTTAGTATAGATGAAGTCTGAGATTGTTCGTTATAAAAAGGATACATACATACATACGGGAAGTATGGTAAAAATAAAGAGAGTTCAGTGAAAAAGGATGCACTTGTAAATTATACTTACGCCTGCCAGCCATTATTCGTGTGGTCATTAATTAATTTATATTCTTACAAGATTACCTTGAATTTTACATTGTTCCATAAAACTGTTCACACGGTTGGACTGTGGGATTGAAGTCTCTAACTCTAAAAATAACAACATGTAATATGAAGTAGAATATTATTTTACTTACTCATACTCACGCCCATTATTCCCATTCGGGTAGGCAGAGACTATCGATCGCCACTTAGTACGATCTTGACAAACCTCTCTTGCTTCCCTACATTCATTATTCTTCTCATACATGCTCTTTTATTCTTCTCACTTTGGACCCCCGCCTTAAAAGAACGTTTTCTATCTGGTCAAAAAACGTTTTACGAGGCCGTTCTCTACTAACAATTCCATCCACATTGGCTCTATATATCTCTTTCGCAACTTTATTTTCATCCATCCTCTCTATGTGCCCAAACCACCTCAACATTCCTTTTTCTATCTTGCATATTACGTCATCTTTCAAACCTACTCGTTCACGGATCACAGTATTTCTCACTCTGTCACACAGCCTTACATTACATATACTTAATGAGGGATCTCATTTCCACTGCATTAACTCTACCATGCCCATGCCCAAAATTCACCACCATACATAAGCGTGGAAACCAGAATAGCATTATGCACAGCCATTCGAGCCTTTTCTGACAACGACTGGCTCAACATCAGACTGTAACTTTTACTAATGTTTAAATGAATAATATCCTTTGCGGTAGCTAAACTAATAAATTAATTTCTAAATACTATTATACTTGAGATCATATCATTAACTTAACATATAGCTATAGTATTCTAAATGCATGCAGCTGGCACTAGCAAAAAACACTACCCACAGCGGGAACCGAACATCCAACAAAAGAAAATAGAATTATTATGTGCTGTGAAATTGGCAGAATATTGACATCCCTAAAAATAAGGTGTTAAGATTTTTTTTAGGTTTTTAAATATTTCTATCAAGATAAACAGCATATCTCTCTAAGAGCCACACCATGAGTAAAATATAATAACTATAATAGTACATGATTTAATCAATTTATGTATGGTATCAAATGTTTTACCAGAATCGAAGCAAGTGGCAATGAATAGTGTATGTTAAAATGTCGTGATATTAGTTTTCAGACCCCTATTTTAGAACCTCTGGACAAGAAATACAAGATAACAGCATATCTTTCTAAGAGCCACACCATGAGTATAATAGTACATGAATTAATCAATTTATGTATGTATCAAATGTTTTACCAGGATCGAAGCAAGTGGCAATAAATAGTGTATGTTACAACCCATATTTCACCATCTTTTGCCCACGCAAATTCCAAAAGTGGCTGAGGAATTTCTAATTCCTAAGCTCTGGCTACCCCTTTTAGGGATTTATAGCTGTGAGTATGTGTATGTATGTACAATGTCGTGATATTAGTTTTCAGACCTCTATTTTAGAACAATAAATTTATATTAATTAAAATCCAAAATTTCAATTATGTACGTAATTAAGTTCCAAAGTAAGCGACTTAGACTAGGCACGACTTTTTCTAGATTTACCTTTTAGATATAAACTTCAGCTCTGTCAAAACTTGGCTAACATAGCTCTAGCTACCCACTTTTTTAATAAGGCATGTATTGATTTGCTATCAATCAAATATCATACAATCAAATCAATCCGAAAACTAACAAAAGATAATATAAGAAAACTGATCAAGGATTTTCTTTTTGAGCCGAACTCTCGAGCTATTAAATACGTTCAATTAATCATTTGGCCCATTCATTCGCTCAATACGTGTCGAGGTGATTGAATGAGGGGAGTTTTTCTTAATTCGAACCGTTATTACTTACTGCAAGCCTTATTTTGATGATCTATCTAAAAAGTGCGATATCTTATAAAATAATGTGAAAAAAAAATTACAAATATTTACTGCTTTCATTTTAAAATCCTTTCTAATAAGGATGGTAATTTCAGTAGAATACGAACGAATAAGTTATTTGTGGTTTTTTGGGCAATGTGGTTGAAGAATTCTCTCCAACGATACTTCATTTCTACCATCTTGTCCCTTTGACTTCCAAATATGGCTGAGGAGTTTCCATTTCTGAAGCTCTGGCTACCCCTTTATGGGATTACTGCCGTAAGTGTAGGTATGTGTGTTTATCTGTATTTATCCTCAACGTAAAAAATTATGATTAACTAACCACACTATGACTTTAAGAAAGACCAATTGGTGTACAGCTGACGATAAGCGGTGATCTACCCACAAACTATAGCGGATTAATCAACAAAAACATTATAAAAACATCTTTGTAAAAGAAATAGCTATCAAAGTATCGCGAAAAGTATTGTCGGTGATAATTTTCCAACTCCATCGCCCAAAAACCACTTAATCCACACTACATGGCATATTTATTATTAATATTTATTAGCCATTTATGTCCCACTGCTGGGCAAAGGCCTCCCTCCCCTACTTCCACTCCAGACGGTCTTGAGCGGTCTCCCACCATTTCTTGTCCCAGAGACCTAACTCGTCACTCCATCTTTTCCTTGGTCGGCCACGCTTTCTCTTTACACCGGGGGTCAATTGCGTGGCTCTTTACTACATGGCATGGTGAAGAAAAATATTGTGCAGAAAACCCCATGCCAGAGTTGTGACAGTGTATTCGTAATGAACGGTGGTAGGCCTTTTTATATCACGTGAGTACACTGTCCAATCAAAACTTTAGTACTCTGTACACCAGGTGACAATGTCACTCGATATTCAGAAGTCCGAGTTAAGTACCTCTGCTAACCCCTTTGGGAATGATCGGCGTGAACGCTTGAGTTTTAGTTGAGAATGTTTTTTGGTGCCTATAAAATATCTCTGCCTACACTGATGGGAATTAACGGCGTAAGTATAAGTAAGTTATAAGTTTATAAGTGTAAAGACGAAATAAAATATGAATAAGAATAAGACCCGCTCCATAGACACACAAATTCAGGAACCGCTAAAGTCTAAATTGATGTATCATTGCTGCTCTTGAGGTAGAGTTGACCAAGCTATATCGTACATTTAGTAACAAAAGATCCTATTTGTCGAGAGAAATACTTTTCTTAATGCATTTTCTGAATCGCCGTCTTATCGAGGAAACGTGCGGGCTAGATTAAACATTGTAGGCTATTGTATGGAACGTGAAAGACCTTGAAGATTAAATATATTTTCCAGTAACGAAGAAGAAATTTTATAGTTTTTGTCTTGTTTTAGATGTAATAAAGATAAGATAATAGTTTTTATAGGCGGTTTTGAATGGTTCAAATATTTTTACCTGGCTTTATAGAAAGGTAAATAGTTATATTATAGTATAGTTAAATTTCGACAAGGCTCAAAAATATTTATATTGTATAATAAAATTAAAATGAATTTCCATTAGTTTTGGTGTTCATATATGGTTTTAAATGTAAACTAACCCTGTGTATTAATTTTTAATTTTGTTTTTCTCTCTACAACTCCCTCATTTTGATTTCCGTGCGATGTTTTGTATGCTGGCAATAACGATGAATGAGCCATAATAACCATAAGATGATTTTATTTTAAATCACTCTCAAAACACGAACAATAAAATAATTCTAAAGTGTATAAGGTTTTGGTATAGGCCTGCCCCCTACCGCGTGAGTACATTGTCCAAGCAGAATGTGGGTACACTGAACACCAGGTAACAATGTCACGTGATGTTTAGAAGTATTAGTACCTCTGCCAAGCCGTTCGGACGTAACACACGGTGTGACCGTTTGAGTTTCAGTTTTGGTATGGATCCACAAATCTCAATTGAACGCAACGGCCTATCATGCGCTATTGCTCGTGAAACTTTTATTTTTTTCTCGCATTCAGTCGACCCATCAATTTTAAAGATATTTCAACTTTAGTGAAATCAAAAACTAAAACTACTGTTGTACCTATTATGTAATATACTGTTTGTGTGTTGTTTTGTATGCAATGAAGTGTTTAAATAAATAAAATAAGAATCATATAAATCATGTTGTTTACAAATGAATGCGAAAAAGAATCCCAATTTCTGAAAAGCATCGTAAAAATGATGTATAGCTCGTTTGTTACCTCTGAAATTTCACTTGAGGTTTGCTGCAAGTTTCATAATGGGTACTTAATGTAGCAGGCGTTTCAATATCACAAAGAGGACATATTGTGTTAGAATAAATGATTAAAATTGAGCCTATGTTTTTAGAAGGTTTGTCGGAACAATCAAATACTTCATTATAACGGCTTTTTAGACTTTTTTCAGAATGGTAAAATATAATGTCTAAATTCATAGAATTATCCAAGCATGTCTTGATAACATAAATACTGGTTTGTTTTTATATATTTTGCACCCAGCCAACAAACTTTGCTAAATTTTAAAAAATATTTCAGGCTTACATCACCTGATTATTTATATACCGAACATAAAATAGAAGAGTTTTATTCAAGAATAATTAAAAATACTTACATAGACAATTCACAACCTAAATTAAAATATAAAACTAAATAAATACCTACTAAAGATGGAAAATTTCATGAAATTCATCGCTCTCGCAGAACGGTATCGTTTCCTCTTTGAATGGCTATGCTAATTCGTTGGCCGAGGTAGCTGCCAGCCCTAGGATCACCACTGACTTCCACTAGGCGGGCTGAGAGATCTTCTAAGAAAACCCGCGTTGCCCCATGTACCGAGAGTTTCAACGGCGAATGGAATAAAATGATAATCATTCAATAATCTAGAATATTTTCGACGTTTGAAACTCTCGGCATTGGCTGCAGCAGCACCTGTTCGCGATGCCGACCCTGATAAATGGCAAGGCGCTAGGGTATCAACACACGTTGCATCCCATATTAACGCCCTGCCATTCCTCCAAGGCAACAAAGTCATACCGTCCGGTCTCTTGCCATGATTATTCTAAAATTAAGATAGGAAATATTAGCTTTGGAGGGCAAGATAACCCGTCGTCGGTCCCGGTTACTAATATAGTTATTGTTCTTAGTCGATCAACTCGCACTTGGTCACGACGAGCGGTGGACTCGTGTCACTATACAATATGATGTCACAAAAATATCTTCATACGAGAATAATTCATAAGATAATCAACATTAATAAACCTTATTACAAGAGTTATTGCATATTTTTGAATAATAATTTATTATCTCAATAACTCCTATACCTGAAACGTGACGGTGTGTCCATATTTAGAAGGAGCCAATCCCATAGGAGAAAGACTTGTTGTTATGTTCTTAGCAAATTTAATTTAAAAAACTTAATTTATTCAAAAACCTTATATAATAAATAAATTATATTCTTCACCATTTACAAATTAGGTCGTAATATTAGAATTCTGTTCTATAATTCAACGAGTATTTCAAGTTTTTATGACGAAAGTATACAAAAGTGAAACCATTATCTGGAAAATATATGTTTACTTATGATTTCTCGGCAATTTTGTAAGATATTAAATCATTATGCCTTTGTCGAAAAGAGGCACTTGTAGCTGAGCTTTTATCTTTACAACTTTTAATGTGCTGTTAAATAAGATTTATACCACAATTTCAGAAGCTAAGGTGGTATACATTTATTTCTTTTTCAACACATATAATGTGATTTTAATTTTATAGTATTCAACCATGACAGCCCAGTGGGAGAACCATGGCTTCCTTCAAAGGAGACACAAGTTCAAATCCTGAGTCGGGTCAGGCCAAACACTAATGTTTTATGTTTAAACACTTAGTTATGTGACAGTGTATCCGTACAAAACTGTGGTAGGTCTGCCCCCTATCACGCGAGTAAACTGTCCAAGCAAAACGTGGTAAGGGTACCTACTGTGAACAACTGATCACGTGATGTTCAGAAGTATTAGTACCTGTGCCAACCCCTTCGGGAATTACGGCGTGAACGTTTGAGTTTAAAAAAATTATGAAATTGTTTTATAAAGTAGTACAATTGGCGGTCTTAGCACTGAAATCGATCTCTTCCAGACAGTTTTTGGATGGTTAGGTCAATAACATTGAGGTCAGTCAGGTAGATGCAATAAACCTAGGTTCAATAAATAATTTATGTTTGTGGTAGACCCAATTGTAGCAAAATTTGAAGAAGTCGTATCAAAGAAACTTGAAACTAGAACTTGGTAAGTTACATCAGAAGTTACTATATAATTTTACTAAAGGATTTGAACCCTCGTCGTCTGCGCGATAAGCAGTGTTCTTCCCACAGAGCTATCACGGTTGCCACTGATAAAAGTATGGTTGGTTTCTCCCTCCTGGCACCTTTATGGCTCTAGCTATTTTATGAGCAAACGTGCTGGAAAAACGTGTATAATCAATAAATACGACTGTTAATAAACATACATCGTAAGGAACCCCACATGGCTGAGTTGTACTTAGTCATGTGACAGTGCATTCGTTCATAACGGCGATAGGCCTGCCCCCAATCACGTGAGTACACTGTCGAAGCAAAACGTGGGTACTCTGAACACCAGACAACAATGTCACGTGATGTTCAGAAGTATTATTACCTCTGCCAACCCCTTCGGGGATATTCGGCGCTAACGTTTATGTTATGTTAATAAAGATACGTACGCATGTATGAGAAAATTAATGACAGTAAATGAATCTCGAGAGGTAATGACAAAGTCACAATCGACTAGTACATACATACAGACACATATTATAACGTCCTAAATCCCAAAAAGGGGTAGCTAGAGATTCAGAGCTAGAACCTTCTCAGCCACATTTGGAAGTTGATTTATGAAGATCTGCCTAACCCTAGACGATCCACCTCCCACTATTAGATCAAGTAGAGAATGTGCTCAAAAAACAAGGCGTTCGTAGTATAAAGAATGTATGAATAACAATACCTAGGTATGAGAAGATCGAGAAGTTTGCCAGCATCGTACGAAGTGATAGTATCTGCCTACCCCGTTGGAAACTACATACGTGTACATAAGACTGCATTCCAAAAGTATATATCCGATGTGTGCAGTGGGAACACCTTTAAGCGCAAGCTTAAAGGTTACTTACTCACTCAACAGAACATACGTCCTTAAATACCCTGACCCTAATCCTACATATCCCAATTTATATCGTGTATACGCTTTATATATGCATACTTTATTGTTTATGAATTCTAAATATATCATTATATACATGCATTTTACACTTTTAATAGGATATAATTATATGTATTCATGTATACATATGTGTATTTATGTATATGTTTTCATTAAAGAGTGTACCTATGCAATTATTATATTTATTTATTTTTATCTTTTATTTATTATCAGTATTTTTCTTTATTTGTTTATTATGTGTTTTTTTTTTGATCGACTTTTTTGTATTTCGTTTTTAATTAACCATTATTTCGTTGTCAATCATTTTATGTATCATGAAATGTATGCTATATGTGTCACTCCAAATGGGTCCTGACTGAAAATCAGTGTTGTGTGTAAAACGCACAAAAATAAGCTGAGGCAGGACCTATTCACATTTGTTTCATTTATTTTATTTTATTTTGTATCACTTTTTATGTCTCTTTTATAATTTTAATGTATGTGTAATGTGTTGTTGTTAATATTTCAAATGTGAATAAACGTCTCTTCTTCTTCTTCTTCTATATCATTTCCTATTTTAAAAGCTTGTTTATGCTAATTTGTTGATGGGGTTGGAGACCCATTAACAACGATATTTTATCAATTGTATTGTTGATAACAAAAATAAAGCTTCGATGGCTATCTCTGATGGCCCTTAGTCGCCTTGCAAGACATCCGCGACAAAAAAATATTTCCTAAACCACTATTTAGTCAGATTAATACTTCTCGTTAAATACACTGCGATAGCTCAGTGGGTAGAACACCGCTTATTGACGATTAGTTTAACAATTAGGATTGAAGATGCAAACAAAATTTCATCTCATAGCACACTGGACCAAATTGAGAGTGGGCTCAAAAAGCCAGGCGTCCGAATATGAAGAATGAAAGAGCATGTATGAAAAAAATATGGATGTAAATGAAGGACTAGAGTGGTTTGTCAGGATCGTACGAAGTGGCGATCGATAGTATCTGCCTACCCCAATGAGAACTTATGACGTGAGTATGGTTACATACTGTATATCCGAAACTTTTAAACCCGAATATTATTTTACCGAAAACTAATCGCTTTTTTTTTAATTGCCATAATATTGTTTCATCGAAATTTCATATACCATATTCTTACATTCCAGATTATCGTTTGGTTTTTGTTTTTGTTTACTATCATTTTGATTAACCACTAGAACGGATTTCCGAAGAATCGAAAACCAGATATACCTTAATTCCGCAATATTGCTTTTCCGAATAATCACTATTCCAAAAAATCATTTTCCATATATTTGAAATACAGATGTACTGAATGATACCTACTGCTATGAATAATGTTGCAGGCATATTTTAAGTAAGTAGTATACCCCGTTTAGTAGTATACAGTATATTAGTAGCATCAGACATTTAGGTGCTCGCTCCGCTGCGCTACGCTCGCTCGTTTTATACATAATCTAACCTAACCTAACCTAACTGAATGTAACCTAACTTTTCTTTGCCCCCAAGCAGGGGGGCTCTGCCCCCCTGCACCCCCCCTACATGCAACCAAGCATGCAAACAAGCAAGCAAGTATACATACAAACAGGCATGCATCCGCGTTCTATTGATAAATTTTTTCTAACATAAAAAATATCTGGTTAAAGAGATTTACTATATGTAAGACTATAGATAAAGTAACTTCGGTCTTTTAAACCTTTGGAATAACGAGATTATAGTAAAAGATATAGTTGGTAAAAGCAAAAAATTCATTTTAATAATCTGGTTTTAGTTTTTCGGGAAGTGATACTTCTAGAAAATGTATTTATGTACTAATGAAGTTGTGGAAAATAAAGCATCTGTGATACGTAAATTATGTGAACAGTTTTCTGAATAGTGAATTTCGGATTTGAGATATCCGAATTTTCGAAATGTTACCCGTGAGTATATGTATGTTATCTTATACTATAATTAACATCCTATAGAATTATAAACGTGCGCACTAAGTTACACACAAAAATATAAAAAAAAAATTGTAAGAGAGTAGAAATATAATATGAAAAGGATGTTATAACAATCAATTACTTCAAATTTTAGGTAATTTTGGACCCCCTATATTTTTGTTCTGGATAAGACTAGAATCATAAAACTTTAGTCACCAACCAGGTATTGCATAAATAAATAACATACATACATATACTCACGCCATTAGTTCCCATTGGGGTAGGCAGAGAGTATTGATCGCCACTTCGTACGATCCTGACAAACCTCTCTAGCTTCGTTTACATCCATCAATCTTTTCATACATGCTCTTTTATTCTTTAAATAAATAAATAGATCGCAAAAAATCACACTAAAATATTTTTTAATATATATTAAACACTACTAATTATTAATTGTAAAAGATTGTGTCTACTTGCGATGGCCAAGGCAAGGCATTCATTGCACTGACCACAGGCACTGACTTTGCTGTGTATACTACTACCTCGAATAGATGGCGCTGATAGTAAAATTTCTACATCGCGGTATGATTTCTTTCATGATCCACTATATAAACTTTTTGATACTGTTCCATATTACTTACACATTACATGTTATTTTTGCAGAGTCTGTTGTTATCTTAGGAGCAGACTCCAATTATTCTCTAATATAGTTATGTACCAAAACGGTTTGCGTTGGTCTATCGATAGATAATCTGGAATAACAATCTTTATTGTAACAGTGTCATCGTATATAGCTCTGCTGGACATGCTGCGAATACTAGGGATACAACCATCACGACAGCATCAATATTGGAAATTAGATTAGGTGATTGTATTGAACCACGCTGATACTATCGCGATTTATCGTGACCTTGTAAATACTGTGTTGAAAATACAGGACTTTCAACGTTAATTTTAATTACATTACTTTAAAACATGTGGGAGTCATGTTAGAGCGCACACTACTGCGGACTCAAAACGCACATAGCAGCGTCTCACTCATATTCCTACATCGCGGAGTGTAAATGTTTTTCGAGTTAAGCATAGATACAAATTATAAGTTGGTACACAGCAGGGTGTACTGGCCAGTATATCTTTGCTGTTTCCACAAACATTATTTCTATATTAATAAAATAATAAAATGTATGTAATGACTAATTTCAATAAAATATTTGCTTAAAAAATTGGAAAACTATGGCATTCGCGGTGTCCAGCTTGAGTTACTAAAGGACTATTTGACCAGCAGAACACAGTCAGTGAAACTAGGTGAAACGGTTAGTGACACCTATCACGTTACTTACGGTGTTCCACAAGGAAGTGTGTTGGGTCCTACTCTTTTTCTAGTGTACATAAATGATCTATGTAATTTAAAGTTGGATCAGGGACGACTTTTTACTTTTGCAGATGATACTGCATTAGTTTTTTGGGGCGATAATTGGCAAACTGTTAGTAAATATGCGCAGGCAGGGTTTAATAAAGTTCGTCATTGGATGTCAGACAATTTGCTAAGTCTTAATTGTAGCAAAACCAATTATCTCACTTTCAGTATGAGAAAAAACGGCCAGCCTGCAACTGATATCGATATAATAGCTCATAAAAATAATTGTAGATCCAATGATAGGGATACCTGTGAGTGTGAAAGATTGGAAAGATGTTCTACTGTAAAATATTTAGGTGTAATCATCGATCAGCATCTTACTTTTAGGCCACACATACAACTCCTTACTGCTAGAGTTCGTAAACTAATCGCTGTTTCCAACAATCTAAAACATGTTATCGATAAAACTACTTTTAAGATGGTTTACTTTGCTCTTTGTGAATCAATATTGTCGTATTGCATTGATAGTTGGGGAGGAAGCGCTAAAACTGTACTTTTGCCTTTAGAAAGGGCACAGAGAGCCGTTCTGAAAGTTGGTCTTAATTTACCCTATCTTTACCCTACTAGTGAGCTATATAAATCTGCAGATGTACTTTCTGTCAGACAAATATACATTTTGCGAATTATCAGTCAAATGCACAGAAGTAGTTGTAGTACCAGAATATCGGTGAACGAAAAGAGGCGCAGAAATGTAAACAACATCTTTAAAATGCCAAAACTCAAGACTGAATTTTCAGGGAGATTTTATATATTTTTAGCTAAATATGTTTGTTTATGAAAATGGTAATAAGTGTCTCACAGTCTTCCTAGACCTCAAGAAAGCTTTTGACACCGTATGTATTCCCCTACTTATCCGTCGTCTCGAAAGTTACGGAATAAGAGGTTTACCACTTACCTTATTAACTAGTTATCTTGAAAATCGAACTCAAGAAGTAAAAATAGAAATATATATCAGTACAAGAGAAAATATAAACTATGGCGTGCCCCAGGGGAGCGTCCTTGGTCCAACACTTTTTCTTATTTATATAAACGAATTGTGTAATTTGCAGAATGTCGGGGGGAGGATCCTTTCCTATGCAGACGATACTGCTATTGTTTTTTCAGCTAAATCGTGGGAAGATCTAAAAACAGTGGCAGAAACCGGCCTGAGTAAAGTAGCAAACTGGCTAAACAGTAATTTACTGACTTTAAATGTCAACAAAACCAATTATATGTGTTTTACACCTAACTCTAACTCCCAACGAAACGAAAACTTCTCTATCAGAATTCATAGCTATTGTTCCGACATGTCAAACTGCAGCTGCAGTCATATTCAAAAATGTACCTCTATTAAATATCTAGGCATTATAATTGATCAAAGATTGAGCTGGCACCCTCATCTTGAATTAGTCATGACTAGACTAAGAAAACTCACATGGATATTTAAAAATCTTAGGTATATCATGTCACCAACTCTTTTAAACAAAGTTTACATTGCCCTTGCACAGTCAATAACCATTTACTGTATCCCAATCTGGGGAGGTGCGTCTAAAACTCACTTTCTTCACTTAGAACGTGCACAGAGATCGCTTTTAAAGGTTATGTATTTCAAACCTTATCATTTCCCTACAGAAAATCTCTATAAAACATGTAACCTCCTGTCAGTGCGCAAACTTTATATATGTGAACTTAATACTTAATTTTCATAAATCTTTAAAATTCGATGAGACCTTGCATAACAAAAGAAGGGCTGATCTGGTTATCCCTCAAACTACAGTTCGTACCACTTTTGCCCAGCGCCAAATACACTGTCAAGCCCCTTATATATATATAATAAGTTAAATTCTGTCCTTCAAATATATCATATTAAATTATATAAATGTAAACTCACCTTAATTAAATGGCTTGAAACGCTGTCCTACGATAAGACTGAGGAAATACTAACAAGATTAAAATAAAATCCAAACTTAATAATAGACAATCTTTTAAAATCTTATCATATTTTATTTTCATATTTAATTTATTATTATTATTTTATAATATTTTATTTTAATATTTTATTATTATTTTTTCACATTTACACACACACACCCACACCCACACCCACACTCACACACACACACACACACATCAATCAGTATTGAATCTGTCAGCTCATATCAAAACCTATTTTTATAAGTTTATATTTAGTTTAGTTTAACTAAACCTGAGAATATTTTGCTTGAGTATAGATATAAGTTAGATAAGTAAGGAAAGAAGCGGGTCATTCCCAACACAAGTATTTTTTTTTAATTACTTCCTGGGAAGACTCCGGTGATGTTTCAATTGTTATTTTGTGCAAATATTTTTTTTTTATTTATTTATTATAACAAAATAAATAAATTATTAAATATTAAAGACTTAAATTTGTACAAATTAAAAATACACATTGTAAACTGCCTAAAACAGTTATCGTATGATGATACTGAACAGTTTTTAACTGTCCAAAAATAAAATGAATTCAATCTATATTTCTGTCTCTCACTCACACACACACATACACACACACACATACCTACACACACACATAAACACTTACACATACATACATAGTAGTAATTTAATTTTAATTTTCTACCTGTTATAATAGTTTTGATTTAAAATCTGTATGTCAATCATGTTAGGTCACCTGCAATACAGGATTTTACCTAGTGTGGGGACCGTTGATTCTCGTTGATGTAAATTTTGATTAAAATAAATGATTTTGATTTTGATTGATTTGATTTGAATTTTAAAAGCTTGGTAGAAAAAAATGTGTATGGAACAATTATTTAAATAATTTTATTTAATTTAAAACAAACAAATGATTATGATTATGAAACTATTAACCCTTGTCAGCACTATCTAAACTATCGATTGATAATTATGAGCAATATTTATTTTATTTTATACAAGTTTTATTTTATTCATATCCATTTGCTACTGAGGGTTCAACACCCGGATAGGGCTTACACCAATTTATCTTTTATAAAGTCTCCACCCACATGGTTCAGTTGTTAGTAAGTAATTCTACAGCCACTTTTGGAACCTAATTGGGGAAATTGGAGAATTGATAGCAAAGACAAAACTTCGTTGGTGATCCCTGGCAAGAAATACTTATGTTAACCGCTGTTCAGATAAATACTTCTCGTTTAATAACCCTTTATTTCAGAATTTAAAAAAAATATGCCTTATTCATATCATAACCAAAGGAACATTTGACATACATGAAGGTCATCTTAAAACATAAAAAATAAACAATAAAAAACTAAATTTAAATATACTTGCATCCCTTTATTTTTATTAACTTCTACTAAACCACCATTAAAAAGTGGTTAAAGTATTTTTTTTACAAATTCGGAAGGCCACCTGTCTATCTTTTCAGATAAAATGCAAATGTTGAGAACGCCTAACTATCACATAATTTGAATGTTTTTGTTCATGAAAACCTCATGTGGGGATTTTATTACGGTGGCGTATACACCGGTGTGAAGTTAGCGGCCGATTTCAGCGGCCGATTATAACCCGACCAAATTAGGAAGTTTTTTTTAAATTAACATAAAAATGGTAATAAACGTTCTAAAATCAATGTTTTTGAAATATTAAACTAAATCTGAGGCTTTCAGTCACCAGGAAAAGGCTTTTCCGCAAGAAAAAAGACGTAACGGCGGATTCCAATGTAATTATTAAAAAAACAACTTGCTCCAATAACCACTTCACGAGTCTCAACTAGATGCAATAACATTTTAAAACTAGGTTTATTTGATGGCCTATCATATAGGCTTTTTAGAAAAGCTATGCTGATCAATTGTATTGCCGATCTTCATATAGCCAAAGAGCTATGAACGCAGTAGAGCGGAAATTTGACCCAATTTCTTCTATCAACAATATTCGATCGCCTCTCACAACTAAACGAGTCCCGGTAACACTTTGACACTAGGTTCATTGGATAGCCTAGACTATAGGCTTTAGAGAAAAACTATACTCATTAATAGTATTGCCGTCCTTCATACGGCCAGAGAGGCATGAATGCAGTGAGGCGAAGATTTGTTGAATTTCTTCTATCAACAATATTCGATCGCCTCTCACAACTAAACGAGTCCCGGTAACACTTTGACACAAGGTTCATTGGATAGCCTAGACTAAAGGCTTAACAGAAAGACAATGCTTGTCAATAGTATTGCCGTCCTTCATACAGCCAGAGAGGCATGAATACAGTGAGGCGAAGATTTGTTGATATTTTTCTATCAACAATATTCGATCGCCTCTCACAACTAAACGAGTCCCGGTAACACTTTGACACTAGGTTCATTGGATAGTCTAGACTATAGGCTTTAGAGAAAAACTATACTCATTAATATTATTGCTGTCCTTCATATAGCCAGAGAGGCATGAATGCAGTGAGGCGAAGATTATTTGAATTTCTTCTATCAACAATATTCGATCGCCTCTCACAACTAAACGAGTCCCGGTAACACTTTGACACTAGGTTCATTGGATAGCCTAGACTATAGGCTTTAGAGAAAAACTATACTCATTAATAGTATTGCCGTCCTTCATATAGCCAGAGAGGCATGAATGCAGTGAGGCGAAGATTTGTTGAATTTCTTCTATCAACAATATTCGATCGCCTCTCACAACTAAACGAGTCCCGGTAACACTTTGACACTAGGTTCATTGGATAGCCTATACTATAGGCTTAGCAGAAAGACAATGTTTGTCAATAGTATTGCCGTCCTTCATATGGCCAGAGAGGCATGAATACAGTGAGGCGAAGATTTGTTGATATTATTCTATCAACAATATTCGATCGCCTCTCACAACTAAACGAGTCCCGGTAACACTTTGGCACTAGGTTAATTGGATAGCTTAGACTAGAGGCTTTAGAAAAAAACTATACTCATTAATAGTATTGCCGTCCATCATATAGCCAGAGAGGCATGAATGCAGTGAGGCGAAGATTTGTTGAATTTCTTCTATCAACAATATTCGATCGCCTCTCACAACTAAACGAGTCCCGGTAACACTTTGAAACTAGGTTCATTAGATAGCCTAGACTATAGGCTTAACAAAAAGACAATGTTCAATAATAGTATTGCCGTCCTTCATACGGCCAGAGAGGCATGAATGCAGTGAGGCGAAGATTTGTTGATATTATTCTATCAACAATATTCGATCGCCTCTCACAACTAAACGAGTCCCGGTAACACTTTGAAACTAGGTTCATTGGATAGCCTAGACTATAGGCTTAACAGAAAGACAATGCTTGTCAATAGTATTGCTGTCCTTCATACAGCCAGAGAGGCATGAATACAGTGAGGCGAAGATTAGTTGAATTTCTTCTATCAACAATATTCGATCGCCTCTCACAACTAAACGAGTCCCGGTAACACTTTGACACTAGTATCATTGAATAGCCTAGACTATAGGCTCTAGAGAAAAACTATACTCATTAATAGTATTGCCGTCCTTCATATAGCCAGAGAGGCATTAATGCAGTGAGGCGAAGATTTGTTGATATTTTTCTATCAACAATATTCGATCGCCTCTCACAACTAAACGAGTCCCGGTAACACTTTGACACTAGTATCATTGGATAGCCTAGACTATAGGCTTTAGAGAAAAACTATACTCATTAATAGTATTGCCGTCCTTCATATAGCCAGAGAGGCATGAATGCAGAGAGGCGA